>JAVJGI010000064.1:43350346-43364924 GCA_035590275.1 Ibycter americanus | reverse complement strand
AGCGATCAGGGCCCCCCTGAGCCCCCTCCTCTCCAGGCTGAACCCCCCCAGCTCCCCCAGCCGCCCCCCATCAGGCTCGTGCTCCAGCCCTTGCCCCAGCTCCGTTGCCCTTCTCTGGACACACAGTAGTAGATAACCAACTAAAGGATAAACACGCAAACCATAAAACCACCCCAGTAATACCCCATTTATCTCGTGTTAGGTAAAGAAGATTATCCAAGCAAGCTATCGGCAGGGTAAAAACGTCTGTCCAGTGCTGTAACTGCTAGGCACCCATCAGTGTGCTAGACAAGGTCATTTTCATTGGCGCTGCTGCTAGTAGCTTCCTTTTGCGTATCAAAACATGCAGGGATTATTTTGAACAAAATTTGCATTCGTGCCGTGCTAATGAAGTATTTTTGATCCAGGCTTTGACTGAACTGTTTGAAATGTTAACTAATTTTTTTTTTTTTAATTAGGCGACTGTTTGACAAACTTGAATGAGGAAAATTGAGTGGAAAATAATCATAAGAAGTAATTTTGTAGCAATTTCTTATCCCTTGACTTAGGGATAAGTAATCCAGCACTGTGCTTTTCTAATGTATAGTTGCTACTGAGGGTAGTCAGGGTCCATGCTTCCAAATAACAGCAGAAATAGCAGCGTTCTCAACAGCCCTCTTGAACTGCAGGGTGGTGTGCCTGGGAGCAGGGAAGGAAGAACTCGGTGATAGCCGGTGAAGGGTTATCTGTGGTCTGTGTTATTTAACCTCATTTTCAAGTGTCTGGACAGTCATAGGCAAAAATTTGTTGCTGCTTTTCCCGTCAAGGTGTCAAGGCTTGGGCAGTGGGGAGAGTTTCCAAGTGATATATGTGAAGATGACACCCCCACCTCCCACGCTATTTTTCCAGCATGCTTATTACTTGATGTTCTCTAATACCCCCATAAAATCTAATCTTCTAAAGAGATTTGGAATGCTTATATATAATCTGTTGCATTAAGGGTGTCACTGCATTTATTACTGTGGAGATGGCACAAGCAGTTCCATAGTTGAAGCTGAATTATTCATGTGTCTGGCGGATTTGCGCTGTGCAGAGCCAGTATGGATCTGGCATGCTGTCATTCAAACAGTGCCTGGCTATATATCAGAGCCCTGGGAAGAGGAGGCCCGGCATGTAAAAAAATAAATAAAATGACGCATCAGTGCATGAGTAGCACTGATTCAGCTATCCTGTTGATAGGTATGACCACCTGTCAGTTACAGGAGGAAGGCTAGGCAAAAAACAGAGGTACTTTAGATTTGGGGGGTGTGGGGGGATGGTTGCTTTTTGTTTGGATTTCTCTTTCTCATATGCAGAAGGCTTGTTTACTGCTGGTTAGGAATATACTGCACTCTGACAGGTGTCCTGGGGATGGCTGCCTAAAGTAGCCCCAGGCCAGCAACTCAAAGTTAGTGTTGCTGTAGGGAAGTCACTGAAGGCTTCCTCCCACTTGTCTGTAACTTTCCTTGTGGGCTCTCCTGTGCTGGAGTTTTTCCTGAAAAATCCATATCGAGCCTTCCAAAATTTTTTTATTTACCTGGATTAAGCTGTTTTGACAGGGAGGGACAAGGAGGAGTTATCTTCCCTGCAGGGCAAAATGTCTGCTGTGCAAAAAGATCAGCCTTGGCATAGTGGTTGGCATTGGAGAGGGGAAACAAAGATGTTACAGCTGCGGTTCCATTTATATAGAAATAAGTTAAATCTTTCTCAACAAGAGACTACCTTTTTACATTTTAAAGCTAAGATTTGTGTGGGAAAAGTAAGCATTTTATCAAATGCAGAGTTAATGATGTACTGTGACATGCTCTCACCTGGGAATAGCACATTTGCTTTATCCCCAGTTGGAAGGAGAAAACCCACCATGCTTCTAGTGCCTGAACCAAGAAACTGTGCCAAGATGCAAGCCAAAGCATGCCAGGAAAAGCAAAGCGCAGTCGTACGTGTTTTACGTCAGTCTCAGCCCGTCAGAGTGGAAGAGAGGCTGTGAGAGAGACCTCTGGTATTGCGGAGGAGAAGCTGGGACCTTCTCTGTGGAAAGTGTTATGGACTCATCTCACTACCTCCAGATCCTGCGTGATGGAGATCTATGTGGAGTCTGCAAAAGGGATCTTCCAAGGGGTGTTTGGGACATCTGCTCACTGGGTCACCCTGCTGTGTACCAGCCAGGCTGCTTAGAGGTCCAGGCACGTGGTCCTCTTGGGGATGGTGGCCTGTAATGATACACCAAAGTGCCTGCCAGCTGTCAGACTTGGGAGACTTAGTTGCTGGGGTTTTTTGGTTATTGATTTAAAAAAAGAAAAAAATCGTCCCCCTTTCCACCACAGTCATTACTGTGTGTTGCTCGGTGCGTAGTGGCGTTTGTCCCAGCAATGTGTCTCAACCTGGGGGTGTAGCCCTGGCAGAGCGGCGCGAGAGCTGGTGTACATGTCCTGTCCTCCAGTCTGGCGTAGCTCCTCAGGTCTCTCTTTATACTTACAGATCTAATAAACATCTCTGCTTGTTCTTGACGAAAATGTTCCTACCTTATATCCGTGACTGTGCGGAGGGTGCTGTGCAGCCCCCCTGGGCTGTGCTTTCCCCCCACCCTGGTGTGGGGCAGGCTCACACCAGGCAGGGAGCCAGGTGGAGGGGATGGGGCCAAGTGCTCACCGGGGTGTGGGATGAGCTGTGCCCAGACGGAGGGGGATGCATCCCGCAGCGGCCTCTGACCAAAAAAGCCGCTCTGTCCCCCTCCTGGGCAGGCAGCCGCTGTTGTGGGGCTCCAGCACACGCCTTGACGTGGGCTGAGGGTTTTGCCCCACGGTTTTCATCTTTGTGAACCGCGTGAGTGATGAAGCAGCTGATGTGCCGATGATGTGGATGCACAGATGATGTGAGGTGGATTTTAGGTATTACCCAACATCAGTAATTACCAATTTGTCTTTCCAACTGCAGTCCCCACCAAAACACTGACTGCCTTTTCCAGTGCAATGACTGAGGGTTTTCAGTCGCAGAAGCCCTGAACTAAAATCAGCAACATTCAGATACCAGCATCGGTTTTAGCAGTTCCATGTGTGTGTTACTATGCCAAAATCTGTTCCTTTCAAAAAATGGAAAGCTGATGCTGCATTCAGCTTCAACCACCTGTATTTTTCTTCTTCCCGTAGGCATCTTGGAGAGCTTTAAATTTTTTTATTTTTTTTTTCTTTTGGTGGATTTCACAGCATATAGAAGGAGCCAGCATGCTCTGACCTAATTAACTGTTGTGAGGCAGTACTTGAGGAAAGGAAGGAAGAGGCAGAGGGTGCACTGGTGACGGTACTGCACTGCTTTCATGTCAGTTCCTAACTTAATGCTGCACTTCGTGGTTGCTTCTTTCTACCAGTTCAAAGGTACCGGCCTGCCTTTATGGAGTAAGGCTGCAATTTTCATTTTTTGTCAGTGTAGAATTGAAAAATCAAGCTCTAACCTCAGGAGTTACTTGAGGATTTTACCCGGTTTTGATGTTTTTCTAATCACTTAACTGCAGCAAGAGCCCTTAAACACGCTGCGGTAGCTCACCGGGATGTGGGACCTGTGTCGGGAGCTGCTGGTCAGGCACAGCGTGCCCAGCGCCCTTGGTGCGGGTGTCTGTGGGAGCCCAGGGAGCTTCAGTGCCGTTGTTGGGAACGGGGTGCGTGTTACAGTTTTTATTGATGGGAACAATTGTACAGGTGTCTGCAGCACTGGGAAGTTTTGCTGAGTGCTCTGCTTGCCCATACGCGCAGCAGGCAGCCTGCTGGGTGTTGTGCTACTTAAATAAGCTGGGGTGATGTCCTGGAACATCGAGGTCCCGCTGAGCCCTGGAGGTGCCATGGGGCCAGTTGGGGGTGGGGGGGGTGGGGGTTACTGCTGCTGCTGGGGAAGGTCTGCCCAGGCTCGGCCCCATGCTGCCCAGTGCCCTGACTCTGGGGAAGTGCGGCGGCTGGAGCATGCCCGCTCCTTCCCAGCTGCCACTGTTTCACCGAGAGCATGTGTGACAGCCACGAGAGCATGTGTGACAGCCACGGGTGGCGGCGCTGCTGCGGGCTGGCTGCTGGGGTGGGCACCTTGTGTCCTGTGCCAGCATCCGTCCTGCCCCGCTCCCCTCGCAGCCCCTTCCCGGCCCTGGGTGCTGGAGACCCCGTCTGCCGCTGCTCCCAACTCCCCCTCTGTGTTTGTCCCCCCTCACTTGTCCCAAGAGTTGTCCCTGTGGAGGGACGGTTTCTTGAGGGCAGCGCCTCTGGCTGTGCCCACCTCCCTCTTACCTCTGGGAGCTGCTGCTTCTCCTTTCAGGCTCAGGGAGAAGCTGTGTGTCAGGTATGGAGAGCTGCGCCAGAAGGAAATCAGACTTAGCTAGGCTGGGGGTTTTTTGGTTAACGACATTAAAACCTGCAATCAGCTTACTCTTTTGATCTTAACAGATCATGACACACTTGACTGAAGCTTGATGGCTGACTTACAGACTTCGTATCACACCAGTCTCTTCCCCCATAGGTCTCCACAGCAGTTGTCTTCATCTTTCACCACCAAAAAAAACTACCTACCCCAAATACCATAAATACTTAAGATTCATGGCATAGATCTCTTTTCATTCTGGGAATGTTTTCCTGGAAAACCTGGAGCCTTAAAATGCAGTACCTGCCGACGGTGGTTGGGGGATAGTGAACTGTTGGGTGCTAGCCAGGAATTTTATTCTGAAAACTTGCAAATGTAGCTATCGCATTACATTGTCTACCTCCAAGAAATATCTTTATCTTTATCTCTGTATCTTTAGCCTACGTGCTAGAAAAGAGAGCACTGAGAGGTCTAAAGCACAGTTTATAATGATAGCCAAACTGCTAGCAAAGCAAAGCTTACCATAACTCAGCGTACAAAGAAGCTGCAAAATAAGGAGAGGAAAATGATGCCTTTTGTCTACCCATCTATCCTTGTTTGATTATTTCCTGTATGTGGATCTTGCAGTCCTTAATGCATGGAGTTAAAAAGAGCTTAATATGTGTCATACATGACAGTTGTTTTTAAACTTAAACAGCTGTTTAAGAAACGTGGAATGCAAGCAGTGGTGTTTTCTGACAGGAGTTCAAGCACTAGACATACGCTTTAGACAACGTAATGCCTAAACTGTACGGCGATCGATCGACACCATGGCCGGAGTTCAAATTTGTATTTCAACTTACGCTGAAAACAGGCTGAAAACTGTGATGAATTCACTATGTCAAGTTGCTTGTAATGAGGTTCTGTGTGTATTTAAAATACATGACTATACATGACTACCCATCTTCATTAGGAGAAAGAATGCTAATAACAGTAAAAAAAGAAAGAGGTATTTTACTGTTTCTAATTGCTCACTGAAATGAGATAATCTTAAATTGTATTTTCTCTGCAAGCACTTTTTTAAAAAATTGCCTGAGAAAATTCACAGAATTCAATATTGTGTCTTCTGCTCTGTTTTATAAGGATCTTGAATTAAAATGGAAGCCCTTAGGGAAAGGGCTCTGGCCTTTACTCCTGCCCTTTGTTCCTTTGGCCGTCTGCAGCAGTTACCAGCAGATGGTCCAGTTTTCCTTTTGCTATTCCTGGTAGATCTCTTCTTCTCTCGCTCCCCCAGGGAGATGGTTCCAAAATGGGTCACCAGGAGCTCCCCACACAAGGTGCACTGCGTAAGCCCTGGTGCCCAGCCCAGGGTGAGTGTCACAGAGCCGCGGGATGGCGAACCGGTGCGTTCTTGTCCACACCTGTACGGCGACGGCTGGTGAGGACACCATTTCAGGAGCACCTCTAGCAACCATCCTCCTCCAGGCAGCGGCCTCTCTGCCTGGGCTTTTCACTGGTGGTTCATGGATGGAAGGCCAAGCCCTTACTGCCTTAGGTCGGGCACGAGGCAGAGCAGAGGCGCACAAGCCAGCCTGGGCTGGGCTCCTGCTGCTCACCTCACGCTGCAGCAGCGGGGACCAGGTGCCTGAGTCGGCAGCTTTGTCACGCTGGGCTCTGCTGCCGTCTCCCCTCCAGCGACCGCTGTCTCGGCACCGGCAGCAGGGCGAGGAGGAGGACAGCAAGAGTGGGTGAGGAGGAGGTGGCACGGTCACCGCTGGGCTGGCGAGAGGAGGACACTGCTGGTCATCCCGAGGACTGAGGTAGGGAGCGGAGGAGGCAGTCCCGTCAAAGAGGCAGCTTTTTAATTATGCTAATGCTCGCTCTTTGGACACTTCTTGTGTCTGAGTATTGCTAAAGTGTTCTGTGAAGTTCCATTATTACCCTCCTCATCAAAAAGGCACCCACTCAGACTAATAAAACTTGTCAATAAAATTATGGGCTACTCTTTAATAGATTTCAGAGCTGTAGAAAGCAGCATTGGAAGGGGGGTGACTGAAGAGTTGTAAAATGTTTCTTGGAACAGTTTGGGGAATTTTTTGACTCTTTTTTTCTAATTGCCACAGTCAACAATGTAATGTTTTTGTAGGGATGTATCATTCTGATGGGGGTTTTTGGAAGGTTTCGTAGCATTTCTGGATGAACAGAGTGGGAGACAGACAGACTGCAAGATGGGTCTGCAGCTGGGCACTGACCTGGGATGTGGAGGACCAAGGTAAGTGGTAACTACTGACCTACTGGCTGTTCCGGGATATCTATGGATTTTGTTCTGTTTTGTTTGCACAAAATTTCAATAGGTCTTAGTTTTGTCCTGATGTGGAGCAAAACAAATTACAAAACAAAATTCTTGTTTTCCAGCCAACCCTAGAAGTACTTCCAGTTGGCAAATGTTTTTATGGTGTTACCCATTTCCAAGGGTTCTTAAATCCCCAGGATACACTATTTCTGTCCTACTATGAACCATGCCATGCAAACATCAAATTTGGGAGCACATTAGCCTCACAATAGCCTCAAAGTGTGGTGGGTTTTTTTGTTTCCTCCATCCCTTGTTTTGTTGTTCTTTTGTTTTTCACTGGCATTTGGTGTGTCAAAGGCCTGGTGAACATTAGAGACAAAGGGTGAAAGATCAGCCATCGTGGATCACTGGGGACCCAAACTTGCAAGTCACTTAGTGCTCTAGAAACACAGTAAGATGTGAGTACCTGGCTCGCCTCCCACTCTGTGCCCTGAAGTGTGCTTTTCAGTAGGTCCTGAAGTGCTGTTTCAGTCAGTGGCCCATTAATAGCGACTTTGCCCCATTAACAGCGACTGCTGCCTCAGCCCAGGGGTCTTCAGCAGGAGCCGCTTCGAGCACCTGCACGAGCAAACCCCGGAGCAGCGGCGCTGGGAGGCGGCAGGAGGCGGGTGGGCACTCGCTGCTTTTCATTCTTACCCCTACACTGATAAAAATACACATAGAGATTTTAAATTACAGAAGTTCAATTTAAACGCAGGTGGTTCTATTTTCTGCTGTTGCATCTCGAACAGTTCACCACATTCATGGCTGTAGAGTTAAGTAGTGTTGGTAACCCTTGAAGGAATATAAAAACAGGCCTACGTGCACCACACGAGCTTTGTGAAAAGGCATGCATGTGTATGTATTAGCAATGGGCTTTATTACGTATTGCAGTAACCTTACGTACTTCCCAAACAGCGGCTGAGGCTGAGGGCTGGAGGCCAGCAGATACACAGCATAAAGTGGAGAAGAAGGTTGAGAGAATACGAATGGGTTCAGTGTGGGTTTGTTGGGGTTTTTTTGTTTGTTTTAAACTCAGTTTCAAAACAATTTACAAATGTAAGCAGCTTGTAATTCTGTATCAATAATAGCTATACTCATAATGCCATGTGTTTACATGAAACCTATTGAAGCAGAAGGTTAAAATCTAACAGATGATTTGAAATGCATTGTTCCAGATTTCACAGGCATCGTATAATACAGAGCATAATAGCACATGAAGTGCCCAGACAATTAGTTTTTAATGGCATAGATGGAAACAAAAGGTCTCAAGTATGTTTTGAAGACAGACAGCATTATCAGTATTAAATTATGTGAAGGGGGCCTTGCTTAAAATAGGTAACAATGACAGTTATCACATGGCAATTGCCATGTGATGTATGAAAAAGATGGATAGAGCATTTGACCTGATAGGTATGATAGAGAAATAGGATTAGTGTTCTGACGTACTACTTTTCTTTTGTAAATACAAATATAAACATGGAGGGAAATGGACGAACTTGTCAGATCCTTAAATATACCTAAGTGATATGGATTGATTTGTATCAACGCGCCTTAACATTTCTAATAGATATGTATTGAGGTCCCAAATAAAATATTCCAGCTTTGTCATGCAAACATCTGCAATGTTGCTTTTCATAAACAAGTCTTCAATCATTGGAATTATCCAGTCTATCAATCCATTACCCCACTAGCATTCTTTTATATATATCTCTGTGTGTATGTGCGTGTGTATGTGTATATATGTGTATACATTTTAAAAAATATATATATAATTAAATATATATATATAGTTTGTGTCTCCAAACTGGTACTTAGTTGGTGTTTAAACTTTTCTTCTATTGATGAAACGTGTCCAAAACAGTAGAACAAATGTCGTCCAGAAGAGCGGGGCAGGCTCGTGCCTGGTGCCAGCTTTAGAGAACTTTCCCTCTGTTCTCTTTGATGATGGATCTGCCAGAGGATCGGACCTCCTGTCTCAGACAAGATATCTTACTTGGGCCAAAAGTGCCAGTTATTGTGCAGTTATTGGATGGCTGGCATCTCTTCCCGAGCTCAGCAAATCTCTTCTAAAATGAAGCCAACTCTGCTGAAGTCCCTGGGGGCTGACGGGATGCATCCAGCCTTTGGCAGTGTAGTGGTCACTGTTCACTGAACAGTTTGAAATCCCTTAGGATGAACTGCAACAACTAACAGGTGTATCAATTTTGTCATGGTATTTCTTCACTCCCCATGTGTGATATGAACAAAACCAGTTTTCTAACTCTCTATATATCTATATAAAATTGTGTGAAACAACATGTATAAAGTAATATAATCTCTTGGAGAGGGGGTGTTGGATAGAGGCAGCCTGTATTCCTACTTGCTCAAACTGGTGGATGCTTCATTCAGATGGATAAATTCTCTTCAGTTTGGGTGGAGTTTTTGCTGTACCCTTTAGGGGAACTAGATTTGCAGTATATATTTCACTGAAACTTTCTTGCCTTAATGCATCTGCATCATCAGTATTCTATTATAACTCTAACCAGAAAAAGAAAGACTGGTTGGTTTTCCCTCCCCAAAAAATCTCTTTATTGTTTTAATAAGTTTTTTTAATGTAATTTGTCATTAGTGTATTAAAAGTAATTTACCAGGGTTCCACAGCACTGACATTACAGATGTTACCTTGTTAGTTGGTATCATGATAGAATAGGAAACACAATTTCTAGCTAACAATTTTCTTTGGCAAAATTTTCAACTTTTTGCATCCTTGACTGTAGGTAGCAATTACCCCCCGCCATGTGAGTGCTCTGAGGCACTTGGAAGGAAAATACAGCACTCTCTTCATGTTCAGCAGGTTCTGAGCAAGGAGAAATGCTTACGGGGGGCGAGGGGCAGAGCAGGGAGCCCTGGGAAGGGGCTTCTCCTCAAACAGTTACCCCCACCCACGCTCTTCCACACAACCCGCTGCAGAGCAGCGCGTAATGGGCAGCGGCAGGGCATGCATTTCTGTCCTTTAAGGTGCATTGATGGGGCATGTCTGGGCTATTCATGTGTTTATTTTTTTTTTTTTTAAATATTGTTTGCAGGCCAAGAAGTTCCAATTTTGCTGTAAGTAGGATATCTTATGTGAGCACTTCCTTTTTAAAATTATTTTGGTTTTAGTTATCGTCCACTTGTGTCTGCTGCTCCTGATGCAAATCTGCCCATCCAGGTCTCATAAAGATATGAAGATAAAAATGTTATGAAATGGAGCATATTCAGGTGAGCGATAATTTTCAGTGAATCCCTCACCCTAAAAATGTTATATTGAACTGGGGATAGAAGATTGCTGGGAAGAAGGAAAAAGGTTGGGATGAGAACTGTCATAGAAAGTAAGAAGCCTGGAGGGGGTAAGGTTTCAATTAATCTTCTTAAATTTCAGGCAAGCTGGTGCCGCTTGAATGTTGCATCCTGTGTTCAGTCCTCCATGAAATAGCTGGGAGGATCGGATTATCCTGGTTAGGGATAGGACTTCTGAAGTCAGAAAAACTGCACTCGCATGCATTTACAGTTTTTCTTACAGCTCTGCTGCTCTTCACTTGCATCGTCATCAGCTACTGTGCCTGTGGTGACGGACCACCTACTGGTGTGATTTTCTTGGCTGGGTGCAAATAATCCCATGTGATTTCCATGTAGCTGCTGTCTTTGTATGGCGAGAGTACAAGGGTACGAATTTAGAGATTCCTTGCAGCATAAAAATTGCAAACGAGGATAAAAGTGGACTGGATTTAAAAACTGGCGCTAGACAAAGGTAGAGCATCGCTCACACCACCCCGCACCCCCAGATCCCTGAGCAAACCTGAGAAACCCTTCTCCCACACCTGAACAAGGTACTTGATGAGGATGAAGGTTCTGGATTTTAAACTGACTTCTTGGGTTTATAATAGCGTGATATCGAGTTAGTCACATAGTTCCTCATCAGTAATAAACTATGTAACCATAGTGTTCCATTGATAGAGTTGGAAAACAGTCTTGTAATCTTTGTGCAGCATCTCAGGCTGATGTTTTTGGTTAGATTTGGTCCAAACAAGAAATAAAGTTATTGACAGAGGTTGCTGTCAGATTTATAAAGGAGAAGTCATGTAGAACTTGGCAGCTGAATAACATAGTAGTAATAAGCCACTTCATACTCTTATCTCTGTGACTAAGAGTGCCGCAACAAAACCAACCCACTGGTTGCAAATAATTTATATATAATAATAACAATAATAAATATTAAAAAAAAATTAATTATGAGTTCCTAGGGTGCTCATTATATATGTGTTTGCTTGAAAATGTATTTGAGACCAGCCCTCACTTTCTGGAAGGAGTAGAGATTTGATTAGAGTTTTCTATCTAATAAGACATTAATTGCAGGTAGCATTTCTTGGACTAGATCTGTTTAACAACAAGATGCCTCTTGTATCAATGAGTAAAGGTAAACTCATGCCCATGTGTTACTAGGGATGGTGGGGAGGGAGAAATGGGAAGGAAGGGATTAAGGTTGCTACAATACCTAGTTAAAATGGGAGACTTACTGTGGGAGAGTTTCATCATTTCTGTGTTGATATCTTACAGATTCTTCGAAAATACACAATTGTGATAGCAGATGTGAGAAGGAAAGGAAATATTAAAAAACAAAACAGAGCCCAACCTGAAAGCCAGGATGTAGAACAAAATAATGATTGAAAAAACCCTCAGTATCTGTATTATTCAAGGAATAATGTAGATAGAGCTAAAAACCTGTTGCAATGGGGAAGGGGAGGCAGGAACAGACAATTACAGACTGACATCTTCATGGACTGTTAATAAAAACTGTGGTTCTGCATTGTCCTCTTTAGATGATGTAGTAGCCGCTCTATATTTGTGTGATGGAAGCGCGAGGGTTAACGATACCAGATCTCTGGTAGAAGTATGTCCAATACTAATTTATGTGATTTCTTGTAGGTGGCACATACAAGACAAGTGGTTTTAGCTATTTATATCCAGAGCTCCCATTGTCTTCAGTGCAAGGTCAGGCACTTTGCCTTTCTGAAGATCAAACTAAAAAACATTAACATTCACAAATTTTACTCTAACAAAACCCCATGGTACACTAAGGACAAACTAATTAGGACAAACGGAGTCTGATTTTGTCATTGTTGATGAGAACATGGAGCACGGCTCTTCCATTGTTGCCACGCTTCAGAGAAGTTACCAAAGTGAGCAACCCAGGCTGTTAATAACAAGATAGAAACAAAAGGAGAGGGTAGTAGTAATCAGGAGTTGATAATTAGCGTTCCTTTTCAACTTAAACACTTTAAAAGTGTTAATTATCAACTAGTTTGGTTGATAATCTTCAGAAAGAGAGAGAAAGCAGGGATTTGCCAAGGACCGTGTTATTAATGTTTATCTGATTCTGTCAGAAAGATGAGCAGGAGCTAGATGTCGATGAGGATTTTGACATTCTCTCATGGCATGCCCATGAGCAAGCTGAGATCTGCATGAAGGTAATAAACGGCTTAACAGGTATTTGGCAAGCTGTAGCCGGAGAGCAGTTACTAACTCTATGCTTTCGGAAGGGAAAGAGTTGCAAATTTTTCCTCTATTTTATTGCTTTGATACCCAAACCTGTGTGGCTTTTTTTTTTTTTTTAATTAGATCTTAGCATGTACTTTCTAATCACTCTCCATTATTTATAAAGCAGTAAGGTATATAACATGCTGCCGTGTTATGTTTGAGTGTGATATTACATTATTCAGTATGATACTATATACACTTATAGAGTTTGCTATGAAATCGTCAACAGGTTGGACTTAATTGTAATAAGATGTTGTAATTCCCATTGTATTTAACTGATGATGGGGTGACATGGAGTTCTGAATACCTTCCCTGGATGTGTTTGGATAACAATTTAAAAAGAAAAGAAGTTGTAGAAGAGCAGCTTTTTTTTTGGTCTTATTTAATGGCTGCTTAATCCTAGACTACTTGGATTTCATCTTTGCTGTACATGTACAGGATACACTCGGAAATGTAAGCTGTAACTGCTGTAGGTTAATTCGTTTTCTTTCTAAAAGCATTTAGTCAAATGATTTTTGCTCGTGGAAGAGTAATGCAGAAACACAAGTTGAGTAATATTAATTTGAGCGTGTTAGTTGAGATAAACACATCATGAAATCCACGGAGCAAACCCACAACACTGAAACAACAAACCACGCTGAGCTGGGCTCACGGGACTGTGAGTTGGAGCGTTTTAAGCTGGCAGCGAGCGAGGGCCGGTGCGCTCGGAGGAGGGAAAGGGAAGAGGAGACCACGCGCCTGCCTCTGCCGGTCCGTCCCCGCTCTCTGGAAGCGCGTCCCGTGGGCACCCTCTGGCACGGGCGTGCAGCGAGCCCGGCCGGCTGGCCCAGTTTCAGCTGCAGGGGGAACCGAGCCCAGCTTCCCCACTTGAAGGTGAAGGCTTCCATCGCTGATCTTATTTCCACGCAGCTGGGCACTCCTCCTCTGGGGTGTTTGGAAATAATTCAGTTAGATCTGCTTTTTGTTTCAAAAGCAGGTTGTGGAGGAGGATCCAAGGCTCCGGGTCCCGAGTCTGTAGGGATGCCTCACTGCGGTGTCTGAGCTTGGAGGGATGGAGCGGGAGCACCAGCACGTCCATGTGCCTAGCACTTACTGCTGGCCAGCTTTCATTCCCATTATTTGGGTCTCCGTGCCACAGCATCAGACTCCTAATTTGAACAGAGTCCTAAATTAATTTTCTAATGCTAGCAGCAAAGCACCTGGAATGCATTGCATTCCCAAATCCCAGGACCTTGCTGAAACTGCCCAAGTGTAATTGCCTCAGAAGAGGCATTGGGAACAGCGCAAGCTCAAATGGTGCGTGGAAGCAGCCCAGCGAGCGGGTCGGGGAGGCTCGGCTGCGATCCCGCAGTGGAGAAAGGTCTGGGATTAGGAGCTAGCAAAGCCCTTGTGAATATGGATGGTGTTGTTATCCTGAATAAATACTTAAGGAAAATTACGTGAATAAAATTCAAGAGGTGGTGATGATTTCTTTTTCTTTTTTTTTATCCCCTCTGCCCAGTATTTTGATACAACTATGGAACCTCTGCCAGCACATTTGGAAATACCAGGTAGAACAAGGTAGGCTGCAAAAGGCTGATTTGACAAATGTCACTAACATTAGTATTCAAAAAAAACCAACCTGGAAAAAGATCACTGCTAGGAATTACTGTCTAGGGAAGTCTAAAAGGCTTGACAGGGATGTAATAATAATAATAATAAAAAATTTTATTATTATTATTAAGTATTACATGGCAGTAATAAAAACCTAGAGATGCATCTAAGAGTTTGTCGGAAACAGGGATCTTGCTAGTGTTTTTGCTTTAAAACAACACAGAGAAACGGAGCATGTGCAACACCTTCCTGAAGACAATTTAGACTATGCAGTCTGCTCCACTGACGCTTTTAGAACAGACTTGGTTATACCTTGATTTGAATTTTGTTGATTTTTTACGATGATACCAGTAAGTACTACTGAGGCTTCTGGGTTACAGCGGCACGGTGGCTTCAAAAAAAAGCCGTGATGGTTTGTAGCATACGAGGGAGCTTTTGGGATGCTTGTATGAGCCAGGCTGCAAGGGGGTGACGGGGTTTCAGGGTCTGGAAATGGAAGAGATCATAAGATCTATTGAATGAAGAAACCCAGGAACAGTTCAGAACTTTGCTGTTCGTGGAGAATTTGGCAGAGCCTGACGGAGCAGCCACGGGAAAGATGCCAGAACCACCCGTAGGTATTCGGCAAAATAAAGAGAAAAACCAACACCCCCCCCGCCAAGCCCAGAGGAAAAGTCATTTTTTCTGGGCCAGTTCTCTGTCCACCCGCAGGGCTTCCAGCGGGCTGTGCCGGTGGGCACCGGCGAGCCGCCCGGGGGTCCC
>JAVJGI010000064.1:43323332-43349646 GCA_035590275.1 Ibycter americanus | reverse complement strand
GGTGCGCGGTGCGGGGTGCGGGGTGGGCAGTGCGGGGTGCGCGGTGCGGGGTGCGCAGGTGCCGCCCGGGCACGGCAGGCGGAAGGAAACGTTCGTTCCCCGCGATCTCCCCGGTAAGAACTACACCGGCGCGCTCGAGCAGCGCTCTGCAAGCCAGCAGCTGGTAAGGCAGCAGAACGCTGCAAAATGTTTTCTGTTAGGTTTGCTCCGATTTGCTTTCCTGCCGGTGGCCTCACCGCAGGAGTTTCTCGGTGTCGCCCTCGTTACGCGCTTGCAGAGCGGGGTGGTCGCAGCCCCGAGCCGACAGGACGGAGCCCGCGCCCCCACCAAAGAGCCCCGGTGACCCCCTCCGGGGAGAGGGGCAGCTCCGCGGTTCAGCCGCTGGTGCGGGAAGCGCTCCTGTGTGGCGCTGTGCGTCCGGCAAACCTTTGTCACTTTCGAGCGGCATAAAACCCCGTCTGCCTGAGCTCTCTCTTGGTCTAGGTTTTTATTCCTCAAGTTTGGAAGTGAACCGCAGAAACAGGCAGCCCGTGCTACGCTTGTTTTTCCCTGCTATGCTTGAATTCAGCTGACGGATCAGCAGTGCCGTGGCCGCTTCCCGCTGGAGACCATTCAGTAGGCTAATAAATCGCATTGGCTTTGATTGTTATTTATATAAAACAATCTTGCGTTGCTTTGCCCTCTGAAGTTGCAGTAGTACGGTTTTCTGTTTTCCTTACCCCATTAGTTGTCTTTTCAGAGTCAGGACCAGGTGCGGTATGTGTGCGTGTGGTCTGGGTAGGCAGGCATCCTCTTCACCCTTACAGCTCTGTAGAGGGGATCTTCAGGTCTTGAGCAGTGGTTGCTGTAGAGAGTGTCCAGTGTTTAGCTGTGCATCTGCTTGATTTACTTTACATCTGATCATACTCCACTGCAAACCTGTCTGATCAAGGTGCATGACTAAGTGTGCTTTCCTAAACATTTTACTCCCTGTTCTCTCTCATGCAAGTTTGAAGATGCTGTGCTGGGCAGTGCAGGTCTGAGGAGCTCCCGTTGTGCCCCAGCGCTCAGGAATATTTATAGCATTAAGGGGAAAAGTATTTTGCTACTGATGTTTGCTACTGCGTCCTATTTGCTTACCTTGTGTGGGCTTCTCGAAATTGCTTCCCCCTCCTGGCTCCTACCACCTTTGTTCTACGTCACCTCCATGTGTGTTGTATTAAAAGCTTTGCAAACTCCTCACAGTATTATTTCAGGGAAGCAGAGACGACTCACCATGCTGTCGCATTTCTGAATAAACAGGAACGAGGGTGTGGATTGCAGTAAGCAAGCATGGTGTATGTGGTGGTGGCATGTGAGTCTTTGGTAGTGCTTGGCACTGAATTGTCTTGGTTTGTATTTCTTAAGGGAGCCTTTAGACATATATTAAGTTTGTGAGAGTTTGTTTCCCGCTTAAATGCATTTTAATCCTCCAAAAAGCAAACCACGAAAACTGTGAGCTGTCCCTGCTGCCTGCGTGCACAGTGGAACAGGTGGGTGTGTGACGGCAAGCGTGGGTCCTCGCCGTAGCTGCGGGAGCGCTGCTGGTTTGTGCGGCTGAGAGCAGGGCACACGTGCGAGCAGCTGCTGCTTACAGCCGGCTGTAATACAAACTTTCTGCTCAAAAATGAGAGGCAAAATAGACTGCTATTGGAAACCGCTACGTAAGGATAAATACATGAAAATAACATAAAATTGGACTCTGCGTGAGTAGTACTGTACTAAAACAGCTTTATCTTCTTGTCTTTTCCATACTGTTTAATATCTTTCTATCAAGTTATAAACAGTTGCTGAAAATGCCCTTAAATGTTAATCTTAAGTCTGAGTTTCTAGCATACTCGGTTTATTCCAGTAGAATAGACTCCTATAGAAAGTAAACTCAGTGTAAAAGTCAGAGGTACACAACTGGCACGGCGATGGCTGCTGCCCGCACACAAAGCTGCGAATCAGCTGCTGCATGTCCGGGTAAGTGTGTGTTACTCACAGGTCTAGAAAGCCACATTCTGCAAAGAAGCATCTTTGTTCCAGCTTAATAATTTGATTTGCTTGGTCCTTATTAGCTGGTAATATTGAAAAACCTGTGTGTTGTCAAGCACCAAAAATAGTGTGTCCTCAGAAAGAAGTACCGCAATAGCAAAGCAGTTGTATTTTGCTAAACAGTTTAATTCGCTGCTATAACACAAATTATCAGTGTAATGCTGTCTTCTCATTTCTGTGGGTCACTGAGGCTCTGTTTTCCTAGCTTTTAGTAAAAAAGCTTTAATGAAACAACATGGATGAGAACTGCAAGCACTTAGTAGCCTGACTCCGTGATCTGCCAGGGTGTCTGTCAATAATTTGCACAGATAAAAGATTGTATGTGGGGTGAGTGGGTGTAATTTCATTCTTCTTTTCTGGAGCGGGTTCTAGATCCTTACCAGTTGCTTGCAAGTGATTATTCTAGGCTTTAATCTGGTCAGGCTGTCGTGTCACTTCTAAAGGGCACTGCTGGCACGAGAGCGGGACCGTTGCGCTCCCGGCGCGCTGTGCAGCAGCACGGCGTCCGCCCCTCTGTCGGGACGGGAGTGGGCTGTTGGATGTGCCTGGCCAGTCACCTGGGCTTGTGTTGGAGCGTCTGCCAAAGTGTGCCTTGAGTTCTGGGTTACAGCATTGAGATGTCAGAGCTTTCAGCAAAAATCCCTAGAAAAAGGGGTGTCGGACATCACGCTGAAGTCCCTCAGAGCTGTAGTCTGTTGCCATGTTCTTCTCCGTATCAAGTGCTGGGAGGGATAGGCTCGGGGCTTTTTTTCCACGCTTATTTTGTAGGCTAGAAATTCAGCTTCTGCCTAGCTGTGAAGGTTCTGATAACCTGGTAATTAACGGAACAGCGACATGAAAGTGTTGAGCAGCGGGCAGATGATAGGGAAGAGATATTTAGATAATAACTCCGTCCCAGTTCACAAATGCAGTTTCCTCTCTTGTACCTCAAGTGCTGTTAGACTTTGAATTCTCCCGGATTGTCTCTAGCTGTCGCGCAGAGAACAAAGTCCTAATTGAAGCCCAAGTTGGATGCCTAAATTTAGATGATGTGAATAACTGTTGAGGGGGGAGGGATACCACCCCACCCCCACCCCCACCCCCCCAGCAACTTTGGGCACGTGTAGATGAATCTGGGCACATGCAAGTCGCTCTGATGGAGGTTGGCAAGTTCTGTTGCTTTAGCCTGGTCCTGGCCTGTCCTCATTCAGCAGCGGCTAGGTATCACTGCTGGGTGTAGCCTTGGGAATGGATTTTTCCAGAATAAATGGTCTTTGCAAGTTAAGTTTGTTTTGGTTTGTTTTTTTTTTTTTTTAATAGAAGAGAATAGTTCAGTTGGAAGGGACCTACAACCATCGTGTTGTCCAACTGCCGGTGTGCAATTGACACTTCATCTTTTCTGTTCTTCGTTCATCTTCAGTTTGACAGTGATAAAAATAAATAAAATACACGAAGAGGTTAATGTTTTCTTAATTCCATGTTTACCAGGAAGCTGATTCTAGGTAATCAGAGCAGCGGTGGCACAACTCACACCCCTCTCGCTTCTCCAGCAGTACGCGTTTTCAGTCTGACATACAACGGGGCACAAACGGCAGCAGTTAAGTAAAAGGGACATTTTGGGTTTCCAAGTGTTGTTTTGAAATACTTGCTGCTCTTAATACAGTAATTTGAAAACATTCAAAATTTCAGTCTTCATTAGTACGTACTTTTTGTGAAAAAAGCCATATCTAACTGAGGGGAACTATGTGGCAATAGAAAAGACAGTTGTCATGATTTCCTGGATACCTTGTCAGAGTGTTTTCAGATGTCGACTATATTCCACTCTCAGTGCTAGGGCATATTTTTTTTTTTAATGCAAGCCGTTTCAGAATTGGAGTCAGTAAACACTGTCGGCGCTGTGTTATCGCAGCCACCTCTCCACGGAACTTGTACCCTCAGCCCTACGCTGGGTTCTCCTTCAGCGCCTCGTAGGCTGAGACCAGCAGATTCTTCCTCAGCTTTCTGTGCGTGCTGTATTTCACCAAATTCTGCATGCATAGTGCTTTGCTGCGTATCTCGTGTTTCATAAAGCATAACTTTTCAGAGGATACCTTGCCTGTTCAAAGCTAATGAGAAATTAGCAACTGTCCTTTGAGAGTTTATTCCAACAAAAGTAATTTCACTGGATTTTGTTGCCCTTTCCCTGCTCAGTTAATATGAATGTAAATGCCTGGCCTCAGCTTCTGTCTAAAGTTTTCTTGTCACGGTTGCTGAGCTTTTCTAGAACAGGGATTTTGCATACCCAGTATCCTCCTTCCAAAATTAAGAGACTTGCACATATTAATAAAATCACTCCCCATACTTATTTTTAAGAAATGAAAACATTGAAACTCTTTGATCTCTCTCATTCTAAGACATTTTCTTCAGTTCCGGAATAATTACTTTTCCTCTCTTCTCTACAGCTTTCTAGTTTTTGCCTAGTTTGGTGTCCATTGTTTTTGCAGTGTGTTTGTATAGTGAACTTTTAATCTACTATTACTCCTATTTTATTTTTTTTTCTCTAGAGACCTCTCCAGAGAGGGAACTCCTCTATATTTTTCATAGTAGTCCAAAAAACAAGTGTTTTTTTTTAAGACCTGTCATTGCTTAAGGTTCTGGTTTCCTCTTCTGAAGAGATGTGTTACAAGAGAATAAATCCGACAGCAACACGCTGCCACCGCCGCGGACGCGGCTGGCTGTGGGGGACGGATCCCTCTTCGCCCGTGCGAGTGGGCGCAGGGCTCGGGGGCAGCGCGCGTTTCCCGGTGTGCGGGAGCAGGAGGGTGGTCTTGGCAGCCCCGACCACCGCTGCTGCTCCAGCGGGTGCTTGGGGAAGGAGGTGGGACGTGGCACAGCAGGCGCTTCCTGACCCCCCCCAGCTCTCAGGGGCTTGCAGCTTGAGGGCTCCCCGTTAGGAGGTGTGTTTGTATCAATCTGCGTGGCAGTTTCTGTAAAGCTTCAGCACACAAAATTGTCCGACGACTTTTTGAATATGCCAATGCTTTGTCCTAAGCAGTGGCGATGATACCGCGCCTGACGCTGTTGGGGAAGGTGGCAAGGTGGCGTGAGGAGGAGGAGGAGTGCTGCCTCTTGCTTGTGAGTTTGCTGTCAGTAACGTCTGTGCTGCCTGAGAGCTTTCGAGTTAATGGGAAATGGTGAGTAACTGATCCCATTTGTCTTCTCAATACAATCTATGACTTCTTTGTAAAACTCTTGCATCTCCCCAAAATTGCCTTTGATGTGAAAGATCCCTGTTTGTTATGTCCAGCCCCCCTTGCCATCTGTCCCACAACACTTTCTGCTTCTCCTGTGCCCATTTGAAGTGGGTGACGGGCACCAGTCCCAAATGGCAGAGTGGGGCATTGGATCTCCTCCTGGTTTTCCTGCTGGTGCCTCCCTCCGTCAGCTGAGCTGATGTTCTCCGGAGCCCCCCAGAAAGGCAGGGCTGTCCCTGCTCCGGGTGGCGACAGCCAGTACTGGATGGGTTACTGCGCGTACGCAGCGGACATTGGTTTTTCTCCGGTATGATTTTACTCTCCTCTGGCTTTTGATCCCTCAGTGTGGTGAGGTTTCTTCACAATGCTCTGAAGTCAGTTCTACTTTTTCTATCCTCAGCAAACCTTATTGCTTTATAATCGATTCCCCTTTCCAGATCACAGGAGCACACAACACGCTTTTCTGTGCGGCTCTACCGATAACAACCTCTCGCTGTGAAAGCCAACGGTTTCCCCCTACCTTTTATCTCAGTTGCTACCAGACAAATGGGCTGGCCTCTGCTTGAGGCTGAAGTAGCTGTGCCTTGCAGCAGCAAAGTTTCTTTGCTGTGGTCGTGCAGCCTCGGTTGGAGAACACCCACCAAGGGGCTGTGCCAGCCCCGCGGCATCTTTCCCTGCGCCTGCTCTGGTCTTTGTTCTACCTCATCACAAGCGATGGACTCGAGAATTGGAAATAGCCAGTTTGTAGTTTGTAGGGTCTCCTTTGAGCCCCTCTTAGCAACAGTGAGGCTTTTGCCACCTGGCACCCTCCCAGGAGTGGGGTGGACAGGTCCGCTGCCGGTGAGGTCCAGGTGCGCATCCCGCAGTGCTGGAATGCCCCCGAGGGGCCGGGAGGGCAGCCCTGTCCCGCTGCCGGGGTCTGCGCCCCAGGTGGGCACCCAGCAGGGCTGGGAGCCGGCACTCGCAGGAGCCTCAGAGCTCTCAATTTGGAAGTAAAATGGAAGTATATCTGGAAACGCACAATACAGGATGACTGTACGGAGCGACGGAGGATGGAAACGTTCTGGGTATTCAGCCCTCCTTCTGTCGTGATTAAAGACAATTAATTGCTGTAAGGCCACTTAGGTATTTGCTTTCCAATTTAATTTTGAAATGCTCTGCTGCCCTGTAGTCACAAGAAGAAAATGCTAACTATTGTGGGTAGTAGCGCTGGGTTATGACTGAACAGAACGCTAATGCCTCATTAATCTGTATAGTAAAATGTCTGTGTTGAAATGTAGAACCTTGTGTGGTCCGTAAGAGATAGCAAGTCTGGGCTTTTCCCCCCCCTAGTTTTTAGTTTATTCTTTTAGTCCCACCGTATTAGTCAGCTTATGCCAATTATATGCTCAATTCTTTCCATTTAACTTTGGAGGTTGCACTATATGTCTGCCTACTTGTTTTGTTACCTACTTTTATTAAGCTGGTATCTTAACTTGTATTCTTCCATCTGTTGTTCATATGTAATGTTGTTCTTGTTCCTTGGTTATCTAGTGATTCATGTGTTTGAAGCTGACACTTGGAAAAAAACCACGGATGGAAGCGTAAAAAAACCCATATCTGTTGTGCATCTTTGTGTTGATTGTTGTGAGTCGGATCCTGGTTCAGGTCTTCCTGCTATGTCAGTTAATTGCACAGTGCGTTTGCCTGTGCTGTGCGTTTTCTTACAGCTGCATTGAAAACTAAAAGGAAGAAAACCCTTTTTCTTTTTATGTAAGTCATGCAGGTTATTTTCTGCTCTGAAGAGCAAGTCATCCTGTCCTTGATTCATAGCGGGTCTCATCCAAGAAATTGTAGTCTCGGCTCCTATGGCAATAACAGCAGGAAAAAAAAATATCCTTGAAAACTACTTATGTCTTAAAAATGCTAAAACCAGAGAACACCTGTTCCTTGTAGTCTCTACCTAAAAGTCGCTTTCCTTGTGTATCTCACAATTTGTGAATCAGCTTCCCTGTCACCACGGTTGTCTGTTAGCTTCTCCTGTTCTTCACTTGGGTCTTGACAAGTGCCGTGCTCCTCTCTGGAAGACAAGGGGAACCACGCGCCTCTGCCACACAACGTGTCCTTGCAACTGCTGTCCGCACCGAAGGGAACCCACCGCGTGTCCTCCTGCTGTGCCCGTCCCTGCCTTGGGCCGTGCAGCCGGTCACAGCAGGAGGGACATGCTTGTGGTCCCTGTGGTGTGCGGTGCTCTGGGGAGATTTGGGACTGACTCGTTAATGACTGCTGGAGAATCACATGCTCAGAGAACTGTAACCGTTGGTAACCAAGTTTGGGTGCCTGACACGGCTCTCTGAGGCCATGGCATATTTCAGTTGTTCACTTTCTCCTAATTTCCCAACCAGAGAATGCAACATTTTAAGGGAAATGTTGTGCTTGAGTAAACGAAGGAGTCGTGTTCATTACGGGATTAAAGAGTGCTTTATGTTGAAACGTAGGGAGCACATTTTCCTCCTGCCTCTTTGATCCTTTTCCCTTTAACTCCTTCACAATCACCTTTTTCCACGGCAGTGGAAGTCCCGACGTTCCCCCCGCCACGACAGCACATCGCTGGTGACGTTGACAGGAGCCTCCCTGGGCGCAGAGCTGGAGAAGGGCAATGTGCCCTCCCTGGGGAGGGAATAAGCATTTCTTGTGGCATGGAGGGACCTGCAGAATTTCAGTCAATATTTGCAAATTCTTCCTCTTCCTTTGCACTGTGGAATGGCTACTTGGGAGGGAAAGCGTGGTTCAAAGGTGGTGTTGGCTTGAGCAGAGAGAGAGAGGTGGAAGGTCTTTCGTCGTTGTGCTCTTATCCCTCTGGTCCATAAACTAAGGACACAGTATTGCCAGCTTCTATGGGACAACAGTGGAGGCAAATAAGAGCAGAAACTGTGCAGATGTGTAATGCGAAAGCATGAAATGCATTGCCAGCAATTGTAGCCTGCGGGATTATAGAATTGAATGTGGGCAGTTTTTTCTATAAAAAGAAAAGGGTAATAGAGGAAGTTGTCATGAATGAACTGAAGCAGCACTGAGACATGCCTGGTGGGATCAGCATGGATAAGTTGCAAGTTCTGGCAAGTGCTGTGTCCCTGAGGATGTCAGTGGGGACGGTGATCCAGGCTCAGCAGAGTTCAAGAGGCTGTACAAGTGTGTGTGAGGGGCTGCACGTGTGGTGCAGTACGGGGATGTGACACCGGCTGAGAGCTGATGGGGTTTGTCCCCGGCTCTTCTTCAGTGGGACCGGGAGCAGGAAAGGTGCGCATCTTCCCAAGGGCATGTTCACAAGGGTCCGGGCTCCTCTTCTGGTTCCGCTGAGGTGAGGCAGCTGAAATAGCATGGGTGCAAGAAAATCCTACTTTTATGGTTATATTTTAAGATCATCTTTCTGCTCTGTTAACAAAGGATTCTTGATGTACATAAATGCAAGGAAGCATTGGAATGCTTGCAAGCAAGGTTGGGTACTTGTATCTGTTTTGAGTGTTCTATCCTTTTTTCTGCGTGAGAAATTAGTCAGTAGCACAAGTGGATTTCTGGGGAACCTTAGGCTTCTGTTTTTGTGGAATTTTATTTAAAAGGGGTCTATGTACATCTTCTGGGAGGAGAGAGTCTTATCTTGCCCACAACTCAAAACTCCAACCTTGTCTTAGATTGAGATTTAGCCACGTTGTTGTCTGGTGTTTTGGGGTTTTTTGGGGGGTTTTTTTGTTTGTTTTTGGTGGTGGTGGTGTTTTTTCTCCTGTGTAAGGGCAGCGTTTACCCCTGGGTGAGCAATGGCAGAAGACACAACACTAGGGAAATCTGAAATATGAGGCTGAAGCCTTGGCCGAGGGATGGGGGATGAGTCTAATGGAGCTGGGATAGAGAGGCTGTGGGGGCTAATGCTGCAGCTGGCACCCCCGTAGGAAAGAAAGCAGGACTGAGAGCGTGGGAGTAAAGCAGGAAGCGGGAGAGGGTGAAGGAGGAGAAGTGTGAACTGGGAGGGTGAGTTGGTTTGGGTTTGGGAGCTGGTGGGGTGTAAATGGTGAGAGGGAGCCCCGTGGGAGGAGGGTGCATGGGTGGAGCGGAGGGGGGGCTGTGGGCACTCCTGGGGAGAGCTCCTGGGATGAGGCAGTGGTGTGAGTCTGGAGCTGCCTAACCATGAGGGGATGGGAACTGGGACGGGGTGAGAGTCAGGACTGGAGCAGGACAGCTGGAAGGAGCTGGGCTGAGCAGCACAGGCTGAAGGCTTTGTACCTACTGGGGCAGTGGTTCTCAGCTTTTTTAAAAGGAATGATTTAAAAAGGACCAGTTCAAGCGTGGTAGAACAAACATACATCACATTTGCTTTTTAGGATGTAATGGTTTTGGGTGTGGACAAGTTTTTCTTCCTGTGCCCTTCCACCTCTTCCAAACTGAACGTAGTGTTCCCATCAGAAGCTTGTGTGCCTGTCTCGCATGAGTTCTGTGAACTCAGTATTTCTGAAAGAGAAGACGGAATGCTTGTTGAGCTGTCTTGGTCTCCAGGGCTTTCTAGTCTCTAGTGGGCATGAAAATTCTCTGGGAGTATTGAGTTCAACTTTGCTCCCATCCCTGCTCCTCCCAGCTTGTCATCAGGTGGCTGAATGCGTTCACTTTCAGAAGCAGTGATAACACAGTTGGGTTGTATTGAGAATTGTGACCAAAACTTCACTTCTCTTTGCTGTTCTTTGCATAACAGCTTCTCACAGAAACAGCTCTGTGGGGAACAGGGCTGATGTCCATGGGTCTGTGAACTTCCAGTTGTGGGCAGTAGATGGGAGAAGTTGGTTTCAAGCAAAACACTTGGAACTAAAAGGAGAAATGGGGTTAGTCTTTATGTCAGTGATGTAGAAAGAATAAAGGACATCCATCGGAGTAAAACACTCTGCTTACAAGGGTGGCAGCCCTTGCTTTCCCGGGCAAGCGAGCTGGCTGCTGGGCTTGCCCACTGGCATGACTTCCAGCCAGCTCTGGTTCCAAACAGGCTCGAGGTGGTGCCAGGCCCTGTTTATTCTGGAATTAAGTGGCTGCCTTCGCTTGGTCACGGTGAGGTTACAGCTCACCTTAGCCATGCTTTTCGCACCCTGTGTTCATGGTGCCCAGAGGAATACCCTTGGAGCTGCGCAGGACTGGCAGCGGCAGTTTTGATCAGCTCCTCTCTCGAGCAATCTGCGAAATATCAGAATACGGATAAAGCCGTCATGCGGATGATGGCGTAAAGACCATCTCCCGTTTTATTTTTAGGCTGTGAGAAGTGGGAGGAAAACAGCATGATGACGTGTTGGAGATGCTGAAGACTCTTGCGACAGCCTCATATTCGTTCCCTCAAGTAATGCTTTTATTTTGCACTATCGGTGGTGACGCGTCTGTTTTTCTGCTGCTCAATCTCTTATTTATTGGGATGGAATGAACCTTGCTCCTGGCATCTCTCCTAGGACTACGGTAATGTCTTTAAGGAAGAGAATCACCTGTGCTGTGGCTGGGTGATTGATGGTGCTCACTCACTGTACTGAGAGAAAGCCGGAGCAGGCAGACAGCGATATGGTTCCTAGCGTACCCCGCATCCAGGATAAACACGAACATATGGTGCCAAGGAAGTTTGTTGCGGGCCTGAGCTGAAGATAAACACTACAAGCTGTTATTTCAGAAGGGTAGCACAGGATGAAGATTGTTGTAAAGAAAAACAAATAGTGCCACAGAAACAGAAAATCAGATTTTCGCTGACGTCTGTCAAGACTGCTCCAGAGATGGTGGGAGATGGGTCCCTGCGGCTCCTGCCTCGGGCGAGTGCTGCCGCAGCCGTCGCTCGGCCACCTCCCTCCTCAGCCTCGGCCGTGGGATGCAATACGCCCGCTGAGGGCTGGGACGCTCTCGTGTGAACCGGCCTTCTGCCGGTTGCCAGCTGTGGGTGATGGCAGAGGCTGGTTTAGGTCCTGGTTTGATCAGGAGAAGGTATCGGGGAGGGAGAGGCAGCAGCGGCTGGGCTACGCCGGCTTCTCGGGGCCCGGGAGCGAGCGCGGGGAAGCTTTCCTCTTCCTGGTGGCCATCCTCGTCCCCTCGTGGTTTTACTTTTTGGATGTCTATTACATTTAAGTAAAAGAAACAGCCTCCCCCTGCCCAATTCCCAAAGGGACAGAATGGATTTATGGATAAAATTACTTTTTTTTTTTTTTTTTTTTATTATTAAATACCGTGGCACCTGTAGGTAGAGCAGGGTTCAATCTTGCAGAGGTATAAGTGACCCAGGAAGGTGCACAGAAAGCATTTTGAGGACCCTGTGGTGGGATAAGGATGGTTTAAATCAATAGTTGAAGAGATCAAGTCTCTGTACTCTAAAATGGGGTGATTTTTTTATTTATAGTTTTTAACAGAAACAAAATCATCATATAAAGTGCACTTAAGGAAGAGTTTCCTGTAGAAATGGCTCTCAGCCCACGGTTAAGATGTCTTGGTTGTTGTATCACTGCTAATGTGGGCTCTTAAATTTGGCATGAAGCGAGCAAAAACTGTTCGTTATGAAGCAGGTGAAGAAAACAAGGAAGGCAAAAAAATTTATGGTCGACATCTGGTGTTTCACTGAGGTGATGTAGCTTTGGTTTCCCCCTCATCTTCCAAGCATCAGTAAAGCCTGAGAAATGCACTTGTTATTAAATGCATTTCTATTTGATGTGGTAAAATGTGAAGGTATGGTTAAAAACCTGCGAAGCGTAGAAGTCATCAGACTTTTGCACCAGAAGAAATTGGGCAGCTGTTTGTGTGCTGGAAAGAGGAAGACATGGGGAGGAAAAATCCATAGTTGCTGCCGGCCATGGGCTGCCTGTGGGCTGTTGGGTGGTGTGTGCCGGGACTTTGCATCCTGAGGATGCCACAGGCTGGTTGCCCTCACCCCATCGGCTCTGGCAAGACGTGCCACTGCCGGTGTGGGGCGGGCGGTTGACACTGGGGGACACACACACGCGTGTTTTGGTATGCCAGCGCAGCTCCATAAACAACAGCTGTTGATATTATTGAAAATTTGGTACCTAGTGAACGTAGCTGTGTCTAAATACACACCTTGGGAGGGAGCACGTGCCTGTGTGTTTGTGGTGGGCACTGTCTGAGGTGGTGCCTGGTGGCAGTGGCAGCTGAGGACGCGCACCTGGAGACCTGAACATCCATCCCCCCAGCCAGGCAAAGGGCGGCTTCCACAGGTGCTTCTCTTTGGGGTGGCCAGTCTTCTCCACTGCGCAAGGTAGATGCTGTCACCTCCCTGTGACCAAGAACCACATGGTTTAAAAACTTGTCGTCTGTGAGTGTTGGGGACCTGTGCTGTCAGGGGCCTCCCAGGACCGGGATCCTCCTGCAGCCCAGGAGCCCACTCAACGGCACGGGACCTGCACCAGAGCTCTGCGAGGTGCCGGCGGTGAATGGGCTAGCCTTGGCCAACAGGCACGGTTGCCATGGGAGGGGGTCTGTCTTCCCAGGGTTGTCTTATGAAAGCTGGAAACCTCTTTTTCAGGTCTCAAGTGCGTGTGCCAGCTGTGCGAGCACACCAACTTCACCTGCCAGACGGAGGGTGCCTGCTGGGCTTCGGTGATGCTGACCAACGGGCGGGAGGAGGTCATCAAGTCCTGCGTCTCCCTCCCGGAGCTGAACGCGCAGGTCTTCTGCCACAGTTCCAAGAACATCACGAAGACTGAGTGCTGCTACACCGACTTCTGCAACAACATCACCCTCCGCCTGCCTGTCGGTAAGTGCCACCCGAGTGCAAAACGCTGTTCAAACACTTGTGTGACAGCTCGAGGGTGCAGAAATACCGTGCAGAGGGTGCAGCCGTCTGTGAGAGCCAGCTAATGGGGATTTTAAAGACTGCATGTAAAACGGTAGCTGTCTTTTTCCCCAGCTTGCTTCAGACAGAAAAATCTAAACTGCAGCTCTATTTGGGGAAGAATGAATTTCTTGCATCTCCTAAAGATGTTCCAAATGCTGTCTCTGATACCCCACGAGGCATTAACCATGAAGATGAAAGGAAGTGTTTGAAGGAAGCAGACTTGTAACCTCACAAATTTTATGGGTTGGAATATCTTAAGGGAGCTTGTGGTTTGAATTGGCATTAGTTTAGATGATATCAAATGTACCGGGGACTTGCTGTGGGGCATGGATCAGCAATGTGTAGCAGCTGTGAACTGGCAGTTGCAGGGAGCTGAGAGCTGTTACCTGCTGCATCACAAGGAAATAATTGCCTAAAGAAGAGAAGAACCTTGCACTGGCTGGAGTTTTACTGTCTCAAACATCTCTGCACACAATTTTGAAGGACCTGCTTTGGATGGCTCGGGTAAGAATTCAGACCAGAGAGGTTTAGGAAGGCAGGCAGTTAGTTGTAGGTGCTCACTGTGAATTGCATAGGGGAAATGCACCCCTGCATCTTCGGACAGACAAGCATCTGGGTTGGTGGTGAGGTCTGACCCCTGATGGGGCAGTCCCCCAGCACGTGAGGAACTGCTCTCCTCATTGTCCTCGGCCAGTCTGTGTCACCGAGTGCCATGTCTTTGTGGTCTGAAGTGACAAGCGCTTACTGCATCTTCTGTTGCACAGGCACACCTGTGCATTAGAAGCAAAGGGTCTGCAGTGGCTCCGTGGTGGGCAGGAGCACAGGTTTCTACGTGCTGTATGACCCGTGTCATCATCTGCTGGGGGGCGAGAGGACACACAGTCATTGCTGGGTGACGTCTTTGGCTGATACCATTGCAGCAATCTTGTTAGCCTGTCTTGAACATTGGGGTTCTGCAGTTCATTTTAGCAGCTCGTAAGGCAGCTTTTCTTTGGTGTCAGGTCGGTATCATTGATTCTTGCCCAGCAGGGACGAGAAAGTGTAAGATTCCTGGTCCCAATTAGAGGGAGGATAAAGATTTGCAGTTCCAGGAGCTCTGTGTATTACACAGCTGGTGCAGTTCTTGAGTCTGCCAGACTCAAAATTGTGTAATGAAGTTGATTCAGTGCCTTTTTTTTTTTTTTTAAAATAAATATTTATACTATTTTTAGGTTTACTTATTTGACTCTTCTTTCCAAGATTTGTGTTTAATCCAGGCTTTTTTTGAAAAAGCTGTAAAATACACTACTTTATCATATTATACCTTTTTATAGACTTACACCACTGAGAGATGTTACAGGTAAGAAAGATGCACATTAATCCATAATTTACAATTATAACTTGCATTTAAGCTGCTGTCGTATAGTACTTCACAGAATTTAAAAGGCTGTTACTGGAAGCACTTGCTGTATCGTGTAAGATGCAGGAAGGCAGACCGTGTGGGACACGCTGTGGTAGCCGTGGGGACCGTCATCTCCTGGGGCGGACAGGCAGATGCTGGATGCTGCCGGAGGAAGGTCTGTTGGCACCCGCTGCTCCGGAGGAGCCAGCCTGGGTAGAAGCCCGGCAGCTGGGAGGGCTGTACCCCCGTACACAATCTTGCCTGTCATGTGGGGCAGGAATAAGGATTGTTTAAGTATTTTTCTTTCAGTTGACAAGAGAAGGGAGATACTAATGGTGGTCAAGCCCTAGAAATGTAGAAATAAAATACCATGGGTTTTTGGTTGGGGTTTTTTTTTTGTTTTTGTGGGGTGTTTTTTTTTTTTTTTGGTTTTCTTTCAAGTTGAGATGCTAGAATCTTTGGAGAGAACTGCTATTTATAGAGGAGTGGTGGAGGCATGTCAGTCATCCCAGTGCTTGAACTGGTAGTTGCAAAACCTCTGGTTTCATATTTCAGTACCAGAGAAAATTACTTGATTTTTAGCCTGAGCCCTTTGCTCTAAACATTTGGGGGAATTCACGTTAGTTGAAAATTTTAACAGTGCTGATGTTATTTGTTTGTTGGTCTTTCCTGACACCCCTTCTTCACATGATTTGCAGTGTAGGAAAGCTTCATTTGGGCTCCAGTAAAAGTAAACTTTCGAAGGGGCATTGCCGAGTGCGTAGGTGAGGGAGCCGGGCTGCGCGCACCGGGGCTGTCCCGGGCTGCCTCTGCAGCACCCGTGCGCTTTGCCTTGAGAGGTTTCGGGCTGGAGGTCTACCTGCTGTGCCCGCGGCGGCGGGCTCTGCTGCGGGGAAAAAAACAGTTTGAATGCCATTGCCTGGGCTGCCTGTGTGCATTCCTGGGCTTAGGAAATGGCTGTTTCCAAAGTGAGTTTTTAGGCAACCCCTTGCTCAGCTTGCATTTTTTCCTTCTTTCACTTCTGTTCGTATATGGCACTCAGCAATCCAAATCTAGATCTTGGGTTTGTCTCTGACTGAGGGTAAGAAATTTGAAGTGAAGGCACCATATCAAGTAACCAGCACGGGACCTCTCAACTGGCCTGACAAAACATGGAGGCACTTCTAGGTTTAGAGGTTAGTCCGTTACTGATGTTGTAAAGGCTTTTGTTCTCACCCCTGAGTATGGGCTAAGCTGGGGTGCACACAGCTGGGATGTGCGGTGCTGGGACCGTGCTGGTGCAAGGCTGCAGGTAGGATTGCTTGGCCCTGGGGTCCGTGTGTATTGTCACCTCTTCCTCCTGCAAGTCATTGCATACCGTTGTATGGCTTGTCTCATGTTGGTTGGCTGTCCCTTGTCAGCCGTGGTGGGTAACTAAGCTGCTGGGTCTGTTTATTAATGCTGACCTTAGCTTGCAGGCGCTCTGGTCTTTAAAATATACCTACTTCGTCAAGGTACTTACTCAAGCCAGCCCACCTCCCACCACCCTCTCTCAACTGAGTACTAATGCATGCCATTTGACACTTGGTACAGGCATCTTGATGTGGAAGTTCCATCCATCTGTCCATCCGTCTATCTATCCATCCCCATTACGCAGAGTCCAGTTAAAAAGCAGAGCATGTGGATATGAAAAGCTTGTCTTTAGGCAGGAGTGAATCTCGTGGAGGAGAAGAAGCCTTGAGAAGGTCCACCATGGTGCACATCCCTGCCAGGTGAGGCAGGAATGTTGGCAGGCTCTTCCCTCCTGGTTACCACAGCTGCATCCAGCCGGGGAGACAGACATCTCCTTTGGCTCTTCTTCGTGCCAACCTGCTTCAGCTCTGCTGTGTGTTAATTACCAGGGGCTTGTTGTAAACGCATCAGGAGTGGCTGGAAAATAAGCAAATGGCTTGCAGCATGAGGATTTCTGAGGGCAGAAAGCAATTTGTGTGTTTTGGTTGCCTGTGCATGAATTTCTGTGGTAAAACTGTAGATGGCATTGCATGCCTCGGTCAGCGGCGTAGCTCTTGTTGCTGTTTTCTTGAGTTGTTTTTATTTTTACAGTGTCTGAAAATACACATATTTAAGGACAGAGTCAACCTGGATATCTGCTTTTTATGTAGATGCGGTGTTGAGGGACATGGTTTAGTGGTGGGCTTGGCAGTGCTGGGTCATCAGTCGGACTCAATGGTCTTAAAGGTCTTTTCCAACCTAAATGAGTCTGTGGTTCTTGTTGTTGGCAGGAATTTCATGGTGGTGGTTTGCATTAACAGGTGTTAAGTTTCAAAGCGCAGGATTAGTTTGCAGTAATTGGGGTTTTTCTGATGAATTCTTTTCCAGGTTTCTACCATTTTACTTGGGATACTTTCAGCCCTGGCAGGTGACTTAAGGTGACCTTTCGCTGTCAGTTCGGTGTCACAACAGGGCTGCAGAAGGCGACCTGCATGCTGTGTCCTCGATGGACCTTTCCGTGAATCTCTTGCTGTGTGAGAAATGGCCTCGGTGCACCTCAGCATGTAACGGGCTATTCTGGGGTGTTGCTAATAAGATCCAGAAGACTTCTTCCAGTTATAGACTTGCATCTCACAGGATTTTCAGGCCCTGTTTCAGAGGTGGGAGGTGGCACTTGTGATTTCTGCCCCCGCCCCACGCGTGAGCGGGATTTACCCCACTTACAAGCCTGTTCGCAATGACAGACCTTTACGTGCAGCCCTGCAGAAGGCTGCTGGTGCTTCTTACAACCCGGTGCTTGCATTTGGTTATGGTGGAGGGTGGTGTTTGGCCCCAGGAAGGGTAAGCACAGGCTGGGTAACTTGTTTCCCATGCCTCCTCCAAAGCAGCAAAGTTGGTTGGCTTCAGTTACCTCCTTAGGTAGAGGTGTGACTGAGCAGCTGAACTGGAGCCTGAAGGCTCAAGCTCTTTGTGTCTGTTACCAGATATAGTTAACAGGACTTTCTTGAGCTCTGGTGTCCTTGTCTGCATGTCTGTAGATGTATGGGGAGAAGTTCACGCTGCTGCTCATTCTAACCTCTCCATCTCAACACATCCCATGATTCTGTATATTAAGTCTCCACCTTTACAGATGCTGAAAATTGAGGCTGGATGGGTGCAGGTGGCTTTGCAAATTTGTCGCAAGATTCTGGGCTTTCTGACCAGGCTGCTGTCAGAGGCTGGCTGAAGAAATTGTCAGCCTCTCTGAGAAAAAAAGCACAGGGATGTGTTTGGTGTGTGCAGCCACGTGTCTCTGAGTTGGTGGAAAACTGCAGCGCAGCAAAGAATTCTCTGGTTTTAGGGTTTTTCCTTCAAAAGTAGCTCCGTCATTCCAGCAAAAGGCAACGCACAGCAAGAATGGTCTCCTCTCTGCTCTGTGTTGGGTGACCTGGCACAGCAGCATCTCTAGAACTTGAGATAAAAAGCATATGATTTCTGTTCTGTATTTGCATAATGGAAAATGAGTCAGAGGAGGAAAGAGGCTTTATGCAACAAGATTAGGTTAATAGTGGGATTAACAAACTGTATAATAAGTAACTTGCCAGCTCTCCTCTTTATTCCTATAGCCCAAACCATACAAAGGCACAAGTGGCCCTCATATCACCTACAGTGGCACATACTGGGATCAAAGAAAGGGAAATATAATAGAATTCCTAAGATAAAAATCCCTTGAGTGTATTCGTATTGCCAAGAGAGATGAATTGTACCATTGAAACTAACTGTTGGGCAAGATTCTCTTACTTAGTTGGTTTTCTTTTAATATTGTCTGTAGGTTTTACATGAGCACGTAATTACTCTTCATTTACTGGTTTCAAAATGCCTCCAGACATCAAAGCCCTGTTAGGAGAATGGTATGGAGGGATACGTTAGCATGAAAGAAGTCAGACACTACTGTACAAAAAGTTCTATAAGGTACATATTAATGCAGAATATGAGAAAAATCAGCCTTCAACCAATAGCTTTCTGAATAAAACCCAGTGTTTGAATATAAATTGTATATTTATCATTCCAGTCGTTTTCAGACCTTGAGAGCTGCCCTGGGTGCTGGGGGGCTGGTGGGGGGCGCAGGCTGTGCCGCAGGGTGCAGCTCAGGGCAAAGCTCCGGCTTTCCCTCGCCTTTATTTTTGGCATTCCTTGTCTGTTATTGAACAGGATGAAAAGGTCTCTGTTTTTTCAGCACAGTCTCGGTCCAGGAGAAGAGTCAGGAGGAAGGTCTGGACAATGAGTGAAAAAACACAATTCTTCTCACTAACTCTCCTAAAATGTTATTGATGGATAGAATGATACTAATGGATAAAACCAGGGAGGATGGGGAATGGAGCGAAGAAGGAAGAGGAGGGGAAATATTTTTATATATTTGTTTCTCTCTTCTGTGTGGCTGCTTTGTTGCCTCTTAACTGATGGTTTCTGAAAGCCACTGCTAGAGTTCAGCGGCCGACGCCGACAGTTTGTGTTACCGCTCTGCTGCAGAGTAGCACCAGTAACTTGATTTAGCTGGCTGTTTTCTGTTTTGGTCTTTTTAATGAAGAAAATGAGCTTGTCCGCTGTGGCCCGGGCAGCCTCGGTTGGAGGCCAGGACTCAAAAAAAGAAGTGAAAAAAAAAAAAAAGTGGCGAGGAAGAGCTGCTTGTGACCAAGCTCCACCTGGATCTAGTGCCTTTCAGCCTGCTAGGGGTGGGCTGAGCCTGGTCAGGGGGCTGTGGAGAAGATGTGATCTCTGGGACATGCGTGGACCAGCGTGAGAAGCGCTTCAGCCCAGTAACAGCTGGCTGAACCCATCAGCCTCTAAAGGAGGGATGTTCCCTTGCTGGCAGGCTGGCTGTCCGTGACCCGGGACGTGGGCTGTCAGCCGGGGCCGCTGTGGCGCAGAGCTGCTCGGAGACTGAAACAGCTGCATGAGATGCACCAAACCTGTTCCGTTCCCTCTTCGTGCCGGTGCTGCTCAGTGCTGCAGTTCCTGGGATAATCCCCCAGCTGGGCTGGTCTCCTGAGGCTCACCTCAACAACCCCCCCCGGGCAGAGCTCCAGCCTGTCATAGCTGCTCTGTGGGTATCTCATTCTGCAAATATTTCGCATGCTTTGGTCCATCTTGGCTGTCCCAGACTTTGTGTTCTCTGGAGGGGCTGGTAGGAATACAGCTGTGCAAAGGGAAGGCAGGGGAGGGGGGAAATAGCAGTTCAGATAACGCGTCCCTTTATCTCGCAGCTGTATGCCTGGTGCGTTTGCTCGAATTTCTGGATCCCTAAGCAGACCTTTCCCAGCTGATTTCCGAATGTCCTGAAAGGGAGGATGGGGTCTGTAGTCATGGTGGAAGCTGGAGAAACTTTTAGACTCTAGTCCAAATCGTGCATTTTTGAAATTGTTTAAAAGTATTCTGTATGTCTGACTAGAGCCCCCATTAGATGCAATAAATTTTCTTACTGCATTGAAAAGAATACATAATTTTTTGCCGCTGTGTAGCTTAGGAACTTAAATACATATAGTTCAGGGCTTTTAGAAGTCTTATGGTGCCCATTATATGTCAAAAGCAAGCTAAACTTCATGTGTGAGAATGTCTTTTCCATTGGAAGGGGGGGAAAAAAGAAACCCTTCCTTTTTTTTTTCCTGCCTAAAAGTACTATTTTGTTTACACAACTTGGACTATAACTATGCCATATTGTGAAATCGCTAAATATTGCCAGATGTGCTATTTTTGTTTCATACATGGCAACATGTCTTTAGCTTCTGTTCTTGATTAGTAAGTCATTGAGGAGTACATTTGAAATCAGATTGCAAAATGTTGTGATTAATGGTGTTGATTTGACGGTTTTAGGTACTCATGAGGGATTATCTTATTTCCCAAAGGGTCCCAAAATTGCACAACTGCCATAAACATTACCACACTCATCTGGTGATGTTGCCTTTAATTACTGTTTGTACCTTGCGTGTCGTGTGTTTTGCACTTGTCCTGCTTGTCACTCCTGCCACGTGCAGTTCGTGCCGTGGGAAGCCATGCGGGTCCCCGGGGGGTCCTGGTGTGCCAGCCCAGGGATGGGCCTGGCTGCCGTCCTGGCTGCAGGACGCCGTGCTGCAAAGGCTCGGGACTGAAGGTGGCCTACCACTGGCTGTACAGCGGACATCAGCCTCCCGCGTGTGCTCCCTGAAGAACCAGAAAGGGTTTGAGTAGCTGCCCCCAGCCTCAATCGCACTTTGTCTGTGGTACAACCAGGAGCCTACAGGATGACAGAGGAGATTTCTGGCTGACTCCTTCCAAGAAACTTCTCTAGACAGTCAGGACCTCTTCATTTGCCAGGAACTCGGTGGAGACTCCGTGCGAACTGGCCCACGTGCCTCTGCTTCCAGTCTCACTGCTAACTTGCCTTCTGCACTTGAGCTCTCTCAACTCAGCAGCATCTCAGAGGAGACCTGTAAGCATCACTGAGCTTGGTTTTATTCTGAACAGCTGTCACTGCATAAGTCATAGAGCTGGCATCTGTCTGTATTCCTGATGCTGGATGTCACCCTCCGGAGTGGGTGTGAGAGTGTCTTTGAATTTTGCTTCTGCTTTGCTCTCACTCTCCCTCTCCATCCCCAGAACAGTGCGGGGGTGAGCTCACAAGCCTGCTGTGCTCACTGTGTCCCTGCTAGACCGGCTGCTTTCTCCAGCCTGCCCCGCTGCTTGCCTGGCTCCCAGAATGTGGGAGGGAAATTGCTCTAAAAATTAAGTTCTGTTGCAGTTCTCTCACAAAGCCTGCTCTGCAGTGCTTAGACGATACAAGCTGTGCTCATACACATTTTCAGTAAAACTGTATCAGATCACTTTTCTCTTAATCTAATTGCAAATTTTGCAGACTTTTTTTTCTGATATGAATGGTTTTGTTGCTTTTTTAAAAGGTCTAATAAGCATTTTTTATGACCCCCTTAAAATTGCACTACAAAACCTGTTTCAGTGATTTACAGTGTACAAACAGCACGCTGCAAGTTACAAATTACCACATCCCAGAAGCCTAACCTGCACTGTTGTCTTAATTTTGTTGGCAAATCTAGGAACTGAACCTGGATTTGTGGAATGTATGACAAGGTAGTGCAGACATAGCCAGTGTAGTAAATATGGCTTTAATATTAAAACCCCTTCAAAAATGGGTACTTACTTCTAAGTTCATCGTGAGTCGGGAGCATGTCCTGCAAGGGAAAGAGCGCTTGTGGAAATGCACATTCCTCCATTTGCCACGCTCCACCCCTCAAGTCTTTGTGCTTGTTGTCATCACTGGGTCACTCTGTTAGCTGCTGGTCTGAAATCATGGCCTGTGCGGCCTCTCCGAGCACAGGGTGAGGTGTTACCGCAGCGGTAGGATGTGCAGCTTGTTCAGGAACAGCGAAGAAAAGCTAAGCAAAGCAATGTATTGTGCCCCGAGCAAACTTGGCTTTTCTCTTCTTCGAGGTACTGCTGGAGCTGCTTCCCAGTTTCAGGAGATCCTGGAAAGGTTTATGTATATCTATAATGTGAAGATAAAAAGAAAGCCAGCAGTAACTATTACTCTTTTTTTGCCTGTGCAGGTTTGCCACCTGTAACATCCAGACTGCAAGGGAGCAGGCTTGAAAGTAAAGAAAAAGTGGAGACTTTCAATAAGTTTGCTTCTGGAAAGAGTGGTGCTCTGGAACGGAGGGAGGTGTGAAAAAAGAGGGAAGGAGCTGGAGGGACTGGGAGGGGGATACAGGACAGCAGGGAGGGTACACGGTGAGAAGGGACAGAGACGGGACCGCCGCTGCGTGGCAGCGGGCTGCCTGCTGGGGACGTGGAGGCGATGTGGGCGCGTGGCAAGGCTCACGGGCACGAGCAGGAGGCGCAGGGGAAGGCTGTCCTGCCAGGACCGCTGCTCGCTCTGCCTGCCTGTTGGTGTTCAGCACGGGGCTTAAGGTCCCTGGCTGCTAAGAGTGAGTATTTCCCAGCAGGACTGCTTGTCACTGCTGCTCGCAGCAGGGAGAGCCACCGCTCCGGTCAGGATGCCAAGCTCCTGCGCCTGTCTGCGAGGGCGCCCCTTGGAGTCTCTCTTCCCACTGGCTCAGTTGCTGCTGTTCAACCTTCCTGATTATTTTCATGTTGATACTGTTTGTGCTGGCCTAAGAAGAATAAAGTTTTATATTTTGCTCATTTCATGTTATGTTGTTCAGCGGCTGGTGGGAAGAACTGGCATTTTATAGTAAGTATCTTGTGCACAATTGCCTTTCACGGCCCCTGCCGATAGATAACGAATCCGCTTAGATCTGTGGGAGATGGATTTGGGCGATGTGCTGGAAGTGATGTGTTTTGACCACCCCGGGGACAGCTCCTCACCCCAACAGATGCCCCGCGGCACGGCAGCCCTCCTCTGCAGCCTTCAGCAGGCACGGAGCTGGCGGCTCGCAGCCCTGCGCTCCGGTGCGGCAGGGGCCCGGCCACGGCGCCGAAGGGGCTGCGAGAGGGGCTGCGTGATACGTACTTACTGTGCTTCGTACCCGCGTCAGGGGGAGTCTGTGCCGTGTAAAACAACAGCTTAGGACATGGCGATGTATCGGTGAACAGCAGCAGTTGCAAGGAGGAATCCTGCATGCAAATCCTCTTACAAATCTACCGGATGACCCCCTGAGTGTCCCGTTGAAGGTCTATTAAAGGAGAAGCCCTTGGGCAAGACGAGAAGTTTGTTTTCAGAACAGTTTGAGTTGTGCACTACAAATAGACACGGGCCCTTCTGTTCTTAACATTTTGTTTGTTTTCTTTCTCACTTTAAGTAAAGTGCATGGTGCTGAAACGTAAGGAAGAGAAGAAAAAGGAACAAGTTAACTTTGCGCAGCTGACTTTGTACCTGGCACTTCTGAGTGATGGAGTGCGTGGCTTGACAAGGCCCTTTGAAGAAGAACAGCTTCTATTGTACTACTGACTGGAGGAGAGCAACAGTCCGTGCTGAGGGGTGTCAGGCTGCTTCTGCTGAGACCCCAGCTCACTGGGTGATGTGGAGTCTCAGTTATTCTCAAAATTCAGATTACAGTGTATGCGTTGCTTAGCATTTGCCTAAAGGGAGAGAGGGGCTTTTTGTTAGAACAGCTAAGGGGTGACCGTGTGGTGTGGCGTTCGTGATTCTTAAATCTTCTGTAGCTTGTAGATCCACTGTTTGGTACTCGTGATTCTGAGTGGTGAGGGGGGTTTTGGGGTTGTGTTTCTGTTTTGTTGTATTTTTAGAAGGAGAGGTGGTGTTTATTGTTCTGTTTTTTGGTTTTGAGGTTTTTTTTAAGCTTATTTACAATTTTTTGGGCGTTAAGATATTTGTGTGCGTGTGCAAGTAAGCACCTTAGTAATGTGTTCCTATATCTTCTTGATATGTTGGTCTTTTTTTTTTTTTTTTACCCCTGTAGTTTTAAAATGGAAAATTATGTAGGACAGTCCCATTTCTTGACCCTTGCAAAATACAGCTTCATGGACATAATTTCCAAAAGTGTTCTGTCTTTGAGATGCTTTTAATGCCTCATTTACTAGAACTTTGTATTCCCATGTGCATTAAGTGTTAGGAAATCGTTTTTTCCAAGGATTTTCAGCAGGGCCAGCGCGCTGAGGAATTTATACACAAACTTTCAAGTGTGGGAAGGGCACTGCGCCCAGCGGCGGTGGATCCAGTGGGATGTCTCTTGCCGAAGGCAGGTTACCCACGTGTGGAGCTGCCGCCCATGCGACTGCATGTGAAACGCAAGTTGCTGGCTGTGGGGGTGGTGGGTGTGCTGCACAGCCTCTGCAACGGGCGATGTCTTGGTCAGGATCCTGCAGCGGGCTTGCTGGTCCTGTCTCATGATCTTCTGCAGCGGGGAGGTGGGGGATCAGCTGACTGCAGACAAATGGCGTTTTGCCAACACAAACAGATTAAAACCGCATACTCAGTAGGGTTCCGGCTGTGTTTTTGGAAATAGGATTGCAAGGAAATGTTCTTCAGGTGTTTGCGGTCTTGTACTGAGAGGTGGGGTGGGTTTGCCTGGAGAACCATAGAACCATGGAATCGTTTGGGTTGGAAAAGACCTTTGAGATCATCAAGTCCAACCATTAACCCAGCACTGCCAAGCCCGCCACTAAACCAAGTCCCTCAGCGCCACATCTACATACTTTTTAAACATCTCCAGGGATGGAGATTCCACCACCTCCCTGGGCAGCCTCTTCCAGTGCTTGAGAAGCTGGTGGCCAGGACACATTGTGCTGTGAGAAGTCTGTAGGTTTAGTATCAGATGAGTGGAGACTCGGCTGGACACTTCCCTGCAGGAAGGGTTCAGTGTGTCCGAGGAGCTTTCCTGGGGGCAGGTGCGGCGATGGTCTGTGTGGCACCTTCCCTCCAGCTCTGCGCCGCTGAACGTCTCCGTGGCGTTTCCTTGAGCAGCTGCTGGTGGGGTGATCTGAGATGGTGGTGTTTGGTGGCGATCACAGTGCAAACCTGAGCCCAAGCTACCTGCAAAAAAGGTGGTGGTGGGGGGAAAGACTCTAACTGACAGGAATGTGGTCTGTCTCGCTGCTGCCGGTCCCGGTCAGGATGACTGTGGGAAATCATTAAATCTTAATATGTCGTCGCCCCACAGCCCTTCACTTACTGTCTTTTTCCCTCCACCCCACTTTCCCTTGTGTCTTCCGAAAGCATCGGAGCCTCCCGGCAGAGCCGGCGCGGGAGCAGTGGTGCTGGCGGTGACGGTGGCAGTGCCGGTGTGCGTCCTGTCCCTGGCAGCCGTGCTGGTGGCGTGCAGCTGCCAGGGCCGGCGCTGCGCCCGCGGCAGGGCCAAGCAGCCCAACGTGGAGGAGCCCCTCTCCGAGTGCAACCTGGTGAGCTCCGGGAAGACGCTGAAGGATCTCATCTATGACATGACGACCTCTGGCTCCGGCTCTGGTAGGTGGAGGCTGCCCTGCCCGCCACCCTCGCCTCGGCGCGGTTGCTTTGCAGGCAGCTTTCGCAGCAGATTTTCTTGATGCTTAAACCGAAGGCAAACGTGCCGTCTTGCTTGTAGGGCGATGAAGAACATTGCCTGCTGGGCATAGGGTGCCGGGGGGGGAGTCTTATCTCAGAGGCCCTTACACCAGTGACAAGTTTTATGTCAAGGGAGGTTTTGTGCCGATGTGCTTGGCCACACCTTACGGCAGCGATAGGGCTTCATTTGCTCTTTTTCTGTCAAATCACAAAAGTTTGATTTTTTTGTTTGACTGGAAGAGTTAAAAAAGCTAATTCAGAGATCAGTTCCAGGTGTGAAACAGAAGGTTGCTGGCTGTTGTGGTACAGCTGGTAATAAAAGGCACTAATTTTAACTGAATGAGTCAGGATGCCACTCCTGAAATTTTTACAGTGGTGCCAAAATAACGTTACTCCAAATTCTTGTTCTGAGCAGAACACTTCTCAGTATTTTTCCTATTTCTGATATCCTGTCTGCTCTGATGCCTCCATTGCTATCGCGAAGTTGTTAAATCAAATAGATGCAATTCAGAAATTCCAGCTCATTGGGCTGGTGGCATGTCTGGTGTGTGCAGCCCAGCTTTCTGTAACTAGAACTTGAAACATTTGTAAATCAGGCTTACTTTGATTTATAAGTGAAAAATGTAAGTGGTGCTTAATTTCATTTACTTTACTTTCCATGCACTACGTACCTTTCAGGATTAACTTCTCGTACTTCCCCAGTGTTTTTTCACAGATATGAGTAGGCTTTGCCTTTATTTACCCTGAAGTTTTACCTGTTCGGGACATCCCTGAGCTACCGTCAGGGCTTCGTTTGCGCAGGGCGGCGGTGGAGGCAGAGGAAGCCTGGCGGGCGCGGGCGCGGTGCGGTCCCACTCCAGCCACGCAGCAGCCGCCCG
>JAVJGI010000064.1:43279871-43322987 GCA_035590275.1 Ibycter americanus | reverse complement strand
CTCCCCTCTCTCTCTCCTCTCCTTTTTCTTGTCTTGTTTTCTCATTTTATTGTTCTTCCTTTCTCCTTTCTCTCCTTTCTTTTGCTTTTTCTTTTTTTCTTATTTATTTTTCTTATTTTTCTTTCTAAATTTTTAAAATTCCCACCAGAACCAATCAACCAATTGACTGCAAAACAAACTGTAGTCCACGTCAAACCAAATGAAGTACTTAAGGCCTGCTTCTGTAATTGATTTTTTTAAAACTTTTTTTAAGTTTATTTGGGATTAGGGAGGTAGTTTGGGGAAAGAAAGGTACCTGTCTCATACGGGTCTCTCGGCTTTGCTGGGAAGTAACATACCTGCGTCGTGGTTGACTTGGAAGAGCGGGAGGGGAGGAGCGAGCCGGCCGCGGGTAGGGCTGGCAGGCGTGCCGTGCCGTGCCGTGCCGTGCCGTGCCGTGGCAGAGCTGGGGCTGCCGAGGACGCGGCAGGTGATGGCTGGCACGGGGACTGGTGCAGCTGAGGGCCAGCCCCTGCGTTTGCCGGTGGCACGGTTATTGCAGTCTGTTGTGGCTTTTTAGACGCCGGTCACAGCCAGTCTTTTTTACTTTGTCAACAGAATAGCAAAGCTGGGCTTATTTGCCAGGCAGGCCACGGCGTACACACCAGGTTTTCAGGCCTTTTCTGTTTCTGCCCCCTTACCTGAAGGGTCTGTGATTCCTGTGGTGACCCAGTCTGGGTTATGGCCCTTGAAGGAATGTGTGGAGCTTGTCCTCATTGCAAGGGGGGTGTCTGTGGCATCCCTTGGCACACTACCAGGCGCCAGGCTGGCTCCGGCACGCACCAAACCGCGATGCTGGGGTCGGGTCAGCCTGCGCGGTGCCGGTGGCAGGGAGGGATCGCACCCAGCTGGCTTCAGCACTGAGACTGTCCCTTGTACCTCACGGCAGACATGATGCACGCTCATCCTGCAAGTAACACTAGAAAGTATGGTTTGGGGAGATTTTGGTTGGGAGAGGATTTTCCCTGGGTACCGTTTGAAAGCGCAGCCATGAGTACAGCTCACTGGAAAATGCCCCACACCGGGATTTAAAGATCACTCCTGAGTTACTTCCCAAATACCTGTCTCTTCTCTTTACACTAGGTTTACCTCTGCTCGTACAAAGAACAATCGCGAGGACTATTGTCCTGCAGGAGATTGTAGGAAAAGGCCGATTTGGCGAAGTCTGGCGTGGAAAATGGTGTGGGGAAGATGTAGCTGTGAAAATCTTCTCCTCCAGAGACGAACGGTCCTGGTTTCGGGAGGCAGAGATTTATCAGACGGTTATGCTGAGACACGAAAACATCCTGGGCTTTATTGCAGCCGATAACAAGGGTACGCTGTGAGTTGTGTGTGTAGTCCCTCGTGTCTGTCTCCGAACTGCTTTTGCTGCCCTCGCTCCCATCTGAAACACCAGTGGGACCCTGCGGCTGCCCTCTGCTCCTTCCCCATGGGGCAGCCGGCAAGCTTGTTCATTTGCGTGCCTGAGCCAGGTGCAAAATGGGGGAGGCTTGTCCTGGCTAATTTAAATTATTATTTTTTTTTAATAAAGCTGAATAATCTTACTTCCTCTGGGTAGATAACGGGACGTGGACTCAGCTCTGGCTTGTCTCCGAGTACCACGAGCAAGGGTCCCTCTTTGACTACCTGAACAGAGGCACGGTGACGGTGGAGGGCATGGTCAAGCTGGCGCTGTCTGTGGCCAGCGGCCTGGCACACCTGCACATGGAGATTGTCGGCACGCAAGGCAAGTGCTTCCCTCCCGCCTGCCCTTCGAGAATTTTGAGGAGTTATTTGGAAAAACGTTTATGGGTGACGTGGTATAGTAAAGCATTTTACAGACTGTTACACTGCAAGAAACAGTATTGGCATCAGCATGTGTGGTGCAGTATAAAGAGAGGAGTATCATCTCCCTGCCGCCTGTGCCTCCTTCGATGTCTTTAAGTAGATGCCCATGAGGGATGCTAAAGGGGAGTCCTAATGAAGGATTTTCTAAACGAATGTGGAGGGTGAACTTACAGTATCTCTTTTTGTGTATTATCCCTGAAATACAGACATTGGAACGAAAATGCCCTCAAGGTTTTGATTTTTTTTATTTGATGGCATTTAGAAGGGCTTTTGTTGGTACAAAATGGCCCTCAAGGTTTTGATTTTTTTTATTTGATGGCATTTAGAAGGGCTTTTGTTGGTACAAAATAGGCTTCAGTGTTTTTTTACAGGGTATAGTAACAAAGCTGAATAAAACTGATTTTGCTTCCTTGCTCATTACATTGAAATCTGTACTGTTGTTGTCAAAATTGATGGCACTTTTGTGAACAGGCAAGCCGGCGATCGCGCACCGAGATCTGAAATCTAAAAACATCCTAGTGAAGAGGAACGAAAGCTGCGCCATCGCGGACCTGGGCCTGGCGGTGAAGCATGACTCGGTGCTGAACACCATCGACATTCCCCAGAACCCCAGAGTGGGGACGAGGAGGTGGGTGAGGGCAGGCTGCCGATGGCTGCTCTCGGTCCTTTCCTCCACCAGTGACTTCCCCCTCTGCTTTTGGCATCAGCCGAGTGCTGGCAGCAGACCAAAGCCTGTCGTCCCTGCGGGGTGGGTGCAGGAGGCGGTTGCTGCCCGGGATGGAGCGTGGCTCTGCGGCGTGGGCATCGCGGTCCATCACCCCACGTGCTTTTGGGCATCGCTTCTGGTGCCGTGGGGAGTCACAGTGATGTGCGCGGGTGTACGCACCTGCGGTGCAGCTCTTCCCATCTGCCTGCCTCCCTCAGCATAGCTGGTGGTAGCTGAGGGTGATGGATGAGCGGCAGCAGCGTCGAGCTGGAGACCAGTGCCTTTAACAGAGGACGTGCTCGGTTCCTACTGGCTGCCGATGGGGTTTGAGATGGCTTAGTTCAATACGAGTGCTTGAGCTGTGCAGTGTGAAGCGCTGCCTCAGACTTTCTCAGCGTTACATTTACCACCAGGCTGAGTCTCTTGCTTTCACTCGGAATCCCTGTCAAAAGGAGTTTCCCTTTGCCCTTTTTCCCAGTCAGACTGGCTGCTGCCTGGCCCCGGCATGCAGCGGCACAGCCATTGGTGTGAACTGACCTTTGTGTGCTCTAAAGGTACATGGCGCCTGAGATACTTGATGATGTGATGAACACGAGCATCTTCGAGTCCTTCAAGCGTGCAGACATGTACTCTCTGGGGCTAGTGTACTGGGAGATAGCCCGAAGGTGCTCCGTTGGAGGTGAGGTTTCTGGCCATTTCATTTTGCCATCCAGACCACTTTCTGCTTAAGTAAAACAAAAGTGCTCTCAGTTGTCTTGGCAGTATGTGGCGGCAGCAGGCTGTTGTGGAGCAGTTGTTCGCGGTGGCCCCAGGTGTTCCTCTGTTCTCTCTCATTGCCTGTAAAAGCAATTAGAGTTTATTCTGGAGCAGCTACTTCGGCTTTTGTGTTACCTAGACAATAAATCTTTCCTAGGAATCACTGAGGAATACCAGTTGCCTTACTACGATGTTGTGCCTTCCGATCCTTCGATAGAAGATATGAGAAGGGTAGTTTGTGAGCAGAAGCTGAGACCAAATATTCCAAACCAATGGCAAAGCTGTGAGGTAAAAGCAGTTTTCCGGTTTATTACAGAGCCTGTTGAAATTAAGACAGACTTTTTCAGTGAGACAAAGGGGACTTGGTGCCCAGCCTCTCCTGAATTTAAATGTGTTTCAGATGTCTAGCTCTTTTTCAGCTCCCAGACCAATACAGAGAAGACTCTTAGCACCAAGTGCTGAACTCTCTCCAATGCAGCTCTTAATTCATGTTGCCGCAGCATTACCCTTGGAGAGCGCTATGTTCGATCTCCCGGTACTGCGCTTAAAAAAAATGAAAAGCAAGAGGTAACAGTTTTATTCTTGACCTGTTCTTTTAATTTCTGATTTGCAGGCGCTGCGAGTGATGGGCAGGATAATGCGCGAGTGTTGGTACGCCAACGGTGCTGCGCGGCTCACCGCGCTGCGCGTCAAGAAGACAATTTCACAGCTCTGTGTGCAGGAGGACTCCAAAGCCTGAGGGAGCTCCTTGGAGAAAGAAAGGAGAATGAATCCTTCTGTTCATCTTTTAACATGTGATAATTAGTTTTCTTTTTGGTCTACCTCAGATAACGTGGTTCAATATTTAAGTGCCCAAACCAGAGCACTGGCATCTCGCTTTGTATCTGGCCGCTGGAAGGGGCAGCTTTTGACTCATAGTTCGTGTTTCCTGCAGCACGTCAATGACTTGCTTTGGTTTTCTGAAGCAAGTTAGGCACTAGGCTAATCGCAGAAAGGAGCTTAGAACACCACAACAGCATAAAAATACCTTTCGCTGTTGTGCTTTTTATCCTAGTCAAACCCCAAGCATGTTGGAAATCGCTGGTATTGGTTAAAGCGTGTTTGCAAGAGAAACCAAATGTTTTATCCTCAAATCTGAGTAAAAGACCAAATTTAATCCAGCTTGTTCCATACTTCTACGCAGGAATCTGAGAAAGGGTCTGTCAGTGAAATGCATTTTTAAATACTATATTTATCATTGCCTAGGCAAATAAAAAAGGTGAAAATTCCACTGAGCATGTATATTGTGAACAAAAGCATCTAGTCAGGTTTTTATTAACTTTTATTTTTATTGTCTTGATTTTACATACAGTATTATAGTTAGGGTTTGGAGTTATTTTACTGTGTTCAATTGTTCATTGAACATAACGATGAAGGGACAATTTTTCTTTTTGATGGTTAGTAGGGAAAATAATGGAGCCAATACTTTTCCCGAGAGATACATAGGGATGACATAGGAGAAATTCTACCTAAAATGAGAACGTATGTATTTTTAAATGACATCTTGCCAATGTGTCGCTGGGTCACATCTTTTTAGTGCCTTTTGATGTTTTAGGAGGAAGCTTTAACAATATTCATTCTTGGAAAATATGTGAAACCCGCCAGAAAGGTTCATTTCTCGTTGCAGTGATGTACGGTGCAGCCCGCCTCGCTGCGTCGGAGGGGTTTGGGGGCGCCCATGCGAGCGGGGAGCGCGGCTGCAGCGGGCCAAGCTCCCGCTGAGGCTGTATGCTGGAGCGGTGCCCGGGCTTTGGGGGATTAACGTGCTTTCTACTGCCCTAGCTTTTGGCACTTGATGTTTCAAACATACCTGCGCTCTGGACTGGATCACTGTTGCTGTTGTCTGTCACAGCCTAGGGACCTGTTAAGATGTAAATTTGAAGCGCTGATGTCCTTGCACAAAGCTGATACAACCTGTTCAGAGGTTTCGTATGGATTTCTGTACTAGCACCAGGCTGGTGAAAAGCATTAACATCTCTAATCATATTTCCATAATAATGCAAGCTATGAAAAGCGAGGTGTTTTTTCAAAATTCACTGATGTTCTGGCATTTTGTGAATTTTGCCCCACTCCGTGGTCCACACATTTGAATATAGTATTCTAATATTTTTAATAGCCAAAATTATACATTTCATAATAATACAGTTCTTTAAATGCTTCTAAATCCAGGTGGTCCATGGAGGTTAATCCCAGAGATGTTTCCAGAATAGCAAAGCTTTGCAAAAATTCAGTGTAGTACACACAGCTCTGTGGAAGAATAATCTGTGAGTTAATTACAGTATTTAAGATCAATCTTTGACGTGAAGCACCTTGAATTGGGGCTTTTACATGGAAGAATGGGTTAAACTTCCACTGAGTGGGACAGTCGGTAGTATCAGTACTCCATGTTTCATCCTGACCAACAGATGGGCTCCTTAAGGATGCTAATTGCCCCGTAAATCGGCTCTAGTGCAATTTTTGCCTGCTTGTGTAACTTTCTGTTAAATGATGCAAGTCTTTGCATGGTCTGTTAGCTGAATGGTGGAGAATATTTCTACTAGGTTGCTAGTAGATTTTTCTCCAGTGTGCTTTCTGAGATATAATCAAAGCGGTCTTACAGAGTAATTCTTATGTGCTTCAACTGCATAAACTACACCGGGGAGCTCAACAGACATATACTTTCTAGACTGCTTGAGGGGTAATTGTTGCAACTGCATGATCCAAGGCATGATGCTGACTTGAGTATCAAAAGAATTGCAAACGTAAGATCCAGCATTTGTTCTTGTAAAATGTAACTTGAAAAAGCCCCTTACGTTAAAAAGGAGTGATCAAAGATTTTAGTATTTTTTTTAAGTGGAAAAAGGAAATGTCTTATCCATTGAATTCAACTCTTCTTGAATTCTTTGCAGAGTAAGGTGTCTGAAATCAATGGTAGTAGAGTAAAAGTAATTTGAAATAGGATTAGAGTGGTTTCTTCAAAACTGTTTAAACTGTGCAGGTGAAATGAACTTTTCAGAATTGCTTTAGCACTTGGGAAGGTGCCCGAAAGGAAATGGTCCGTCTTTCTAGAGCTCCTGGCACTTGCAGACGCAGTTAGCTCCTCTCCTGAGTAAAAAAGAATCAAACTGTTGTGAACAGCCAGAGTAGTGCGTTAAAATATGCACTAAACCCAGTCATTTGGAGCAGTTAACAACAAGGAGAACATATTGGAGAGTGAAGCCTATGGAAGTGACGGTCTTGTCTACAGGGTGACCTGCCAATGTGGGGTACCCGTGATCAGCTTCATGAGGGGGAGTGATCAGAATTCCCTCTAGGGATTTTTCTTCCATTTTAAGTTCAGTTCTATGCACTTTTTGTCTATATTTTCCTTTGAAGGTATCTATGCCCTTGAAGCATACCTGATAACTGTTCCTGGGGATTCTTCCCCCATGAATTGGTTTGCACGGTGGAGGAATTTGATGTCTGTGCAGAAGCTCCTCTGGGTCAGGAACCGTGCTAAACTAAAGTTGCGCTGTGAAATTTAAAAAATGTGCTTTTTTTGGTGAGTCGCTGTTGGGGTAGAGCTAGGAAATGTTTACAGGAGGGGTTACTGGGTAAACCGTGGCAGTGAAGCGGTGATCAGGGACGTAGTGCCCGCTGCTGGCTGCGGATCTGGCGCTGCCACCGCTGTGCTCTGGTGTTCCTTGAAGCCCTGCTCTGCTCTGGGCACCGAGGTGTGGTCTGTGCCTGTTGTGTCTACTGAAATAACTGTGTTCCTCGCCTTCTCGAGGCTCGTGTGGCTGTTACAGTGGCCTCACGCTGCAGCATGCCCCATTTTTATTTACACCATGGTGTAATGAAATGGGGTGGGATGTGCAGGGGGAGGTCCCTGGCGCAAGCCTGCGTTCCTCTGAGGCTTTTTGGCCGTCTGCCCTGGGGTACAGCCTGCTCCCCTCGCTTTCTTCAGTGTAATCTTGCTTCAGACACCAGCATAACCACCATCAGTAACTTTTTTAGTGTGGTTTGGGGTTTTTTTTATTGTAAAATTTTGTAAACGTTGCTTTTTCCTATCTGTTTGGTCAGTCTTATGTGGTGGTGGATTTTTAGGCTACGTTTTTTCAGTTTTCCTCTCTGAAAATCGTTGAACAATGCTGGAATTTGAAGACGACCCTGTTTTGCTGCCGGGCTGGGGAGGCGTGCGAGGCGGGGATGCTCTGTGCAGGCAGACGCAGGTCTGACTCGGCTGCACCTCTCACAGGTCACAGCTCCAGCCCCGGGAACACTTGTAAATCTTTTCTGTGCATGTCTCATGGCATGAGATGTTACCGTCTGTTTGCCCTAGCTTGTCGCTTAGCTGCATATTTTTGCACTGGTTTCTTTTTTCTTTTGTTGTTGAGAGGTAAATGTACATTTTGGCAAACCAGAGTTAAACATGACTGAGCCAAGGGGCAGGTGGTGTACTGGGCTTTAAGGTGTTTGTAAACTGTGCACTCCTTTTAAGAAAAACCCAAATGCCCTTGTTTTAGTGGCCTTTTCCCTCAACGTAGATTTGTCCTGTTCAAGATTAAGAACAGCGGTTATGCTGAGACACTTGCAGTTTTCGGGAGGCTTAAGTTTCTTGAGAGAGGTTACTAATGTTCCTGCTAATCTTCATTTAAAGCATAAGTTCTTGAGCTCACAAAAGTTTTCAAGCTCAAGGATGCTCAAGACCAGTCACCACATTTAGCCCCTCCTAATTGATGCTTCTGGTTTGGAGGAGTTACTAATTTTTTTAATTTGCTTCTAATAATGACCTAAAACTTAATGCATGGAATGTGAACTGAAAGGGAAAGTTGATTAACATTTTCTCTAGCACATAATTATTTTTTTGTTTCCTTAACTGCTCCCCTGAAAGACCCCTTGAGAAATTAAAACTGTAATCTCTTTTGCACTTTGCTACTTTTACAGTAATTTGCACTTATCTAGGACCATTCCCTCATGCAACCCTGTAATGAATCCTATAATATTTTAGTCACCATTATGTCACTTCTTTTTTTTGGTAATAGATTCAGGAATTATAAATAAGTCTGTTTAGAAATATGTCTAGTCCCTACAGCGGCTCTTAACATGGAATGGAGCAGGATCTTCTCATGGTCCCTGTGTGCCTGGATCTCCTGTGGCAGCTGATGGGCTCAGGGGTGTCCCCAGCACATCCTTGCTAATAGGAAGGCAGGTTTTGTGTTTCATTCATTGTGGTTGAGAATGGTATCTTATGAACTGCCTTAACCGCTGCGTGGTCATGTTTAGCTCTGGGACTTTTGTCTGTGGCAGGTAGTGCTTCTGCGGGGCTCCCACCCGTGTGGTGGGTTTTGTTGTGAGAATGGGTGGAAAGATGCTGTGTCGTGTTGTGTGTGGTCTGCGGGTATGGATGCACCAGCACGTTCCTGTGTGTTGTGCGTCTTGATAAATGTTATGGCTCAAAAAATTCCTACTCTGGTTTAGTGTCGGTTTTGTAAAGCTGTCCACGGCCTGGGGCAGAGCCCCATGCCACCGTGCATGGGTGTCGGTCTCCTCCTGGGAGTCAGGATGCTCTGATCTCGGGCGGTGCACGCTGTGTGTCTGCGGTTCCGAACGCTGTGGCAGGGATCATCCCTACGTGCTGTCATACCCCAATCTCTGTGAAGCTTTTAGGGAATGATGTCCGTGTTCTCTTTTAACAGGCGGCACAATTTATGAATGTACGAGAAATAAGCATTAAGAGGTACAATATATTTCTACAGAATATAAGAAATGTGCAATAAGTCGTAACTTATGCTGAATGTATTTTTGGCATGAATAGACTGAATGTATTTTGAATGTAGCTATTACATTTGTGTCTAAATCTGCTATGGTTTTCAGTCCCCAAAGATAAACGTGTAGTGTTTTGTCAAACCAGTTTGAGTTGTCTGTTTTTAAAAAAAGCATCAGTATTTTATCCAGAAGTACTGCAATGTGTTAGAACTTAGTGTAGCAGTACAACGCTAATATTCAACCTTCATATTGTGAAACACCTAGTCTAGTGTACACTGCAAGTTATTTTTAGAACTATTGCTAAAGTTATCTCCTGATATTGCAGCTGCCCTGGGTGTAAATAGTTCGTTTAAATGTTGTATTTTGTACGCATATTTTACATACCAGTATACTTTCAGAAAGACATGGCAATTTTAATAAATTAAGCACACTCTGCCATTGTGTTCCTTTGAAGCGTAAAACTATTATTTTATTTTTTATGTGTTCATTTTGTGTGGGGACAAAAGGTTGAGGGCTGTTTCACTTAGCTTGTAGCCATTGGAGGTTTCAAACACGAGCCAGAGCTCTCCCGGCAGCGCGTGCCCCCAGCCCCTTGCCCAGCTGTGGGCGTGCTGGGCAGGGGGTGCCGCCTCCGAGCCCGGGGCTCTCGGGTCTCTGCCAGGACTGGGAAGGGGCAAGTGCCTGCTGGCCACTGCTTCCTCAGCTTGTCGTCACTGCTCCCAGCCAATGTGCTGCAAAACGGGGAATAAGCGATGCCTGGAGGGGCAGCCAGCACGCTTGCCACTGGTAGGGGGGCACGCAGCGATGGTGCACGGGCTCTGCCTTGCCGTTCTTCCTTGCACGTGCTCCTCCTGGTGCACAGCGGACGTGGTGATGCGTGAAACATCCAGCTTCTGCGTATGGCTACGAGGGACCCTTATTCTAGTAAAGGAGACGAACTGCTAGTAAGCACCGGAGCTGAAGCAGAGCATTCCTCGCACCCTTGCGCCTTCTCGTCTGGGAAACGGCAGCTCCCCTCCCATGCTGGGGAGCCACCTTCCTGAGGTAAGGGCTGGCACCCTGTAGCTGTAGGGAGCGGAGCCTGCTCTTGGCCTTGTCGTGTTGCTCCTGCACCTTTGCTGATGTGAACTCTGACTGAGCTCCCTCTCGTGCCAGCGTCCCTGGATCCCACTCTTCCAGCTATTTAGGTTTCCAGTGGTGTAGATCTGAGCAAGACCCACTCACACAGAGCGCTTCAATTCTGAAGTCTGCTTGCTTGAAAATGCCTTTGACGTAACCATAACCTAGGGATTTGTCAGGCTTTATTCCAATTTAAGGCATGTCAAAATGAAATCCACCACGCCACTACCCAAGGGTACTGAGACTTCCATGGCTTTTGAAGGATACTGTGGGCTTTTATTTTTTTTCTGGAAAAGACTATTGTATTATAGCAATTACTTGTGAGTTGGGTCCTTCTGCAGCAGACAGTGGGATCATAAGTGTGCTCTCAATTTTTGGTAACTGCACATTTCCAGGAAGTTTTAACGGCCAGGTCTGATGCTGGCCACGAAGTGCAGGGTTGCTGTAAGGTGAGTGGTGGCTCCCGGCACAGCCACAGCCTGCGGCTGGTCCGCGAGCATCGGCTGCCATCCCCTGGCCAGTGCTGCGCCCCGACCGCTGCATGCTGGCTCGGTGGCAGGCGTGGGGCTTGGCACACCACCAAAATGCCAAGGGCTTTCGCAGGGGGGGAGGTGTTCATGAGCAACTGCTCGGTGGAGGGTTTGGGTCTAAAAGTGAAAGGGGTAATTCTTCATTTTCTTGTTACCAGGTAAACCAATTCCAACAGGAATTTGCAAGAGTCGTCGGTACAAACCTGGTAGCGCAGGAGAAGAGCCAGCTCATGAGTCCCTGAAGGTCCAGGTTCATGTCCTGCACAGGATGGCTCCTTGCTCACTCCATCTGCCCCGGTAATGTGGATGTGGGCAGAAACCCTGCAGGCACCTCAGCCTTGGAAGGATGGAGGCTTCAGAAGCGGGCAGCTTTGCATGAGCTCTGCTCCTCGGAAAGTCTCCTGCCCTTTCCGGTGCATTTTAGAGTTGGTTAACAGTGAACACAAGCGTAAAGCCTTGCTGAGACACGAACTGCTGCTGTTCTGTCTGTGAGGATGCCACTTGCCTCCGAGCTGCGTAGCTGGTGTTTCCTGTCCCTGTTGGCTGTGCTGTGAGCTGAACGCATAGAAACGGCAGGCTAGAAACTGCTGAAACTTTGTGTGCAGTCCGGAAAGGCTTTGTTTTGTAATGGAAATTGTTTACAAAGTTTAAAGATTTCTGTGACTTTTCTGCGTGGCTGCAGGAGGGTGTATACACAGGCACTAGTTGGTATAGAGAGCTCACGTGCGTGCGCGCGGAGGAGTGCGCGCCTGCACAGGACCTGCCAGGCACCCACCCGGTCACCGCCTGGGCGATGCACCCCTTATTTCTCAGCTATGGGAATGGCACAGTCCCCTTGGCCAGTGAGTCTGGGTTTGGGGAAGCTGTAGCATCTTGTTATCTTTCAAATATTTTATTAATTTTTTCCTGGGCCTGACAGACTGTGGGCATTTGGGAAGTGTGTGAGTTCACGAGAGCCCAGGAAATGTATAGGTAGTCTGTGAAGAAAACAAAAAGGAGGAGAAGAAAGCAAAAATCAGCCACCTCCAGTCAACAGGCTGCAGCGTTATTATGCTGCAGAGGCAGGATCTCTTCCTTTTACATTAAATGTTTGATTGCCTCTTAATTATTTGGTATGAATTCAATTGCACTCTTTCTGATTGCCCTGGCAGCCTCTGGCCACAACAGTCTGGATGGCAGGGCACCGTTTTATGAGCCTGCCTCACAGTTTGAGGACTGGCCTGTCTTGGAGACTGGAAGCAAGGGACTGTGTTTTAAGGTTCTGTCCGTTTAATATTAAAGAATTTACTTTAGATACTGCTGTCCTTAATACCAGCATGAGAATAGGATCTGGCCTATCAGTAGGATCTGGGCTCGACATAGATGTAAAGGAGACTGAAAGAAGCTGAGATTTTTCCTTGCATTATCTTTACAGTGTTTTTTCTTTGCAAATTACTTTCTAAAGCATTGCAGTGGACTTGGTGTTTAAGTATATGTTTTTAATGCTTTAATAAGCCTGTGTTCCAGACCTGGTATATATCCTACAAATGCATTATTCTCCTATTTCATGCAAAGCCTTTCAGTAAAGCATCTCAGGGGGAGAAGGGGTGCTCTCTGCACTCCAAAGGTGATGGTTATCGACTCACTGAAAGATTTGCTTCAAACTGCTCAGCGCTGGGGACGTTTGCTGGAACTCCAGATGCCCCGGGAGCTGGGGAATACCCTCCCAGGAAGCACCCTTGTTTCACAGCGCTGCTGGAACAGGAGCACCGAGGAGTCTTTGCTCTTTGGGTATTTATTTCCATTGAAACAGGGAACAAATCATGGGGTGAAAATCGGTGTGGTGCCATTTCGGGCCCTCTCGTGGGTGAAGGGACGACTGCAGCGGGAGCGGAGTGTGAGGAGGCAGCCCCCTAAAGCCACTCGGTGCTGGTTGCTGGTGGCGATGGCACAGACCAGCACCAGGCGCTGGGTTCAACGAGATTTAAAGTGATTTGTCTCGTTCTCCTCTGGGCTGGACTGAGAGAAGCCAAAACTTACAGAACTGCCCCACAGGAGGAGCTCGGTCTAACTGGTGTCTCGACACTAGCAACGTTATGGGAAAGTTTAAGGTGAAATTGATACTCGGCTGAGTTTTCACAGTGGGGTAGAATGGAATACTAAAATGGAATACTAAAATCGACTTTCTTTTAAACCTTTTGAGATTATTTTGAATAACAAATAAGATGAACACAGCTGAAAATTGTCTTTTAATGAGATATATAAATGAGATATAAAATATAAATATAATATAGATGGGATGCTGCAACACAGCAGTACTGCAGTTGTCTGAGGATCTTCCCTTACAAACAAGCAGTTATATATATTACTGTGTATATATGCAGCTGAGTGCCCTTTACCTGCTCCTGAGAGGGGATAGAGCTGCAAAGCTGCGTGCCCTAAATCTACTGCAATAATACATCGTAGAAATCCCCTTTAACAAGATAGTTTTGCTGTGAAACCTAGTGACCTACCCTGATACCACAACGCTGGTGTTCTCCTTCTGAAACGCCTGCCTCAAGGATGCGCGGTGTGGCGGAGGTCTCCTTGGAGCACACTCAGATGGCTGCAAGCAAACACCCATCTTTAGGGTCCTTCCCCACCATGGACCAGCATAGCTCTTTGGTCCTCGCTGGGAGGGCCCCGAGCTCTGCGTGATGTTGCACGCAAACTGCTTATCTCTGTGTCTTCTTGTATGTATATAAAATCCCCCTGTAAGTGTTTATACACGGACATATTACATGGGAGCATAAAAATCTCTATACTGCATTGATAAAATTAGGGGTTTGTTGGATATTCGATATTCTTTTTTTTTCCCCTACAACTGGTTATTTTCCTTAAACGTAGTAGTGAGAGTATGTATTTATTTAAAAATGAACTGTACAGATATTTGGCATATTGCTGCTCATGTTTGATTCATTATAAAACACCTTTCTGATTTCATTGGTAGGTTAAAAGAGAGGTGCTGGAAATTTACAGGCTATAAAAGAGTCACCAAGGTTATTGCTCAGGATCATTACCTTACACTTCTGCAAGTGTTTGAAAATCTAATATAAAATCACAGAAACCGAGGTTGTGTAGAGGTTAGGAATCTGAACTTTCAGGACAACTCCAACCCTCAGCAAGAGGCTTGTTGTTCAAGACTTCTTCAAAATCAGCCTCATATTTCGTATCTTGGTATTCTGGAAAGTTTACTGTTTTGAATAGGGGAACAGAGAAGAGGACATGGAATAGGTCAGCAGCTGTGCTGAGATGCATACGGAGTGATTCTCATTTGGGTACTCAAACCGTTATTCTGAGTCATTACATGGTTCACCAGCTACTTGTCAAATGGAAAAGTTGGTAGTACAAAGAACTAGGTACTTAAAATAGCTTGTGTGGTTTGTCGGCATGTTAAAGTGTGACAGTACAAAACCTTATTCGAAAAATACAGAGAGACTTGTTTGAAATCACACAGAATATTTCATTACAGTCTCAGGGAGCGTTTGCTCACCTTCATAAAATGAGTCTGTATCACAGCGTATGAAGATATTCAGATTAGACCAACTCATGGGGGCACTCTCCAGTTGCCTTTTCAGCCAGATCACAGAAGAACCCAGTTCTCTTTTCATTAAATGCAAATCCAGCCTAGTCTGTGGTTGTCCATCCGATTATTTTAATGCAAAATCAGTCCCTTAGTGTCACAACAGTTTTGGTTTCCTTTCAGAGCAGCTAGAATAGTTTGAAGAAGGTGTGTAAAGAATAGTAGAAATGGTTAGAGCAGAGCTGGAGTGCTGCAAGGAAGGGCTTACCCTGAATGTGCATGGGGAAGCCAAGCCCAGCCTGTGGAGGTAAGGACCCTGAGAAAGGAGCAAGCGTGGTCAGACAGATAACATCGCATTCAAGCAGCAGCTACTCATCACGTTCGAGCTATCCCAAAGGTGTCTCCAGGCTGTGGTCCTTCGGGATGGTGCTGCGCCCTGAACCCAGGGCTGAGGGCAGATCTGGAGCTGTTGCAGGGCGATGGGGACGAGCAAAGCCGGCAGTGCCCAAGCTCCATTACGGACCAGTGCTGCTCCTGGGAACTGCCGGAGAGGCGGGGGTCTGCTCTAATGTGCAAGAGGGAGGCCCTCTGCAGACACTAGTGCTGGAGATGCTTTGGGAAGTGGGATGCCTATGAAGAGGCTGGGAGCTCTGGGACTGGAGAGGCAGGTGGGGATTGATGAAGGACTAGATGCCCATGGAGGAGAAAAGGAGCAGCTCTCTGGGGTCTGAGGATGGAAGATCAAAATTCTCTGCTTTCCCTCCACAGAAACTGGGAGGAGAAGAGGAGAGCCGTGCTGATGCGTTTGCTCTGCTCTTCCCTCTCCCGTCAGCCCTCCCTGAGTTGGTGGCCCAGCATGGAGAAGCCAGCGCCGCGTGTCTGCCCATAATGTGCCAGCGCAGCAGGCGCACTGGGGGAGAACAGAGCGATGAAAGGGTGCCGTGTTCATAGTGCTGTATCGCTAGTCTGCCAACAGCAACAGCGTGTTAGAGGGGTTTAAAGTGCAAGATAAACATTAACTGGCAGTGCTGCCTGACACCTGTACGTTGCTGCATGTACCTTGCTTGGGAGTTCAGCGCTGAACTGGACTCGGCTGACGAGCCGCAGAGGCTCTGTGTTGGCGGTGGGCAGCCCCAAGAGCAGTCCTGATGCGCTCTCCTGCTCTGCCTTTCCAGGGGGTTGCGAACAACTTCCCTGCCGCGCTGCCCCGGGACTCCTGTCTGCTCCTGGAGAGGACACGAGGCTGCCCGTCGCTCCGGCCCTGAAGCAGAGCCAGATCCGTGCCAGGGAGGAGGCTGGAGTGGAGCATCCTTTGTGGTCTCCCTGGACACGCGTGAGCAGCTGCCGTGGGCTCAGGGTCTGACTCGCGCTCCCCTTCTGCCTTTGGCTCTTCGAGCCGGTTTGAGGCTGGCCAGCGAGACGGGGCTTGGTCTGTGCCAGAGGGGCTGTGTGCGAGGGGCGCGGGGCGCACGGCTAGTGCAGGGGCACAGGGCATCGCCCGGGGACCGGGGAGCACAGCACAGGGCTGCTGGGGCAGCTGGGACCAAGGTCGTGCTTGTTGCTCTGATGGGAGGTTTTCTTTGTTTCTCTTCTCAGCTCGTTTGGAGATGAGTCACTCGGTTTCGGAAACGTAGAAGAGGGTTGCCTGAGGAACTGAAATGCATTTTGTTTGTTTTCAAGGGCACTTAGCGGGGTGATTGGGAGCAGGAAAAGGGGAAGAGGCTTTGAGTCACCGCGGTCCCCACATTATTCAGCGTGCTTTAGCTAGTAAGCAGATGCCATCCCTGAGATACAACTTGCTTTTCTCTGGAAAAAGGAGAGAGTTGTCCTCATGTGGTGCATGGTTTTTAATGTTTTGTTTTGTTTTTTTTTTTTCTGAATGAGTGCTGTGGAGGAGGTGAGCAAAACATAAACTGTGAAGTAGGGTCAGTGCCACCCCTTAACCCAGAGGGGTTCCCCCTGGATCTGCCCAGACACTCATTCCCCTTCTCAGAGGCGAAGGATCTAAAATTGTCCCTGTGATGCTGCTGTGACATGCAATACATACCTGTCCCCACCTGCCTGCCAGGAAAGGCATGGGGACTGCAGGGACTCATCACACAGCCACACACCTTCCTCCAGGTGCGTGGACCAGATGTGTTCTGACAGGGTGTTTCTCTGTTGCAAGATGCGGGGGGTTTGAGGGATGAGAGTTTAAGATGGGGATGCACCACCACTTCAGCAATCCAGGTCAACGAGCACATCCCCTGGCACCAAGAATTCTTCTGCTCCTGCAAGCACCTTCTGAAGCGGCTGGGAGGGCAGAGCATGGGGGAGATCTGCAAGGTGGGACAGTAGCAGCAGTTTAGTGTAAAAAGGGGAATTTTAACTGGAATTGTGAACTTTGGTGGCACTGATAGCACTTACAGACTGAAATAGATTGAGCCTGAGCCAGAATGTGGGGTTTTTTTCATTGCAGATACCTGCCAAATATAAAAGCATTTCATTGGCCATATTTTAAATTGGTTCTACTAAATAACATATACTAATGCTAACCCAGCCTTTGCTGAAGAAAGAAACTATGTTCCTCAAGATCCCCAGGAAGACACAGGTAGGCAACATCCTTCATGTAAACACACAACCTTGTCTGAAGGGTCCCCGGGAGGGGTACAGGCATCAGGACTGCTATGAAATAAGAATAAAACAAAAAATGCTTTAGCTATTATATCCCAAAGCATCGCAAGTACTTCTACAAAAATGGAAAATACCATTTTCCTGCCTGCTGCATCACCAGCATCTCCTGCAAAATCTGGGGTTTAGCTGGCGTTCGTCAGAAGTGTCGGTCTGCCAGCAGCCTTCTTTTTCTGGGCTGACAGAAAAACCCACTTCTAAAGCCAGGAGATGTGCACCCATTCAGTGAAGAAACCTGTGCAGGCGATGTGGGAAGGCAAGGGGAGGTCTGTCAGGCGGCAGGAGGCCTCTGGGCCGATCCTCTGGCTGCTTTGGGTGTGCAGCAGTTGGTGTCCCCAGCAGTGGTGAAACTACACCTAGGAAGGGTCCCCTGATACTCTACTGGTGGTGACTGTTGCCAGCCCAATTCTGCAAAAATTCCTTTTTGGTGAAAGTTTGTGATTTCGTTTTTCTGTAAAATCTCTTGTGAGATGACAAGAATATGGAAAAAATTCTGAAATTCTCATCAGATGAAAAATCATTCACACCATTACACGAGGTGTAACTGTCAGACTGCTTTCCAAGGGAGGGCACTTCCCAGGCTCAATTATTCCCATCAGTTTTCCAGTCTGGCACTTGCTTTCCCCTCCATTTCACCTCCCTTGGCTGCACAGCCCGCCCTGCCTGGCCGCTGCTGGCGAGGAGCCCCTGGGACATGCAAGCCCTGCCAGGGCAAACTGGTGGCAAACTGGTGAAGGTGGAGTGCTCCAGCGAGCGGCCCCGTGGGGCATCTCTGCTGGGGCGTGCAAACACGGGTGACTCTGTGCCTTCTCCAAGTCATTTCATATTTCTTCTTCAGCACTGACTGTTTCTGAAGTGATACAGTATTTTTCAAAAGTACATAGTATTCTGTTTGCTATCATTCTTATGGAGTATTTCACTTTTCTCCTATAATTATTGGGAATTTTGATGTCAAGATGAGGTGTCACAATTCAAAAAAAAGCAAGGGAGATCTTTACCAAATGACCGGTTCAGGTACATGGAAATGCATGCGAAACGTTTTCCCTGTTGTCCTTTCGAGCATGGCAGAGCACCTAGAAGGATGTGGGATGGACGGACAGACATGGTTCCTGGTGCTGCGGGAGGAGCCAGTGGCTCCCCTGTGCCAGTTCCATCACTGTATGTGCGCTGACTGGTGGCACTGGGAGCAAGAGGGAAGGCAGCTCCTCCCTGCTGAGGTGACACAGCAAGGGACTGGACAAGTAGTAGTAAGAAAATAAACTTGCTGTGTCAGAAATATGATTAAAATCAGCCATGTAAACAAAAGCATACAAAAACCTGCTGTGCTAGGAGTTAAATTTTACTTTGCTTTTAATCCCACCATGCTCATTGTTTCACTTGCCATGAGTTACTGGTGAGGTTGTGATGTGATCTGTGGTGCTCTGCAGTCCAAAAATGGCCTCGTTTCCAGCATAAGAGGAGACTCAGGCTTCTTTTTTTTTAAAATGATACTCATTTTAAAAACTCATTCTGCTTCTTTCACAGTCCCTTACTTAAAAGCTGTTATCTTTCCTGTGGGTGGGCGCCCTCAGCCACAGCTGGGCACCCATCCCTGCGCCTCCTCCGCCGCCACTTACAGAGGCAGAGCCATTGTAAAAGGCAGGCAAATCAGCTCTGAACTAATCGGTTGTGACAGCACTGAACTTCCACAAGGTTAGCAGAGACAAAACCTAACAGCCTTCGCCCCATGGTGCTGGCTGCCCCCCCTCCTCCCCTGCCCGTGCCCTGTGCTGCCTGCGCCTCTGCCAGCCTTCCCCCTGGGAGCTGGGTGTCCAGGGCGCGTGTGGCAAGGCTTCGTAAAGGTGCCTAAAGGGTCTCTACTGAGAAAAAATGAACGTAACTCGTGTGTTTTTATTACTTCCCTGGTCTGATAGCAGTAGTCCTGCTTTTCCATTGCAAAGGTTCAAACGCCAGCTAGGGTTAGTTGTGGCGAACTCCGGTTCCTTTGTGCAGTTCTTGTCCCTGGTATTTGTGCAGCTGACTCAACAAAAAACCTGACAGCGTTTCAGACGAGTCCGGTCGGGATGTCCAACCTTCCTCGGTGGCTGCTCCTGGCTGCCGACAGCAGGCAGTGCCGGCTGGCCAGGGACACGGGGCTCCGGCCATCGGCTGCAGAGCTGCGTGGTGGCGGGGGTGGCTCCTGGCCCAGGTGTGTTTGGGACCTGGCTGGGGTCAGGCTGGCAGGCTGCGCTGCCCGAGGGCTCGACCATGGCTTGCCGCTCCTCCTTTTGCATCGCTTACCTGAGGCAGAGGGGAGGCTGCTGCCCACCCCTGTCTGCCGCTGCTTCCCCTGCTTCTCCAGGAAATCCAGGAGCAAGCAATCTGCCCAGAGGTCGTCAAAACCTAAAGGTTATTAAAAGCCATGCTGAACTGAACAACAGGTCAGACTGTAACTGGAGTGAAAAACAAAAAACAGCCAAAAATTCTGAGAGTCCTGAATCTAAATGTGTTTGCTGCTGCTGGGACAAAATCCTTTGCAAGAGAGGAACCCCCTGTTAAACTTTATTTTTGAGCAACAGTTGGCTGCATGGGTCAGTCCATGCTCTGGCCGGTGCAGACCGGGGAAGGATCTCAGCTGGGATCGCTCTGCTCCAGGGGGGACCAGCGGCTCAGCTCCCTGGTGGCCGGTGCATTGCAGCCGGTGGGTGCATGAAGCTGGTGCCTCAGGAGGGTCTGGAGGGCACATGGGTGTCTCTGGCAATGGCTACCACCCCACCTGCCTGCCTGGGTGGGCTCGGCATGTACGCCTGGCTGCTTTCCTGCTTGCCCGCCTGCAGCCCCCGCCATCCCCCTCTGGCCCCAGCCAGATGGGGCAGGTGCAAGGATGACACTTGGCCAAGGCTTGCCCTGGCACCATGCATGCCCCTGGCTCTGCTGAGGTAGCCCCTCAGGCCCCTTCCTTCAGCCTTTGCATTTACTTTGCTGTTTGTTCCCGAACCAGCTTTGCAGGGTGAGTCATTGCTCCCCACCAAAAGGCCAGCACCCTGCTGAGGGCTTTGCTCTGCCCTTGCTCTGCAATGTTTTCAGCTCCTACCCTCAGCCTGTGGCCTTCAGTTCTTCCTTCCCTCTCTGTGGCTGGGAAGTCATGCACTGACACCGTTATCTAAAGAAAGCATTATTTTCCCATCTTGCCAAAAGGTAATTTGAGCAATGCAAGGGATTCCAAGCAATTTGAAGAATGAACAAGCTGAATTCAGACAAGTGTCTGAAGTGAGTGGTGCTTTAAGGACAAATCATTGCAGACAGAAGAAGCTGTTCAGTGAGAATTGTTGTGTGCAGGAATGGAAAAATTAAGCAGATTTCTCTAATTGCCAAGCTTAATTGTTAACTCTGCTATGAGCACAACACATACCGAGTGCCCTGGTGATCTGCTAGAAGAGATTTATGTAACATGCACCTAAACCACAGGTCATGTGGCTGGCTTTCCGGTCTCGTACTTTTTGATCGCAAAGGGGCGAGTGTATTTTAGTTTCCTCAGCCATGCTGCAGCATTTAGCAATGCCCTTTTAAACGCCCTGCAGCCGACATGGCTCTGAGACGGCTCATTCAGCAGAACCACGCCAACTTTGTAGGCTTCGGTGCCAGCACCGACTGCGCTGTCGGGGGGGACCAGGCTCAGCCGATGGACAGCCGGAGGATCCAGCACCTGGCCTACACGGTGGGGACGCTGCCCCGCGGGCGCAAGCAGGTATGGGATTGCTCCCGTGCCCTGGGAGGCTGACAGCTCCTTTCTGCCCGGAGAGCCGCTCGCTGCCTGCGTCTGCAGGGGCCAGCAGAAAGGGATGAGTTTCCCCAAGTGACCGCACAGGTCCTCTGCTGCTCCTCGTATCAGGGTGCTAGAAGGATTACTGCCGGGTGCCTTTAGCCTGGCCAGTTCTGGGATTGCAAAGAAATCTTTGCAGCAGCGGCAATGTGGGAAGCTCCTGAGAGGAGTGAGCGAAGAGGCGTTCTACCTGCCGGGGCTTGGGCGCTTGAAGTGCTTTTGCAGCCGAGACCCTGCCCTGGCTGTGTTTCTTCCCCATTTAGAGCAGCGATGTGAGCCAAAAGAGGCTCTTGCTGTCTGGGTGTTCCTTTAAACTTGCGTTTACTTCAGTGTAGTGGCCTGGCTGGGCTGCCCTTTGTTCTGCGATGCTGACAGAAAGCACTTACCATGAGTTATTTCCATCTGGATTTTGAAGTATTTTGCTACAGCGGTTGGGGCTGGTTGGGCTGCCTCTCTTGCCTGGGCTTTCCCCCCAGAACAGCACATTTCTGCTGTTTGCAGCTGGATTCCCACAAAACTCTCTCTTGCCGTTGCTGTAAATTGCTAGCTGAGTGATTCTAGCTTTGGTCTATTTGTCTAGCAAGCAGAAGCCTAAACAGAAAATGTTTGAGGCACATGATAATGTGAAAGTATTATCAGAAAACTGGTAGGTAATACCTGCACACTTAAGGCTTTGCTTTGTTCAGCAACAGAAACATGCTTAATCCTTTTCTTTGTGGAAGTGGGGAGATAAAGGAAAGCCAGAGCCAGACTAATCTTGGGAACGCTGTTGCTGGGTGGCACCCAGCTCCACGGCTGGGCTGGAGCAGCCCTTTGTGTGGTGGTGGCTGCTCGCGCGGGGAACGGCTGTGACGTGGCTGTTAAAGATGAATTCCAACACGGGCACGAAGCCTGAGGACCGCTCTGCACAGACCGTGCCCAACGCTGGCATGCTGCAGGGGCCCATCAGCCCTGGTGTGCGCCGGCCATCAGCCCCTTCGCCTGGTGCACGGTTTGTTATGATACATGCGGTCTCTCCCTCCTCTTCTTTTCTCTCAACAAGTAATGCCATGTTTATAAAGTAGGGTGTTTCCATAGGTGGTCACACCGTGGCATCATTTTATATCGCTTATGCGTGAGACATTTGGCTATACTGACTGCAAACATTCGGTGATAATCTAATTCCCTATTGGTGCTTCATTTTTATGGGAAGAATCAATACTTAACACTGACCCTGGCTTTTTCCAGAGACCTCTTCAGACACAGGTCTGCCTTGCCTGAAGCAAGGATCCTGGATGCTTGTTGCTATGATCCAGGCACGCACCGGCCCAGAAGTGCTATGCAGCTGCCACGGGAAACTGCAGAGATAACTGTCTGCAGTTCCCTGCATTTATGTATGCTTTCTGCCTTCTCTGATAGGTGTTGAGTTTATAAATGCCTACAGATTTTTAGGGCAAAGGTACAAAAGAAAGGTGAGGTCTTAGCATAATGCAGATGTGATTTGGGCACTGTATATAGGTAATAGTTACAGTGTTAGTGGGAATTATGGCAATCCCTGACCTTCAAAGTCTTGGAGCCTCACCCATTTTAGCATTTTGAAGGGTCTCCACTGCTGGAGAGATGCCCTGGCGCTGCGTGCCGGGCAGCACAAGAGCAGAAGTGCCTGTGCACCGCCGAGGAGAAGCCCAGCCACAGCCCATGGTATGGGGTGGCTGCCCACAGCCCCGGCTGCTGGCCCTGTACTCCCCATAGTGCACCATGATAAAGCAAGGCAGTCCACAAGCAGGGAATATTCCTGCTCTTATTTGAAAACACAGGGATGCCATCTAGGCTTTTTTGTTGTTGGCTTGGGTTTTTTTATTATTATGCAAAATAAGACAAGAGGGTTGTGGACACTGCAAGGACCAGTGGGAGGTCCATCACCGATGCCCTGTCAGAGGCAGAGTTTTCTCGAGCGATTGTGCCTCTTGTCTTTCCCATTTCTACTGTCCTCAGAAATCACACCTCCAGCACTTTGCAGAAGAATTCCCTGCTCCAAGCACTTTTTGGTGTCAAAAATTTTCCTTGAGATTCACCCTGAATTTTTCCACTTGTTCTTATGCTTTTTCACAGCAGCCTTTATCACCCTAAGTGGCACCTTCCTGCCACAGGGTCTTCCTACAGGGATTGCTACCGGGGTCTCCTGGCCAAGTTTCTTCTGGTTCCAGACCTCTCTCCCCTCCAAAGCAGGTGTTTGTCAGTTTATGAGAACTAATTGTGAAGATGTCAAGTTACCACCCCTGTGCAAAAAAAGCCTTGTGTTCCTTCATTTAATATTGGCTGGTGATAGCTCAGCTCTCAATTTTGACTTATTGCAAGGGAGATTGGATATCTAGTGGGTGGCCAATTTTTCCTAATAAAGTTGGAATGGGTACCGCATTACCGTCTCCCAGTGAGGATGCCCGGGCATTTTCTGGAGGTGAACAATTGAAACAATATTATGATGTGCTAAGAGTACCCATATTTCTTTTTTTTTTTTTTTAATATCAATTTTATATTTAAAAGGTTTGGAAAAATGAAAAAGCTGACCTATAGTCAGATTTTTAGACTCTCTGCCTGTGCCCAGCTGAGCTCCCATCAGCATCTAACAAGTGGCTTTGAACATAGCAGTCTTGCATCCTGGACCTGATTGCTCTTCCTCCTGATCCAAAAGTTTGTCACTAGACTGAGGGAGAGGCTGCGTTGATGCAAGCTGGTGGTGGGATGCCACTAGCTGGCTTTAGTTTTTCTCTAAACCGCTGATTTCAGTCATGTGCCTCAAATGAACCTGCTGAACCTTTTCACTCCCATTTCTGGTTACAGCTTGCCTTAGCCAGATCCAGCTCCTTGGGTGACTCCTCCAGGCCGCAAAGGTATGAAGATATTCTTCTACAATCACTGTTACTTATTCTGCACAAAACGTGTGTCCTGAGAATATTCCTGTTTAGCAGCCCTGGCGGGATAAGGGTGCAAGGCAGGGAGTGGTACCCAACACCTGGGACATGCCGGTGAAATTGTGGCATTTAGTTTGAGCAAGGAAAGCGCAAACGCCACCACTGCAGCGCCTGAGGGAAGGCATGCTGGTACCCTGCTAGCACCGGCAGGGGCAATGATGGGGACACTATCCGGGTTAGAAACACAGGGTGCACGAAGCATGGCACCCTGGCCTTCATACGGAGTTCTGTGTATTCTTCTTACAGGCACGTCGTTGCCATATTAAAAGAAGATAAAGAGACGTTTGGGTTTGAAATCCAGGTAAGACTTAAATGGCAAGCTGATTCATTTAAAAATAAAACATGGTGCAAGCTCTTAAGTGTCACATCTTCAAAATTAAGTTATGACAGCACAGAGCAGAGAAAGGTCTCTGTCAGTCCCTCGTGAGATTTGAAGAGCTTACAGTAACGATATGGAACTAGGATGCATTTCCAAGAATTTTTTCATAGCGAAGGTCACAGATGAGGATTTCTGGCCTTCTCACAAGTCAGAGTGTTGAATGTAGGAGAAATCTCATCCAAATCCAAATCCAAGGCAATGGCAATGCCTTCTTACTGCCCTAAGTGAATATTTCTGGGAGAATCGTATATGAGAATATTTTCAATAAAAAGAGAGAGATCAAAAAAACCTCCCTCCAAAAAATACCTTATACTAGTTTTTTACTGCCTCCTTTAACACACACAAAGGCATACGTAATTCTGGAGTAGATGTACAGTATTGGAATATTTTTAATATATGCCTTAAGAAAGGCATTTTTTAATAAATGACTTAATAAAGTCATGCTAGACATGACTTTCTGGGGGCTAAATCACACAGGAAGAAATTCTGTTAGATGTAGAAGTCAGTAAATCATCAGATAGGAAAACCAGAATCTTATCGGGGGTACTGTTGATGGGAGACTTCTGTTCTGTTGCTTTTTGTGAGAAAGGTAATTCTTAGATCAGTAGGCCTGCTAAAATCCTGATTATAAATAAAAAATAATGCCAGGAAAAAAAGGATGTAGTTTTGAGAGCAGCAGGCTGTGGCAGTACCGCAGAGCTCTGCCCGCCGGCAGGACCTGCAGGCAGGAGCCTGCTCCGTGAGCTTGTGCCTGTGGGACCCTCCCACGTTACCCCTCTGTTGCCATCACTGTGGTGGCAGGGCATCTTCAAAGTGCTTGCCTGTATCTGTGCACAAAGGGAAATTAGTATTTTCAGTGAAATTAGTGTATTAGGAAAAGCTTAACTTTTTCAATTTGGTTCTGTGACTAATGAGCGAGTAAGCGTTCAGGGCTCCAACAGTGGAGAGCTTTCAGAAGGGAGGATAATTGAGTCAATTATTGGGCTTTTGTATAAATTGTCAGGGCAGATTTTCATTACATGTGACATTCTGATTAAAAGTAATTGTTCTTGGCACATTTGCTACCTGAATGTGCATTCAGCATCAGCACTTCACTAGAAAGTCCAGGCTGTGGGAAGGCAGCATCTGTCTGATACTAAGTATAAGCCATTATTTAGAAGCTGTAATTTCATTGCTACAAGCTACATTTAGGCAAACCAGAATAAGATGATGTGAAACTTTAGGTCTACCATCTGCAGGGAGCTCACGAGAACTGCAGTGATGGCCAAATGCCAGGGCCTCTTGTGTGTTCCTGCTTCTTCTCCTACTTCCCACTTGCGGACCGGAGCCTGGGGGTGAGATGGATGCCCCGTGGCTCCTGAAGTGCCTGGGTGTTTGCAGAGCAGACGCTCTGGTAGCATGTCTCTCCCCTCACTGCAGCCACCTAAAAGCTAAGCGTCCCTTCCAAAACTATGGCCCAGCTGTCTTCTGCAGTCCATGAGGAGAGGTGGGATGTGAGGGGGAAGTCCAACCCCCTGGTTGGAATGTCTCTCTTGTGGCCATCAGTCACACCCTGGAGATGTCCACCTCTCCTGGTGGCTCTGGTGGGGATGTCGAGACACCTCTGTCCCAGTGGCTCCGGGTGGGTGTGATGGATCCCATCCTGCTTGTCCAGCTCTTATCACTCAAGCTGGCCCAATCTTTTAGGTTTCTAGGTGAGATCTACCACTCTGAAATAGGTAAAAAAAACCCACAAAACACAGACAAGTATGACCTGCAGTAGCATGTCCTCCAAGACCCTGCTTCCCTTGGTGCTCTTAGTTTAGCCAAAAGTTTCAGTGTCGGTCCAAGGGCTGAAATAATTGCATTAGTGTGATTTGGCCACATAAGCTCTGAACTCACCCGGTCTTCACCCCTATTTGTTCCACACTGACTGAGAAATTTGGGAATCGAACATGACTTCTTATATCTGGATTAGATGTGGCTGTCGTATGTTTCCAGGAAGTTCAGCTTCAGTCTTAAATTTCAGTAGGAAGACGTGGCTAAATGCTGATATTTGCATGTAACCAAGAAGACATTTCCTGTCATTGCAAGATCTGCTCAGGTTGCGTCGCCTACTTTTGTGTTTTTCTAAATACATTTCAGCACTGATAAGCACACGATGGATTTATACTTACAATTACTTAAGGTATATTTAAATGTATAAGTCAAGAATAAAAAGTGCTTTTGAGGGTGTGTGTGGACGTGTGTAGATAATGAGTTTAAGAGGCCAAACGAGCAAAAGTAGGTTCAGCTCTCCTTGCTTTTCAGTTGTCATTGCGAACCCATCTATCTGGCAGCACCAGCTGACTTCACGCGGCGTGCACAACGACTAGGAGTCAATCACTTGGAAAGCCTGAGTCACACCATGCCACGCTGGGGCTGGGAACATGAAATATCCTTCCAGAAAGCAATCCGCATCCATGCTAATGGATATTCTTAACTGAAGTTACTGAGGTTTTGATCATGAATGACCAACTTGCTTTAAAACTAGTTTTTTGCAAAAGCAACATACAGGCATCTGCCAGGTGTCTGCTGTTCTCCGTTGCAAGAATGCAATTGTTAGGTTATAACATTTGGTGTTCTCACTTGCATGATAATGTACCCTGCTCATTGCAGCCTTCTCATTTAAAAAATGTGTAAAAAGACTATTAATTTTTAAATTGTTTTTGTGGCTTTCATATTGGTGACACTGTCACTTTGGTGTTAACAGACTGTTAGATTTCCGCACCAAAACGATTACTCCCTGGAGGTATGCACTTGCGTCTGCAAAATTCAAGAAGAAAGTCCTGCCCATCTTTCTGGCCTTCAGACTGGTAACTTTTCATGTTTTTTTACTGCTGCTAAGGATGGCCTTATCTTGCTTTTCTCCCAATGACTCTTATTGCAGAGCATGTGGAAGGCGTGCATGGGCTGCAGATGTTAACTTCAGACTCTGTATATCTCTAACAGGCGATATCCTCGCTAGTATCAACGGTGTGAACACCGATGGTTTTAGTCACAAGCAAATAGTAGACTTGATAAAGTCTTCAGGGAACTATTTAAGGTAGGTATCCCTCCTTTACATGGTTTTTAGCTTAATAGTCTCTCCCGCTGGAAGCCAAGAAAGCTTCTCGTGCTACCTTGCAGTCCTGTGCTCGGAGGCAGAAATGCTGGTGGGTTTGGTTGTGCAGAGCTCTGGCTGCTGGTGGGGGCTTGGGAGGGGGCGAGGAGCTCTGGGAAGGTGCCCCAGTGTTGCCCGCGTGGTCCATTTTCTCCTGGCCCTGCTTGCTTGCCTTGCACCAGCACCGCTGCTGCTGCAGACAGCAGTGGCAGAGAGGGTCTGGCCAGGCGGCGTGCTCCGAGGACCCCGCGGCGTGGTGTGGGGTGGGGTCTGGAAGCCCTGGCAGCGCCCGGCGCTCCGCTTTGGTGCCAGCATCACCTGTTCTTCCCAGGTTAGAGACTGTCAATGGGGCCATGTTTCTGCGGAAAATGGAGCTCGAGACCAAGCTGCAGTTACTGAAGGTAAAATAATTAATCAGTTAATCCATTGTCAAACACAGAGGGCTGTGGGGGATTCATTGCTAATGGGGATAGGTGGGTATCTGTTGGGCTGGGTGTCCTGGCCGGGAGCAGACACCCGTGTGTCCCCTGCTGCCAGCACCCCCAGCCACAGTCCCTGTAATATTTTCTGTATATTTTTTTTGGTAATATTTTCCCCCACAATAATTTCTGTAACTCTAAATATTTCTGTTTCTGTCTGTCTCAGCTGTGCTCAGTGGGTAGGCAATCCTCCCCTGTAAGAACAGAACAGCGTATTTTAGTGTACTCTGTATTCAGCAAACAGGGAAGGCAGGCTTTCACCAGCAGAGCTCAGGCTCGTTAGGGAGAGCTCACTGACAGCACCTCTGACCTGCAGAAGTTCTGTTCCCCCGGCTGAGGCCGAGGCAGCTGGGCTGGCAGCAGGTTTTCACGTGCCGGCGTGCCTCTCCGCTCGCCCCGCTGCAGCTGCAGTGCCGCAGGTGCCGCAAGGGCCAGGGCTTTCCAAAGCCAGGGACTTGGTTGACCTGAATGAGGGGTTTTTCCTTATGGCAACTCCACACCAAAACCCTCTGGCTAGAATAAACCTCATGCCAAATGGGTTAGGCTTGCCAGAGCTGAGCAGCAGGGAAAGGGCTTGCCATATGTGCCATTGCCTATAAAATGTAAGTCCTGCCACAGGAGCTACTTCATGTTTAGTATTTAGCATGTTTAAAACAATGTTTATTTAATTTGGTTTGTGCTGCATTTGTGAGAGTACAGTACAGGGTGTTGTAATCTGCTGCGTGACACTGATGCTGTAGATGATATAACTGGTAGCTGTGGGGGCTGGAGGGTGAAGGGGGAAAGGGGTCTAAGGGCAGGGAGGGGAGGGCAAGGGCAGTGCCTGGCTGTACAGGCACTATCTTTGCCACCGCCTCTTCAGCCTAGAAGATGGGCAGGGGTGAAGAGAGCAGGGCGAGACCTTCATGACCTGGGTTTCCACTCCAAGGTTCATTAAACTGATGAAGGGTTATGGAGGATGCTTTTGGAAATAGCTGGGATGATTTTGGGCTTTGCTCCCCCACAGCTAGCTGTTATTTTCTGTCCAAAGGAGGTAAAACTGACCAACGAGTGGTGGGAGCTCTTGGCTGGTGGCAACAGCTGGGAGAGCTGAGCCTGGCAGCAGCACTGGTGTCCCTATGGGGCTGGGACAGACCCCTGCCCGCCTGGTGGTGTGGGAGGTGTTGGGGGACTGGTGCGCGTGCAGGGACCATGGTGACCTCACGTAGAGCTGTGTGTGACCGTGTCCCTGGTGCCCAAGGCTGGCAGGAGCCAGGGCGGTGGTTGGGGATGCCGAGACCGCCCAGCCAGCCAGCTAGTCCATGGTGAGAAACAAGCCAGAGCCGGAGCTCATCACTGCGTTAATGAGAACGTGCCATCAGGATGCTGCTATCCTGGCCAAGTGCTCCATGGCAAAGCTGTTGGGTCTGGTCCCTTAGAAATCTAGATGAAATAATGGGTAAACTTGTCAGAAATGGTCCATCCCCTACTCCCCTGCCCCTTTCTAGGGAAATTATAACGCCAGAAATCTCAAAATCTGCTTTGAAAGGTTCTGTTGCAAGAGGGGATTTTGTAGGTAAGAGCTGTTCCCCAGAAGTGCCAAACCTCAGCAGCAAGCATCATTACAGAGTAAAATATGGGTGTGTGCCTGGCCCTGCGCTCTCATGCCAGTGCGGCTGCAGTGGAAAGAACCTAATTCCGTTTATAACTGTCTCTGATGCATTACTGAAGGGCGTGCTCGGTTGCTGCAACCCACTGTAACCACAGCGAGAGGGTGACGTGCCCGCCAGCGCTAAGCATCACAGGTTCAGCATGCAGTTGCACAAGCGTGTCCTGCCCTCGGGATGTAGCAGCAGCGGAGCAGCCCCTGCAGGGCGCTGCAGCTGGGACACGCACCCTCTGCACCCACCGCTGCTGTGCTGGGCACCCAGCCGCCAGCAGACACCCGTTTCGTGCACCAGTTGTTCTGACAGTCCTGCTGCTATTACGGTTTAATTAGATGGCAGAAACTGGGACTAGGAGGTGGTGGCTTGTTCGGTTGGGTCCGAATAGGGAAAACCTTTGGGCAGCTCCCCAGCATCTCTTGCACACAATTTCCTAGGTTTAGCTGGGTTATAAACTTATGAAAACTACTTTATTCAGCATGGTGTAGAGACTGTAAGAGAAGACTTCTCTGGACTAATTCTCCTTAAAAGCTGTCATTGCTCCCGTTCTGCAGGTGAGCCTCCTTTAGTGTGGTAGAAATGGCAGCGGGGGGGAAGCTGGAGCCCCCCATATCTCTGATTTGGTGAAGGCCGCCCTGCACCCGTCAGACCTGATGCACCAGCACTCTGCCACATCACACCGAAACCTGCGAGGAAGTGATTAAATGAGAAGAGCAGCTGGGAAAGGGCTTGTTTCCCGGTGCCCTTGCAAATCACTCCTGCTCACTAGTGTCAGAAGCCCCGGGAACAGCCTCTGTGCTGACCCCTCCTCCTGCTGCCGGGGGGCTGCCTGCCCTCTGCAGGGTGCTGGGGGCTTGCCCTGCCGGGGCTGCCTGCGGAACATCCCCGTGCCTCACCACCCTGCAGCCAGGCTGCTGTCTTCACTTTGTGATTGATTTTTCCAAAATGTGGAAAAGAGGGGAAAAAACATGAATGCCATAACAGGATTGCCCATGTGAGCTTAGTCCTGTCACTTTGGGTGTACAAATGCATGACCTGCCAGCCTGTCCGGCCACCCACCAGCAGTGCACTGGCTGCATGCACACCACTGGGGCAGTGCCTACTGTGACCATTCCCGGGCAGAGGCTTGCCTCTTGGGTTTGGATTTTTTTTTAATCAACTATGCAACAGTTTATTTTTACACCAAAAGCTGACCTGCAACAGAGGGAAAGAAAAATATTGCTTGGTGTTGGATGGCACGGAGCACTTAGAGGTTGTGAGGGCGCACGGGATGGTGGGTTCTCCAGCACGGGGGGAGGGATGGTTATTCTGCCATCTCTGTGCTGCGCGGTGGCACCCAGGGAGAGGGAGCAGGGTGCCCGCTCCTGGCCGGTGGGCTGCGGAGGGCTGGAGGAGGGCAGCCAGCGGGCTGCAGAGGGGAGATTTCAGGCTTGCCAAATTTCAGGCTGCTTCTTTTCAAATCAGATGTGTACTCTGATGAAGCAGTCCTCAGCTGAAGCACCCAGGACATGAGTGGGCTTGTGCTTTGTAGAATAAATCTGCTAAACTCCAGGAAAATTGTCTCAGTAAAAAGAGGGATGTACAAGTGCTTCCTATAGGTGACCTGTACTTTCTAGATACACTGTTTTCTTTGCAAGTGTTGTACACTTCTGCAGAAGTATGTGAGTGACAGAGCCCTCTTTTCTCCCCCACAGCAAACTCTGCAGCAGAAACGGGTGGAGCTGCGTGCGCTGCTTTTACAGGAACAGCGCCTGCTGCACGGTGCGTCCTCCTTTCCGGGTAGGAAACCGCAGCGCTGCTGAGTCCTGCTGCGGAAATACTGGCTGATCAGTAAAAAGCAATTCTTTAATCTGATTTTCATTTGCTTGCTTTTCCCCATGTTAATGAAGGCGTGGGGCTGGCCCTGGGAAAGGGGTTTTATTTTTCCCCGGGAGTAATGAATTTGGGTGCTGCTTGACTAATGCAGACCAAAGGCTCTTTTGCATGAGTTCTAGGAAAAGAGTTGATGTGGGTTGCAAAGTTTGGGGGGTTTTTTCATTCTTATTTTGAACTTACCAGAGGAGAGTTTTGTTTAGTTTTTGTTGGTTGGTTGGTTGGTTTTTTTATGAGTTGCCCAGGGAGCAGCTTTGATTCTGCATGTGGGGGAAGGCAGGGGCAGAGAGAACCCCACAGGCGGGAAACAGCTTCCCACGCCGGAAAGGGGCTGCTCCCTGCGCTGAGATGCTGGGCATGACATTTCCCTGTGCCACCATGGCAGGGGCATCCTCCTCTCCTGCCTTGAGCAGGTGCTGGTAAATAACCCTCCGCTTTGGCTTCTGCTTCCAGGGGAGGTGAATGACAACGCTCTGCTGGGCATGCTGGAGCTGGAGGAGTCCAGCTTGCTTGGTGGCTGCAGCACGCTGGGACCCCTCTTTCCGATGAAGCCTCGCTTCTCCAGCGAGAGCAGCTCCCGCAGCCGGCTGAGCTCGATGACTGTGGACAGCGAGGACAGCTTCTACCAGAGTGGTGCCTTCGAGGATTCAGCTGCAGAGAGCCTGAGTCGCCAGTCGAGCGTGGATGATGACTGCTTCTTCCCCAGGGATGGGGATGGCGCTGCTGGGAGGTCCTCTCTGCGGAGGAACCGCAGCATCAGCCTGGCCAGTAGCGGGTCCATGTCCCCACTGTGGGAGGGGAGCAGCTGCACCAGTAGTTTTGGGACCCTCCCGCGGAAAAGCAGGCGATCCAGTGTCCGAAAGCATCTTTTGAAATTCATTCCAGGTCTTCACCGGGCGGTGGAAGAGGAAGAAAGTCGGGTCTGACATTGCACGGGTCATCCTTGGTGATGCCATTGTCCTTGATGAAAGCCACGGGCTCTGCACATGGCACTGCTGTGTGGCCTGGGACTGAGGGCAGCAGCTCCCTGAGAAGCGTGCAGTGGCTGAAGCACGGTGGCACGGCATGGCAGTCCTCCAGACAACAGTACTGATGGTATTTAAAAAGCTCTGGGGTTTTAAATTATTTTAATTTTTAATCAGAGCATACATGGACCTCTTCCTTAACATGAAAAATTACTAACTTTGAAATGTGAAGAACCTCTGCAGAACTTCCTCAGCATACTTTAACGTTAATAAGTTTTTAATTGAATGCAAAATTGATAGCTATTTATTTCCTGTTACTGAAGTCATAGTCTTCCAAAAGTCTTTAATAAAGCAAGTGCTTCTACTAAAACCAGTGACAGCATCCCGTTAGAAAGAGAATGGAGCCCAGAGCGTACAACAGAGAGAGACCCCAGGCAATAATGTTTTGAAATGAAGGGCAGGGATTTACCCATGGTTCGTGGCGGATGATTTACGTGGGTGGGCCAGGAGCACACTTGCCAGCTCCCCCCATGTGTGCGTGGCCATCAGGACCTGTGCCGGCTGTTTCACCGTGGGGCTGCCTGTGCCGGCTCCTGCTGCCTGTGCAAGGCCATTGCTCCGACACGCTGCTGCTGCTTGAGGACAGGCACGCTCGATGTGTCTGCCAGAAAAAGAAAGGATGAACTCCACAATCAGCTTCCCAGTCTCCAAAGCAGGGATGGGTTCCCTTGGTCAGCTGTGCTGACAGCATTGTTAGATTTACAAAGTAAATGCCGGCTGCCATCGCTTTCACATCTGTTAGCAGCTGTCGTATAAACCCTGCGACAACCTGGTTTATCAGTTGGGATCTGCCCAGTGTCAATCTCTGCCAGTAGCCAATACCCCATGTTCTGCCAAAGCCATCACGGGGAGGGCAGCGGTGAGACAGCCAAGGGCAGCGGGTCTCCACGCATCTCCCGCATCCCAGCGTGGCCCCGACGACGACGTGGTGCTTTTCTCTGCGGTGCCTGCCTTGCTAGAAACAGCATTTTCTGCATGACATCAGCTGAGCAGGGGTCACTGGACTGCCGGGGTCCTGCCGGGGTCTCACTGCACCCCCAGAGGGCACGCTGCTTAAGTCACCTGGCCAGAATTTTGCCAGCTTTGAGAAAATACTCATCCATTGACAACAGTGTAACTATACAGCTCAGATTGATTTGACCTCTCTAAGGCAAGAGAACTGAAGGCAGAGGACTGGCCTGCAGGGACAAACAGGACTGTTCTGTGCCTGGACACGGTGGCAGATGGCAGGTCACACTCTGAGGGCTTGGTCCTTCTGTGGTCCCAGGGGTTGCAGGAGATGCCCCTTGGACCGGTGTTCCCACTGCTCACGGGCAGAAAGGTCATTAGCTGTTCACATTTCTTTGGGAGCAGAGGCAGTAACATTAACTTGATAGTTTATATGCAGTGATTTAATAAATGTGGGCATAGATGTGAAGAAAAAGAGTTATTTTATTTCCCTCTCAGGCAGCACAGAAATAGGCTGTTTGTTCAGCCCAAGCAACCTAATTATGTTTCTCAGATATGATTGGAAGAATTTTAAATATAATTTAAATACCTTGTGTGACTCATTCGTCCTTTGACCAAGCAGACCATGCGGTTGTTTACCACGCAGGCACCGCTGTGGCAGGATTTCCTGATCTTTTCAGAAACCTCAGGCTAAATCAAATAGCTTGTCTCTGAGATGAACCCCAAATAAAAACAACCTGTTCCCAATACTCTTCTAATTAATGAACGTTGCTAAGCCAGCAGAGTCTGTACTGGCATCTGTAATTTCTCTTAAAAGGATTAAGTAGATGGTAATAGGGCAAGTCTCCAGGAGAGCTGGAGGGCAATCAGAAGAGCAGCTCACCAGGTGTTTATGCATGGGAATGATGTTCTGCCCACGCTGCTGAACTGGCAGTTCAGCCCACGAGCCCCTTTGCTGTTGGCTTATCCCCGGGGACCAGCGGTGGGTTTTGGTCTGATGCTGGCACGGAGGCAAAGTCAATCCATCAGCCCAGGCTGGGGCGTTTCAGGTGCCAGTCTGGGCTCAGAAGCTCGTTGCTAGACATCAAGTTTTTTGCCTACGATTTGCTGTCTCAGGATAGAGTTTTACTTTGCCAATAACACCAGCTGAAAGGAGGGGGAAAAAGAAAAAGAAAAAGTAGAGATTATTTCTATTGGGACAAACTGTGGGGTTACAGGTAGATATATGTGCGTCCAAAACAACTGTGGGCACAATAACCAGAAAATCTGGTGAAGGCTGTGCCCCAAAGAGCACAAACAGCTCCAGCACTCAGGAAGGGACCTTCAACTCAGTCACCTGTTGCAGTTCAGAGACTTGGCTCCAGGTGCCAGACAGACAGCTGAGGGAAGAGCAGTGTCCATCACCAGCTTGCTTGCAGGGACACGTGCTGGGTGGCCAGCGGTGCCTTGCTCCTCAGGAGTGGGAGCATTCCCTTCTCTACCTGCCCAAGGCGTATTTGGACCCACCACTGCTGCATGCATTTGTGTCAGAAGGCAAAATGTTCCTAGCCCGATTTGTCTGGCCGGAGGGTTGAAGCTTTGCCCACCAGTGCTATGGACTCTTTCACTTGGGTGAAAACCAGAGCACGTCCAAAGCCAGGCCAGAGCTCTTTGCCTTGGAGAGTGTGGGCTGACCGATCTGCAGAGACCGATAAAAATGAGTCAGCCTGACCAGGGCCTGCTTTCCTTTCCCCCCCTACAGCTCCTGAATTAAAGTCTCCTTTTGCCTTCATTGCAGCTGGTTTGTAGAGACCCTGTGGCAGAGGTGTGGCTGGGTAGGGTGCCTTGGTCACAGCCTACATCCTCCGCCTTGCTTTGGAAGTGGGAAAAAAAGGGTATTTAAAACACTGTAGGAACTCTGCTCCCTAATGCTGCATCTCTGGTGGAAATTAGTGCAGCTTTATGGTCCAAAGCAGTGACTCCTTTTGGTATGGAAAATTAATTTGGCATACCTTGGGATATACGTGTTTGCTTTTAATGTGGAAAGGCTGAATGAGCCTGGACACCCAACAAGCTAAAGGCCTTAAGAAAGACCAAATAAACAATGTTCTTCCAGTGACAGCGAGAGCACGCTTTGGTTGCTACAAGGCGACAACATGACATGTTCTCGGCCACCATCAAAAACAGGATGTGGGTAGCAGGCGGGCTCCGCGGAGCTGCCGCGGCCAGTGCTGAGATCAATGGTGCTCCAGCCTTCCGAGGGGAGGAAGGAGCTCACGGGCAAACCAAATAGCTCAGAGAGCAAAACGAATGAGAAGGCTCTTTTAAAATGGCATTTCTGCTTGCAGAGAGCGACCTGCAAGGATGCCTGCTCTGCTCTCTGGGAGTCGGGGCAGGAGGAGATTGGGCATACGGGCAATGCTGCGTGGCGATGCCGTGGTTCACGGGGCTGGGGCTCCAATTGACACACATGGAAAGTGCTCCAGACCTTCGGCAGAGGAGTTGTTGTCACTGATCATGGGGTTGCTGAAGGGTTTGCTTGGTTTCCTAACAGCCAAGGGATTACCTTTTCTCTTCTTATCCCCTGTGGATGAAGGGGCAACCTGAGCTCACCACAGAAAGAAGTACGGCTGCTCTGAAGAATGCAATTCCTTTTTAAACTTAAACTCTTAATTAATTTGCTGAATGCTACTGAACCTGACCTTGTAAGTGTTCTTAACTGGGTCTTGCCCAGTGCCCAGATCTGCGTAACCCCTCTCTGAACTCAAGACCCTGCATCAGCTATGGGCAAGGCACCACCATGGCATTCAGCCCCTGGGTTAGTAGTAAAGAGGCAGAAAACCCACCTGAGGTGAGGGGAATATTTGGGTCCTAAACCTTTTGGCTTGATTTAGCACCACAAAGAGTGAGCTGAGGCATCTCTGGCGCAAGAGCTGGTAAAACCTATTTTTGCTGTAGCAGCAGAGCCTTGTGGTGCTGGCTTTGCACTGGCGAAGGGGCAGGCATGGTGCCGGGGGATGCTCGGCAGCTCCTGGTGCGTGGGCATGGCCCCTTGCCTAAAGGCGCTGGGTCCTGCGGCTCCAGCACTGAGCATAGGGCATTGCAGCAATGTCTTCCAAGGGCGTAAAAGTGCCTCTTCTGCTGCCCTGAGACTTACTCACCTTGTTCGCGCTGGCTTGCAGCTCTCTAGCCGGCCTTGTCCTTTTGTATGACCTTTGCGATATCTCAGGGTTTTTTTGCTGGGTTCTCTTGGCCTGTAATTTCTACCGCAGAAGATTTTTTCCACAAAACCATGAAAGAGGTTGTGGCTTCTGCTGGGAACATTTCAAATCCGGTGGAAAATCATTCTGGCTTCAAGGCTGTACTGTCCTGCAAAAACTCTCCCCTCGCAGATTAAAGGTCCAGCCCTGGAATATGTGAGGAGTTCTGCTGTTTCTCTGTCTGACCCGTGTTTCTGCATGTCCTGGATTTTGCTCCATTTCAGTTGTGCTCGGAGCCCGTGGCTGTGCCTTCAGCGGCCATGTTTCTGCACGCTTTTCAGGGTTGGCTGTTTCTGCCCTCCCCTGTGCAGTTCTGCTCTGCTGATTTCTGCTTTCATACCCCGCGTTTCCTTTTTCATGCAGCTGTTTTAGAAGTTTTCACGTGGAGCATCTGGTTGCACCCAGCTTTCGCAGCACTGAAAAGAAGATCGCAAAACGTAGCTATCGCGGGTGACTGAGCTTGTCCTGCCTGCCACTGCAAGGCCAAAGGGCAGCACAACTTAGATATATAGAAAGCCAAGAATTTATTGCTGTGCTCCCAGCACAGCCAAGCTGCTTGTTACTGCGGTCTGTATAAAACTATGGTTGTGCCACACACAGATAAGCAAAACTAAAGCAAACTCAGCACAGGCACCCGGTCAGTCACAGAAATCACCGCTGCAGTGAGGCCAAGCCAGCGAAGCCCAGACAGCAGCCGTCTGACCTGTCCCAGTGCTGAGGCCTTGCAAACTTGGTGCAGAGCTGGTGGCCTGTGGTGGAGGACAGCAATGCCACGCTGCTGCCATAGGCAAAGCCGGGCTGCATGGCTGCGAAATGCCACGGCGGCACCCGTGGGCGGGTGGGGACAGGAGCTTCTCCAGGGCAGGTGGAAGTGTGCGGGAGCAGGGCTGTGATTCTGTTCTGGTCATGATCTGCTCAGGGGAAGGTCTGCAGCCTGAATTGCTTCCGTAAACTTTGGCTTTTTCAGTACAGGCTTTTTCTTTTTTTTTAAAGCTTGAAGAGGCAGAAATCATGCCACCTCAGGTTTGTGCAAATTAAATGTTTTCCTAGCCTTGAGAGCTGGTTTTGCCCAGTTCTGTTTAGAAATAGCTACCTGCGGTGGGAGGAACCTGCAGCTATTTTTTCCTTTTTCCAAGTCCAGCTATAACTCTGCCTGCTTAAAAATACCTCTGGGGACGTTGCAGCATCTGAGCAGCTTCCAGGCTCCCAGTCACCGTGATGACCTGGGGGTGACAGGCAGCCCCCTCAGCTCCTGGGGACAGTCTGGGGAGAACAACCCCAGGCAAATGCCTTCAAACAGGCAGGAGCTGCTCTTCGCTCATCAGCAATCCCTTCGGGCTCCTTGCACGTCTTTGCCAGGAAGAAAGCATCAGCTGCCTATTTTTAACACTGCAAAACTTGAATTACCCTGCACGTGCCCATGGTTTGTAACTAGCATGCCCTTGCTGCATCAGTCTGGCATGTATTCCTGTTTTTTGGAGGAAACATGCTTCTCCTCCTGCAGCTTCCTCTGAGGCCAAGCATGGTCCATGGGAGCATCTGGGCAGCAGCAGCATCCCGGCCCCAAGGACATGTGGGGGCTGGCTGCTGCCTGACACAGCTCTGCCAGGGGGGACACCCGTGTTTCTGCCTTTCCTTTCATCCCTCTGCTGGGTGGAAAGTTAAAATTCTGAATTTTTCTATAGAAGAGGAATCCCAAGGTATGTTTTTTTTCATAGACATAAGGTATTTATCTTGCTGACAAAATGGAAATGCTTGATTGTGGTTTATTGATGTCATCCACAGGAGTTTTTCTCTGGGTCTTCACAAGTGAAATGTTACCCCTCCTGGCTGTGTGCAGTGGTGGGAACATTTGTCCCCAGTGCCACCATGCCTGTCATTCTGTCCTGGCTTGTGGGTGGCCTTGCATTATGTGGCTTCTGCTCTAGAGCTGCTCCCATGTCCATGCATGGTGCACGTGCTCCCCAGGGCAGCTGGGTGCCTGCACCAGCTGCTCCTGGAAACCTGTGACTGGAGCAGAAACTGGGGAGCAGAGTTATTGATAGAGGAGCCTACAGAGCTCTGCATGCACCCTGCATGCACCCTACACACACACACCCCCTGCAAACACCCTGCACATACCCTACACACACCCTATAAACACACACCATGCACACACCCTGCCATCGTGGCCTCTTCCTATTTCTGGAATGAATTGGAATTGCTGTGGCTCTAATGATTTACCTCGCCAGCTTTTGAATCCCCATTGTGCCCCAACGCTTCTGAAATCCCAGGTGCTGTTTCTGAAATTTTAGCAAAGGATAGCTCAGATGGAAACTTCCTGCGTTAAAGGTCACACGGAAAATGATTTCTAATAGATTCATGTAAATTGTGCTTCGACCACAGGGCGTTCATTTGGGAAAATATGAATTGTCGAGAACTGGTTGTGTACCCAATAGATGGCACCAGGAAATACCTAAAATTGTTTCAACGTAATTTCGCAATCAAGAAGTCTAGCAGGCAGGTTCCTGGGGAGATGGGGGCAGGACCTGTCCCCATGGCTGTCCCTGTCCCCATGGGGGCCGATGTGGCTCTGGGACAGCAGGGCTCTCCGCTTGCCAAGCCTGGTGCCACGCTTTCAGCTTCAGATTATTTCAGGTTTGAAGCCTGGCTGGGGGTTTGCCCCACACTCAAGCCCTGGTGCAGGATTTGTGCCGGCTGCGAGCGGGGTGCACCTTTTTCAGCAGTGTTTCCACATTGAGGGAAACCCTGGGGACAGGACCTGTTAAACAAGAAATCACCTGCAGGGCCCTTTGGATTATGTCAGAGATATGGCATCAGCTTGATTAGAGTAGAAATAACCTTCTTCTCTCCAGCCACCAGCCCGTGCCGGGTGCCCAGCCTCTCCTCCTGTGGGCAACTACTGCTGCGTCTTGGTGACTCACTTTCAAACCTCATGATCCATTTTTCTTGGACAAATATTTTCAGCGTAGGACTGATTTTATAAATCGGTTACACCAAACTCATTTTTGCAACAATGATGAAAAGTTGTTGATCTAAAGATGCAAACTCACAGATGAACAAAACCAGTGGGAAGGCTTTGGGTTCATTTCTAATCAAGGTCTGAACTCAACAAGAGGATTTCCAAGTCCTAAAGCCCAACAATGTCAAAAATGTTGTATTATACAAACACAAAAAGTCATTCACACAGGAGATTACACTCTTACGTAAACCTGGCTTTGGGCACCAGGGTTGAGATGAGTTCAGCTACGGTCAGAAAACGCCCCAGTGCTGCTCGGGCGATCCTCCTGCTTCCCTCTGCAAAATGCTGCTGCTAGCTTTAGGTCTGACTGGAAATTAATTACAGATATAAGCGCTACTCTTGTCCCTTGGGTCTTTTATATTCCTTTAAAGAGAGTTTCTGCTCTGTGGCCAGAAGCTACTTCTGCAAAAGGCGGGGCTGTGGTGTGGGTGCAGAAAGGGAAGGACCCCTGGGTGCTGGGGGGGCTCCCTCCCAGCGGGGTGTCAGCAGGCACCAGGCATCCCATCGGCTGCCTGGCTCAGCCTCGGGCACCTGCCACCTCGCTTCACGTCTCGCCACAAAGCGCCACTTTGGCTTGTGTTATGGTTTTCATCATCTAGTCCTGTCCCTGAGGGCCGAGCCCTTGGGATGCATTTCACTCAGCAGTTAATTGCAGATGTTCAGCATCTGGCAGGACGTGACCCTGCCCCTCAAACACATGTGGCTGAGCTAAGGCTGTGCGGCAGAGGAGCGTGGCCGTGCGCCGTGTGCGGGGCATGTGCCCTTCCCGCTGGCTGGTTTGTTCCCTGACAAGTACAAAATGCGCTCATTGTCCGGCCGGCGGCATGGCGAGGTTTATCGGCACACAAACCCGATGGGGAATGTTAAGCGGGTTAGGTGGCAGCAATGCTACGGAAGGTGGTCACCCTGCGGGGATTAGAGGTCAGAACAATCGTCGTCCCTGTGACCAGGCAGAGGCACAAAGAGCCATTGTGCCCAGAGCACAAAATCTCTGTTTATTACCGCGGGGCTGACATGCTGAAAGACCCGCTCTCCACGCCAGCACAAAAGCTTCCTTGCTTCAGATTGTTTGTTTATGTAAATTAAAATGGTGCATTTAATTATGCAACGGGCCGAGCCTCAGCAACAAGCCAGGCGCTGATTGGATTGCCCCGTGCCCAGAGCCCGCTGGCAAGCCCTCAGCACATCTGATGGTGTGACCACGGACCCTGCTCTGCTGCAGCGCCCGCGGGAGAGGAGACGCTTGTTGGCCATTTGCGTGGGGGAACAAAATCCCTGGGGGAGAAGGGGTGAGGAGAAGCGCTCCCCACCCCGGGGTGCAGGAGCGGGGCCCCGGAGGTGTGCGGCCCCCGTCAGCAGGCACGGCACGGCCCTAAGCATGACAGAAGAAGTCCCAGCAGCATCCAGCATGCCTGAGTGCAACGGGAGCATACCCCCGGAGAAGGGCCCACTCCAGGTCATCGGTGTCATCGATGAAATAGCAAAATCTGTCGGGACGGTTCCTTACGTCAATGCAGAAATGAGCCCTGATGCTCTGCCTATGAAAGAAACTCAGGAGGAAAACAGAAATTCAGTGGCAGAGGACATAGTTCGTGGGGATTTTGATGGAGAGAAGCAATGCAAAGGTAAAGCACAAGGCTGCTTTTCTTAAAGTGTTCTGTTAAGGAAAAGCTCTGTTTTATGTGTAGCCTTATGAATAATGGGATGTACTCTGTGTTAGTCAAAATTCCTAGCTTGTGGTAGTTGTAACAATAACTGAGAGTAATTCAGAGTTAGGGACAAATTTGAGCTAGCAGTTACACAGGATGAGATGTAAAGTATGTAACTAAAGAAACAAGCAATTTTTAAATCTGCTCTGAAAGTCTGTTGCCAGTCTGCAACCATTAGAACTTAATTATCATCACTAACTGCTCCATCAGTCCATTTCTTGTGCTTTGTATTTCCTAAAGAAAAGCAAGAGGAAAACGATGGGACACTACAGCAGGGGTCAGCTGATTTCCAGGACACAGGGACTGATGGCCAGGAATCAGAAGAAGGTAATGCAAAATGCTGTGTGACATGAGGTTTTCCTGAAGCATAGCAATAAGTAGCCTTCAAAGACGGTGACATACTGGTGGCTGTAATTTCTTTCAATTCGGTCAGACCCTTATATTCTGGAGAGCAGTGACACATTTCTCATCCATAGAGCTGCCGCACCTTAGAAAACATGGCTGGTATCCCTCTTGCTGAGGTTTGCACCTAGCTCCGTGACTGTGGAGTATCGAAACACTGTGGGGTCTTCGACCAGGAGGTCTCCAACAGCCTTGTGAGGCTGGAATATGCTTTATCTTCTGCTCTATGCAGGGCAGCTCAGGGGCTGCCAGTCAAAAATGCGTGGCCTCAAAACCCAAACTCCTGCCTGATTCATCAACTGCTTAAATCCCCCTGACACTCAGGTATCTAGCAGGAAATTGCTCTCCTAAACATCTGCTCCTGGGTCTTTCTCTACTCCATCCTAGGTGAAAATGAGTCTGAGCCAGGCTGGACCTCGCACCTGCCTCCTGCAGTGAGCAGGGCTGCAGGAAGGTGCTCGCTGCCCATCCCCGGCCACAAGTTAAAATGTATTGAATATATATACACATAGATGAACATACATAATTATGCTATGCAAAATGCAGCCACGCCTCCAAAAAGGAGGAGTATTTTATTATTATTAAAGAAGGAAAGCTATGTGTCTCCGTGGGTAGGCTTTTGGCATTGCTGCCTTTCCACATTTCCCACCCACTGGCTCTTGCCCCTCTTATCACTTTGGCAGCTGTGGGACGAGGGGCAGCCGGGCCACGGGCTGCTAATGGCGTTCTCCCCACCACTGACCTGGACCACAGCGTGGGCACAGGGCTGGTGGCTCTGCCCCACTCCCTGGCACCTGGCCGTGCTGGATCCTTCTTGTTATTTACACATCTACCCAGCCGCAATAAGTTGATGTTTTCTATATGGCAGCTGCCACATAAATATGAAACCCCTCCTCGGAGAAGAGCAGACTAACAACCCAGAGTAGCTGTCACAGTCCTGGCAAAGCTAGCCTTGTGGAATGTAGCTCTACAAGATGTATTGGCCATGCCCTATAAACAGAAACTTTGCTTTGATTAACAAAAGGAAAAAAACCCCAAACATCTATCATGGGCAAAACAGTATTTCATAGCAACTGCACAGGTTGTAAGGAGGTGAATCATGATGGAGGCTTTCCGACTTAGAGCTGACATCCATATTGCAGCTGTGTTGCTTTATGAGTGCACAATAAAACCTATTAAACGATCTTGCACAGCCCCCCCCTCATTCTCCCCCACCCCAGCCACAAGCACTTTATCTCTAAATTGCAGGCAGCCTTTTAGTACCTCATCAATTTAGTCTAATTAATACTCAGGACCCCACAGGCAAAATATTGAATAGACCATTTGTTGCCACTCTAAAGCATCACTTAATGCAGAGATGTGCCAAACAGGACAAATTGGAGATAGCCATCTCAGCCTGGGCGGCCACCACTGAAAGAAGGACCTGTCCCAGGGAGGCTCCGCTGGGGTCCCGCCGCATTGTCGGCACAGCTGGGCACTGTGTGTGGAATGGCTCTCTTCCCTTCCCTTCCCTTCCCTTCCCTTCCCTTCCCTTCCCTTCCCTTCCCTTCCCTTCCCTTCCCTTCCCTTC
>JAVJGI010000064.1:43256087-43279836 GCA_035590275.1 Ibycter americanus | reverse complement strand
CCTCCCGGCCCGGCCCGGCCCGTCCCGTCCCCTCCCGGCCCGTCCCTGCCCGTCCCTTCCCGTCCCGTCCCGTCCCTTCCCTTCCCGTCCCTTCCCTTCCCTTCCCTTCCCTTCCCTTCCCTTCCCTTCCCTTCCCTCCTCTTCCCTTCCCACAGAGCTGGCCTGGAGCAGCGAGCCACAGGGAGCCAGGACCCTCTGGTCCCATGGCGGGGTCTGCCCCACGGGGACGGGGCAGCAACTCCAGCACAGGGAGTTTGGCTAATGGAGTCCAGCACCTGCCCAAGGTGATAACCGGAGAGCTGTGGGGCAGTTGCTTGGGAAGGAACTGCAGCAGAGCCCTGAAGGAGGGTATTTGCTGGCTGTGGGCCCAAGAGGGCAGGGGCGGATCTGGGGCAGGCAGGGAGGCACAGTGCCCCCAGTCCTGGGGCGCAGGTGGGATGCTCTGATGCCCTTCCCTCCTTGAGGCTCGACCATGGTGCTCTTCATTGCCTCTCCTTTTAAAGGGGGGTAGAGGGGAGGGCATGGTGGGAAAGGGGTACAAAAGAGACAGGCATTAAAAAATGCAAGAGTTTGAGAATGTACGAAGCCTTTCTAAAGCACGTGCCAGCATCTGCAGAGACGGGGTCCAGCCTGGAGATGTGGGGCACTCCTCAGCAGGCAGTCTCTGGAGGAGGGGTGCTTTGGTGGCAGGAGCTGGTAAGTCACCAAGAGCGATGTGACATCAAGAGCATGTATGATAGGGGCATGAAGGCGGTGCTGAGCCCATCCTCACCCGCACGCCCTGTGTGTCGCTGCAGGGCCGGGCAGCGAGGGGCTGCCTGCGGGCAGCGGGGAGCGAGCGCTGGGGACGGCGGCCAGCCTCGGCAGGGAGGCAGCGGAGACCCTCGCAGCCAGCACCGACAGAGGGAATGCAGCCGAGGAAGAGGAGGAGGAGGAGGAGGAGGTGGTGGAGGAGGAGGAGGACACTGAAGAGGATGAAGTTCAGGTGATTGAAATCAAGAAGGAGAACAGCGAGGTGGCCGGTCTAAAACAGCAGGACAGCAGCAAGGAGGCATCTCCCCCGACCAGCCCCGGCTGCAACTCCCAGGTGGAGAAACCGGGGGAGCAGCCCAGCCTGGGGAAAAAAAATGATATCTCCAGACACAGCTATTCCAGATACAACACAATCTCCTACAGGAGGATTAGAAAAGGAAACACCAAACAGCGAATTGATGAATTCGAGTCCATGATGCACTTATGAACTGAGGTGGAGAATTGCTTAACGAGCCAAGCGTTTGCTCTGGTTTTGTTTTTCTTTTTCTTTTTTGTTTCCCCCAAGACATGTCTCTTCACACAACATGAGGTCACTGCTTTTTTTTTTTTTTATATGATTTCATAATACACTTTGAAAATTTAACATCTTCGCTTTGACAGCAGGCAGAGGCATCCATAGTGCAGGAAAATAAATAATCAGTTTGCTAAATACAATGCCATTTGATTTAAAGTTTATCCTCTCATTTTCTATCCAACTTTTGTAACCATATTCAAACAATAGGATGTCTTCAACTGGCTGGGGCTTCTCTAGCTGCCGACACACGTGATCCATGCCGTCAGCTGTGCTGGTAATGAGTTGGCAGCACAGCAGCTCAGTGACACTGGCGAGGGCAGTGTGAATAATAAAAGAGACGACTGTTTGCAACCACAGCACGCTCTGTTTTGCTGTCCGTCTGTGCCTGCATCTCCCGGCGCACTGACAGCTGCCTCCTGCTAGTGACCATCCATTTCCACCTTGTGCTGGTGGGGGCGGAGGGACATTTGCATGCATGGGTAGATGCTGATGTGCAGGAGTTAAAAAAGATGAGAAGGCATCAAGGCCCCCATTCATCCCTCACGGCTGCCATGGGTAGCTGGATTCCTCATGCAGCGCTGTAGTCGGCACCAGGTAGGACTGGTACCGTCATGCCGGGCTCACGCGGCGCAGCCTGGCAGCCCCTGCTCTGGGCGGTAGCGTGAAACCACAGGCACAGCCAGCCCGAACGGCTGCTCCAAAGCAGCTCCTCTTCCCCACACCTTCCCTCCTCGCTGCGGCAGCCCCCCAGCCCTGGTGCTGGGACCCCCGCCCGGCCCGGGGCAGCCGTCCCGCATGGCCGTGGGCAGTGCCGTCGGTGGTGGCCGGCTGCGGTGCCTGACCCTGCCGGGCTGGTGCAGGGGTGCCCCTGGGGAGGTGGTACCGGTGCCCGGTGCCGTCACCCGCGGCACAGCCGGGCGCTGGGCTGGGCCAGCCGGGAGGGCAGCAGCTCACACGTGGTGCGTGCCACATGCCCGCGTGGGGTTCCGTGTCCACCTGGCAAAACCGGCCGCTACCAGAAACATGTATTCTCCAAATGCCACGAGTTTAGACTCTTACTTGTCTTCTCAATTTTCACACTAAATTTAGTTGCAATTTTTTTTTTGTGTCAAAGCTGGACAAGTTTTTTGCATAATTTCTTTTTGTGTCGTCTGAACACAACTTTTCTTCAATTTTAAAAACCTTTGCGTACCCACAATATTGTTGATGTGATCTTTTATTAATTGTTTTACAGACAGATTTGCCTTGAGCTCGGGCTAAGCTTTGCAAGTGTCATCCCAGGAAGCATCCGGGAAAGTTGAGGGCAGCTGGCAAAGGGAGGGTAAGAGGGGTAAGAACAAAGTTACGCTCGCACTTCAGTTGCAGTGGTGTCCTTCAGCCACAAGCACTTTTTTAAGGATTAGTTTTACATTTCCAGCACTGAGTTTCATTTTGACTTTTCTTGTTCTACATAAAGGCAATTATTTATTGGCAACGTGAAAATAATAAATGGCAATTCTGTATTGTACAAACCAGACACAGCCCTCATTGTACTATTCAGACTTGTTTATTTGCTCTTTGGTTTGTGGAAGTTCAGAGGTTTGCTTGTATGAACTTATACTGCGGGTTTGTTTGCCTGCTAACAGCTGCCCCCCATCACTCTTCTCGCAGTGGTTCCTCTGAGAGCAACATGTTTCTCCTAAAGATGTGACCATTGCCTGGGCTTTCGGTGACTCGCTGAGGTTGTGGGTGGCAAAGCGCTGCTCCGAGCTGGCCAGTCTCTGCTTCAAGTATTTGCACACTGTTAAGGTGTTGAGACCACCATCTCCCCACCACGCTGCTTGGCCCCATTTGCACTTCAGAATGTCAATAACAAATTTGCTTTATCACAATTTAAAAATGCAATAGGGACAAAACCAACAGAACCCCAAAGTGAAATAAAAATCAGAGCTAAAGTGAGCAAATTTGTGCGTTGCTGAGAAGTTTTTAAGGCATTGTATTGTGGTAAGGCCGGGGCTGACGGGCGGTATGTGCCCATCGGGATTGGCAGGACATGCGGGTGCTTGTGCCAGGCTCTGGAAAAGCCACTGGGGCTGGGCAGGTGGGATGTGAACACCCGGTTCATACCGACGATGCAGTTGGATTTTAGCAGCGTGAGATGCCAGGAAAAGCTGTCCGTACTGCAGCAAAAGGCACGGGCTGCTGTAGCAGGGGGTCTTTGGAGAGGGTGGAGGGATGAATCAGCATTGGGGCTGAGTGAGGGGCAGCACCAGAACAGCGCAGGCACCCAATGAGCTGGGAAGCCAGAGTTCAAATACTTCCCCATGCTATCCTGGGGTGAGGAGAGCTGTAGTGGGAGAGGCAGCAGCATTTCATGGCCTGGCCATTCACTGCCACAATTCCCATCTCCTGCGGGGAATCGTCTGGCTGAGCCACAGTGCCCAGGCACGAGGCTGAACCCTTTTGCTGGCCAGGCAGATGCCCTCCTGCTCTCACATGGCTGCACGGGCTCGCTTTAGCAAAAGGCAGGATTTTTTCCTCCTTTTATCATACATTTGTCTCTAACAGGTTTTAACATTTGGCTTATACCCTAGGTGATAGTTAAAATACAGTTTCCAGATGTTTTGGGCAATGCAGGGATGAGATGCTTGGTGCACTGACTGCGGGCTTGGGTTCCAGCTAAGTGTGGAGTCTTGCTGAGATTTTCAAGAAACTTGGACTAGTTTTTTACCTTCCTTGGAAAGCAGTGTTTGATCAGCTGAGAACTGCAACCCCCTGTCTTGCTTTCCTTGGTAGCTGAAAAAATAGAAGTCCTGGGATGCTCTAAGGGCCTTTCCTACAACCACATCACTTCTTGCCTAACCCTCAGGATGGAAGGGCGTGATATGGAAATCAAGGAGTGTACAGGCAAGTAAGCAGGCAGAAACGGCAGCTTGCACTCTCCCATGGCATGCTTATTGTCTGCGGTGCGGCAGCTCGCGGGCAGTGCCCCTGCCCTGCTCCAGGGCTCTGCCCGGGCTGGGGAGCCACAGTCAGGTGTGGCAGGGTCTACATCTGGCCAAAGCCATGGTCCACGGGTCGGATGAGGCGCGTGGAGGAGCTGGGCAGAGAGCTGTCTGCTCGGCATCTGAGGACACCCGAAGACCTGAAAATTTGCCCCTTGGAGCAGAGGTGTTTTCAGGCAGAAAAGCAGGTGAGGATGCCAATTAGGACGCGGTAACTACAGACCCAGCTTTAGCCTGAAAATAATTCCTGTTTCCACAGTGCTGGCTGAGGGCTGACGGCAGGTAAGTAACAGGTGGACCCTTCTGGAGGGTCATGATGCCTTGCCACCCTCTCCAGACACTGCCATGTGGTGCTGGCTCACCTGTCGGAGCCGTTTCTAGCAGCGCTGTATGCTGAACTTGAACATGAATTAAACCACTTCAGCAGAAACTCACCAGTTGCCACAACATCTGCAGCAGCTGCAGGACACAGCAGCCAGCTCTGGCTATTGCTGTTGCCTGCACTAATAGCGCACTAAATGAGAAGCTAAAGCACAGTCATAAATCACGGGAAATTGGTGGTTTAAAGATTCTTCCTGGGGTGATGTTTTGCGGTTCAGCCTGGCAGTAATTCGGACAGGAGAGCCCCTAGGAAGGATCCACATTGGTCAGAAACAGTTGACACATGGGGCTCAGAGGAAGAAGCTTCATCTATTATATTTTTTTTCCCTTTTTTTAAACAATCCAAATGGGGCTTCCAACCACGGCCACTTCAATTCAGGTACTTAATAATGAAGTACAACCCGATGTGCCGTGTCCCTTCCCACCACAGCTTGGGAAGCATTGGTTCTCATTCGGAGAAGCTGAATTCCCGCTTCCCTGAATGTGCCTGCTTCCCGCTGCCGATACTGGGGACAACAGCGGCTCCGAGCGGCGGTCCTTCCCGCCTTACTTCTTCCTTCCTTCCTTCCTTCCTTCCTTCCTTCCTGCTCTCAAAGCCTGCCCGGCCCCCAGAGCTGCCCATGCCCCGAGTTGCGATGCACACCCCGGTGCCATCAGTGGAGATGGCAAAAGGAGCAGGCTGCTCGCCAGAGAGGAGCGAGATGCCTACCGCCACGTCTGCCGAGTGTGCCGGAAAAATGCTCGTTTCTGGAAGACTAGGCTAACTGGTACAATCTGAATGCTTCTCAATATTGTGTAACAGCAGGGCCACAGCTCACTGCCAGCAGCCCCGAAGGCACGCTCCAGTCTTTAAGCACAAGATACCAACATGGAAGTGAGCATTTACACAAATGGGGCATCACAGAGCAAGTGACAAGCCTGGCAATGGGATGTGACCATGACATATGACCATTTGGTGCCTACTCAGTGACAAGTGATTGAATGTCAGCAAGCAGAATTTGATGAAAGTCATGCTCCTGATAAAAGATGACTGCGCAAACAACATCTGTGTCATTTTTCTGATGGTGACTGCAGGCTAGCTGTGCTAAAGGAGGGAAAGAAAATTGGGAAGACAGTTGGAATAGGAGCCAATTGAGAAAATCTGTTGGGCCAGTCAATATTTTGGCAGACTCAGCCTGTCAGACGCTGTCAGTGTCGATCCGCCACATGAGAGGTAATATTATGCCGGGGCCTTCTGAAAAACCAAAGGAGAGGCAGGAGGGGTTCTGTGAACATGGGATGGTGGAGGCTCGGATGTGGTCAACAGCAGTGTGAGACCTGAGTGTGATGCTCAGCCCCAGCGGCTTGTGCTGCATTAGTCCCTCACCCTAGCACAGGGCAGCGGGACAGAAGAAGAAGCCCTCCCTTCCCCAGTGACACCACAGTGGTATGGGCAGCAGGCTCCCACAGCAGGAATTTCCTTGCAGAAATGGGGGAAGAAATCCCACCTGGGATGCATTCGTGTTACGCATCCTGCACCTCACTGTCCTGCCACAGCAGGATTTAAGTCTCCTATCAAATCTGTTCCTTCAAAAACCGGTGACTGCTTTTGGAGATAAGTTTCACAGTAAGAAAAATATTTGCCCATGACAGCAAGTTCAGAGGGACTTCTGGTGCGCAGAGCCTGGCCACCCCATGCAGCCTGGGCTGGGCAGTGGCTGGTGCCAGGCAAGGTCTCCTCATGCTGCATCACCTCTGTAACTGTCCCAGTGAGATGCATGTACATGCACATGTGTACATGCACACACACTTGTGTTCTGCAGCCCTGTGTGAGGAAAAGCCCTCACTGAGTTCAGCAGTCATTTTCATCCATCCTGAGCGCTGGTGGGTAGACGTTTTGGGTGTGAGACGTCCTGTTGGAGGTCTCTGCCCTCCCTCTGCCCACAGTGGGGGATGCTCTGATGGGGAGAGCTGCCTGGCTTGCACTGCCAGCCAGCAAAGGTTCCCTTGGGATGGCCCTGGCAGGAGCAGTGTGAGCCGCCCCGCTTGGGGCTGCACCGAGTATCACCAGACTCCAGCACAGGCACCAGTGCAACCCAATGCCCCAGCCAGCTGAGGGCCGAGGAAAGTGGCAGGGGTCCTGGGGGGAGACCCTAAAAACCCATGGGGACTCAGGGACATGTCGCAGGGTGGGGACAGCCTGGCCGCCCCGGGATGAGGCGCTCCCCAGCTGGCCTCTGGTGCATGCCACTGGCAAGGAGCAGGATAAACCCCCGGTTCACCTCCCCAGCAGCTCTTCTCACCTCCAAGCAAAGCAAGGCACACGTCCTCGCTGTCCACAGGGCGCAGGCAAGGTGTGCTTGTTGCTTCTTCTGCAGTCCCTGGCTTACCTCATCTGCTGGGTGGCTTATTGACCCACATTTGCCTCCCATTATTAAAAGAAGGCTTTTCCGATATGCAATCGATTTCTAACGGAACCCTGATACTCATCTGTCAGAGGCAACGGGTCCCACAGGGCAGGATCCTGCAGCCAGACCCAGCACGGGCATGTCAGATGGATTTTTTTAATGCGTTGGTCAATAAACTTCCATTTTCTGTGGAAGAATAATCAGCCCTATTTGCTGTTTGCGGACTACAGAGCCCTGGAAATATTCCTGTAGCTTGTGCTGTTGTCCAGGAGGAACTGATGAAGGTTTGCTTACAGTATGATGGGAGACTTGAGAAAATATTTCCATTTAATAATACAGAAAATTATTTGAGTTTTTGCCAAAGTCTCCAACAGTGAGGGAAAAACACGCCTATCTGTTTCAGACGTCGTCAGAGCAGATGTGCTGCTCTTGGTATTCTGATCTGGCAATGTACTGGTTTAACTTAAGGATTTCAATTATCATTTGGAAATGAACTTCCAGTTTTGTAATTGCTGTCACAAGTCGCACAGATGTCCTTGCTGAATTCACAAGATGAAAACAATGTGTTTCTGGTTCAACTGTGTTCCCTTCAGTCTGCATAGTAATTGCCAAACTGCCACTTTTGATAAGGATTTGCAGAGTCACAGGCATTTACCCTCAGGGCTTTGTGAGAGGGATCCACTTCCAAGCAAGCTGGCTGCTGGAGGTGCTCTGAGATGATGTGGTCCGTCTGCAGGGGAGAGAGTGAGAGGGCTTTAGGAAGGCTTAGGCTTTAGGACTCATGCAGCAGCAGCTCTATTTTTCCACCACGAAAACTTGATTCTTTATGGTGTGCCCTTTTTTCGCATTTCCCTAACACGGAAGATCCCTTTGCTGACTTAAAGGGAATTTTGGGTGGGCTCCAAAGCCCGCACCTGTTGCTGAGCCAGGATCACACTGTACCTTCTGCGCCCCATGGGTTTTCGTTCACTGGAAATGGAAAGATTAGTTCTCTCACTGTCCGAGTGGTAATTACCATGCAAAGGAAATCACTCCAGATGGTATTTGCTATATCTAGGGGACCATACAGCGGAGAATGATTTACATATTTTGGAGTTTCTTGGCTGATGAACTCAAAGCACTTTTACTGCGCTGAAAAGGACGCTAGGTAACTCAGCGCTGAAGTTCAAATGCTGGGGCAGTAAATTGGATTATGAAAGAATGAAGAGTCTGAGTGATCGCCATCCTTTTCCTTTCCACATCTGCTTGGCTTTGTCTACTTAACGCATGTGGCCAGCGAGGTTGCAAGTGCTGCCAAAGGTAGAGGACATTTCCGTGTCACCACCTAGCACGGCAATACCTAATGAAATAGTCCTGAAATGACCTGTAGAGCGTTGTCTGGGCAAAAGCTGGATCTTTGTGTATACAGTAAATGCACTTCGCATCATTAATACAACACAATGACTGTGACAACAGAAGGTAAAGCATCGCAATTCCTTCAGTCAGAATTCAGCCACTGAGCTGCTCTTCAGACTTCATCACTGGCACCAGTAAGGTTGATGTGACCATATTGACTGAGACGGTCGCCCCAGGGAGCGTGTCAGTGCTTCTGCCTGTGCCGTCAGGCAGCCAGACCCATCCCCTGCTGTGGCTGGGAGCATCTGCCCATGTCCAGCCCCCTGTTCTGGAGAGGACCACCAAATACATCTCACTCACAGCTCAAGGTGAGCTCAGGCTGGAACAGGAGACAAACACTGCCTGTGCACTGATAACGCTGCCTGTACTCTGAAATGGATGACAATTTTAATGTGTTTTTCACAAAATACCCAAGGTGAGCGTCGGCGTTTCAGCATTCTGGCTTTGAAAGTTTTATTTTTTCAGACTAAAGAGAAATGGGAACTTTTCAATATGATGAGTGTATAGCTTAGCTACAGTTTTTCTTTCTTAAATATGAAGTATGCATTTCATAGCATTTTGGGCAACTACTTACACCAGGCTGACAGAGATACAGTCATGACTCTCTTGCTTTTTGCAGTGCAGGGAATAAATGTAAGTATCCATTCTTTTCCTTTTCATAAATGCTTTCTTTCAAAAAAACAGTGAGCTGCATGCTAATCAATAACAAGTAATCTCCATGTGAGTGCTATTGATGGTTTCTATGTAAAAATGGGGTGGTTTTGTTAGTGCTTTGTGGGCGGGGGCAGAGCCCTGCCGCAGCAAATGCCTCCGTATGTCCAGCATTTCCCCAGCCCACGGGCACGCAGTGTCAGGGCATCGGGATGCATGTCACTTGGACCGGTGCCACCTGATGGCAGGGCATGCACCTCTGTCCCCATGAGGAAAGGCAGCAGTGCTAGGCAACCAGCACTTAGCTTCAGATGAAAGTGGGGGACCAGAAGGCTGGGGTGCGCCCCGTGTCTTGCACCACACTGCAGCTGCCCATCAGTTTGCACGCTGGCACGCTAACCCTAACCAGGGATGACAGGCTGCGCTGGGGGCTGCCCTCGCCACCCCCTCACTTACCAGCTCTGGCTGGAAGGCAGCCAGCGACCTGTGCAGCCACGTCAGGCTGCGGCTCCTGCCCTCGCAGCGGCGCAGGCCCAGCGATCCCGCAGCGCCAGCCGGGGCGATGCAGAGCTCTCTGTGCTGGATCAGCCTCAGCCAGGTGTAGTTGAACTTTTGGTTCTGTGGGGAGAGACAAGGGGGGAGCTGTGACTCCACTCACCTTCTGTCGGCAGGGCTGGCTGCTCAGGGATAGCAAGCAGCCGGCAGATGCTCCCCATCAGAGGCTCTCCTCACCTTCCTCCTGCCCTCAGCCGGGACCGGGGGATAAGGGAAGCTGTTATCCATAGGAAGACTTTTCCCATGGATTTACAGAGCTAAAAAACTCAGGACAGCCCAAGCACAGGCTCTGGGAGTGACTCCCGCCACAACAGCCCAGACCCAAACCCGACTGCTGTGTGCTCCTCTGCCCTGCCACCTCCCCTGGCTGCACTCCAGCGCTGGGGGGCGAATGGATGAACCCCCATATGCGACAGACCCTGATCCACGCGTTGACCTGTGCCACAGTAGTGAGTGGCTTGTGGGGAACTGCCTAAGAAACACCGCCTATAAAGGAAGGGAAAGGTTGTCCACAGCAGCTGCTTCCCATCTAGCAACAGAGAGTGGCTGGATGTTTTGCATACAAAGCACAGGCTTGTATTTAAATATTTCTCCCCATTTTCACGTGCAGGCTTGTAGCTTTATCAAACTTGAAAATTCCAGCTTAATTTGCTGGTTCTTGGAGTTGCTGCCTGACTACAGGCTTTGCAAACAGGCAATTCCTGCCACTCGTTATTCCCAGGCATCATCTGGTCGTGTCCCCTGGTGGGAAGGACTGCATTAGCTCTTGGGGAAGGGGCAGGTCACCATGGGAGATACAGCAGCTCTACGCCATGCACTAAAAATAGCATTACACGTTTCATATGCAGGGTATCCTTACCTTGTTGCTGACGTCACATGCCTCAAAAGTCAGGGTGGTGTTTTCCACAGTGATGCACCTTGCCATGGCTATGTTAACAAGCTGGAAAACAGCAACAAAATGCAAACACAGACATAAATTCCCAAGGAAGAGGAGAGGCTGTTACACTGTAGTTAACCTGCTGGATTCACAGGACACTGATTAATGCTGTCCACTTAACCAAGCAAAGCAGAGATGATGTGTCATAGTCCTTGGAGGGGTGTATAAATACACATCTGGTCCGTTACGCCTGTTTTTCTACCGAGAGAAGCTTGAAACTGGCCCTTTCCAGACATGTTCAAGCCTGGATGAGACACATTCTTTTTTGGGTTTTTTTTGGACATAGCTCATGTTCCTGTTCTTCAAATCCCCAAACCAAACAGCTCCCAACAATAACAACCTGCAGAATCCCTTCCCATTGCCACACCGTGAAGGAGGTGAGCCACCACCGAGAGCAGCTGACGCAAGCGCCTGGTGGTCCCATCCCGGATCTGACCAGTCCCCTCCCAGCTGGGGCACGGGGCCTTGGGCTCCAACCGCCCATCATGGACCCCGCAGCCGGCCCCAGGGAACAACGCCGTCACCATACATGATGCAGTCGGTGCCTCACTCCAAGGTAACTTTTCCTGTTTTCCATCTAGGTTAGCTATCTTGGTACCCATCCTCAATGGGAAAAGGTAGATGTGGTCCCCCAAAGCGGGGAACCCCGGCAGGCACATCATCATTAAGCTGTTTTTAACTGAACTGCCATTGCCTTGCACTGGTGAGGAGAAAGAGGAGTGAGCACTGCACCTTGGGTAGTGCAGACCAGATGTCTCTCTGAGTGTGCGTATTCGGCCCCCAGCTCGCTGCGAGGGAGCATCAGGCTCTGCTCCTTCACTTGGCTTCTCCTTGCTCTTTCTCCCTGCTGGCACCCCGCTGCCTGGCCAGCACCAGCATCTGCACACAGTGTGCTCTGTAAGAGGCATTTTCTTAATGCTGTTCGTATGACATGTTCAGAGGTCACTCAGGAGTACAGGAGATTACATGGGAAAGCTGGAAACACTGAGACTGAGCTCTGCCAGCCCCCTCCAGTCCCTGGGCTGAAGCCCGCCACACTGCAGGGACTCACAGCCACGGAGGGCTTGGTTGGCACTGGCACCGGCATCGGCATCTCAGTCAGCCCTGCCAGTGCTTCACTTGGGGCTGCTCACACCTCCGATGCCTTGCAAATGTCGTTTCTTCTCTTTCAAAATTTCTGATGAATTTATGAATTAATCCCAGTCAATAACTAGGCTATTTAGAAAACAGTTCTCAAGTAACTCTGGACAGTGTTCAGCACAGCTGGAATTTGCAGAGCTAGCTGAAAAACAGATTTTCTGCCCTATTAAATTTTGAGGATGAAGATAAAAGAGCAATTCAGGTGCCCTGAATAGGGACAAAGCAAAGAAACATCTTGGAAATTTTCACAAACACCTCTGAAAAGTTGAGGTTTTGGTTAAGGTGAAACAGAAGTCTCTCTGTATGGTCTAACTGCTTTATACTGAATTTGACATGAAGATTTATTGCTCTTATTGGAACAAAAGAGCTGAAAAAGTAAGTATTTCTCAAGAATTTCCCATTTTTTTAATGTTCTCAAGACTATTACTGCTTATTATTTTTAAAAATGTCACTTAAGGCGATGTTTCACTGAAGCCTTCAGTCTAATCCAAATGGTGCTTTCTAGAAGGCAATGCACAGACGCAGGCTCTCAGCCACACAAGTTTCAAAGCCCCAGCAGACAGCCCATGGTTTGTGTGCTTCTAGCTGCTCAGAGGCAGCAACCAGCCGCTGCTGTCACACCGAGACAGATAGATACATCCGAATGGATCCACTGCTCATCATCTGCTGAAGTGCCTGCAACCAGCAGTTTCCTATAGCTCTTGCAGGAGTGCCGACAGGTCACTCAAAGGAAGCATGGCATCCCTCCCTGTGCCCTCTGCAGAGCTGCCCTCCCACACCTTCACGGCTCCATCATAAAAGTAACGCACTGACTGTGGCTGGCAGAGAGCCTGACTTGATCCCCAGGGATCCTGTGATGGGGAAGCTTCATCTTACGCCCCTGGCCCACAGACAAGCCTGAAATGCAGCCAAATGGTTGCTGTACTTTTTCCTGGCTCCCACAAGGGCCAGTGAAGTAGCTGGAGGCTGCGCTCCTTGGCAGGGATTGAGGGGACAGGCAGTTCTTGTTCTCACTCCCCAAGCCGTGCCAGCCCTGTGGTCACCGGCTCCTGGCCACCTCCCCTGGGCAAGTGTCACTCCTGCCATGGCACTGGGAGATGGAGGTGGGTGGGGATGTCAGCAAACCCTTTAGTTTTCATTCCTGGCATTGCTGCAATCTTTCTGACAAAGCAGATATTTCACTTTTGTTATTGCAATTGTAACTGGTTTGCCATCAATGTTTTACCTTTTCTAGGGAAAACATTTGATGTTTCTGAATGTTCAAAGCAGCAGCCAATATTGTGCTGAGGCTCAGGGCTGGGCCAGATTCAGAACCCACATTTTATTCTTATTTTAATTCACCTTTTAACGTTGGTGAAGTGACACTGAACACCCATGGGGTAGCTATACAAGTAGGACCAGGTGCCAGGGAGCACCACAAGTTTCCTGGCATGGAGATGGAGGGAGGGATGGATGGTGAAAGAGAAGCAGAGCTCGACCCTGTCATGCTCATCGGCCACCTGGCCAGCAAGGGGCTTGTGGAGGCAGGACTTCATCCCAAATGGACTTTCAGGTGTTCTCTGCCCACTGACCCCTCCTAAGTCACAGGCTTCACCTGTACTGGGGAAATGTCAGGACTCCTCCAGGCTGCTGCCCTACCTGTCTGCAGGCAGCGCAGAGTCTCTGCCTCGCACAGACGAAAAGCGGATTTCTGCTGCGCTCTGCTGGCAGCAGAGCACCGGTACAAACCCTGTCAGCGCCTGGGGCTCCTGCCCTTCCCTGCCCAGGCACCACTAAACCGTCCAGAAAAGTAATTTCTCTCCTGCTTTGGCCGAAAAGCTGTGTCGGTAGGGAGGATGCTGGATCTCCTGCCCTGGAACTGTTGCATGGGCAGCTTGTCTGGTGTTTAAACACTGAACTGGCTCTTGGAATTGTGACCTATTTCTTTATAAAAACACTGGGGAATCCAAACCACTGTGACATATTAAATACTCAAAAATGTCACCCAATGCCCAGGAAGCAACTTGGAGACAACTTGGGATGCTACCAAGTGTCTAGCCAGCCACCGAAAACATGTTTAAATGAAGGACAGCAAGTCACCTGGCTACGTACCAGCCCGCTGGCTTTAACCAGGGGAGCTTCCAGGTCCGGGTAGATGTTCTCCAGGTACCACCGGAAACTTTTGCACTGAAGCTTCTTTCGCAGTTGGATTTGTTGAGTCAGGTCGCCCACATCCACATTTTTCAAGATTAAGTGGTAAGCATGGCCATAGAATAACTCCTTATACTCGTCCAGCCAGACCTCCGCAACGCGGGCCAAGTTCCTCTCCACCGTTCTCACCCGATCTTTTGGGAAGGAATAAGGATTGTCGTTCCTGAAAATGTGCCCAACTCTGGAGCACGGAACAATCTCAATCTCGCCTCCACACATCCAGACCTGAGAAAGAGGGGTTGCTTTGATAGAAACATGGGCAAATGTCAGGTGCTGGCTTTGCGCAAAGCCAGAAAAGCAGAAAACTACGTAAACGGCCAGGAGAGATGGGGTCTGCAGCATGGGGCTGTCCCTGTGGAGACCCTGGCTCAGCCAGGCTGGCAGGGATGCAGGCGTGTGACAGTGACGTACCTTGAATGAAATCTCCATATTTTCACCTCCCCAAACATCCAGTCCAGGATCGTACATTCCCAGCTCAAAAAAATACTTCTTATCGATGGAAAACAGGCCACCTGCCATGACCGGGCACCTGGGAACAGAGAAGCCACACAGCCTGTCAGCTGGTGGGGAAGCGCCTGTCCCTTTCGCCTTGCTTGGCCAAGGGAATCATGGAGAAGCTGTGGGCTACGAAATGCTCGGGGACGGTATCTGAGCCTGCGCTTACAGAGACAGCAAGGACCACCCGATTTGTCACTTTTCTGCAGGCTGACAGATGCAAGTTACAATAGATGATATTTGGGTGGCTTTACTCAGTCTGAAAGCTGTTAACAGGGCATGGAAGGGAAAATGCAGCAGTATGTTCCCCCGGCCACGGCAGCACCAGTGAAACGCCAGCAGTGCTGCAGGATGTAAGAATGGCTCGCTGGGCTTTGCCTCCATCTGATGATGTGATTGCCCACAGTGTACCACTGCCTCCATTGTCCTTACAAACGAAGGAACAACACTGGGCCTCGAAGGAGCCTTTGTTGCTAAATTATTAACAAAGGACCAGGTTGGTTCAGAAAGCTCTCACATTTGCTTTTTTTTACCTTATTATATCAGTTTCCTTGATTTTATTTTTCTCAATGACCTCTTGTGGAATCTGCCTCCATCCAAAATTCATTGGCCAAGTAAAAATCCCACGCTGAAAGTTGTCCACGGTCATGTAACTAAATGGAGAAAAGATCGGGATGACTAATTCTGAGTCACATTCCTGATTGAAATGTCACCCTTAATGAATGAAGACGAGTATCTGTACATAATTAAAACAGGATTTTAACAGATTTCATCAGGAATCCTCTTCATGTACTGAAAGTCATGAAAATGGGAAAAGGTGCGTGTGATAAATGAAGGGGCCACGTCCACTGCTAATGTTTAATTTCTGGCGTACAGCAACATTATGCATCTCTTGTGAAATGCTGCTGAAGGCCAGTTAGAAGGTCTACACCTGCGTCTGCCTGTAATTAGTACGCTGGTGGTCCCAGTAAGGGTGTTTGCTCAAGCCACTGGCATGGACTGTGGGTTTCCCAGGGGCATGAGCTGCCTTACCTCATGTCCTTGTCGCTGATGACCTCGATGATGGGGCAGGCGACCTTGGCCTGGCTCAGGCGGACCCTCTCCAGCAGCGGCTCCAGCCACCCCACATTGCACTCCACATGAGAGTCCAGGAATGTCAGGACGGTGCCTGCAGCAGAGACCAGGGCAGCATCAGGCATCGGATGCCCCATCCCCATTCCATGTCGGCCAGCCTACCTGGGTGTCCCATGGGCTCAGGGTGCTGCTGATGGTGCCACGACCCTCCATGGCTCCCAGAACGCTCCCAGCCATAGCCCAGAGCATGCTTTCACCACTTGGCCATTGCAGCAGGTGAAATGGGGCAGCTCCCGGGAGGAGATCCCAACTGCTGCTTGCTAGGGCCATGCTAAGGTGCTGGACAATCCACAGCTCATCCCCTTGTCAGACCCCTGTGCTTCGCATACTGAAAAGATGCCCTTAACTCATTGGGAGGGGACTAAAACTCGGTGCTGAAGATGGCTTATCAGCACCTCTGGAGGGGTCCAGGCATGGCTGTAAAATGGTTTTCGTCCTACCTTTAGCGATCTCCGCTCCCGCCAGTCTGGCCCGTATAAGACCATGCCTCTCCTTGAGATGGAGGATCTTCACTTTTGGGAACTGCGACATGTACTTGTCCAGCTTCTCCTTGAGGTACTCTGCAGAGAAGGAGAAGGAAAGGGTGAGGCTGACTTACCCATTTTGCACTCACTTCCAGGGTGAAAAGCAGTGGGTCAGTTTTCCCTGGAAGCATCTCCAGACACACCAGGGTCCTCGGGTCTGGGGCACGAACATCTGGGCACAGCTGTAGGGCTTCTGGTGCACAGCACTGCGGTCTGAGCCTGCTCTCTGGTGAAACTCCCAGCTGCGTCACTGCCAGCAGGTTTATGCTGAAGTTGGTGAGTTTAAAAATCTCTGTTGGAGATGTGTCTCCGGGTACTCTGGGACGGGTGTGCTGCTTGGTCCTGGGGGCTCGCCATGGGCTGCCTGGCTGCCCTGGATCTGCCCCTCCAAAGGACGGGGCTGCGGGTGGTAGTGTCATCTCCTGCTCCCTGCATGGTGGGTTGCTGCTCTGCATTGGCACAAACCCAGCAGACGCAGCAAATGCGGACCCGTAACCTGGTGCTGGGCAAGCACAGTGACTCGCTGCATGCAGAAGACATGGAAAGTGGAGAGCAGCAAGTTCAGGGCTTTTGGCGAGAGGCCATCAGCAAAATCCCAGTGGCCCCACTTGGGTAGTTCACGATCCAAATCAGATATCCAACGGTTGTTCAAAGACTCCAAAACGAGCTTTTTTTTCTTCATTGCACTATAACTGCAATTAAAATCTGGTTGTAAATTTTTTTCCTTTGCAAAAAAAAAAATATTTTTTTGTGCTTTACAAATTTCTCAATATTAACCACCACATTTAAAGACTCAATCCAGGTTTAAACTGCACAAGGGTTTGCACATCTCTACTTTTCAGGTTGCTTTTGTCATGGTTTCCCGTGGCTGTGGAGGCAGCTGGTGGTAAACTCTCAGGAAGGAGAGGGTATGAGAAAGTGGTCCGGGGGACTTGAGTGCCAGGTAGTCCTGTTCACAGGCGGTTTCCCTCTGGCAGAAGAGCCCAGGAGCCTCTGCCGTGGCACTGCGGCTGCTGCTGCTGCTCCCAGCACTTCATTTGGAGCCAGCCACCCACTCACATTGGTTCAGGCTGCGGGGAGGACCCTCGACCTCCCTCACCAATGGGCTTCATCTTCAGAATGTAACTGTCTGCATTTCAAACATCAGTTAAAAGCTTTAAAAGGCTCCAAAAGTTAAATATTTGTGGACGTGTTTGCTGTAAGTTATTGCTGCTGCTACTTGGATAACAGCAATGCCAAGCACAGCTCTCTGTACCTCCCCTGCACTCGCCAGGTTTCGGTGGCAAACCCAGTGTTTCAGACGTTTGCTGGCTAACAAGCAGACACGAAGGGAAGCCATAGGGAGGAAGTAAAGAGGAAACTTGAAAAGATGTTTTGAGGGGAAGTGGCATGAATATGTTTTAATGATAATTTTAAAAACTAGCCAACTGAGTGTTTTTCCTCTTTTTTGCACCTATTCTTTTGTTGTACTGTAGGCTCTTTGTACATGTGGCATGAGCTCTGAAGTTCATCTGAGACAGCACTTTCGCTGAAGAACCAGCAGTTGGAAAATTACATCATTCCTAAATTTTTAAGGGCTGAAGTCAGCAGAGAGCCAAAGCATTACAAAGCAGAGGTTCAGTATCATCTGAAATGCCTGAGTACGCATGCAAAACCCCTGTGCACGTGCAGATGCCTGGCTCACCTGTGCTTTTACTGCAACTACCCCATTTTCTGAGCAACCTGGGAAGTGTGAGCTGTTCCTCCCTTGCCACCAGCACTGAAAACATGGGACACTCATCTGGAAACTGTACAGAGAAGGGTGACGGCATCTTTATGAATGCACAAGCCCCCATGCCGGGACGCCCCTAAGATGGACGGGTTGGGCAGGACCGAGCTCCCCGGTGCTCCCGGACCACAGCCTCAGCCAGCCTCCGGCACATGTGCAAAGCAGTGCATGAGTGTGAACTTAGTGATGCACAGCTGTAAGCATAGCAGCTGTTTAAGTGAGTGAACTGGGATGGGAGAGACGTGAATGATAAAATCTGGCAGGGTGTTAGGCAAGAGCTGCAGCTCGATGCCCCACAGCCATCCCCAGTGCCCATCTGGCCTCTGATCCCCCTCATCTGGAAAGATAACAGCACAGGCTGGGGACGCACTTCAGCACATCAAAAGGAGAAAATGCGATTTCTCTCTGCTATTCAGAATTGAATTACAGAGAACAAACTGCATTTTGGCCTCAAGTTATATTAGTTTCATAAAGGTAGAAGAAGCTTTGCCTACCTTTTGTGCTAAAGTCATCCACCAAAATGACTTCTTCAATCAGGTGCGGAGGAGATCTGCCAAGGACGCTGTGAACGGAGCGGAGGAGGGTGGACCACACTTCATCCACGAAGCACATGATGATGGTGGTGGTCGGGAGGTCATCATGAACCTGCTGCTCAGAGCACCTGCAATGGCAACACGGGCTCTTAGGTGACAGCTGGTCATGCTCCTGAAAATCTCCAGGCTTGGTGTTTTCTGGGAAAATGCGCTGGGAGGGGGGAAATACCAAACATGAAATACAGAGGCAAAGCAAAATGTGAAATATGGAGGCAAAGCCCTGTAATGAGATTGTCAGGAGAGGGAGCAGGGGGGTGAGTGGAGGGAGCTCTCCACACGGTCCCAGGGCCCCTCTCATGGGCAGCTCCACAGGACAGGACCCTTTCTAACAGGGACCTCTTTTTAACTCCCAGCCCCCGGGGGAGAATCTCCCCTCTCCATAAGCAAACAGTGCTGGGTGTGAGGCCGATCCCAGCTCTGCACCACTGGTCTTGGGGGACTCCTGCAGGGAAAAGATCCTGCATGCTCCAAGCGCCCTAGGACTTCAGATCCCAGGTGGCGTGAGATAGCCTCGTTGGAAGAAAAGAATTGGTATTACGATGAAAATGCAGGGAAGTGGTCCTTATTTCCATGAAGGGTTACTTAGCACAGCAACTTGTCTAACATGCAGGCAGCGAGGAAGTCTCCCCCTCCAGCTTCTGCACCTCAGTCAGGGGATCGTGGAGGATGGGAAAACATTCAAGTGTCTGAATTGCATGTACGATGGTACTGGCAGGTCTGCTCCCTGAGCACCCCGTATCTCACACCCTGAGCACCCACGCCTCCCCAGGGACACCTCGGCCGGCCAGCCGTGTCCCCAGTCCACGTGCAGGGGCTCCGAGTGGCACTGCTTCCCTTGCCAACAGCCAGTGATATGCATCGGCGGATCTGAGGAGTGATAAAAATTTCTCCTGGCTCTATGGGTTTGTCATTTTATTCTGTGACAGCCAAAAATGCAACAGCTGGGTCAGGCCTGTGTCTTCAGTGTTTGAACAAAAGGTCGATGAGCAGCTTTTCTTATCTTCCATTTGCAAGTCAAGCACCGCTTCGCTGCGTGCCTTGGGGAGCAGGGCTCCCTCAGCTCGCCTATCTCCGAGTGGATCTCCAGGCCTGCAGAATGCCTGGCAGAGCACTCCTCTCCCCCAGAACACCTGGTTTATCCCAGAATACCCACGAATTTCTGGGACTTGCTTTCTCTCTCTCGTCAGTGAGCCAAAGCCTGATAGCAGGCTTTTCCCTTGTCCTTCCAGAGCAGACCTCCTGCAGGCAGGACAGGCATCAGCCTACCTGCGGATGCAGAAAATTAATTTCTCAGTGATCAGCCAAAACCACTGTTCATTGCGCTATCAGCAACAGACAGAAAACAGGGACAGGTATATGGGAACGTATGGAAAATTGACTTCGTTTTCTTCCATCTCAATGAGGGGGCCCCTGGGTTTGGCTGCTGCTGGCTCAGATGCTGACACCAGGCTCAGACCATGTGGTGTTTTGAAGAAAACTCAGAGGTATTTCAGGGCTTCACAGCTAATCAGAAGTGCTCTGGGTAAGTAAAAATAACCCCAGAACTGCTGTCTGTCGCAATCCCTAGGACATGTCTTTCCTTCTCCTTCTGCAGTCTGGGCAGCGGCCAGGGCTGGCTCAGGCAGGACGGGATGGGCTGTTTGATATGGTTTGGTTGGAAACCATAAGGGTGTTGGCCTGTGGTGACAGGACCTCTCTGCAGCGTCAGGGGCTGCTTTGGGCATGCTGGCAGGACTACCGGGGTCGACGGAGAGAAGGCAGGGACTGAACCACTGGGGAGGTTGCTTGCAAGAAGGAGACAACAAGGGACAGCTAAACTAGAGAAAAGAGACAAACTGTAGCTGCTCCTACAGCAAACCCAAGGAGGCATCTCCTGGCGGGAGGAGGGACAGGGGCCATGGATAAGACAGGAAAAGCTGCCGAGCACAACAGCTTTCATCGCATGGAGAGAGGGATGTGAGAGTAGCTGAGAAAACATAGCCAAGCCCCAAGCCGCGAAGGCTGCGTGCAGCCAGGCAGTACCTGCTAAGAGCACTTTTCTCTTTAGCCCCTTCATTAGCAGCAAAAACGCTCTTGGCCAAAGCCTGCACGTACGCCCCAGGCAGCTGGAAAGCATCCACGTGAGGGTGATGGGAAACCTCAAACTGAGGAATCTTTTTCTCCCTTCTTGTCTAAAAAAGTAGGATTTCTAGGCGGAGAGCAATGGGTTTGTTATTGCTGACCCCCAACTAAAGATATTTCACCGTGTCCTGTGCGAGTTTGGGCTTCATTTCTTTGCTAACTATACACATACATGTACATATATATATATATTTATATTTGCATATATAATACTTAATATATATAACTAATGTTAAGTAGAAGCCAAATCCTCCCAAAGCCTTTACGTTCTGTTGACATCACCCTGAAAGTCAGCAAAATGTAGGCTCTCAGGTTGCTGAGGTTGCTCGGGGAGAAGGTTCCCTTAGACCTGCTGCCCTTGAGTCTGGCAGCAGCTTGGCGCTGAAGACCTGAGCCACAGGGGTGCCCAGCCCCATCCCTCCCCACGCCTGCCAGCACAGGTGCTAACTTGCCCGGACCGTACAGTGCCTTGCAGCATGCAGTGACATTTTTTTTGCCAGGCCAGGAAATCTGGATCCCTGTCTAAACCTGGATAGTCTGAAGAAGAGAAGCTACGGTGGCAGTAGCCTGGGGAGAGGGCAGAGGCACGCAAGGACTTTCGCTGCCGCCACTGCAGTGTTGGGCTGAAACGGGGTCCAGGGCTCCCAACCGGGGCTCCACAGGGAGTGCTCCCTGCAAGCCTCCTGGCCTCCACCTGCGTGGTTCGTGCAGCTCACTCCTGCTTGGCAGGACGCTTCCTGCACGTGCTTCTACAGAGGCACGGTGCTCGGCAAGCGCCAGCACGGTAAGTAAAGCTCAGAAAGCAGCAAGCATTGCACACAGATATGCAGATTGTGACAGGACAAGTTTCCTGTTGGCCAAATTTCAGTGGTCTAGTCCAGCACCCCAGCAACGATCACAAGAGGAACTGGAGTCTAAACTGGGAGAGGCTGGAAGACTCCAGCAAAAAACATAACACGCTGTTTGATACCCAAGAGCTGCCAACAGCTCTTGCCATGAGCTGGCCCTTACAGCCCAATTCTGCTGTGCCAACAGGCTGAGGGCAGAGCCTGCATGGGCTCCTGCCAGCACTTGGATGCCCAGGGCAGCTCCCTGTGTCCCGGTGCGGCAGCACACATCCCTAGGCAGCGCCAGCAGGGCGCACAAACAGTGCCCCTGTTTGGCCAAGGCATTCCCCGTGACACCCAGCAAGCAATGCTGTCTCCTCCTGGGCAGGTACGTGATTCACCGGAGGCAGGCGGGCTGCACTTACAGGCGCTCCCGGGAGGTGGTTTCTGCTCCACAGCTCCAGGGCTTTGCTGTCAAAGACCAAAACACAGTATCGGCTTTGAGCCACCACGGCTCTTTTTCTGTGCACAGGTGGCTTCTGCAGCTGGCATCCTCTGCCCAACAGAAAGCTGTCCTAGTTGACTTCCTCCTTCCCTGCCCCATTTCTTCCCGTGCAGGGCCTCAGCAGCGAACACCGATAGCACCATGGGAATGCCTGTGCATTGTCCTGGGGGATGGAGGACAATCACAGCACAACTCCCATCCCACCATACCCGTGGCCCACAAGTGTGGGAAGGGGGACACGGGAGGGTCTCTGCACGAGGCAGGTCTCTCTCACCTGCCAAGGGGCTGAGAAATGTTTGCAGCAGGAAAAGCAGGAAAAAATGAGAAAGGAGCCTGCCATCCACGTAAACTGGCATCTTCCCTGGACCCTCCCTGCAGGAGTCCAGACGCAGCAGCTCAGGGGAGGGAGCCTCTCCAGCCAGCAAGGTGCTGCCCACACCTTACTTTCTTCTCTTCTCTGGGGCTACAGGGCAGGAGGGGCTTTTTTGAAGCCAAATACTGAGATCTGCAGAATCACCTACACATTTTGTGGGGACAGCTGTAACTGAATGACCGTTTTCCAAATCAAAACTCTGCATCCCTCCCGGCGTGTGCCCATGGACACCAGTCCCCCAAGCCACCTCTGCAGAATGGGTACCGACTGCAGTGCTCTGCAGCGCAAGGGCAGCGATGCCACTGGTCCGCACAAAGGATCGCTCCTGGGAGCATCCCCCGGACCAAAGGCCGCTGTGCGCCTGTTTGATAACATCAGTGCTCAGCACATGGTTTTGTCTCCTGTGGAGGCTTTTAGGACCACAGTGGGGCCCCTGGGCACGGGGGGCTGTTGGGGTGCCTCTGCCCCAAGGGAAGGGCAGCGGCAGCTTGCAGGTGTGAGTGCACCTCCGGGCAGGGGGGGGCTTTGCTGCTGAGACAAACTGACAGGGTGCCAGAGCACTCCAGGAACCAAATGCACGAATACTGAAACCACACAGTGCTCAGCGCTGCACCGGGTAAACCAGACAAAAGTGTTTTAAGGCACAAAGAGGCTTGAGCCCCACTGCCTGCCTTGTCTGTCACAGCCTCTTTGGACAGCAGGGCTTGGCGGGTTAAGACAATCCACAAACTTCACCCAGTTTTACATTTAGTAACAAGCTGCTCTTACCTCGAAAGGCAAAATCCATCTCGTGGCTAGCACGCACGAAGCGAGGGCCTCGGCGTGCCCAGCGGCCCTCCCCGGGAGCCACTGAGCAGGTTCCCAGGGGCGCAGCGCAGGTGTTTGCGCAAGGGAAGCAGATCTTACCCGGCAGGCCTGGTGTCCGCTACGGCTCGGTCTACGGGGATCAAATCGCTGAGGTAGACATTAAAGTTTCCTTCTTTCCATCTACTTTTTGCTTCTTCTTTTTTATCATCAGGGACTGCAATGGGATGCCCAAACTGGCCAGGAGCTTGGGGGTCTCTCGGGGCAAGTGTCACATCCACGGACAAGACCCGGTGCATCCCCAGGCTCCCGCCGCCTGCCCGCTCCCGTCCGTCCTTGCCAGCAGCAGGTGCCCCGGGAGCTGCTCCCTGCGTGGCACCCGGCGTCCGAACCCCCGGCGCCGCAGCCCCGGTGATGCCGTTCACAGCGTGGGCATCGTCGCCATTCTCCTGCGCTCCTTGCTCCTCGTTGCGCTTCTCTTGCCTCTTGGCGATGCTCCCCGCAGAGGCGTATCCCAGCCGCAGGGCCGCTGGGCTGCCGGGTTCTGCCCCTTCTTTGCTAATAAGGATGAAGCGATTTTGGGGGGAAGTTTCCTTCGCTCCCACTTGGGTCTCCCCCGGCCCGGGCAGGGGTCCCAGCCCCGCCGGCAGCGCCAGGC
>JAVJGI010000064.1:43206799-43255090 GCA_035590275.1 Ibycter americanus | reverse complement strand
GGGGGGCGCCCCGGGGGCGCGGGTGAGGGGCTGTAGGGCCAGCGGTGGGCGTCCGTGCCAGAACTCGGGGCGCCGGCAGCCACGCGGACGGGGAGGGCGCCTGAGCTGGTCGGTGCCGTGCAGCCCGCGTGAAGCCTGGCGTGAACACATTCAAAAGCAGCGCACGGTGTCCCGATTCACAGAGCGGGAGAGTTTTATTTATTTTAAATCAGGGGCACCGACCCACTGCAGCGCATGGGAACATTGAAAGGAAAAGAAATGAGTGGGGGGAAAAAAATCCGTTCATCTTCATACTTGAAAAAAATAGGAATGTCGAAGCCCAGCCTATGGTTATGTTGTGAGGTCGAAAACAAAAGAAATGGCAATTCTGTTGTGTTTTCCAAGGCTTTTCTTTGTAAAGCGAACACCCCTCAGACGTGGCAGGCGGCTCCGATTTCAGCAGGACTGGCGTGTGTGGATGGTGCAGGCTTCAGGACTCTCAGCAAGAGGGAGTGAAGGATAAGGTTGCAAAACAACTTAAAATGAGTAGCTGTTGGAGAGCAGGGAAGCTTGGAGTCAAGTTTAAACTTAGATGAAATAACACCTTGGGTTTAGAAATAAAAACTTAAGATAAACCACAGACTGTGTGTTCATTCACCACGCTGGCGCTGTTTTTCCATTTTTGTTTTGGTTCCTTCCCCTGCCGTTGCTGACCGTCTCACCCCGCAGCAGGAGTGCTCCGGATCCCGTTCCAGCACACCAGGGTCCCCACAGCTGGGATTCAGCCTCCGCGCCCCAGGGCCACGTGTGACCGGTCTGTCCGTGTGACCCCCCCGGAGCCAGCCCTGGGTGCAGCCTGGCTCGGCCGCAGCTCTGTGGGTGCCCGCCGGTGGGCACTGAGTCCCCCCGGACCTCGGTCCCAGGAGCTGTGGGCAGGCGCGTTCCCGCAGACGGGAAAGGCCGGCCAGCCTTTTCCCTGATAGCTGGGCACATCACCGGAGAGAGAGACCCGAGGCGTTCCTCTAAGCTTCGGTGTCACGCTTATGAGCTGTGACAAAGTCGTTGCTGTTTTGGTATGGTCAGGCATTCCCTCTGCTAACTCTACGCTTTGGCTCTCCTCCCTGGCAAGTATAAATGTTCCAGATAGTTGAACAGATTCCTTGACACAAGACAGCTGCTTTTGTAGGGAGAAATTAATTTAATCAAGGCTACTCCATCATTAAAATAATCTGAAGTGTCAGACGGAGAAGCACAGAAACGTGCTAACATGAAGATGAAAACTCAATGTTTTTTTCCAGGCAGAAGTGTCCCAGAAGATGAAGTAACGTTATAATAAGTCACTGTGGGTCTCCATATAATATTTTAGTAAAGTAAGAAAAAATAAATATTGTCCAAAGTCAAGTTGTGAAGGAATGATCTCTTGCTAAAGCCTGGCTGGCTTGATAAATAGTATTTCTTCTACGGAGTGTAAGAGACCGTGCAGAGTCAGAGACAACACAGTGGTCCGCAAAGGGCAGGATTAGGCATGTGTGGTCGATCCTACCGTGCAGAATACAAGGGCCCTTTTGGCTGAAAATAGCAGGAAACCATGCAAACAGACAGTGAAAAAAACCATCAGGCTCTTCCTCTTGCCACGAGGCAGGTTCTGCTGTATCTTAATTATTGGTTACTTAATTACTTCTCCATTATAGAGTACCGCAGTGTGCTCTTCATGGGCGTCTGGCATGGGTATGGACACAGGTACTGCATTAAGGAAATCATGTTGGAAAAGACATTTGTTTAAAGAAACCTGCTCTGTGCGTAGCAGGGGCCAGCAGCAAAGCAGACACATTTAAGCATGAATGGGAACAGAAGGGGAGACCTAACAATCACGGATCTTACTCAGAAAATGGTATATGCATTTGTGTGTATAAAATTTAACCTATAAATATAGCAAAGGTGATGCTAGAACAGGTAAATATTTAACTTGTAGTAACCTGCCAGAAGACCAGGATACCTTTCTGTGCTGCCGTTGCAGCCGTATATACACGTGGCCACGTTTTGCTGGGGGAACGGCCCTAGGCACTGCTCAGGTGCGACTGCTCGGTTTTGTGACCCCAGAGGAGTGACGTCCCTGTGGTGCCAGCTCTGGGAGCCGAGCCCTGTCCCTGCGGCTGGCCGGGGCTGGGGAGCTTTGGCAGCACGACTCCTGCTCGCGGCTGCAGTAGCTCAGGCTGCTCCATCGCTGAGTGCTTGAGGGCTGCCCCCGGTAACAGAAGCTATTTTAAATGAAACTCAGTAGTTTAGATCTTCCTTATTTTACTTTTTACTAACTTAAATGCTTCCTTCCTGCGCACAAAAGCGCCAAGCTTTCTGCAGCCTGGCATGATGCTCAGGCGAAATCTGGCAAATGATCCTTAATGAAAGCAAAAGATACAAACCGGGAAACCCTGATGGAAAAGCAAGTGAGGAAGGCAGAAGAGAGCATGGAGAACATCTACACAGGCTCTTGCAGGTTCACAGTCCAGGATGTCTCCGTGCACTGCAGGCACCCAGGTGGCCGTCATACCAAGGCGGTTAAAGTGTCGTCAGGTCCATTGCCCTCCAGCTGGGACAGTCTGTGACTGGGGCAGGAGTCAGGAGAGGACTTCTGCCCACAAATCGCTGGTCTCAGCTGTGATTTGCCTGGGGAGGTGCTTGAGTCCTTGTGGGACGGCCTCTGCCCAGCTGACACTTCCAGAGCTGCACGAGCTTCCCAGCAGGTCCCCAAGACAGGTCCTTCCCTCCTCCATCCCGGGATCGCGGGCACCTCACGCATTACAGATGTCTGGCGGTGCTGGCTCCTTACATCTACTTCATGTCATATCTTCGTACACGTTCCCAGCTATGAAATTTTGTTGTTTTTTTTTTTTTTTTCTGAAATACAACCATACCTACCAAATGTCAATAAACTGCTAGAATAGTAGTGAATTATTTGTGAATGGTTTGTGCATTAAGATATTAAGTGCCATAAGTTATTAATTGTACTAAGTAAGAGTGATATTATAAAACTCTCTCTCTCTCTGTCCTCTCTGAGGTCCTGCTGGCTTTTGAATCTCCTAATTAACTTTAATTGAATTTCACAGAAAGATATATGACTTGAGGATGTTAAGTATCCAGGTAGAGGAAAGAAAGCCCCAGCTCAGCACCCTGCTGAAGGAAAAGGGGAATGTTCCGCTCCTATATTAGACATCAGAGAATCCACATAGGCGGGCTGTGACAAGGGGCTCAGCCGCAGGGTGCACTTCTTTGCCTCGTTCAGCAGGGATGCCCGGCACCAGGGAATACGACGGCAAGGAGAATGGCATGTTCCTCTGCTGGTGGAGCTACTCAGGTGGTGTGGCACACGTTTGCCTCCCTGGGCAGCGCCGTGGGCGCCAGAAACCCGAACCTCTGAAGTTTTTCCAAGCAAGCCCTGGCAAATGCTGGCCCTGCAGCGAGGGGCAGAGTAGATTATTTGTGTGTCAGCAGGTGTTTGTGCTGCAGAAACAAACACCAGCCATCCGCAGGGCTGAGAGCCTGCTCTGCAATACAATTCACAACTTTCCATTAAATCGCTTCCCAACTATAAGTTGTTAGTGTAACGAGGTAGTAGGTATGTGCACTGTATACACACAGATGTGTCCTACGGTATGTTGGCAAATCGCAGATAAGCATGAAAAGTTGAATTGAGACTTGGTTCTCATGTAACTGTCAGAGGGGAGTTTTACCTTTGCTGTGCATTTCATTGACAGTCCAGTCTGTAAGTTACTGACTGTAACCTCCGCAGTGGGATATCTAATTTCTCTTACTATGGAAATTTAGTCAGCAAAAAATCAGGGTACACTGAACTTAAGAGTCCCTGGTAGTTCATCTGCACTGCTGGGGCATTTGGTGATTTTCCTGAAGTCTCACACACAGCAATTATACAGTCAGACGAGAATGGAAACTTTGGCTTTGAAAGAAAAGTTTATGGTCGCGATCCACAGGGAAACCGCAAAGCTGTAAATGTAGAAAACTGGGAATTATCGGGCAATCCTTTGCTGGATGCTTAAAAACCTGAAGTTTAAGAAACTAAAGTTTACATTTCTATTTTGAAAGGTTTCTGGATTTTTAAGCTGACCTCATTATCCTGGGGGCGGGGTGATTTTTGGTGCATGACGGCAGCAAAGCTCTATTTTTAGATGGCTGTTTGCACAAAGTATGATTGAGAGCAGCTTTCCCCAAAATGGAGCTCATTACATAATAACTGATTAGAATACCCATTTATGTTTATTTTTTTTGTTATAAATAGTGACCTAGATTGACTGTGGCTCTCGTGAAACACGCCGCCCTTACGTGCACGGGGATGCACGATGGGTGCAAGGATGCTGGTGGGGCGGCTGGGGTACCCATGCGCTGGGGGACCGTGCCACAGTGCCTTCACTGGGATTGGGAATGGAAATAGCAGCGGGGCTTGGTAATTTGCATAGAGGTCATGTTTTGCTAATATGTGTCTTGTAGAAGCAGACAGCATGTAAAAGAGGATGGTTAAAACCTGACCCAGCAATGTTTTTAAATTTCAAATTATGCATAAAGTATGCATTAAATTAATTAGGGAATTCATTAAGAAGAGAGGAGTAAAGAAACTAGTTAGCAGTGTGCAACATTTAGTAATGTAAGCCATTTTCTACAATTGTTATATATAATTTGTCTCATAACATTATCCTTTGATAAATTATTGCAGCATAATATGATATATGTAGCTTATTAACAGTTTCATTAATTACTATTAGAGCAAAGGCACTCTGAAATCTGGTACACATAAGAACAAATGTTGAAGCAGATGGTTGAAATTAGTGAAATGCAATCGGTTGCTGAACCCTTTTACCTAATTACATTATTACATCAAAATAGTTAAACTAAATTTGTCAAGTTGTCGGCAAAGTGCTGGGATGTTTGCAGCCGCCGCCACGGTGCCGGGATCACCCCCAGGCCCCAACTCCCCGTGCGGTGCAGGGACCCTCCACTGGCTCCAGTGCCCCTGTGCCCTCCCTGCACCTCCCAGCAGACCTCGGACCTTGCCACCCTCACTCCTCACCCACATCCCGGGTCGGCCTCCTCTTCCTCGAGGCCCCGAAGAGCATCGTTTCCCACGCCTTTCCTGGGCAGCCTCACCATGCCCGGGCACATGTCCCCAGGACCGCGCAGGGATAGGGCTGGGGTTAGCAGTGCTCGTGGGGTTTGGTTCACCTGCGTCAGGGACGGCGAAAAGGCTGCGAGCAGCCGGGATGGGTATGGGGATACCCAGCTCAGCTGTGTGGGAGACCACTTGCTCTTGGGAATCCTCCATATGGTAGGAGAGAGGTCTATAAAAAGCAGGGCTCCACCTTCAGGGTCATAAGTAAATGGTAAAAATTCCCAGGAGCAAGGGCATGCACTGTAAAAACACTGTGAGATACAGCCTGCGATTCTTGGCCACATGTTGCAGAAATAGGAAATCCCAGGTCTGACCAGGAAACAGAGACTGGCCATCAGAGTGAACTCCCTCCCCACACATGGACTTCTGTGGTGTTCGCAGGGCAAGAGAAAACTGCACCTGGGTTTCTATCAGCAGTTGCTGAAGACACTATCAGCAAAGAAAAAGAAGGGACGCCGGCCAGAGAAGTGGTGGTACCCACGACAGGGAGTGATGGCAGAGGTTGTTTGCATGCCTTGCACCTCGCTCCGAAGGAAACCAGCCTCGATAGACAAGTCTGAGCACATTGACAGCAGAGGCCCTGGCATGGTGATTTGCTGATTCCTAGTTTCAGAAGGAAAGACTCCAACTTCCCAACTGACTTCTCTGCGACGAGGAGGAGATCTGTTCAGAGGGAAGCAGAAATGCTGCAGTGAAGTGAAACGGCTCTTGCAATGCCTGGCTGTACCAGTGCAAAATGGGTCTGTAGCCTCCTTGTCCGGGCCAGAGCGTATGGCTGGGTCTCTTCCTTTCCTTAATGCAACCTTGAGGTATCCCTTTTTTGGATCAGGAGCTATGAAAGAAAATTTGGAAGATAAAACCAAAACCAAGTGCTGGACAAACAGTGCCTAGACCTGCTGGGGTGCTTGAAGTGCAAACCTCGAGCCATGAACTCAGTCAGGATGGGCACCTGCATTACTGTATGCTGTGAGCCAGAAAGCTTCACTGACCGCCCATCGTGCAGAAATTTGTGTAAACTGGTTGTATGTACTGCTGTGAGGGTAAGGATGGGTGAGGAATCCCAAGTGTGGCACTGATGCACGCTGCATATACTTGGTTCCTGCAGGTCCCAGACACCAAATACATTTACACAGTACAGTTCTGCTGGTGCAGAGAGATTTACAGCAGCGTCTTCTTTAAGCTTCCTGAATTCTTTCCTTTTATGCCTGACTAAACCCAAAGAAATATGAAGAACACAACTTTCCTGTGTCCTCGCAGCCGAACTACCTTGGGGTAGCACCCCTGGGAGGGTACCTTTCCTCTTCCCCCAGATCAAGCGTTATCCAGGGTCTAATTGTCTCATCTTTCTATTGTGTAAGGGCTCGCCTTCCCTCATCCTGATCAGCAGAGCTTCCTAGAGGGGGAAAGTTACCTTCTGCAGAGGATTTCAACACTTTGACAACTTTGAGCTCAATTTACTATCAAAAGTGTCCAAATTTGCAAGAAATTTCCAGAAGAAAATGATCACTTAGAATTACTTCAAAATAGAGTATTTCATACAACAAAATACGAAAGAAATTACTTTCAGAATTATTAAAGGAGGAAATTTAGAAAAGAAACAGCGCTGTAACAAAATTAATTTTGATAGGACTGGTTTTTTCTTTTTTTCTCTCTTTTTCAGCAAATGAGCACAGCTTCTGGAGGGCGGGGTGGACCCTGCTCCCCACCTCTCCATCCTACCCACTGCAATCCTTTCCTGGGCTATTCCCATCCTGGCCCACCGGTTAGGGAAAGCCAGCTTGCCCCAGCCCTTCCAGCTGCTGTCTGTTAGACTCCCCAGGGGGGAAAGCTCTCCCCTTTGCCGGGACGCCCCCTGCACACCTGCACAGCCACCAGCTGCCCTCTGCACATCCCGGTCCCCATCTTTCCTTCCTGGCACTCAGTGCGCAGGGTGTACCCCAAAACTGCAGGGTGGCTGCAGAGTGCGGGTCCTCAACCCTCCCAGTGGGGTGGCTGTGGAGTGGGAGGACCCCAGCCTTGCTGGTAGGGTGGCTGCACAGTGGGGGTCCCTAATGCTGCTGGTGGCGTGGCTGTGGAGCAGGGTACCCCAGCCCTGCCAGTGGGGGTGGCTGTGGTGTGGGGGTCCCCAGCCCTGCCGGTGGGGTGGCTGCTGAGTGGGGGATCCCCAGCCCTGCTAATGGGGTGGCTGTGGAGTGGGGGTCCCCAACCCTGCTGGTGGGGTGGCTGCGGCGTGGGGGTCCCCAGCCCTGCCAGTAGGGTGGCTGCAGAGCAGGGGGACCCCAACCCTGCCAGTGGGGCAGACCCCTGCCGTTTGCTCAAGGCGGCTGCTCCTTCTGCATGCCGAGGATGGCTGCCCCGCCATGAATGCATTAGCAGGAGAGTTCAACCTTTCATTCTCAGCCTGATTAATGCATGGACGGATCCAGATTTTTGTAAATATATACTTCTGTATGTGCTCAGCTCATGGGGCAGGGGGTTTGAAGCCTGTTCAAAATAATTATTTAATATTTGAGGTACTTGACAGCTCACCTCAGCTACACATTATTTTGTCTGCCTCCTGCCCAAAAGGCTAAAACCGTTAATAAAGATAGTGAAAGTGCTGGTTCTATAGAATGAGTTATAGGTGTGCAATCATGTACACCCATGTTTGCCCGTGGCAGTGGACATTAGCACCAAAGCCAACTTACCTCTAATATTTGCATGAGCAGGACCAGGCACACATATGTTAGTGAACAGCAAATACGAGGGGACTGGGACATGGCTGACCTATATCGCCAGCGGGAATTGAGGCAAATCTCTCCAAACACTGTTTTGGGGATGTCTGGCTGGCTGCAGGCACACTCCATCCCGTCGAGGCCATCCTGCCGCTCCTTCCCTGTGCAGCACCTGAAGTGATGTGGAGAGCCTCGGCAGCGGCTCTCCCACCCGCTCCCACTCCCAGCGAGCCAGGGACCTGGAGTTTTGGTGTGCAGAGACTCTTCTCCCACCCTTTGATTTTTTTTCCTCTGACATGCAAGCGCTGTTGGATGAAAGGTGCGAAAGCATGTGAGTAAAGCAGGACATAAAATCTGGGGGAAGTTCCAACAGGTGGGGAAGAAAGGCCTGGTTGTGCCCCTGGAACGTGCAGCCCATCGCCAGAAGTCTGGTAAAATAAGCTTGTAGAGTTGCTTACCTTTATCAATGTAAAATCAAGATAAGGGTCTTCCTTCTGGGTCTCAGCTTATCCTTCATCTCTCTGAGCGATAATGTTTTGCTGTTTGGGGACTAAAGCTGCTGGGTAAATATATTAAACTGAGTAACTTCTTGCATTAGTTTCTCTACACAATCTTTTAAGAAAAGGGGGACATTTTCAGCAGTACATGGGTGCGCCTTTGGTCCCAAGTCCTGTGTCACAGCATGGCAGGAGCAGCTCCCCATTCATGTGTGAGGCAGAGAGGTGTGCAGGTTTGGTTTTTCCTGCTGTGCACAGCATCACTTTTCTAGTGCAAAGAGAGTATTTAGGGTTTTGTATTCTTTTTTACCATACATATTTCTAGGAAATGCACTTGAAGTGGGTTTTTTGGTCATTGATCTTGCTAATGCCTTCAACTAGGACAGAGGCAGAAATTAAAACTAGCAGGGAGTTCAAAAGGGATAGTTGACAAAACCAAAATGGTTGGGTTTGGGTGTTTTTTCCTTAGTCTGGTGGAGAGCAAAAGTTTGAAAACCCTCTGTGATAGACTAGACCCCCGCACAGTTACTTGGAGCTACCCGCACTGTGAGCATCCTTCCTCCTGAGAGGAGCTGCTGCCCTGAGCGCTGCAGGCAGAGCACCTCTGCGCAGGCACAGAGAGTGCTGCTCTGCCTGAGCATGACCCTGGCTCCTCCAGCACTGAATTGGCTCTTCTCTTTGAGTGTTTCATCTCCCTCGAAGATGCTAGGCAGTGGCTGCTCTGTATCCTCAATTGCTCATGCAATACATTAGTATTTTAAAAGTGCTGTAATTGGGAAAGCAACTGATAGCAGCAAATGTATGTTCCCTATATAATATTTTAACATACCACAGAAATGGATCAATCTAAAAAAACCTCCCATGAAATCCAGGGTAACCAGGTGGTCATTGTGCTTGACAGTCCTGTCCTGAGAATGAGTGACGGTGCTTTGGTAGTTTGTAGTTTGATGGCCATGAGATGATATGTCATGTAAAGATTATCAGCACGATCGCCATAAGGCACTCTGTCCTTGTCTTGCTGAGCGATTCACGTGCATGATGCATAAGAAAGTAAAAATAATCAGTAATCTATTGCAAGCCAGGGAAAGTAATCAGTAATGTGTAACGTACTCTCCTTGGACTTGCCAATCAAAATGATTTCCTAAGCAATTTCAAAAGCCCATAAGTTATTTAAAAATGAATTCCTGGTCTTGCTCTGGGCATGTCCAAAATCAAGCCCCAAGTGTCCCCATCACACGCTGGTGCCCATAGGAACAAACAGGCACATCAGGCTGCTGCTGACGACCCTGATGCTTAGAAAGGAAGAAGGAGATTGGAAAGGAATTGATATTTTAAAGTTGTTCTTCATCACAGCAGTGGTAATAAACCGAGAAACTGATCCCTCCCACCGAGGTTGCTCAGGACTAGAACTGGCGGTGTGGGCTATGGACATGATGCAGGAGGATTTCTGTGGATGGTACGGGAAGGCAGTGGGGTGCGAGGGCAGGCTGCCTCCCTCCCTTTCACGGAGGGAAAAACAACAGCAGGTTTACAAGTTTTTGGGAGGGTGAAGAGGCGTGCCTTCCCTCGCTGTGCCATGCTCTGGGTGCGAGGAGCTGCCTGCAGCACGGGCTGCCCTCGGGAGCCTGAGAGCTTCGCACCTGCCCTGCAGCCCCGGGCTCTCCTCGGGCATCGTCTGGGGTAGGCTAATACAGCTCGGACTGCAAATACTGTTTCTCTTACAGGAACATGATGCATTTACCGGGTTTCCCTCGCAGGATCTGGAGGGGATTTGGGGTGGGGTGGGGAGGGGGGGGGTTCAGGGTTTGGAGGAGGCGGGGGTCACTCTGTGCAGCCTTGGCGCACAGACGGTGCACCCTGCTTTTGAACCATAGAATCGGGGAAACCGAGGAGTGCTTCAGCAAGCAGTGGCAGCGAGAAGCCAGTGCCGCCAGATGCCTTTCCCCGCTGCCGCAGGGTGGTGCTTTTGCCCGCCGGATCGCCCACGGGCAGCGCCGAGCTGCTGCCCCGGGCCTTCAGCCTCACAAGGACCCTGAGGCTACCGGGCACTTGCTCCACACCATTGCCCGCCCTGCTCCCTGCAGTGACGGGTGTGGGTGCGGAGGTGAGAGTGCAGTGCTTCCCCCTGCCCCTCTGGCCTTGTCCCCGCCGGGGCAGGACTGCTGCAAGGCGCAGGCTCCGAGCAAGGCTGTGCAGGAGCCTTCCTGATGTTCCCGACGGGTGCGAGCAGCGTGCTGCAGCCTGCCGGCAGGATGCCAGCCACAACCCGCGAAGGCATTTGTGTAAACAACAAATAAAGCAATTTCACAGCCTCTTCTTCACGGGAAAGTCTGTTGGGATTTCGTAGTGACTGAGCCAAGGTAAGCCCTGCTCTACAAATGCAGAAATGAAATACATTTCCGTACGTTTTATTAGCTGTGCGGAAGCAGAGCTTCCCATGTTTGTAGCAGAGGTGTAATTGCCTATTTGCTTTTTGCAGGACACTTTTAAATATCTACATAAGTGCTGTCATTTCCTATTCCACTTTATGTGAGCTCTCTCAGGCACATTTTACCCACCGAGGCATAGCACAGTGATCCTGTGCCTTGCCCCTTTGCAGAGTCATGCCATGCTGTGCTGGAGGAGCTGCTTCTACCCTTTTTCAGCCTTGGTCAGGCAGAGGACACAAGGACTGACCCAGCCTGGGGATGCAAGGACCCACCACATATCCCATGAGAGGTTGGCCCCTCCAAAATTCCTGCGGGAGCATTGACTCCCCACCGCTGTGCCGAGCACCAAGCTGACCCCCACCCACCTTGCTGGGCTTCCCCAAGGTGATGCCAGAGCAGAGACTGCAGCACCTGACCATGGGCTGGGCAGGTGTCCACGTTTTGCCTTGCTCGGTCCAAAAATGCTAATCAGAGTGGAAATGATACTACTTTCCTCTTCTCACTTGTCCCAAGTTTAGCCATCTTGATGTTTTTCTAAAGGGTTAATATAATTTCATTTGCATTTTAGGAAGGTTCTGGCTCTGCTGGGAGGTGGATGTGTGGGCTCTCCCAGGTGATGGCTGGGGCCGCTTTCCAGGGCAGGGGTTGGGTGGATCAGACCATTTTTGCAAAAGTTACTTTCAAGAGAGATCTGAGCACTAAAGCTGGATGTGACTCTGTGTATGGAGCCAAAACAGCTTATTTCCACGCACAAAGAACGTTAAAATTGGTCATTGGCCCTCTGTGAGTCTCCAGCTAATACACCACCAGTGCTTAACGCCTTGACTCCTTACACCACCACCACCAACCCCTCTCCACCCCAGCCTACCCCCATTATTTTCCTGAACTGCACATCCCTGCAGATGGAACTGGTGGCTTTGGAAATGATGTTCAATCATCTGCCCAGGATGCTGAGGATTCCTGGCATTTGTTCAAATCTTCCTGATTTTCATGTCCAATGAATGATTCCCATCCTCCAGAGGCTGGCCAGCGTGGAAGAAGCTGATGACCCTGAGGACAGGTTTTTTAAAATGCTTGAAAAGATCTTGGAGCACAAGACCTGTTGCAAGGCAGATTGCAAGGAGTATAAGTAGGTACCACAACAGCGTTTCAGGAGTCAGAAGAGTTTGTGGCTCTAAGCTGTATGGCTCTGGTGAGTGCCATCCTACACAAACAGATTTCTCAAAGACCTGAAAGTGATTTGATCCATAAGTGATTAAATTAATTTGCGTGGATGTTACTAGTGCTGTTGCAGTCCTTAGTGCCTCAGTTTTTAAACTAAAAGGAAAGGAGAGTCAGGCTAAGAACATATGGCTTAATGATGTATTTGGAGATGGTCATTTGCTCTGTTTTCCACCTGAATAAATTTAAAGGCACAGCTGAAATTAGCATGTCAAATCTTCATTTGAAATGTAATCTACTGTCATGTGGATGCTATCGAATCTGTTAATAATTAGAACCTGGCACATCGGCTTAAGTGCAGCCACTAATTCAAAGTCATGGTGTTTACCTTACTTCACAGCAGTGCTGGAAATAAGGGCGCTGATTTCTTGACAGCAGATCTTTTATATACATTTAAACAGATTTGTTTACCTATTCCTTAGTTAAAGCAAATGTGATTTAGGTGCCTAGCTCCCTTTTATGCCTTTGGAAATGTTTTCCTTTAAACATAGAGTTAGATCCATAGTAGAGACTGCCCCTATGGTAGTTGATTTAGCAGAATTGAAATTAAACCGGGGTATTTAAAAGCGTTTATCTCTTTTTCTCTTCCTCTGGGTTCCTGACTTTTAGTACACCCGCTGTCCCAGAGGACTGACTAAAAGCTGAGGGAACAGCTGGTCTGCGTGCTGGCCGGAGGATCCGGGCCTCGCGTCACTGCGTGTGATCTTCTCAGGTTTTCCAGGAGAACGGAGAGAAGGCTCCTGGTGAACAGCTCCACCATGCAACAACTCGCACCAGGCAGCACAGACCTGAGGGATTTGTGAACTACTGCCACCATGCAGATGGGAGAAGGGCTGAAAGATGAATGCACAACTATTCCACAGAAGTCCCTCAAAATCATGATGAGCATAATTCACAATAAATTCCAGCTCTGCTCTGAACCCTGAATCCAGTAATTAAATGATCTCTCGATTTTTTAAAGAAGCCTATACCCATTGGGTACTTTAAATAATACCATAAGTAATGTAAAATAATTATCTTAAAAATGCAGCTGTGTGGCTATGAGTTTTCTCCCCAGAAGTGTTTCAGGTTAGCCAGGATGGCTGGAGGCATCTCCAGTAGGTTTGCAAACCCACCGTCACACTGGAGGTGGCCCCAGATGGGCAGAAGGAGACAGAAGTCCTGGGTAAGTACAAAGCATGGAAAAAACGTTAAGTGCTTAATTTCTCCCTGAGCATCAGCAGGCATGTGGGAGGAGAGTGGGAGTGTGTGGACTGAGTCACTGAACATAATTTCATGTGTTTGGGTTTTATTTTAATTATCCACACCAGCAGTTTTCAGGAAATCTCCCACCTTCGTGCTCCTCCCCGTGCTCCCCTCTGGGTACCAGCACTGACGCCAGCATCAATGGGAGGCAGGGGCTAGCATCGAGCTTTGCCAGCCTGCCCTCACTGCCCGTAGCCAGCAGCCTGCCACCCCTCCTGGCTCGCAGCGTGGTCTGAGCGCGGCCGTGACAGCAAGGCTGGGGAAGAGACTTGCCCGCCAAGGAGTCTGGCTCTGTGCTGTCCCAGAGATTTACTTAGGAGGTGAAATTACAGAACAAATGGCTGATTTGTTAATCATAGGCACCTTTTCATAAAAAGGTTGCTGTATTTAGTATTAGTCTGCCTTTATAGTAGTCTTATGCTGCAACTGTGCATGCAGGACATGCAATGAGGACTTCAGTGTCCCAAGAGACAAAAATATGGATAAGGCTACTGTTTTGCACCTGAAAGAAAGCACCGCACATTTGTGTCATCCCAGCTACAGACAGCATCATCCCAGCGATGTATTTGGTTGGTAACACAGAATTAGAGAAACCCTTTCAGCAAAAGTGCTTTACAAACACCAAATGCATGTCTTCATTCAAGGTGCTGAAAATTATTATGGCCAGCTCTTCCCTCTGCTTTCTCTAGTGCACCAGCCTCTCCTTAGCTGTGCAAGAACAGGATCTCAGGCTGAGATCCAAGTCCCGATATCCTGACTGACTCATCAGTCAGGGAAGTGGGAGGTGGGTGCACCAGCAGCCTCCCAACAGCCCCTCTCCTTGCGGGACTCATTGCTGGGTGCTTCTTTTCTGTACATTCTCTACCAGTTCATGAGGCAAAACTTAATCTGTAAATTCTGGAAATCCGTTTTTTAGCTTCAGCATAAAATTTGCAGGGCAATGTCCCAGCTGCTGTAGGACCATCTTTGCCACTCCAGTAGGGACCCACATCCCTCTGCCCCACAGGGACCCATATCCCTCTGCCCCAGCAGGGACCCACATCCTTCTGCCCCGGCCCCATCTCTCCCGGGAGGGCAGGCAGGCAGAGCTGCCTGGCAGATCCAGCAGGGAAGGGGCTGCTAATTGCTGCAGTGCCATCTGATGCTGTCCCTTCTCCACTCCTATTGAGAAATCTGGCAAAATGCACTTTTCTTTTGCCTAGCTTTCCTGTTAACCCTTCCGCTGAGGGGAGAGAACCCGTGGGAGCCGTGGAGGAAACCAACAGCTTTCACAGTGGCAAGTCAGAATGACTTCTGACTTTAGAGGGGCTGAGCTGCAGAGGATCAATGGTGCTTTTGTTAAAGAAGCATCGTTTAAAAAGCCAGAAGATTAGTTCTTTTAGGCTGCAAAGTCAAACACTTTAAACTTCGGAAATATCTGAGTTCCTTTGCCTCGTGGTAGGGGACCACCAAGGTATATGTAACTCATTTCAGGGCTGGGGGAAGGGGAAAAATCATTAGTTAGGATCTGCAAGTCTGGGGACAGACTAGGAAATTTGTACAAATAGACAGATTTCATTCAAATAGTACAGATTTGTCCAAACCAAGCAATTTTCATAGAAATAGTACAAATCTGTCCAAATTAAGCTCATTCAGGGCACTTAGGACATCTGGTGACAAATTCAGGCTTGGTGTGGGGTACGCAATCAACCTAAAAATGCAAATGAAAATGGAATATCATGGTGTCATCTTTACCATAGGAGTGCTTGGTTTCTGGGGTAAATGCATGGGTTGAGGGCGGTGACTGACCTGAACGTTCGGTGCTTACACTGAATGTATCCCCTATGTCCCAGGGGTCCCAGCTGGCCAGGTGGGCTTGTCCTGCAAAAGCCAGCCCAACCACAGTTCTGTGGCAGCTCTCGCTGAGGGACTGGCTTTTGCTACCATTTTCTTGGGCTGAGCTTAATTTTAATATATGCTTAAGCTCATCTTTGCTCTATTGACTTGGTTTCTTCTGGAAAGCACAGGAATGGGCTGAGACCTTCCCTGCCCGCCACTGGCCGGCCTCTCCCCAGCTCCCTGGTCTGGAGGATGTGCAGGCAGACCCCACCACAGCCCTGCACCAAGCACCGTGGTGCTCACACCACTTCTCCGTCTCCCTGAGTCTGGTCAAGTGGCTTTTCAGCTGCCCTCTGACAGCTCCATGCCAGGTCCGCCAGGAGATGGCTGGGCTCACTGGGCAGAGCCAAGTGGGTTGCAACAGTGGTGTGCCCCTCCTGCTGGAAGGATGAGGGAACCGGTGGCATGAAGATGATGCTGGCTGCCCATCAGAGCCACTGCCAGCAGCATCCCAGCGTGAAACCAATGCACCGTATGGTGAGTAGGTATGACAGCATCTGAGTGGGGTGGTGGGCAGCGAAGTGGGACCATATATGATCATCCCATGAGCTTGCGAGAGGAAGGATTGCAGGCCCAGAATATCAGTGCAATGCTGTCCTGGGCTTGTGCACATATGGCAGAGAAGATATACTATTATGAGTCATTGAGAAATGTAATAAAAATAGGTTCTGCTACTGTGTAAAGAAAATAACAGGTACTAATTAATCTGGGTGCACTCCATGGCACAGGGGAGCAGCAAGGAGCACACTGCCGAGGCACAAGGGAGCAAAGCGAGGTGCTCCCAGCACTGGCACATCGAGAGAGCTGGCAGAAAGGCTGGGAAACCCTGTGCGATTTCATCTGAAAAGATTCTTCAGATATTTTCTAATGCTATTTGTAATGCATTTGCAACTGATCAGGCACTTTTTTTTATTTCTATTCCACAGGAATTAAATTAATTTTAGAAATGGCACTATAACTATTTTCCTGCCTCAGGGACCATTTGTTTTAAAATCATTAAAGATTTTTATATGACACTGCACTGACATTTGATGTGAATAAATTAAGGGAATTAGTATAAAACTCTGTTCTTTCATTGCAGACTTCCCAGCACATATCTGCCTGCGCGTACGTTTGGTAAGGGTAGCCTGTGTAAAGGCAACAGAGTCTGTGTGTCCACGAAGGAATGAAGATAGAGCCCTAGGGCAGCTCTGCCGCTGGCAGCGTGGCACAAGATGCTGTCTCCTCAGCACTTCCCAGTATCCATGCTCATCCTTAGTGGGGGCAAAACCCTCTGGTATGTACCCTACTGTGCTGTAGGAAGCAGCAGTGTAAAACAGTCATGGCAGGGGGATGGTCCAAAACCGAGACCCCATCACTGCATCGCACCTCCTCCCTCCGGCTCCGCAGGTTCTGATCCAGCTCCAGAGCCAAAGCATGTCCGACTCCAGAGCCAAAGCATCCCTGACTCCAGAGCCAAAGTATCCCTGACTCCAGAGCCAAAGCACCCTCGCTGGGATCTCACGCACAGCCATGCAGCTGTCTTAGTGCCAAGGAAGCAGCCCTAAGGCTCTCACCAGGTGCCAGCAGGATTGCTGCCGGGTGCGGAGCAATAGGGCCTGCCTGCAAACCCTCCACTCAGGTAGAGACCCCAGAGGGGCCGGGGCGGCGGCTGGCTGCCCAGGTTTCCTTTTGACCCCTTGTACCAGGTTGGTGTGCCATGTAAAGTCTGCTGTGCTCTGCCAGGCTTCTGCCTGCTCCTCGCACCGTGCGGGCAGCCTCAGGTAACGGCTCCATTTGCTCTCTCCTCCCTGCCTGCCCTGCGTGCCCTGGGCCCTGCTGCCTGCCTGCACTGCACCCGAGGGCTCTGACGCTGGGGCAGGGCTGGGCATTGCCCTGGCACTCTGCAGTGGGACGTGGCAGGCCAGCTGCAGCACGCTTAGCTGACCTGCCACAACTGCTCCTCAGCACGTTCAGTGCTGCCTGGGGGCTCAAACCAGATATTTATTTTAATTTAGGAAGGGGTCCAGTGGCTGACTGAAGCCTTCTTGGTGTCACCAGCCACTAGAAGTTGTGCTTCACGCATGCAAGCGAGAAAACCATTTGTAGACAAACAAGCTGTACCATTTGAGCTTGCAAGAAACAGTGTGATGCTGCAATCTGAATGTAACCTGGATTCAGACTTCAAGTAAGAAGTGTTAAAACTTTATATATTTCACTCTTTTAGAGGAACACTTGGTGCCTGTTGTGTTTAACTCTCGGGATGAGTACTTCTAGATACCGCCTGCAGGCATGTTACTGCCTCTGCAACTGCCTAGCTACTCTCTAACTCCAGTTTTGCTCAGGTCTTCTGAAAGGCATACTGCTTTATTTCCTACAATCCCATATTTTCTGACTGCAATATAATTGCCTTATGCACATTACTGAAACCAGTAGGGGAAATTAAATGCATCAGAAGATATGTTAAATGGTGACATGCTTTTTTGTGTTCTTACCCCACCATGTGATATTTAAGCAAATTGCATTATCCCATTATTGTTTTCCTCTACGGACAATTGTGGTCAGGAAGGTTGCAGTGCTGCACAAGCCTCTCACTTGCTCCAGTGCAGAGCTTGGCTGCGGGAACCCCGGGCATCCCAGCTGTGGGGATGGATGCAATGGAGAGCTGTGGCTGTGGCTGCAGGGATAACCCAGGGGAGAGGATGGGCAGGCAGAAGCTGCAGCTGAGCAGCCTGTGGCTTCCCTGTCCTCCCACAGCAGCCCAGGCCACCTCACAGCCCTCAACGCTTTACCGTCCTCTGCTTATCCCCTCTGCCCGCTCAAAAATCCCCCCCGCACCCTCACATCTCCTCCAGCACTAAGCTCGCTGCTGAAGCCAGCCCAGCTCAGCTCTGGAAACACCGAGAAATGTGGAAAGAGCGAGCCTGTGCCTTCATTTTCACTTCCAATAGCTGCTGGAAAATTGCATTTCACACGGAGAGCCGGCATATGCAATGCCATTAAGGGCAGATTAATGCAATAGACTCTACATGGGGCTATACCTTAAAACCATTCGGGAAATGGAGTCAGTGGAGGGAGCAGCTGCTTTTCTATTAGGGGCAGCACCATGCAGGGAGAGGACCAGACCTGTGTGCTGATCTTTGGCATATGCAGGTGGGTTCCCCGGCAGAATCCGTGCTGCAGCCTCCACCTGGACAGCAGAGATGGCTTCAGTTTCCCATGGGTTTCCCATGTTCCCACCCCTCTGCCAGTATTTCAGACAGTCCCCAGCTCTGCCTTCATGCTGGGGCAAGGCAACAGGTCTGATCTGTGAAGAAACCAGCTTCTGCTGATGTTAACATGCCAGGCTGCCGAGCACGTGCGAAGCGCCCTTTATTACGCACCATGTTACGGACATGGTGGCCCCTCAGGGCAATGGGGACATGCATGGGTGGCAAGTGCTCGACCCACCACAGCTCGTCCAGGGCACCCCCGAGCCTGGCCGGTGGGCTGTGCGAGGTCGAGGAGGTACAGTTAGCAGTTATGGCTGCAGTGTTTCCCTCTTGCCTTTGCAACCCATCTAGCTCAAGAAGAGGCAGCCAGAGATTCCCTTCACTGCCCCGAAAGCACAGAGCAGCCCGGTGCCACCAGCCAGTGCAGCCACAGGACCCCCTGACCGTCCCTCTGGGCACTGCTCCCCCAGCCCAGCCCCCGGCTCCACAGCAGGTCAGGTCCATGATTTCTCTCAAACATCACATGGAAACTCTTCACAGCGACTCAGACTTGTCTCTGCTCCAGCCTGGAGGTCCCGGCCCTGCTGTTCCCAGCCCCAGGTTTTCCTCAGGTGCCGTACGGGCATCCTGAGCTCCCTCCCATGACAGACCACACTGGGAGCCCCAGGGGATGGGGAGGGAAGAAAAGAGGAAGGAAAAAAAAAAATAGCTAAGTAAGTTGAGAAAGCTGGAGCCCTTGGATGAACTATGGATATTTGCTGCCAGGATTATTCTGGGGTTTCTTATTTCCTAGTTGGTTATCCACAGCAAGTAGTGCCTTTCTTTTCATGGCCATTGCTCTGTCAGCTGTGGGAAGCCTCCAGCAACTGGGTGTCCAAAAACAAAGGCCATTTTTTTGGACATTAGGAATGAAAGCAGGACTTAGCGATTATTTGCTGAGCCCAGTTTTCAGGTTACAACCCTGATCTCGACGAGGACTGGCAGTACCTGACCTGGCAGGGGAGTCCAGACATCACACTGTCCAAAAGTATCTTCCGCACTCATCCTGACCCCCTCACCGTGGTGACAGCCCCCATCACCAGCATCTTCTGCAATGCATGCCGTGGCTGTTGCTCTCCCCGTTGCCCCTCACAGTGTGGCTGCCAGAGCAATTCCTCTGTGTGGGCAAGTGTCCAGCACTGCGGCTCTGCCCACCGCTGCACGCCCCTTTCTGCCTGTCCATGTCTCTTCCGAAATGCCATGGCTCAATCCGGTCACCTCAGCCCAGCCATGGCCTTTCCAATGGGGAAGAGGAGGAGGACCATCCTGGATCCTGCAGGCTGGATGCCTGCCTGCAGGCTGGAGCAGCATGTTAGCCTGTTCCATCGCAGCACTGCGGAGGAGATGCATTTCGGATGCGTAGCTGCACTGCTGTCTTTAAAGCTAAGTGGGGTACAGCATGTGGCCGGCATCATCTGTGGGAGTCCTGATGGGGCTCTGGAGCTGTTTCTCCTCTCTGTCCAGGCTTGGGGGACCCGTCCAGGCAGTGTCTGTCTCACCTGCAGTGTCACGCAGGCCCCTGGTTGGGTCCCAAACTGCTCTCGCAGTGGGTGGATACAGTCTCTGGAAAGCCCTTGAGCCTGAGCTCTGCTCGTACACTGTGTGGACATCAGCAAAAGAGCTCCGGAGACTCGAGCCCCTGGGCGCAGACCAGGCTCCCTCCAGAGCATTGCTGCCTGCCACCGCTTGGTTCCCTTCTCCCGACACCCTGAGCCCCCATCCTGGGCATCTTCACTGGCTGCCACCAGCCTTGGGACAGGTGGGTCTGGGTGGCCAGTTGCTCCTCTGGGGTGCCGCCCTGGCAAGCTGGCTCTGCCCCCGGGCAGCCTGGGCACAATCCTGGTTCTCATTTCGGGGCGGGGGGATGCGAGGGGCTCTGGCCGAGGCAGGCGGGGCAGGCACACAGCCAGGTACTCTCTGTTCCACCAGTTTCCCTGAGTTTTGGTGGGTGTCACACTGTTTTGTCAAAACAATCCCTGACAAACGAGGGCTAGCAAAAATGGATTAGTTTAAATCAAGCACTTATCCTTTCTAAATGTCAAGAAAAGGCAGTTTTGGCTTTCTGAGGCAACGCGTAACCTGGGCTGTGTCGGTGGGGTCCCCGCTCACCTCTGCTTGCCTCAGCGCTCCCACCAGCACCCCTGGGGCTGAGGAGGGACCCTTCTGTTTGGAGCCAGGCTGCAGCCCCCTTAATATAAAAACAATATTTAGCACGCAGATGTGTTGTCAAACTTGACTGATAAATATTTTAAGGCAGCAGGACCTTCAAATGTAGGAAAATATTTGATACTAAGGGTTTCAGCAACATCTGAATTCTTATTTCGCTGCTAATGGCAAGCGATGGGCTCTGTGTCAGCCTAAGGAAAGCAGGACTGTGACGCAGCACAGTACTTCTGAGGGAAGCAGGCACAGCCAGCCCTGGGGCTGCAGGGTGCAAGGTGTTGGATGCAGAGTGCAGGGGCATAGGATGGAGGGGTGCAGGGTGCAGGATGCAGAGTGCAAGGGTGTAGGATGCAGGGTGCAGCGTGCAGAGTGCAGGGGTGTAGGAAGCAGGGTGCAGAAGGCAGGGTGCAGTGGTGCAGGATACAGGGGTGTAGGATGGAGGGGTGTAGGGGTGTAGGATGGAGGGGTGTAGGGGTGTGGGGTGCAGGATGCAGGAGTGCAGAATGCAGGGGTACAGGATGCAGGATGCAGGGATGTAAAGTGCAGGGTGCAGGATGCAGGGGTGCAGGATGCATGGTGCAGGGTACAGGTTGTAGGATGCATGGTATGGGCATCCCTGCCAGGCCACCGCCAGAGCCGGCAAACTGGGGGGCGGCTGGAGGGGGGGCGGCTGGCGGGAGGGCAGCTGCTCGCATCCTGCGGCAGCACACTGAGCGGTCTGGGGGCTGCCAGCCCAGCGCGTCCCCCGTGTCCCCCTGGCCCCTGCAGTGAGGCAAGGAGGTGGCAGCGTGGTGGAGGTGGTTGAGGTGGCTGGGTCCCATCACCGCCCCGCACTTTTGGCCCCGGCGAGGCTGCGGCTGCCGGGAGGGGATCTCAGCAGATACTGAAACCCAGATAGGAGGGGAATAAGAAGAGCTCGTTGGCTTCCCCTCTGTCATCTCATACTTGTACAGCAAAGTACTGTTAATAATAATTTAAATGCTTTGGTTGTCAGTCACTGCTCTTTCTTTGTAAATGTTACTCATTTCATAAATAAATCAAAACCTGCAGACCCTAGGTTTTCAGAAACTTGAATGCTTTTGTTAAAATTGTATGAAGCAAATTCACAAACACATGATTTATATTATCTCAGCACAGCACAGGAGATGATAGAATATACTATTTAAATTAACTTCTCTCCCAACAAATGAAATCAATTCTGTTCTTGGGTTACTTTTCATCTGCCTTTTGTCTTGTTGCTGAATCTTTTCTATTTCTTTCACTCATTCATCTATTGTGCCCTTTCCTTGATCTGATAGCATTAAACATATAATTAAGTCATAAAGGAGGGAACTGATGAGTATAGCAGATGGTAATTGCTTCCTACATTTGAATGAAATGATATGCATTGCTACAATTTACAGCTCTCGCCTCATATTTTATTCAGGAACCTTTTATCTCTTTTCCTGCAGAATTATTCTGCAATAAATTTAGACATCTTATCAATAGCTTGTGTGATAGTAGCAGAAATGGGGAAAAACTGAACTTTGTGCATCTTAATGTTTAAAATAATTTTCTACAATAATTGAATTATCTACCAGCAAATATCATATACAGAACCTGACCGACTTGACTGTTTTCCTTTTAGAAGCTCACCTCATGATTAAAGAGAAAAATCAGCTTGTATAATTATTGAACTAGGAGGCGCTGGGAATGTAATAAAGCCACGTCTCTTTTGGGTGAGTTTTATTTTTCAATGCTCTGAGGCTTTTGCCGAGTCCAAGGTGTCAGAGGAAGGGCAGGCGGGAGCACGCGGGGAGCTGGCGTGTCCCACGTCGTCAGTGCAAGGTGCGCGCCAGAGGGTAACGCAGGCAACGCTGGGGGAGTTCACGGTGCACACCATATTTCTCCACACAGAATTTAAAAAAAAAAAAAAAAAGCTTCAACTTACTTCCTCTGCAAACTAAGACTGGCAGGCTGCTAAAATTGCAGGGCCTTCAGGGTTGTGTGAGTGCTTTGCCATCAGCCTGCTGGTGCCAGCAGCACTGCCGGCCCTTCGCCTCCCCGGCCGGCTGGGGCCAAGCACAGGCAGGAGGATGCAGGAGCATCTGTGGCTGCTGAAGCTGCGTGGCCCTTCCAGAAAGCCTCGCATAAAGTGGGCTTCTTTTTCTGTCTGGTTCTTGAGAATAAAAGAATTTATCACTCACGGAAAGTAGAACAGGCAGGTGGCCAAAAAAATGCAAGTAAAAGAGAAAAGGCATGTTTTGGGCAAGGCCATCCACATTTTGATATAATTTGTTAAAGAGCCAAAGGGGTCATGGGAGAAGAGGCTCCGGAGCATAATTAAATCAGTTGGTTTTATCTAGGTGGACAAACTGGAAGAAAGAAGCAGCATATTAGAAGTTAACTTTCTGGTTTTAAGTCTAAGTTCAGGACTAAGAGTCCTTAGTTCTGTTCTGCTTCTTATTTTTTATTCTATTTTTTAGTTTTTACCCTATTTTTTAGTTCTTACTCTATTTGTTAGTTTTTATTCTTATTCTTATTCATATTCTTATTCTTATTCATATTCTTATTCCTATCCTTATCCTTATCCTACCCTTATCCTTATCCTTATTCCTATTCCTATTCCTATTCTTATTCCTATTCTTACTCTATTTTATTCTATTAGTTGATGCCACTTTGGCTTTGGTAATTAAGAACACAGCCAATTGCTGTCCTGCTGGGAGGGTGGGACCTGAGGCAGGCTGAGCCCTGCTGCAACTCGTGCCACTGCAGTGTGCTGCTGCGTGCCCAGAGACAGGCTGGGGCTCGGGAGCCCTGTGTAACCGAGGTCACCACTGCCATGGGAGCCTTCCTCCTTCCCGCACAGCCCAAAGGGCAAAGGCAGGTCTCACACCGAGGGCGCTTTGTGCTGCTTTATTTTTTGAGTTTCATTTTCCTTTTAATTTTATTTGCAGAAGCTCAAGCCACCATTAGGACTTGGAGGACTTTGTTACAAGGTGCTCCCCAAACTTACTTGGAACCAAACCCAGCCATGGGGTCTCATCCCAAATATCCATGCCCATCCCGGACCACAGAGCGCTTTCCTTTGCCCTCTGGGGACCTGTGGAAGAGCAGCAGAACACCCACACCTCACCAATCCTGTATCATTTTGCACTTAAAAACTTCAAATTTTCAATCACTATTCATTTTGAACCTCAAAATTCCTGTTGCTTTGTGAAAAAAGCAACTTTTTTGGTACCAAATGAGTGCAGAAGGATTGCCTGGGTTACAGTCATCTGAGCAGCCAGTGCCAGCGGCAGGAGCCCTCATGCTGCCCACTCACTCCTCTGCCCCGCGGGACCCTGGCTCTCCCCTCGCCCTGCCCGCTGGGCAGGCACCCGGGCGCGGGTCCCAGCCTGGGACACCCCTGCACTCACCTTGCTCTCCACCTCTCCCCTCGGGTCTGGTATTAGCAACGGCTCCAGCCCAGGGACTGACTGACGTTCCCATAGCCTGGAAGTTAACCACAAAGAGAGTGAAAAAGTGAAATACTAATGCAAAACTGTGATAGTATCGTGGGGCTGGTGCTACTAATACATTGCGATGAAACTGGCAGGTTGCTCATGTGAACAGGCACAGCCCAGTGCAACACAGGTGTGGCATCCTATTCCTCGTCTCCATTTTCCTCCTCCCTCCTGTAAATACGTCACTGGAGAATCTCCCAGTCAGCCCCAGAACAAACCAGCTGGTGTGGGGCAGGGCCCTGGCAGGGCTGCTGTGGCCATGTGACAGCAGGGATGCCCTCCTGCCTTTCCAAAGGGAGCTCAGTGTCAGGCGTGTCGGAGCATCTCAGGGCACGGGAGGCTCTGCCGGTGTGATGGCAGCGCTGGGAGGGAGGCTCGCGGGGACCGTGGCCAGTGGCACTGGTTCTCAGTGATGCCTGCACCATGCCTTAGGCAAGGCAAGTTTCTGACCTCCTTTTCCATTGTTCCAACACTGTCAATATTTCAAAATTTTCTGCAAAAATGGCTTTATCTTTCCCTTTTTGTGGGTGATGAAGTAGACATCACATCTTTGTGATAGTCCAGCTGTGAAACAGCACAGGAGGAAAACCCCACGATGGGGAAAATCAGGAGGAGCTCTGCAGGCAAACCCCCTGACACTGAGGTAGAAGAATTGCTCCCTGCAGCGGGACAAATCCTGGGGAGTAATATGGCAGCATTTCTGCTGACATCTCTCAAGATGGAAATGGATGTGGCCACACACGGTCATGTTCCTTTTTTCACAGAAGACTGTTATAATAGTACAAAATGCAACAATATTGGCAAGAAACTGGTCTTTATGTCATTTCCCCCGTCATCTTTTTTATTAGGTTAAAAGCATGATTGATAAAAGTAACTTCATTAAGATCACATTCTCAGCTGAGGCACGGGCAGAGGTCATCACTGTTATTACACCTGCTTGTGCGCTTGCAAAAGAGAGGTGGCTTTGGGTGCACCGGCTGCTCTTGAGGTCTGAAACAGAAGCAGCAAACTTTGGGCTAAATATCACCCAAAATGAGCACCCACTGTGGCGGTTCCCACCTGGGGAGCAGGGGCTTGGTGAGGAGGTGAGGACCTGACCAGCTTGGTGGGATGGGGCAGGGGGAAATAACCCCCTGGAGCTTGGGAAGGGAAAGATGTCACACGCCCACCATAAATGCTGTGGGTAAAGTGATAGAAAATATTAAATAATGGGGGGAACAGGTTCACTGGCAGCAATACGACAGCAGGCTCTGAGTGCACCCATGCCCATGTGGCCGTACAGCGTAATGCTGAAGGGGCTGCCTGACAGACAGCCAAGCCTGGGCCCCTGCTGCTGTGCCAAAGCCAAGGTGGGAAAAAACTACTGGGTGTCTAGAAAGGAAGGGGAAATGGCCAGGAAAGCAAAGTGAGCCCTGAAGGAACAGTAGGAGTGTCACAGGGATGCTGCATCCAGGTCTGGTGTCTGCTCCTCAGGAAGGAGATTTAGAAGTCAGCAAGTGTCCAGGAAACAGCTGTGAGAGTCACCAGGGATGCAGCAAACCTGCCTCGAGGCACAACACTTAGGAAGTGGGTCTCCTTTACCCCAGTGAATCCGCCGTGCTGCGTGGGCTGTCCGGCAGAGGAGGCCTGTGGCTCCAGCTGTGGGAAGGGAAGGCAGCATGAAGAGCAGCAGTGGGAGCAGAAGTTGGATTAATTCATTTTGAAAGGTGGTCCAGATCTGTGCAGGCAATGAACCCTCACAACAACCTGTCTAGGGAAAGGGTTGGTTCTGCGCTGTGCGAAGAGAAGGGGGGGGGGGGGTTGGTGGGATATGTGAGCTAAGGAGAGACAATCTTGATATGAATGGGGGAAGTTTTTGGTCTGGTTGCAAAAAAGCTCTGGCTATGTTATATCATGGTCCCTCACAACCCATGAGCCTGCTGACGGCTCGGGGTTGCAGATGATAACTCTTCTGCATGGTGCAGCTCCCAGGGCAGAGGGACAGACTGGGAAAGGTTTGCCCCAGTTGAGCCAGGCAGGGGGGTTGGCCTTGCTGTGCTTTGCTCTTGTCTTACACCTGGGAAGAAGAGGGACCCTGAGGAGCCTATGTGTGATGTGCCCGTGAGCACTTGGCTCTTCCTTCTTCATAGGGTCGGTGCTGTCTTTCACTACTTTTGCTCAGGATTTGAATTTTCAGTACCTAAGCAGGTGCTGAAAAGCACCCAAAATGCGTCACACTTAGTTGTTTCCTTAAAATGTAATTTCTGCCATATTCAGCTGAAATCAGACATTTGTAACAACTTAGACTTGAAGCTTCTGTTACTCCAGGTGAGGTTGCAGGGCTGTTTTATTTGCAATGTAAACCACTGTTGCAAGACATGGCGTTATAAAGCCTGTATGTCCTGAGTGCATGTGGCAGCAAAACCACGAGCTGACATCATGCAAGGCATCTTAACTTCTTGTTGCTTTCCTTCAGTGGAGTGAGGCAAGAAAGAGCTGTCAGTAATAATTTCCTGAGTGATTTTAAAAAACCTGTGACTCCCTCCCTTATTAGTTTTAATAAAGAGTCACTGCTCCCTAAGCTTGCTTGGAAAATTATTACCTATCAGCAAGACAGAAGACAAACATATGAGCTATTGACAGCAGTGGAGAGTAAGCCCCTCATGATGGCTATTAAGAGACAAGCGTTACCTTTTTTTCCACAGCCTACCTGAAATTAAGTTCTTTGTGAAGATCGGTGTGCTGCTGAGCCCTGGGAGCTCACATCAGACCACCTCAGCGCGTCTGTAGGGCAGGCAGTTTGCAAGGGCATGATTAAGCTGCATCCCTGGGCCACTGTGACCCCACCGGGACCCCGGTCCTGCTCCTGCACCTGCGGGAAGCACTGGGTTGCCTGCAGCACCTGCTACACCTTCCTCTCCCTGGAGCACCTTCCCTTGCTGAGAGCACTGCGAGCGTAGCCTGGCTCTGGGGATGGTGAAGATTTTGTGATTAGCAACCTACTGAGCTTTCTCACTAGCCAGGTTCAGGTGACAGAGTGCTTCCACGTCCCTATATAAAAAGCCAGTAAAAGATGTGCAAACCTTCCCCTCTTCCCTAGCTCTCACTAGTTTGTGAAGATGAGGAATACCACAAACAGAACCGGTGCCACGATGACCCATCAAAGCCCCGTGTGTACCCTGTGCTGTCTGTGTTTTCAGCCAGGACACGCTGGGTTTGCCCCTGGAACTTTCTGCAGACATGTCTCTCTAAGGGAGTGGTGCAAAAGCAGCGATGGGGAGGAACGGCCAGACTCTGCCCGGGCCTGAGCAGGAGCTGGGGCTGTGCCAAAGTGGGGCAGCCCACAGGAAGGCACGATGACCCCGTGCCGGGAGCAAGGAAAGCAGTGATGCACGATGCCAGCAGTACTGGCCAGTGCCTGTGCAGGGGGACGCATCGCTTGGGCTCGTGGTTTGGAGCTAGCTTCATGGTGGGGAATATGCAGGGCAGCTTGCATGCCAGGAGTATTCATGGTAAATATCAGGTTTGTTAAAAATGAAATACTACAAAATATTAAAATCCGCTGGTTTGCTCGGGTGGACGTGGCCAACCAGGGTGCTGCAGGCTGGCATGCAGACACATCCTCAGGACCCTGCTGGAGAGCCCAGGCAGGTGCCCATGACATCCCTGCACTGTCACACAGCCATTACCATGCATCTGGAGTTTAACGCGACACAAATGATTCCGAGCATTTTATGAAATTTAACTTTTTCTAACCTTCAGCTCAGGAAAAATATAGTCATAATGCAGAGATCCTGCTGTTGGCAGAGAAAGGAGGGGGACTGGAATAATTTGGATTTGGGGAGCTGATAGGCTAAATTTACAGTTGTGTGTGGTCAAGCTGCTATTGATGCTTGAGAGTTTCCAATTGCTGGTAATAGACTGGGGAAAAAAGATAATGTGTTTGATCGATCAGCATGGACAAATTTCATTTAGGGGATCAATAACAGTTTATACTTGACAGAGCGGAGGGACCACATTTATTTTTCCCTTTGATTGAATAAATGTTTTCAATGAAACTGCAAATGTAAAGCAATCCTAACCATTTCTTAACTTGAGGCACAGCTTCCTGCTCCACTGTTATTGCAAGCAATGTGTATTTAAAAGTAATATACAGCGCAACGGATAGCCAGAGGCTGGAGCTGCTGAATGAAACTAATGTGCAGTTTATTAAAACAGAAGACATGGAAAGTGCACGGGCTAGTTTTCCTGACTCCCAGCAATGTGAAATACCAGAAAGAGACATCACTTGGGCATATTTTTCAAGGGTGGGTAGAAAGGGGAAGATTTTTTTCTGAATTTTTTTCTTTTTTCTATATCAAGCGTAGTTCCTTCGAGCCACCAAGAAGATACGTAGGAGGGTAAACACACAGGAGAAAACAGCCACGTCTCCACTAACATATGTCGCCTCTTCTCCCAAGCAGCCACCACATCTCCGCGCTCTTCTGTGGCAGCATGAGGGACCGAGGGTCCAGGCTAGGGGCTGCCTGGGCAGGCTTGGCTGCCAGCACTGCAATGCCCCGGCATCGCCGTGGGGCCTGGGCAGCTCCAGCTTCTCCCCTTGGGAGAAGAAGTCTTTAATGCCCACGCGAACTTGTAGGTGTGCAGTGCTGGCTGGGAGCACGCAGCAAAGCCCTGCTCGGCCGCAGAAGCAGCTCGGGGGTCCCACAGGTACCTGCAGCCCTGGGAGCAGGTGATGGGAGCATCAGCGGGAGTCACTCCGAGCGATGTGGTGACATCCCACCTTGTACAACTTACCCATCACCAGCTGGATGCCATCTCAAAACCATCCCCCTTTTCTGCCCAGGTAGCAGCGAATGCTCCAGGATGTTCAAGCTCCTCACAAATCCCCCCTTGGAGCAGACCCACTCTTCAGTGGAGCAGGCAGAGTCAGCGTATGACCGTTCCCAGCCCCTCAGCCGGGCTTTGGTGGGGGGACATCCATCCCTGCCACCGCACCGTCCCTTCTCACCGGGGTTGGGGGGAACAGGGCAGTCTCAGGAGGATCGGACAGGTGTTACTGAAGGCCTGCCAGCTTATCACGGACCCAGAGCTTCACTGTTACCCAGAGATGGCTGCGGGTCTCTGGGGGTTTGACTTCTGCAAGAGAAGCTTTCAATGAGCTGGAAGGTGCGTGCCAAGCACAGCGACAGGTGGGCAGACACTTCTGATCCACGTGTCTGTGGACGCTCAAGGTGAGAGCGTATGCTCTGCAGAGCCTGCCGATGGCTATGCATCAGAAATTGTTCCTGCTAGGCCTGTTTCACTCAGCAACATATGGTGGTCTTGCAGAAGTGTTCCTAAGCAGGGGATCATTAAATAACGTCCTTCGTGAGCGCAATAGTTAATGTTGACTTTGGCTTTCCGACTCAAGGGAGTTCTCATCCCCCTCCTTGTAAGTTTGGGTTTGCTCTATCAGACCAAAGGAAGACTTGCAGTAATGGGGTTTTTTTGACCATTTTAAGACCTGGAGCAGGGCATTGGCTCAGCAGGCAGACCGCGCTGGCCGAGCTCCAAAGCTGTGCCGGGCTTCTAGGTGCAGCTGCTTTTGCAGAGGCACTCAGTTTTGTATGGGTTTCTTTTTTAATGCAGAATTTCCCCCCTCCTTTCTGTTGTTGTGTTTTATGAACTCTCTCTAAGAGAGGCTTAAAATCAAATTTGGCTGGTGGCAGATAGTAATTAAGTTCCAGATGACGCAGATGATAACTTTCCCTTGCAATATGGAGCAAATGCCAATAATAAATGCAGCTAGTTTCTAGCTCCAGATGCATCAGATTGTTTCGTTAGCTGACTTGCTCATCAAGGCGAGAGAGCTGAAATAGCGAGAAGCCTGTTTCAGAAAGGGATCTGTGGCCCGATGACTATTTTAGGCATGCAGCTTGGAATTGTTTAAAATGCATATTGTCTGTGTACATTTCAATAAGGCAAATGCCAACTACGAATGCCGTAGGGCTCCTTGTATGCCAGATGATTAAGTCTTCAAGACTTGCAGCCATAGGGTCGTTATTGATGGTACTTCCAGGTCATTGTGTGCACAGCAAAGTTAGAGGCAATGGTTGACCTTTTGACAGCACTGCAGGGTAACAGAGCTTCGTCAGACATAAATAACCATTTCTAATTTGTTTTTGTGAGGGGTATTTATTTAAAAATGCAAATATATTATAACATATGTGACTTAAGGATATTCAGATGGGAAAGAAGAACACATTTCCTCCCATTCTTTTTCCCCAGTGAATTTCCAAATGAAATGCTTAATGGGGGAAAAGGGAAGAGATGGAATAAATAATAATAATAATGATGAAGATTACTTACCTTGTTCTCTTTACGATTGTCTAGTACCTTTTTGTCAATGACATGCTCTAAGCAAAGAGGCTTCTTGCGGCTGAATTAAGTTTGTGGCATTAACAAAAAACATGCAGTAAACTGCTTGTCAGCTTTGTTTCATTTCATGTCTAATGTCTAGCATAAAGATAATGCATATATGACCTTATTTTATACATAACGTACTGTAGCACACACTAAATAGGGAAGCTTTCAAGAGTCTTCTTTCTTTTGCCTTCAATAAATTTTAAAACAAGACCTTTTGAAATCCTGCCCATTGCACTTTGTGGTGACCTGACTTAAATGCAGAAGCCATTGGTTGACTTTATTTTTATCCTTGCAGGAAGAATAGTTGTTTTTAAAACTCAACAAACATAAAACAATATGCTTCAGGATTATAAATAGCATTTGAAAAGGTTTTGAGATTACACACTATTGCCTGAAATACTACAGGGCAAAATTCTTCATCTTTATTCAGGTAAATGAGGAGTTTTGATCAAGGAAGGACAGTCAGAGCTTCAGGATGTGGCCAATAATAACGCAATAAATCAGCAACGATATGTTCTAATGGTGTTCAGCTTCCTTTCAACACATAATCAGTAAGCACTTAATTGTTAGAAGTTGTGTAATTACAGCACCGCCATGCAGGGGCTGCGCATTCTGTAATACTATAATTTCCTGTATTTGCAGTGGCGGGGGCTTTCATCAGAAGCGAGCTATCAAACTGCAGCTCATCAAACTAGCTATGATGTTAATGCGCATTTCGTAGGTGTCTGACAAGTCATTTAAAGCAGTGTCTGGAGTCCTTAATGCACTAAGCAGGCAAAACAGAAGTATAGCTATTTCTGCATACATTTATATAGATATCAAGGAAACTGACCCGGAAGTTGTGAGAACTAATTGTATGTACAAGCATGAAGGGATCGAGTGAATTAATGTTGCAAAATCAGGGGGTGATCACAGGCAAAACGATCCCATCAGCACACCAGCAGCCTGTAACTGTCAACACACAGCTTTACATGCCACCCTCAAACTCGGCTGGAGAACGTGCATCCTCATAGCCAGATAAATGGGGGTTTTGCTGCAATTTGGACAGGGCCAGGGTTTCACCTCCACTAAATGCATAAGTTTGTGTGCTGGTGCCGTGGTGGGATGACGGCGCGGCCACTGTTGGATGAGCGACGGGGCTCAACTGAAAGACGACAGCATGTATGGCAGGACCCTCTGCTGGGTCTCCTGCTCTTGCACAATATGTGGCTTCCCTCCAGGTTTGTAAAGAATAGATGGCTGAAGAAGTTTGGGAAGGGGAGATCTGTCTCCCCACACCAAGTACCAATGGGTTGGCTGTGGTTGTATAAGATTTTTTTATGCAGCAGATGGTGTGCTATTTCAGAATATGTATTCTTATTTCTGGTCCATTTTCCTCTGTGACTCTTGGTGATATTTTTACATATTCATCAGAGCAGTCAGAGCTCACTGTTTCTGACACTTGTCTTGCGTTGTGAGCATGTGTCACTGTTGTGTTGTATTGCATACGCGCTGATGATGAGCAGGAGAGAAGAGAGAGGTGTTCCTACTGCAACGTCTTTTCAGTCGCATGAGGTCATGTCCAAGAAAGCGTGCTGCCAGGAGGGAGCAGGCTGCGCGGCTCTGCCAGCCTCTTCAGAAATGTTCCAGCTCAGACTTCAGCGGTGCGTGTTGTACGGGGAGTGCTAGGCACAGCAAGACACTGCACACACAGCAGCGTTACGAAGATGAATTCACCTTGCCAGTGCGCCATCATGGCTGTGTTTGTTAGAGGGCATCTTCCACTCCTTTGCAGCAAGTGCAGGACCAGTAGTGTGTATTGTATGAAGATGACCAGGCACAGGAGAAGGTGACACCAAGCTGGAGCTCTGCTGCAGGTCACCAAGTGCTGCTGCTGTGGGAAACCTGCTAGTCAGGAGCAGCAGCACCAGGAAGAGCTATTCATCAGGAGTCAAGCCCTGGTGATGACATGGTTTGCCCAGCCATCTTTGTTGGAAGACAGTCCTGCAGGAATCGGAAGTGCAAAAACATCACCCATGTCCAAGGAGTGGGGTGAGGGCTTTCTCACAGACCTTGGGAGAGTTTGAGAACAGGATCTGCTGGAGGCAAGGTCTCCTCTTCCCCACCCGCTGCGGTCCAGGCAGCCTCCGGTGACCACAGAAAGCAGTGTGCAGTGGTTCTGCCAGTGCTGCAAACAGCAGCTTGGTCCTTAAATATGAACAGACTCGGGAAGCCTCCACGAAGGACTTCAGATGGCTCTGAAGTCTATATGCACCTGTGGAGAGTCTTTCCTAGGTGAGGCAGATGAGGAGCAAGCATCCCAGAGAAAACATGCAAAATGCTTGCCCCAGGATAATTTTTTTATCACACTCTTTAATCCCGTGGTTAATGGTTTAGGGGACGAGAGGTTTGCAACCATGAGCGTATGTGGCAGCATGAGTGCGAAGGGTCCCCAGCCCTGAGGAGGCACATGCGAGCACTTGTTTGTCCATGTTTACTGCAGGTTTCAGAGTGCTACCCCTCAGCTCTGCCCTTCTAAAATTAGAATAAACATAGATTAGATTTGTTTCTTTGTTCAGCCCTGGAAAGTGCTTGACTTCCTTCTGGCCCTGGGGCTCGACATCAAGGGGAGGGAGAGCCAGGCCAGTGGGAGCGGTCTGCCTCGGTCACAGAGTGGACACCAGCTACTCTCCAGCCACGCTGGAACAGGCGGAGGCTGTGATGAACGTGCCTGCTTCAATGACCAGGAAAGGTCTCTTCTTCTAACGCAATAATGTCTCTTCTTCCAGCGCGATAGCAGCCGTGTCCCTCAGCACCCCGCGTGAGTGCGGAGCGATGACAAGGGGGACAGCCGATAGGAGCGAGGTGCTGCTGTTCCAAGAAGAAGCCGGCAGGCCATTGAAAAGGAGCATCTGCCATTTTGTGGACACTTAGGAAATTGCTGTGACATTTGGGTGACATTTTACTTTGTGCTCTGACCAATTGCCTCTTACCTGGTAGTGTCAAACAGCGAGCCTGCTGCCAAGTCGTTAGGAGGGAGCCTGGGGAAGAGGTGATTCCCGCTGGGGAGGGCACGCACGGGGCAGTACGTGCCCTGCTCCTGAGGGGACCGTGCCGGGCACCTGCGGGGCGAGGTGGCGAGGTGGGGTGCAGGTTCATGCTTCCCTTGCACTGCCTGCGAAAGCATGCCGCCGGGTGCACGAAGGCAAGGAGGGCACCGAGCGGGCACCGGCCGAGGTGGTGACCCAGAGCCAGCTGCTTCGCTTGCCCGTGCGTAATCGGCGCGTCCCCGAGGAGCCGCGTTTTCCGTGCCTGGAGGGCTGTGGCTGGGACATGCGTGGCTCGCGGGAGGGCTGAGCCTGATCTGGGCTGAGCAGATGGCCCGGGGAAGAGACATTAATTAAGAGCAGGGCTCTGCTGCGCGCGGGAGCCTGCTATTTGTGCTCACGAGGAGGATTTGCAGAACGGCAAAAGCTGGAGGGACCTTCCTTGCCTGCCAAATAGCAGTGAAAGCAGACTAGGAGGCATGCAGCCTGGATCTCAGCTCTTTCCAAATACAAGTCATTCTCCACAAGAAAAATGTCACTGTGGCTGAGCAGCGCTTCCTCTGAGCCCACTGCTTGCCGTGTCCATGTGCAGCCCCTCAGGAGCAAGGGACAGAGTGCAGAGACACCCCCGGCAATGATGGAGGAGGCACCAGGAGTCACTGGCTGAGGTCTAGGGCTCCTCACACCCAGTGGCACCACTGGGACTGACCCCAGGGCTGGGGGCTGGTGCCATCACATCCTGCACCCCACACAGGAGGCCCCTGACACCCATCAAACTCACTGAGGGTGCTTCGACAGGTAGCAGAAAAATAGCACCAGCAAGGGTAGATGTTGAGGAGGCGGCTCTGCTTTTGGTGGGAAACGGCTGGGGGCTGAAGGCATCACCACCAGCATGTGCTGCTCTCCACGCCCCCCCCAGCTTTCTCTTTCTAAGCAATCACTAGCCCATGGCGAAGCCGATGTTACAGACCTTTGGACAAGCTGGCAAACACAGCGGGGCCCCGTGTTCCCTTCCCACCTAAGAGCCTGAACACTCCACTTGGAGAGGGGAGCGACTCCCCACAACCTGAGCCGGGGCTGTCCCTCGGCCCCCCAAGTCCCCTCCTTCCAGCATCACCCACTAACCTTGCCAGACTCAGTGGAAACCTTGCTGTGGAGTGGGGGTTTTTTTAGTCTGAAATCAGAACTGGTCTGAAATCTTTCCTGAGCTAGAAAGGAGGTTTAACCACTTGCTTTATTGCACAAGAAAAATCCTGCGTTTTGTTAATGTTATGAATTAGCAGAAATTAAAAAATAGGGTTGTCTACACATTGCTTGAAAATTGTTTACAGCAAATAATGAACAAAGCAACGCATATTGCCAGAGGCCTGGTTGTTGAGACACTGTATCGCATTATTAATTAAAATACAAGTCAGCTTTTTCCACTACTTGTAGCCTGTGGGTATCCAATGTACTCCACTTGATTGAATCAGGTAGTGGCAGCACAGGCATTTTTTATTTTGTGCTGGAAGGGATAACAAAAATGTAAAGCTGTTTTCTGCTACTTCATTTGAAAAAATATTATTTTGGAATGAAAGCGTAGCAGCTGCAGCAGCCAGGCAGGAATATTACGAGGTACACACTCCTACCTCTGCACTAGGATTTACGCACAGGGTCTGTATCCTCAGCATCTCTCCGGCACAGCCCTTTGCATGGCCATGGGAGGCAGCAGGCAGTGGTCCCTGTTTTGGGGAAGTGAATTAATGGGAGCAGGAAAGCAGTTTATCCTTGTAAGGGAATTTCCCCCCTTCTTTCCCTGTGGGCAAGAGTCAGTGAATGGTCAGAAATAAGCATGGTTCTGTCTTTGGTTAGTCACAGGATCCTGCAGAAAGTAAGTAGGGTATCAAGGAGCCCCAAAATGTAACCTGTACTTGGCATGTGCACTCTGGTAGGGCTGCAACTGCTTAAGTGAGTGCCATTAAAGGAAACCTAAAGCCTCTCCCAGCCCTCACCGAGACCAGCGGCAGTCAGAACCATTCAGTTCTTCCTGAGAGCACACCAGGACCATGGACCCGTCAGTCAGCGCTGGCAAGGGGACGTTACTCAAAACAGTGCAGGGGCAAGGTACCATGTGCCTGAAATCCGAGTACATTCAAGACAAATGAAAATTTGTAAATAAAGGCACGGTCAAAACATAACACGCATGACAAAATCATTGCGTGAGGCATTCAGGTCATTTGCAAACCCGCCGATGCCATCAGCAGACTCGCCATCTGCGACACCAGGGAATGGGAGCGAGCTGTGTGAAGCTGCTGTTTTCCAGCATGTGCCTAGAGACAGCTAGTCTCTCAACACCCCTCCAAAGCACCTACGTGATTTGGGAGCCTACCTGTAACTTTAAAAATTACTTTTCTCCCTTTGATACTGTTTGAATTGCTACAGGCCTTGGTACCCAACTGAATTGCAGGGATTTCCTCCCTGGAAAAGTTAATAGTTTTTTTTTTTTTTTCTCCATTAAAAGGAGGAAACAGAATTACTGTATTTGGAAATACCTCTGCAGCTGGTGTCCCCAGGCAAGGGGTGGCTCAGCTCGGGGGAAGGCGAAGGCCACGAGGTACCTGGGCTGCTCAAAGGGAGGCAGCTCCTCAGCACCTTCCCAAAGGCTCTGGTTTTGAGCTGTTTTCCTGCAATAAAAATGTAGAATTACCACAGTGAACAGACACCTCTCGGCCCCAAGCATGCTGCTTTGTCAAAACTCCAGTTACCTTTTCAAGGCCTTTTTGTCAGACTGTAAAAAGGAAGGACATCTTCAAGGGTCTCCTAGTAGACACAGGGTATTTTCTACTAGACTTGCCTTTATTCTGGTATTCTGAAGTACTAGCAGTATTTTAATATTGCTTATTTGATTGCTTAATTATTAATATTTAACACTGAAGTATTTAAAAAAATATAGGATGGGCAATGTATCGACTCAGCATTGCTGGAGCAACCTCAAATTACGGAATTTCATGAGTTTCAAATGCTCAATCTTGCAACATTAGCATTGCACTAACACTGGGGGGGTTTGCGTTTAATTTTATAAAGGCCAAGGGGGAAATAAGCTATTTCCCTGCTGCCCATATTTGAAATCCATGCTTAAGTGCACATCGGGTCAACCCCTAACCAGATGTAAGTACACAGCCAAGTTATTGGATTTCTTGATGATGAATAGAGATCAGAAAATGCACCTGTCTGGCTGCAGAGAGATTTGCATAAAAATGAAGATTACATACACCTGCATATGTAAAATATTGATGAACAGAATCAAGTGTATGCATGTAAAACCCACAACACTAGCTATCAGATAAAGCCTGCAGAGCCATTTGAAACCCAAGTCTCCCCTCCCTGGGAGAAGAGGAAGAAGAGAAGCTGGCAGCCAGGCCCTCATTAGCTGGTTCGATTTCCTGGCACAGAAATCCGCTGGAAAGTTGCAACAGCTCTCATCTGTCAGTCGGTGCAAGATTAGGCTAGTAAGTGCACTAATTGCTGCTTATCTTCTGCTCCGTATGCAAAAGGCTTCAGTTATGGGAGAGCTTCGGAGCAGGATGCCCAGAGCAGGTAACTGCAGTGGGGCAGCGCGGGAAATCCTGGCACAACGCTGCATCCCGGGAGCACACGCGCTGCCTCGACTGCAGCTCCTCAACGCTTGGGTGTGAGCTCTGTGTGCTCAGGTGGCCGCTGTGGGTCACGAAGCAACGGCCCAAGAGCAGGGAGCCCTTCCAAGCCTGGGCTGCAGGAGTTAATAAGCTCTGTCATGCATCCATACACTCACCTTTCATTTGTGTGTCTGTGTAAAAGGCACAAAAATAGGGAGAGAGAAGGGTGATGAAGTGCAGTGCTGTTAAAACCAGGCTCCGCACATGCCGTGCCCTGCATGTACTCACCGGTGCCTCCAGCCCCTGGTCCCAGTGCATGGCTGGGCACCAGTTCTGCAGCACCTGGGGCTGGGCCCGGGGAGGAGAAGCAGGGTCTGAACCCCACAAACGAGGAGCAGCATGGCAGAGTGCAGAGACCAGCCCTGAAGCCAGGAAAGCCTGCTCTTGGGCCATCCTTATCTGGGAGGCTCTAATTGCAGGTGCTAATCAGCAGGTGCCCATCAGAGGCCTTTGTGTCACCTAGTGACCTGCACTGTTCACACACCGCAGCAGCAGGCACTTTCTGTGGCAGTGGCCTGTGTCCCTGCAGACACCATTTTCCAGCAGTGAGGAGTCTCTCAGCCTCTGGCTGGGAGTGGGATAGCTCCATCCGCACCTGTGCAGCAGTGCTGGGTACCCGGACGTGCACCCATCTGCCCCGGGGACCTGTAGCTGGCAGGGCACAGAGAGACCACCACCACCCCGCCATGGCTTCTCTCCATGAGGATCCACAGCAGAGCTTCTGCCTCGCAGCAGGATTGCCTTGGAGAAACACCTGGCCCTTCCCGATGGAGGCTTGTTTGTACTGCCATGGGTGATGTTCCCATTGTCCATTATTTCCATGCAAGAAACTGGTGCATTTGCAATCTGACTGGCCTGGCTTTAGCTGCCAGTCCAGGTGTCTTAGTCTGATGAAAGAAAGTTTCTGCTTCTAGAGCTGCTAAAGTCACCTCTGAATTCTCTGTGCTTGGCAAAGTACTCTGAGTTTCGCAAACCCTCCAGCCCTCTGAGACGAGCTTTCCAGCCCAGCCCTGCAACACCTTGGCTCTTTTCCCAGTGTCCCTGCCGAGCACTGGCGGAGCCCGACACAGCTTTCCAGGATGCTTCCATGCCTGGCGGGCTGCTGCGATCCCTGCGTCCCAGGACCTCACAATGCTGGTGCTGCTGCCATGCTGCCCGTTGGGCACCTGCGGGCTCCAGCTCCCGAAGCCCTGGCTGCCCTGCTGCCATTGTGAGCAGTGACCAGAGGTGTGAAGCTCCTCCTTGGTGCATTCTCCTTTCCTTGCTAATATTGCTTGATTTGAAAATTTGTTCTATCCAAAAGGGGAATGCTTCCAAGTTGATTTCTCACCGGTTTTATATTCCCTTTAATTTAGAAAAACACATATAAATAGCAGAAGGTATATTTCGTGTGTACACAACCACTTTTCCAATAGCTTCATTATTGTGTGTGAAATTAAAATAACATATTGATGATAATTTTAGCCTGCTTTATTGTTAGCGAACAAGGCAAGCGCTGCTAGATCTGCTGATCCTCAGCCTGGTGCAGACATAGGGACAAGTGACAATGGCTGGGGCTGGGCTCCCCCAGCTTTGCTGTGGATGGAGGGTAGGAGATGTCCCACCGGAGCCAGCTGCTCCCTCTGCACTTGCCACAACCGAGAAGGACAGCAAGGGGACAGGGGGCCGAGGGGATGTACACATTGGAGTCATTATTGCCCTGTGGGGCCCTTGAAGGGTCTGCCTTAAAGGCATGATTGAGCCCATAAAGGAGTTACAATTAATTAAGCATTATTTTTAAATTAAGAGAAATCTCTCACGCATCAGGGCCGCCTCACACCATGGCAACCAAGTCTTTCTCATTGCTCAACCCTGCAATATTGCTTCCCGAGAATGAATATTGCAGTATCGACAGCGGGTGGCGTGGAGATGCTGGGTGTCGGTGGCACAGTCCTGTGGGCCACCCGATGTCACGCTGCCTTTGGTGGTCACCTCTGCTGCACGGGTGCACAGCAGACATCTCCGTGGGGATGCACCAGCCCACACTGCCCGGGCCATAGGGCTCCCTTGGGCTCCCTGCACACCCTGGTTTTCTGTGCTGGAAGGGATCAGAGCCTCCACCTGGGTCTAGACCCTTCAGCTTCCATGGAGGGGATGAGAATTACACAGCTTTGTGGCACGCAGCTTGTAGGGGAAAGAAAGTGTTTATTGTAAAGGGACCTTACAAAACAGTAGGCTAGCAAATACCAGTGATAACCATTTTAATTCATCTCCTCTGACATGAATAGGAACTTTCTCTTACAACTGAATATAAATAGAAGTTGGACATAGCATTACTATATGAATAAATGAATTAATCAATCAATGACAAAAACGTACTATGTAATCAAAAGATTTTTCATGTTAAGATTAATTTGGTGTAATACATGCCTAAATATTACATAAGCCCCCTTGACATTGAATTATAAGGCTCAGGGATGGGAAGGGGGCAGGCTGCACAGCATGGGAAGGTGGGACAGAGTCGGGGAAGCGGGCTGCCACCTTGGCACAGGAGATGCTGGCAGCCCCTGTGCTCCCGGCAGCCGTCCTCCCCCAGGGGCCGCAGGGCCAGGGCCAGCAGACCCGGCTCCTCCAGCCATCAGGGCGTGTGCGTTGCAGGGGGCACCCGCTATGCTGGCTGGGGGATGATTTCCCACTGATGGGTCCTTTTCTTCAATTCCTTAAGGGCATGTATTTCCTGTATATGTTCCGGGTGGACTGAAGGAAAAGCTATATATTAATTTATGCTGCAAAAAAGGGCCACAGATTTCAGACTTTGCCCTTGCAAGCCCACGAGAAGCTGAGTATTCCTGCAGCATCAGGCGCTCCCCCTCCCCAGGAAGCGATGGCAGCTGAGGGCGCTCGCTCCTTCCAGAGCTGGCATGTAAAAGCTTTGCCTGCATAAGTTAATTAATCTAATGAGGCAACTTCTCTTGATATGTTATGTGTTCTGTATGCTTTCTCCCAGCAAATGATCACACATCCTAAAAATATAATCTTCATTCTTCACTTGAAGTTATGCTTGGAAGTTGAGGTTAGACAAATTCAGCCTTGAAAGAAAATGTAATTTCCTAGCAGTGAGCATAATTAAACATATGGAGCCGTTACCAGGGGAGGTAGCACACCCCCGTGGCTTAGTCATTAAAACCAGATTACATATCTATCCAACAGATCTGCCTTAACTCAGCTTGGTGGTGGACATTGGTAATGGTCAGTGTGTGGCCTTGCACTCCACTGTCCCCTCTGCAGGCTGGGTCCCACAGCCCATGGGAGCAGAGGCTTGTCTTCGGTGATGCTCCACATGAATAGGCCGGCTCAGTCCTCCTGTGCCTATAGCTGCCTATAGAACACGGAGCAGATAAAGCACTTTGCTCTTTAGGCTGTTAGGATCACACCATCACCCGTCTGAGAAGTAAAGAAATAAACAGCTGGCTCCTACTTCTCCTCTAAGACTGGGAAAGCCACTTATTCTTAAAGACAAGCTTTAAAAAGCACGCCCATGGCCGTGCAGGGCTGTGCTGTGATGACCGGACCGAGGTGTTCATGCTCCTCCATGCGCCCAAAGCCCACGGCCGTGGAGCACGGCCAGCTCCAGCAGACCTCAGGCTGGCTCTGCCCGAGGCTGGAGCACATCCCTGTACGGACCGCTGGTCACTCTTCAGGGCTAGCTGCCCCTTCTCCGACATGCGTGCCTTGGAACAGCTGGGCAGTTCAAGTAAGGTTAAGAGGCCGGGGAGTACTAAAAGGTGACGTGGGGTTTATTTGTTCGGTGCTAGTAAGATGATACCATCAGGGGAAGAACCTTTTGATTTTGCATTTATGTTGTATATTGATTTCCTTTAAAACAGTGACATGGGCTATTGCTAATACCTGTCTAGTTAATACTTAATGGCAACTCTGCTCTTACAGCCAACAAAGCAATGTTATAATACAGGTAGGAGGAAAGCATCCTTCTGTACATCTAATACTTTGCTCGCTTTATTTCTAATCCCAATTTTCATAGATTTCAACTGAAAAAATTGAGTGATGAGGATCAAATACACTATTCCAAGAGGCTCTTGCAAGGTAGGCTGAGGTTAGACTTACTCTGCTGGTGTTGCAGGAGACAGAGGGCCACCTCGTTTTGCAATATCTTAGAGGGACCGCCACAACTAAACTTTTTTTGCAACACATTTCTCCACAGAATTATCTGCAGCAAAACGCTTCCCCTAAAACTGAAAGGGAAACCAAGTTTTTCATGTGGCCAAAAGCTATTGAGCGAAAGCATCACACAAATGAAGGCATCCTTCATAAGGAGAAGCATCTGTTGCACTGATGCTCCGGTGCACGGGGTGCTCTGTTTTTGAAAACAGGGAAGACCCAGCCACAGGCGATGCCCAGGAATGGCTGCAGCAGAGCTGATAGCCCCCTGCCCGACTGCCTGCCCGCGAGAACTGGGGAGCCACACTGCAGCATAACTGGCGGCAGTGGGGGAGAAGGACAGAAGGAAGATGACGGCCAGAGACCAAGGCAGGGGATGGGAAAGGCATGGCTCTGCTCCTGCAGAGCACTTGGCTGGCCTGAGCCGTGAAATGATTCTCCATGCAGCAGCTCCTTCCAGTGGGATTGATGGTTCCAGATGAAACAGAAACTTTGGTTTCATTTTACTTGCTGGTGAATTTGCCAACACCCATTTTGATTAACATGAAAGTGTCTTTTCTATTCGCAATGTGCTTTGCTAAATTTTTCAAACATCTTACAAAGTGAGGTGTTTTGGATAGAGACAGGGGGAGGCAATGGATGCAAGGAGGGAGTTGAAATGAAAAGATTTGATCATGGGACAGCAGGAACACATGGTTAATGCCATGGAAGGATGAAATCAGAGCAGCCAGGAGGGGGAGGAAGTGTTCTTTACTTGGGGATGGAGACGGAGAAGGGCTTGGAAGCTGAGCCCTGCATGGCTGCACATGAGCCTGCCAGCTCCTGGGGGTCCGGGGCTGAGGCAGCCGGAGGGATGGGATGAGCTGCTCTCTGCTCAGGGCCCAGGCTCAGCTCAGTGTGGGCACCATGGGGCCGTCACCATCTCTGACTGCTCAAACAAAAATGAACCACCCTCTTGTCCCACATTTACCTTCTGAAGTCCTATTTCAGCCGCTGCAGATTTGTCCCTGCTGCAGCCCTTTTTTCTGAGCATGGGGAACTGCCGGAGGTTTTGGGGTTGTGCCGAGAGACAGCTCCTACTGCAATAATCCAAATCCTGCTCTATGGTCCTGGGACTTCAGGGAGACCCCAAGAGACCTGGGGAGTTCTGTGCGAGGACAAAGCCACCCCCTTCTCCCACACCCGCTTCAGATGCAGTCAAATCTGGAGACAGTGCAGCCCAAAAACATGCAGCCGTGGTAGAAAGGGACAGGGCAGGGGACAGGGAGGCTCCGGGCACCTGCCGGGACCAGCTGCACCTCTGTGCTGGTCTGCACAGCACGCTGGGGTCTTCTGTCTGTGGGCAATGCCCAAATCCTGCAATGAGCCGTGCAACCACTGACAGACAGCAGCAATACTGAGCAGGACGGCTAGACAAAGCTGTACGTCAGGCACAAATGTATGTGATCACCAAGTTGAAGGGTGAAGGCACAGAGGGGTCTAGTCGGTGCCACCAGCAGCAGGGCAGCCAGGCAACGGGGGTGCTGAAGCCAAGGCAGTCTTCGACCTGGTAACTTTAGAAAGAGCTTTGGGGCAAAGCACCTCACTGAAATACCTGCGAAGCAGTGCCTCCTCCTTGGGCTGGGTCAGGGAGGGTTTGGTTCAGAGGGAGAGCTGGGGGCCATTACCCATCCCTGTCCCTGCAGAGTCAGCTGGGCTGCCGGCTCGTGCAGGCAGAGACCTGCTCTGGGGAAGCACGGAAACCCTCATCTCTCACTAACCCAGTGTTCCCATGCAATATCTTCTCTGTCACCAACAAATCATGGTGTTGCTTTACTCCCAGCACATTCACCACTGCAAGTACCACCAGCCGCCCATCAGGCAGACATCTGGGGTGAGTGTGTGAAGGACAAGGCCAACACAGGCAGGAATTGCTCCTCCAGTTGCATTGCAAAAGCAAGTCTCAGTCCTCACACCTCCAAATGCTGGGCTGCAGGTGCAAAGCAGGTAGCAGGAAATGCACGGCTTCGCTTTGCACCTGCAGAAGAAATGAGCCTTATTCTTTTGCAAATTTACCCCATAATGAGAAACATATGTTATAGAACATGATTTTCTACAAACCAAGCATTTGCTGCATAGTTTATGGTTAAGTCTGAATGTAGTCACAGCTGTCATGGGAATTATGGGTTCCTTGATTTTCATAATTAAAAAGAGAGAGAGGAAAAGAGGGGGGAAAGGAAGCAGAAGCCCAGCGCCTGGTGCTGTGGGCACTGCCCGCGACACGCAGCGGGCGGCTTCGCTGTGGGAGGGAGAAATTCTCCTGCTGGAAATTCATTGAAATATTTCCTATCCCGGTAGGTTATGCAGGGAACACTGTCTGCCTGATTCAGCGGTTAATGAAATAAAAGATATTCCAAATAAAAAAATAGATTCTGTTTTTGGGCTCTTGGGAAATCATTACTGACTAGTGACCTCTCTTAACCTGGATAAGGTTCACGCAGGAGATGTCAAAGCATGAAGCATAGCAAATATCTACGAGCATGTACAATTACAGGTTTATTAAAGGGAAACAAGGACCATACGATAAATGGAAAAACCTGTTTTATGGACACGGTGAGCAGGCGTTTTCAAAAAGAGCCAAACCAGTTTCAGTAGGGGTTGTGTCCCTGGAGCTCCAGCCAAGCTGTCTTGCCGGGGACAAAGGCGTGGAACAGCTCTGCTGCCATGTGGTCCTGCCAGCACAGGAGATTTTTACCTGGGCACAGCAGAGGATGAAACAGTGGGTGAGGAACATGTGAAAAGCCCGTCCGAGGAAAAAAAGGGCTTCATGGCTCGAACAGGCTTATGTGGACTGGCTCAAAGCCAGCAGACACTGGGGCTGCTCCACCAAGGTTATCATCCCAGAGCAGCTACCTGGGCTGGAGGGCTGCGGGGGTCCCAAATAGCTCTCCTCTTCCATTTATGCTGGGCATGATCCTCCCTGCCCCATATCCTCTCTGGTCCCACTAGCAAGGTGCTGGCTGCCACTGGCAGCACCGCCTGCTTCCATGACCGTAGGGAACGGCAAGCGCAGGGAGCCCCATCCGAGGGACCTGGCACAGCATCGCTCCTGCAAAGGCGCTTCTTTCCCCATCAGCTGCCTGCCTCTGCCACAGCATTCCCCACAATTACAGCTCTGTGTAATTAATAATGTTTTCATGAAGGGCATTTCCCTTGCATTGGGAAACAACTGCAATCACATTGACGGTATATCAACCAAAATACAAGTCACTTGGGGAATAAAGCAAAGATGTAATTGAGGATCCACTATTTATCACTCTTTCCAGAATTATCGAGCGCACGGCACTAATACTTTTGACACACACGCTGTTCTCAAGCACTGTTTCATTGTCATCAGATAATTTTTTTAAAAGGAAATAAAACATCTAACTACTTTAAAAAGTCTCTTTGACTTTCAATCATGAGCGTGTTGCTTATTAGTGAGATGAATTTATAGGTAAGGCGCTAATCTTCTATAATCATCCTTTTATAGGCAGATGCCATCAGGTTTGCATAAGTAGTGACATTAACTGTTACAGCTTTAAGTAGAAATCAGAGTGCAGAAATGTAAATAACTACTGGATTTTAATATGTAATTAGTGATGCGAAACCTTAGTTACAATATTTAATTACAAAAAATGGATATGTTTCACCACACTCATTGCAAACCGGAGCACTCCAGTACATCTGACGCGTGCAGAGCCGCTGGCGTTGAGTGCGCTTGCGGCATTTTGCAACCTCCTCGTGTGGCTTGGGAGCTCTGGCGTGGCTGGGTCTACACAGATTTGTGCAATTGGATAAGAACTAGAGAATCAAATCCTAAATCCTATCTATTTGGGGGGATTAGCCTGTTCAGCTAATTCACTGAGGTAGGATTTTTAGTTATTCGACTAGTCTTTCAGACTGCATCCTGAGGGAAATCAGGCAGCATCTCTCCAGCTCGTACACACCAGCAGCCAGCCCAGGCGGCTGGCCCCACTGGCAGGTAAGTGATGCTGTTGCTGCTCTGGCTGAGCTGCTCAGGAAAACGGCAGCCATGCCCATCACCAGCGAAGAGAGTGGAAAGCTTTCACACTTTGATGCCTATAGCCCAATTAATGGGGAGATTAGCAAGTTGGGTTTTTTTCCACCTTTAAGTAGCAGCCCACCTCCCCTCCCCTCATCCAGCCAAATGCCGTAATATTTTATGAAATCTCTAGTGTCACTTCAGCAAGGCTGGTGATAGACGTAGGGAGGAGGGGATGAAATAAAAGAAGTAGACAAATAAAGGACAAAGGGCAAGATGCTGCTTGATTTATGTAGAGCATCCTCAGGAGAAACTCCCCTCCACTCCAGCGACAGTATGAGGTCAGTGCTGCAGGATCAGTCCTCAGATCTGCAAAAGGAGTTTCCCTTCAATCCTTGCCTCATTGCAGCCTTCAGAGAGCTTCGGTAATTAGGGTTGTGCGTGTGCGTTTCCATTATAACTCCCGTCACAGGAACTCTCTGCCCGGGCTGGAGGTAGCACTCGCATCTCCAAGACAATAGACAATTTCAGCCTTTCCCCTGTGCCCGGTTTGTCCGGTGCCAGCCCCCCAGGCATGAGCCATGCGGGCTGACTGCTGCTCTTCTCAAGCTTCCAGGAGCCAAGTGTGGTCCTGGGGTGTCCTACCACAGAAAAAGTGGGACATTTGCCCTGCTGTGCCGGGGGAACAGCCTGTACTGCACCCACCGCTGCGTGTGAGCGAGCTGTGCAGCCTGGGGCTGGTGCAGCCCCTGAGCTCTGCAGAGCCAAGCTGACCCCTCGCCCCACTGGGCTGAACTGGGGGCTCTTACTGGGGACACGGGCTGGAGGGCAAGCAGGGACAGAGAAAGGGGGCTATCTGCTGCAGGGACATGGCTCGGGTGCCCTCGCTGCCCCTCACTGCCTGGATGGCGAGCAGGGACCGGCTGGGGCAAGGAGCCCCATGGGCTCTGCTGCCTCCCCTAGAACGCACCCAGCCCTGCCGGTACAGCTTCGTGGTGGGTGGCTGCGCCCCTCCAACTGGGCTGACTTGAGGTCACCAGTCACCAGTTGGCTGGCCTGGCCAACAAGTCCAGGGTCTGGTTGGAAATGCATTTCTTCACTCTCCCTCGCAGGCAGCAGTACCAGTACCCCCAGTAAGTCATCAGAAGGAGGGAATGGGAGTGCGCTGCTGTCGTCTCTGACTCCATTTACTGTCGAGGACTTTTATTTTTTGACTGGATGCGTGAAAAGGGTATTATGAACAAGTTATAGAAAGTGGGGAATGAGAAGCGTAGCAAGCATAAAATAATTCAGAACAACAGGCATCTTTCATATGGCCAGTACAGCCAAGAGAGGAGCAGCAGCGTGGCTGCGGAGCCATAAATAACGGTGGAAGGGAGGAGAAATTCGGCAGTGACAGCAAGAGGAAAAATACAAGATTTCAGATGCAGCTTGGCAAGACGGGCACCGGCACTGTGTCCTACTAACGGATTCTGTTGCATTTGCAACACACTGATCCCCATTCCTGAAACTTCAGAAGTAGTTGCTGGGAGCTGAGCAGTTCTCTGATGCTCATTATTGCTGATAATAACTGATCAAAGGCCCGATATTAGCTGTGCAAATACAGGCAAAACTCTTTTGCATAAGACATCTTTTAAAAGTTGCAAACCTCCCCAGAACCAGCGGTTGGGAGGCATTCATTGTGTCATACGCATTAATTCAGTTGGCACATTACAATGTTAAACTAAATGACATTATTACAAAGCTGTGCTAAGAAGTGTTGACAGGTCCATATGGTAATTTTACAATGTATAATGAACACACAGACTCCTTTCTTGCAGAAATTTATAGTTCAAATCTATACCCAGGATATCCAGTTTTATTTCCAGAAACTTAAATTGACTTATTACGATGTAGTGAATGTATAAATTAGTTCCAGTAGTTAAACTGAAGCATTTCCCCACAGACTCAATTAGATTCATTAATCTACTGTGTAGACCTGTAAACGGTCCATTGTTCTTTTCCCCCCCAAAATGTCAAAAACTATTTCTCTAACTATAAAATATTTCCTACAAAAACTGTTTTAAATGGTAAGAATTATTTAATATTAGGAACCCAGGTCCACAAATTATTTCAGCGCCCTTGTTCTTCTTCAAAAGAAAAATAGGGTTCAGCCCTCACCAGATAATTTAGTGGGACGGAGGCTGAATTCACTCTTCTATTAAGCTTAAGACCTAACGGCATAAACCAGATCACTTTCCACCCTCATCCTGGAGAATAAATCGCTGGAAAGGGGATACTTGTGTGTTTTCCTAACCTACAACACATGTTGCTCTAAACGTTTGTGTACAGCCAGATGCTGCCAAGGGTCGGCTGCAGCCGCCGGTCTGGCACAGCATCCGCAGGGACCCGCACCGGGAGTCGCAGAAGAACAGCTGGTGGAAGCAGAAACCTTCCACCCTGCTTTGCATGGGGACCATAACCTCTGTTTACAGGTCAGAAAGACAGTCTTAAAATTATCGCTTCCTCAGAACAAAATCCACTTTATTCACATCCATCGGCATGGCTCTGCCCTGAGTCGTAGTTTCTTCCTTTCTGGTTCCACTGTGTAATGGCATTGATTATGTGCTGCTTTGCAGATGGGACACGACCCCAAAATCCAGACAACCGACAACGTGTCTTTTATTGATGGGGCCTCATCGAGCCAGTTAAACTCTGCAGTGACAATTACAGGGCACCATCCCCAAAAAAGAGGGGTTGGAACGAGCCTATGGTCCTGACTAAGAGAGCAGCTGATCTCTGCAGGCTGGAGATGGGGCTCTGCTGGGAGCATGGGAACGTCCGCGTCCCAGCCTCCCGCTGGCTTTGCTCTCTGGCATCAGAGACCATCTGCCACTGCTGAACAAAGTTACAACTATTTTCAAGCTGATCTGCTGAAAAAGTGGCAGTGTCGGGGTACTGGTGTTGGAAGGAAGGAAGGGAGGAAGGAAGGAAGGGAGGGGGGCAGGAGGGAGGGAGGACGGAAG
>JAVJGI010000064.1:43112819-43175849 GCA_035590275.1 Ibycter americanus | reverse complement strand
GGGCGGCGTGGGCTGCCCTCACCCTGCCTGCTGCGCCCGCGCTGCCGCAGCACCCTGGGGCACGTCCCTGCCCGGGGAGGCTCTTCTGTGCACACCTCTGTGTCCAGCAGCATGATGGCTCCTGCCCGGGCACCATCTTCAGCTCCAGAAAGACAGACATAATAATTTAAACCAATATCCTGTCCTTGCCATTGGGCGTTCAGTGAAAATCAGAGAAAAAACTTGCCGTGACTGCAGTCGGTGCAGGTCAAGTGCAAGAGCAGATGGGGTAACGGGTGCAGCCCGTGCTCTTTCACAAGTGCCGCCACTGCCACCGCGCTTTGACTTTCCACAGTCCTGCTCATTGTTGTCTGGGGCTGAGTTTGTGCTATTTCAGCTTCAGGGGGCAAGGACCGTCAATTATTTTTTGTCCATAAAGTGCCATGCACGTCTGGGATGCTCTTTAAATAGTAATAATAATAATGTTGTAGCTCCTGACAAAGCTTTTGCCCATTCCACAGTCCCTGAGCATGCTGCAGCAAATTGCTAAGCAACACCAATTTCCCCACTTGTTTGCAATTGTGTGGTGCATTACCGGGGCTCCTGGTGGCCTCTCGCCCCGAGGGCCAGCACGCTGCTCGCTGTCGCGCTGCACCCGAAGGTGGACTTCTGCCGAACATGCTCACCCGAAGCACGCAGGGATTCTGCTGCTGCTCCAGGTGCTGCAAAACACCAGGTGATCAGGTAACAGCGACCGGAACACCCAAACTGAGAGCTGGATGACAGCTCCCTGGTGTTCACACAAAAGCAGCGACATTTTTAAAGCAATGGTCTCTCTGTTTCTGCTCTGTGCCTTCAGGATTTGTGCTTTCATCTTTTTGGCTGCCGCTGTACGTCTAGTTCGTTTATTTATTTACTTTCAGGAAGGCTGGAGAAGGATGCCGTGGCTCTTGTGGTAAAACCGTGAAGGCTGGTGATGCCCCCGCACCCACCGTGGCACACGCCGGCTCTGCCGCGCCTCGGGCATCGCGATGATGTATTGCCTGCGTCTGCAGGAACGAATGGTGTGATCCTGAATTACACTGGCTGGATTATAGATTTGTTGCATATGAAATAGGATTATCCTTAATATGAGATAAAAATCTTTTCTTCCCAATTTCTAAATCTTTGGAGGGACTAAAGGGCACATACAAATGGGTACAGTGACTAAATGAGATATGCCATGCCGCAATAGCGGAGACAGATGTGTCGTGTTCAGATGCGGTTGCATTTCTAGAAGTACTCATTTTGAGCTAATCAGCGCTGCTAAACAGTCATTTTGATTTATATCTGTTGATAAATCATTCTTCCTTAGCAATGTCCAGCTGGGATTCAGTCGGGAGGAGAGGGTGCCTCCTCAAAGTGCGGGGCAAGCTGGGAGGATGCTCCGGCAGCTGGCTCCAGGGGCACTCCAGCATGCAGCCTTGGAAATCGCCGAGGCTTCTCTGCAAACATCACATATGTTCAATGGCAACAAGAACCATCACCAGCATTTTAGTGTTGCTGCTGTTATCAGGATTCTGGTTTGTTTGGTTTTTCGCCTTGTAGTCGGTGCTCGCCGGGTGTGAAGCCATAAGGATCCGGGCAGCCTGCAAGCCCCGGCAGCTGAGCCGGTGTGCGGGCACCGCCGGGTGCTGGGACATTGCACCCACGGGCTGTCCCAAGCTGTGTCTCCGGCGCCTGAGTTGCCGGGTGGGAGGCTCGGCTGGCCACAGTCCCTTCATTTACCTCGAGAGCAACTATGTAAAGAGCGGAAGAAAATTTATGAAGGAAGGGATTGCTCATGAATTTTCCTATTTATTTTGCTGGGATTTGAATTACTTTTCTCCACTGAACAACCCCACCCATCCTCATTTACATAGTGGGAGCCGATGATGGTAATATTTAAAATAAGAGGCCTGAGCAGCCCTGCTACAATACCAGGGATTTTGTTGAATGTGAGAAGAAAGTGTTGCTTCTTGTCCGTGTATCTTCCAGTGAACGGTTTCCAGATCCATTTAAACCAACAGCTATTTGACCAAGAACTTTTGTTGCATTAAATATATTTATTGCACTAAATATATTTATTTTCCATTTCCCTGAATTCCCATCCTTTCAGTGGAAAGCTCGTGGGTGTTTGTCTTTGACACTACGCACTGTCATTACAAAGTATCTGAGTATAACTTAGAAAAAAGAGTTCTGCCATGGAAATCTTGTCTGCAATTACAGCAGTTCTTGGAGAGTCTCTTCAAAATCCTCAGATGAGTAGTACGAGATAGAACTACAGCATTTATTGCCATGCCTGTAACGGGATGCTGAGTTGGCTGGATGCCGTGGTGCTCCGTGTGAGCTGGGTGACCAGAGCCAGGAGGAGGGTGAGTGGCTCTTACGGACCCTGAAAGTTCACGGCTTGGGTGAACTGCTGCTGGCTGCAGTGCCTGTGGGGTGTGTGCAAGCAGCGTGCAGATTTCATAGCAAATTTTATATGTGAACCTATATACTGCCACATGGATGGTGATGTGGAAAGGGGAAAAGAGGTGGTTAAGCTGCAGGGAGGTGCAGCACAGGGCTACCCTGGGTCGGCCTGTCCTGCTGGCAGCGCCAGGGGCAGGAGCAAGGGGTGGGTAAAGTGTCGAGGGCAGCGGGGTCTGGCTGCACCGGGATGCCTTGTGTGCCGCAGCTGGCGATGGCCTCTCCTCCTGCCAGAGAGCCATGTCCTGCTGGGCGGGCAGAATCAGAGCAGCAAGGGCACCTCACCGGGTACTTTTGGGAAACAGCGGAGCAGCTCCCCTCCTCAACAAAATCCCACTAGAAAATAGAGTAAATCGCACCTGACAGTGCTTTTCCTTCAAAAACAATGAAATGGAACTGGAGTTGACTTAGGATATAAATCTCTATCCTCTCAGTCATTTTTGTGCTAGTTTTTCATAAACTTGGCTGCTTCTCGTTTGCCCTCTAATAATTCTCTGAAGGCTCATTTCCCCTGTATAACTCTGTGTAAACACAAAGTTGAAGAAAGGGTATTTAGACTCATCCTTCAGGAGTGCTGTTTTTGAGAAAATGCTTGTTTACCTACGTCAGTAATTTTCAAAAATATAATGTGCATTTGAAGATCAAAGATAATCATGTGTGAAAACTCCAGCATTTTGATCAGGTCGAAACTCCTGCAGAATTGCATTTTCAGCTCGGCTTCATGCAGGCTTGCCTTATATCATGAAAACAATGAAAAGGCAAGTGATCCGCCAGCTCTAACAATAGGAGGATTAATACCAAACACCTCCGATGGCTGATGGCGTGGGTCCTTTATGACATTATTCTTCATGAGTGAGGAGGGATCTGATAATTCATGTTATTAGGTCTTCCCTCATGAGTAAAGATAAATGTCATCAAAGGTAGGAGCTATTATGCATTCTATACAATGCAAGTTACCTCGCTACAATTTTTTCTCAGTGTATTTTCTAATAGTTTTATGTATGCAAGGGGGAAAATATGTGTAAAAGCTCATACAAATTATTTTTTAATGCATTTTTTTAAGACTGCAAAAGAATAAGTTATTGATGACACGCTTGGCACACATCACGTTCTCCTATCTTTATCCCAAATTTGCAGAAATGGACAACCTTGAGGAGAAAATCACAGCTCTGGTTCCCAAGTACCAGAAATGCATCGAGTTGGGTGTAACTGGGCAGCAGAAGGTGACACCCCCTGTCCCATGACCAGCGGCTGGGCTGTGCCAGTGCAGTGCCAGGGGTTCCACTGCACCTCCCAGGCACCCTCCGAGGACTTTGGTTCTGCCCATCACCCAGATGTTGAATTTTCAAGAAACCTGTCCCAGGTTGTGTGGTCAATACTGTATGGTCAATCAAGGCCCTGCTGAATTACGCTGATAACTGTGTACAACTCCAGTGGCTATGGATGCGTCATCGAGTGAGAACTGGGCTTCTCATTAAGAAAGTCACAGCAGCAACAAAACCCCTTTATAAAAACCTCAGTAAAGCAAAGAGATTAAAAACCTGACTGATGAAGAGTCAAAAAACTCCAAGGCCCAAGAAGATCTCTAAAACTGACCCTTGGGAAAACCTTAGGAAATTTTAACATGTCCTTGCTGAGGGGTTGATTCATACAAGCTGATACCAAATTATCCGGCAACCCTGAGCTGGGCTCAATGGGGCCACTTTAATTTTACGCATGTAAATGTGTGTGTGTTTGCATAAAACAGCTTATTCCATGACATAACACCGAGGGAGCTGTTGTGGTATCATGGACGTTAGCGATGTTGGGGATTTACAGATAGCTGTGGGCTGTGGGTGCCACTGCCCGCCTGGAGTGACTGTGAACCCCGTGCATTGGCATGGCACGGCATGGGATGGCATGGCTCGGCGTGGCACGGCATGGCACAGCACAGCGTGGCACCACCTTTAAAACAGGACAGCAAAACAGCTAGGAGACCGTAATGTGTGGTTAAGATTTATAAACAGAAGGAAAAATGTGGGGTCCCCTCGTTTTGTGTTAGCATATCCAAGCACAAGTTCAGGGATGCCCTTGCATGGACCTCGCAGGGGGTTGAGGTCTCCTTGGCTCTTCACCTGTAAATTATTCACTCTGCATTTTTTGTCCGCATTGGATTTTTCTGGGCTTGCGTCTGCTGGCACCACTGGCGCAGCGCGGTGGGAGCCCTGGCGCCCTCCAGACTCCGTCGGGCTGCTCTCATCAGGCTGCGGGTATTTCAGCGAAGCACTGGTGAAGGTATTTGAAGTGTGAGTGCCGTGCTGGAGGCGGCAGGGTGGGAGGCTGAGAGCAGGTGGCTGTCCCGGTCAGAGTGCCCAGCTGCACCACTGCTGCTGTTTGATCTCTCCACGACTTTCCAGCCCAGGGGAGCCTGGGGCTACTTCCACACGCTTTTCCCTGGCAGAGAGCGGTGCCATACTGCAATGGGTAGGGACCCATTATTTATACAGGCTCAGGGACGGCCTGCAGCATCGTGGTGGCGGGACAATTCCTAAATCCCACAGCTGGAAGCTGGCCCTTAGGCGATTCATCAGGCAAGGCAGGAAAGGCTCCGTGCCCATGCCTTCAGCAAACAGGAATATGCACGTCCACACAAGGGCAATTACTTTGTGCGAATGTGACAAGGGAAAATTGAATGTAAAGTCTGCTGTAAACAGCCAATAAATCTTGCTTTCTGTGCTCAGTCGAGGAGGAGCCCAGGTGTTTGTAAGTCCCTGTGTAGGTAGCAGGAGTGCAGCTACGTGCGCGGTGAAGGCAGACGGAGCGGGGTACTGGAGCTGCCTGCACCCCGAGCGCGTTCTTGTGCATCACCCGTCCCACGGGTTGCCAGCCTCAGAGCGCCTGTTGCTCCCGTACCCCTGTGTGCTCAGAAGAAGAAACCTCTGGAGAGGCTGCCGGTACCAACCCCACTTGTGTGAGCGATGCCCAGATGGCTCAGCAGCAACCCCACTTGCTTTCCAAAGCCTCTGTGTGGTGACCAAAGGGGGTGACAAGGCAGCCCATGGGGGCAGTGGTGATGCTCTTGCACCGGTATGTGCCCACCCTCGCATCAGGAGTGCTGGGTGTCCCCAGGAGCATGCCCTGCAGCCAGGAGAAGATGTGGCACATGGTCCACTCGCCCTCTCCTGCTGCCCCGGTCACGGCGCCCACAGACCATGGTGTGCCCACAGACCATCCCAGCTCTGTTGTTGCCATTTGTCCCTCTGGCATTTTGCTCTAAAACCTGGCAGTGCAAGCACTCCATCCCATGGCAAGCTGCCCTTGTCCCTTGGGGCTACAGAGGCCACCTATAGACCCTATAGGTGCCTTCAGGCTGTGCCCCATGCCCCACCAACTCACCACCCCCGCACCCTCCAACAGGCATCGGGGTGTGTAGAGGGCGATGCTTTCCCAGGAGCCAGGTTTGGGGCGTTGAGGGGCACTGCAGGCAGCATGCCCCCCCACCGCCCACCCTGGGGTGCCCATCCCCTGGCAAGGGTGGGAGCAGGGATGGGGCCGGACGGAGCAGTACCCGGCACCAGGGAGGAAAGTTTGTAAAGAAAGTACTGAACACAGACTTCCCAGGGTATCAGAAGGAAAATTTATGCATCGCCTTTGAGTTCAACTTCTCCATTAAAGCTTTTTCCCTATAATCTAGGGAGTTCTTATCTTGGTGACTTATGATGTTATGGAGGGGCTCATGCATGGAAAATGTCAATAGAAATAGTAACTCTAGAAGGGAAGGGCCTCCTAATTAGTCCCCATTTAGATTTTATGATGGCTTGGAGATCTGCTCATCCTGACAGTGCGCACTCTGGTTACATATTGTTCTAGCCTGAGGGAACCATAGGAAAATCCAGATTTATTGTACCTATCATACCAGCATATTTCATTTGCCATTATGAGCAGCCATCTCGCAATGATGCAGGAGTATTTATTACAGATTAAATTGTAGGACCTGGATGGTTTAGTGAGGTTCTTGAGGTATCATTTATGTCATTAACTGGCTCATTATCAGATCTGCAAATCTCAATTCCTTTTTTGTGCCTTCTGTTTAAGAGCTGAGACCTGAGCTGGGGCTCTGGCAGGCTATGGGTCCCAGGGTGTGCATGCATGCCGGCACGTGTGCGTGTGTGCATGTACACGTGTGTGCGCGTACACACGTGTGTGTGGTGCCAGGGCACGGAGGAGGCGCAGCCCCTGCCTCGTGCCTCGGGGAGGACGGGTGCTGGGAGCCGGGGTCGGGCTGCTCCGGCTCGCCAGGGACCCTCGATGACAACGCTTAATGACCAGCTACGCACGTGCGTAAAAACGGGGCACGAACTTGCCTCGAGCGCGGGCGGTATTTCACCCCGTCCTCTCCCATATGTTTCTGTACCGATTCCTCTCCATTAAACCACAACTTAGAAAGGAAAAGCTGAGAAAGGCGGTGGTAGGAGAGGAGGTAATTTAACTCTAATTATTTAACAAGTCTATTCCAGGCATAAGCTTATTACCAGTGGCAAAAGAATACGCTGGAATTTTTTCCCCCTCTCTCTCTGTCTTTTATGCTTTATCTCTACTTGGAGAATTATTTGAAGAGGTTTAATCCAGCCTTGATTGTTGTTGTTAATGGGAAAGGAGAATAGGTTATTCTTACATGTGCTCGGCTGCTTGGCTCTCCAGAAAAGTCAGAGAGAAAGGAGCTTTCAGACACTGCCTCTGCTCTTCGATTTAGTGATATTATTTGAATTTATTGTTCGATTCGACTCGCGTGTCCTTCCTTGTTGGTATTTGCCCTATTTACTCTCCTATATTGCTTTTTCATAAAACCAGGGAATGGCATTTAAGTTGTTGTGTTCTTTGGTATTAAAAGGCACTCTGTACAAGCTCAGGAGCACATCCTGGATTGCGGGGTTCAGGGCACAGACTGCGGCAGAAGGTGCCCCACTGTTTGGTTGCTAAGATTAATTAATTCATGTGATGGCTAATATTTGCAGGAAAACTAAAGCTTGGGAAGTGGGCAATAAAGCATGAAAAATACAATCTCTCTTCTCCCCTCACTTCGCAAGCCAAAAGCAGTGAAAAGACTTCTGAAGGTGTTTACATTGCTTGATTGCACCTGAGAGTTATTTTTGTAAAAGTGATAATTTTGGGGGCTCTAAACTCACAGCATTAAGAGGATAAATACAGGCAATCACCTCCCCAGGATTGCTTACCACAGGGGTGGCTCACCGGGGCATTTCTAGTGCTTCAGAGCTCCGCACGTGCCTGTACGGCATCATCACAAAGGGAACCGCTCGGTGTGATACTCTGGCACAGAGAGGGGACCACCCCTGGAAGGGAAACGACAGTGAAATTCAAGCCCAATAAAAGGCTTCCTCAGACGTCTCCAAAACAGATGACTGGCACCCAAATATTTTCTGACCGAGCCTGAAAACAAGGCAAGCCACCACAGCGCAGATGCCTCACGTTAAACTTGTTGCTGGCAGCCCAGAGCTACCGAAGAGGTGCTGAAAGGTCGGTGGACAGTCGCACTCCCTTCTGCTCATCAGGTCACTGGGAGACTTCCCCGCAGCCTCCTCCTTACTATGCTGGCCAGAGACATCTTCCCCCAGGAATGCCTTAAACATTCCCCTGTAAAAATATATATGCATTTTAACCTCTGAAGTCCATAATACATTTTGGAGGTCTGTAAAAATTAATGCTTCAGAGTTTTTGGTGCTGTGCTAATAATTTTATTCAGCGTTTTGTACATACCTTTTAACAGAGCTATTGGCTCCAGAGTTAAAATGTGAAAAACCATGTTGAAAATAGAAGGCGTGAGGCCATTTAGACTGTACTTTTTCCTTGAAAAGGATTGGAATCCCCTAAGCATTAAAAATGTTTAAATGAGATACTTCTCTCTGTAACTTATAAATGGCCTTTTCCTCTTTATTTCATTTGTTTTGCGTTTTCCTCTATCAGCCTGAAAAGGGGGACATTTATAAACTAAAAGGAGAACAATTGCTGGATATTTATCTCAAACCAGTCTTCTAACATTTGCCCTTAGTGTTCACCCTGGGTAAGGAAATCTTCAATGAGAATGTAAATAAAAGTGGTGGTGTGTGTGTCTTCTTTTAAAGAATACTTTCTGTTCTGAGCAGCTGCAATGCCACGAAGTAATTTAGATATTTTGTGTGCTTTAAAACTTCAACTGCATCAGTGAGGAAAGCATCTGTAAATAGAAATGGTTTGGATATTGTTTAACTATTCCCTCGGTGGATATTTTAAAATGAAAATGGATTGTAATTATTAAAGAAAAAAAAAATCCCTTTACCTGAGTTGATAGCCAATTACTGAGAACTTAGTGCTAAATGAGTCGCCTCTCCCAGCCGGTATACTATAGGTACCCTTGAATAAATACAAATCTGCAACGCTATAAATAGGCTCCTTGAAATAAGAGTCTTATCTGAGCCTGCTTTGTAATGCTGCTCTCGCCAAGCTCAGTCTTCGCCGTATAATCTTAATATTGAGCTTGCTCGTTAATCTCCATTCCTTTTTTAGGTTAGTCTAGACTGTTCTGGTAGCGGTGGTGCTGGCTGGGTTGCCGTAGGAACAAGGAATTCAAGCAAATATGCTCACAGAGAAGAAATGTCTACTAATTAAATGTGAATAGCATTGATAAGGTGCCAGATCTGCTAAAATGTAGACCATAATGTCCTTCGATGTAATTCATTAGAAAATACATATATATATATATAAAAAAATAAAAAATATATACATGAGAAGTTTACAAGACATATATGATACATATACTTCTTTGTGGGGAGGGTTACATATGTTGAAGATGGCAGCAACATTTTTATATCTAGAAGTGACACTTTATATGGTTTTGTTCCTTTTGAGGCTATAAATTCTGTAATTTTGGGCGTATATCCTTTTATTGCATTTACATGGCAGATAAAGACATTTGATTCGCTGCTGCAAGTGCTGGAAGCCCTGATTAATCCCTCACCAACACCTAACTCGATTTCCACTGCTGGGATATCATTTTTCTCGTTGTTCAATGAAAAGGGGCCCCAGGCCCACAGTGGGGTGGGGGTTCCACCGCCAGCAGATGCTCGCCCCGTCGCATCGCCCGGGTCACCCGGGGGGAGCTCTGCCAGCCTCCTGCCGCCACTTTGGGTGATTTTTATTCTTATTCTGTGTTTCAGTCCCCCTCCACAGGACTTGATGCCTCAATTTGCCCTGGGTACAAATGGGATAATAAAATTTCTGATCTCCCTGCTTCCTCTTTGTTTGCTACTTAGCCAATTCCTTTATTTTCCAGGCAAGGACTATTTAATACTGCATACGTAAATCAAACCCAGGTAGAGCCCCAGCAGGTACTGGGGCTGTGAGGCATGCCTAGCAAAGCTGGCTGATCAAGGATACTACCAAAATCCAAAATTTTCCAACTATGTAATTCTAAAAACAAATGAACTGCAAACATTGATAAATACACTGATGTTACAGATGGGGAAACTGAGGCATAGAAAGAAGATGCAGATTTTATTTCAAAGTCTCTAAAAGTCAGCTTCCTCAGCTTACCCTCCCCAGAACACCAGGGAAATGGCACATTAATCACGTGCAAGGGGGAAAACGGGGTTTGCTTTTCGTGCGTATCACCTCCCCACCCACCCAGCCCTTCTGCAGCGCACAAACATCAGCTGGTGCTCTTGGTTGTCTTCACAGAGCCAAGGACTCGGGGCTGGGATGCTGAGAGAGCATACATAAAATGAGAACTGATCATCACAACTTCAGAACATCACTTTGGAACATCCCTGTTCCCTGAAAACGGTATGTGCAAAGATATCCTGTAAAGAACAATGTTTTGACTGAATTTTTGCTGGTTTTGCAAAGGATATTCTACCCGCGAGGCAGCAGGTTCTCAGCGGATAAGGAAAGTGTATTCTTATCTGCATAAACACGTAGGCTCTACAAGCATGTTAATTTCATTCTCATTTTTAATTACAGTTCAAGGACTAAATTCATCTCAGTCATGCTCACGCTTAGGTGGGATAAATGCAGTGAGGGTCCCACAGATTTACAGCAGTGTGGTAAGAGCAGGATTTTGCCTAATTTCCTGATGCCTCCCCCCGCCTCCCCTTCCCCCCTGTGCTTGCTAGGGGCTTTTACACTTAGTCTTGGGTTGTTTTATTTTTTACACTTGCCTTGGCTTTTACTCTTAGCCACCTCCCCAAAGGGGACAGGGGTCAGGGCAGAGTTCGTCCTGCTTCACCGGCCTGAGCGGCTCTGGGATTTCTGCTGGCACTCCTTTAATGTCGTCATCTTCTGTTCATCAACCAGCATCACCACATTGGTTCCTCCTGTCCGCATGTGGCATGAACTGAAAATGTCACCCTTCCCCTCTGTTCCAGGGGATGCTTGGAGGCAGCCAGGGCAGGGGCCACCCGGGACCCCCAGCCTCCCTGCGACCACCCAGCTACTGCCCTAAGGGGATGCTTCCTGCCCTCCCAGCTTTCCCGCTGTCGGGGGGGAAGGACCCACAGGACAAGGAGTAGTGATAGTGGGAGGCTCCAGCTTTGGCTGCAAAAGCTGGTGGCCTGGAGCCCCAGGGTCCTGAGGGACAAACCACTGCCCCCCCTTAACGCCAGTGGTCAAGCCCTGCCCTGGCAGGGGGAACACCTTCACCCACGGGCTCACCCCGTGTTCACCCGCCGGCTGTCCAAACCAAGATGGGGGCTTATCCGGAGACTGATGCTTTGCACGTGTCAGCAGTCACAGGATCAGGCCATTACCTTTCCGACCTTTCACAGCCATGGTCCTCACCATGCCCAGCCTTCTTCCTGGGTGCCCTGTGGACACAGACACCAGTGGGCATCAGGAAGCCGTGGCAGCCTTGCCATGAGTGGTGCCTGTCCCTGCTGTCGGCATGTGGCATGAGATGCAGATGATAGCCAGCAGATCGCTACTGCGATGGAAAAGCACCCAGAAGAAAGACAAGCTGATCTGAGTGCCCCCGACCATTTACAATTTATATGTCCTTGTCAGATAGGGAGTTTGATGACTCTAATGTCATGTTTGTCCTTCACCCTGAGAAAATCTCCTTTTAAAGATCACCAGCCCATCTCTATTGACAATAACTGTGCAGGTCACGGTATTAACATGTGTTGGATTTTTCCAAAATGCTGATCTTTTTTTAACCATAAAAAAAGAGCAAAAAATTAAAAACCTGTGATTCCCAAACCAGACGGGACTCAGACCAAGTCTGGCAGAGAGGTGAACTGGGGCTGGGTGTGGGTGAAGCAGCAGCCTGTGTGGTGCTGGAGCCTGGTTTGCTCCTCTAGCGTAACCAGGGTTTCTCATGCAGAGTTTTTTCCCACTTCTGAGAAGGGCTGTCTGAAATGTGAATATTTTCATGCCTTGTCAGGAGACTTCTGCTCAGCCCTGGTACTTTCATTTCCCATGAATCCTGCACTAGCAGCTCCTGGAAAGCTGCAGTGCACTAGAGAAATAGGTTTATCGGGCAGACTCTGCAGAACAACAGCAAGCATTGCTGTTTGATTGCATTTCCTACCTTTTCCCCATGTTCCAAGCAAGGAGCTGATCTAACAGCAAGGAGCACACCTGTTTCTGCCTCTAGTTCTTCCTGGCAGAGCCCTGCCTGCAGCATGGGGTGGGCTCGCTGCTGCAGGGGTGCTGAGGACTGAGGGGGACCCCGAGGGACCCCTACCCTCCCACCTGCCCCAAATCCAAGCACTCTGAACCATATGGACATCCTCCCAGAGACTTTGTAGGGCTCTGGATCAGGCCTGGTGACATGAATTTGGACTGTGGGAGCTGGACTCACTCACTCCAGGCTTCGCAAGGGCTGTGTGTGATGGATGCATCTCCTCACACGCCGTGTCCTGCGCTCCCCCTGTGAAGGGGGAGTCCGGGCAGTGACTGAGATGGACTGGAGACAGGGGCACACCACCCTCAGCTGACATGCTGAGGGACATGCCCGGCTGTCCCTCCACCTCCACCATGCTTTGTGCTGGTGTATGATTACAGTGGGCAAAAGCTGTGCCTTTCCTGAGAGCAGGGAGCTCCCAGGTGAGCACGCGCTGGGGGTGCAGAGAGCTTCCTTTCCTCCCTGAGCCAAAGAAAGAAGCCCTCACCACCAGAAATTAGACCTATTAAGCCCACTGATCTGTCAGCCTTGCTAATATAGGTTTGTTCTTTCCAGAGGTTTATCAAGTACCTTGTTCAGCAGTTTCAGCTATTCAAGTGATGCTGCTTCCACCACATCCCGTGGGAGACCAGGAGGGATGCTCTGTTCCTCAATTTCAGCCCTCTTTTCGTTGCATTACTCCATCTCTCAGTTTTCACGCGCCCTTGAATCACTCTGCACTTGACTGCTGTGGAGCATCTGTTTTGAAACTGCCACTGTCAAAGAGCTGTCAAAGTCAATGGGAGCCTTACAGTGGGTAAGCGAGCAAGCTGATCCAGCAGGTCTGCAGCTGCAGCGTGCTCCATGGCCAACAGCAGCTGGGGTGCAGAAGAGCACCCCTCCCCTCCCCTGGCAGCGAGACGGTGCTGAGGGCTGTGTGAGCATTTCAGAGCTGTGGGTCAGGGCCAAGGAGGAGTCTTTGCTGCACATCCTGGGTGCTGTTGCAGCAGACACCTGCCGCTAGCTTTCCAAACTCACTCTCTTTCATGTATCGGTAGGTCCAGAAATGTCATTAGTACTAATGTGACTGGTGGCTGCGTGCTGGGGAAAAATGTTTTCCTTTGCTTGATCTTTTTCAAATTTTATGCTTACACCTATCCAAGCTCCGGCCAAGAGGGAGAACACTGAAGGGTGACCCCACTTCTGCCCGGAGTACTCAGCCAGTCCGGGGCTTTGCCTTCTGCCACCCAGCAGCCCTGTGCGGCAGTGGCTGGACCCCTGCCTTGTGCTGACCCCCCTGCTCCAGGCATCCTCATCAGGCAGCAGGTCCTCCAGGGCTCACAGGGAGAAGGTCGCTTCCTCACCCCCTGCACCATGATTGCACAGGCTAATTGAGGGCATGCCGCTGGCTGCGGCAGCAGGGGGGCTGGGGAAGTGCAGGGCTCTGCCGGTGTGCCGGTGCCACCAGCACACCGCAGGGCGAGGGCTAAGGAGGAGGCAGGCGGTGTGGCTGGGCTCTCAGACTGCATCCCCATGACAGCGTCCAGCTGTGCAGCAAGAGCATACTAAACCTGGGCACAGGGGGTAATGGCAAACTCCCCTGCTCTGCTGCTGTTCATGCCGGGGGTACCCAGGTGCACAGGACTGGGTCTTGCAGTTGGTGGGATGAGTCCTTTGCGGGCAAGAACTCAATAAAATATTTTATTTATTTAAGGAGACTCCCTAAGATGTAGTAAAATATGATTTTACATCTTTGCAGGGTGCTCTGTATGACTGAAAGATGGGAAATCCCACACTGTGCCGGCGTGGGGCACATCAGCCTCGCGCTGACCCTGTGTCCCACAGAGCTTCCCATGGGTCCTGTGGATCCACCTCTCAGCCAGAAACCTCCCAGCACTGGGGTCTATCCCCTTTGAGGGATACGTTGCATTGTAAGAAGGAAATAGCAGAGGTATTGCAGAGCCTAAGAATTTGTCACGTATTACATGCTCAGATGTCCAGGTTTTATAGTCTCAGCTTTACCCTTTGTAGAGCTTTGGAAACGGGAGTAGAGTACAAAGCATTTTCTGAAATACTATCCCAAAAGTTTAAAGGAACCATACTCCTACCCCTTTTGTGTGGCTTTCCAGTGCTGCTCCAGTGATCACAAGTCACAGGACAGTATTATCACTTCGCTCATTTTGGAGAAATCTTTGAGTCTGAAGTTCTTGTGCGTGCTCACTTCAGTCCAGTGCTCATGCCCTCATCCTGTGCGAGAACAGCAATAGTACTAGGTGATGTAACCAGCCGGAATTCAGCAAGTCCATAAAGTTAAAGCATTAAAAAATAAAATTAAGATTCATAGGAAATCAGAAGTCACTTTACAGAGAAAGATGTGTTTCTAACACGGCTACTCACCCTTGGTTCTCCATTCAGTGCCGTGGCTCCTTCCAGCTCCCAAGAACTGCGCGGCTCTGTGGAGGAGTTCATTTTGTTAGGCACCAAAATCAGGCATGTAGGGCAACGCAGGGGGGCTCACCGATCAGTACTTTGGGACTGTAACCCCTCCCTGTGCTATGGGGCGTCTCCCTGAGCTGTGGCAGGTGCCAGCCCCTGGACCCCGGTGCTGTCCCCATGGCTGGGGGCAGCTTTCAGCTCATAGCAGGGTGGGAGTAGGGAAAATGAAGGCTGCATGAGTGCTCCCGTCTCCTTCCCCAGGTGCTGCCAGGCCTGCAGCATGGGAGCATCAGCAGGGTGAAGGAGTGGCTCCTGGGGGAGCTGGGCAAGGAGCTGGGAGGTGGTGCCCTGTCCTGTTCGGGTGCTCACATCACCAGCTGCTGTCATTTGCAGAGGACCCTGCCGCTTCCCTTTGCAACAGTGGAGCGAGAAGAGGATGGTCGCTTGGGAATTTATAGATTGAACTGACAGCAGGTTTAAACTCAGGTGCTTATGTTACAAAATGCAATGATTGCATGGTGCAGGAACATACACAAGTGCACGCAGTCCAACCTGACTGAATTCAGCCTTAAATATAAAGGAAAACAAAACAACTTCAAAGACCTGACCCTGCAGTTCTCCTGCCTGGGAAGGCAGGGTGCATTGCTGTGTTTTGTGCAACCAGAGCTGATGGCTCAGCATCGCATCCATGGGGGTGCAGTCTGTATCCAGGGCACACGTGTAACTCCCATTAATTTAAGGGGAATTATGTGAATTGTACAGCAAGAGTTGACTATACTCCTGAGTATTGCTGTTATTATGTTTACCATCAATATTCATGAAGTCTTCTTAAAAAAAAAAAAAGAAAAAAGCAGCAGCAAGGAAATTTTGCTCTAAAGCAGAGAACTGCAATATCTTCTGGAAGCGCTTGTGAAAGTGGCAGGTTTTTTCCAATATATTTTCACTATGTCTTTCTCAGAGCGTTGTCCTGAGTTGTGAGGACAGTTATTCAAAATAGCGAATTGTCATGATACTGCACATCATCATTGCTATGTTTAGCCTCTTCCGGAAATCAATTGGTCTTGATTAATAATTTGCTTTGGAGTGTTCCAGTCTAGACAACTCTCACATATAAGCAAATGTGCAACTTTAGAACAAAGGGTATTACAAGAGCCTGCTTCTCCTTTGTGTGGTGCTATATTTGGGCGGATGCACCGATACGGTTTGTACCGACTGCCAAAAGATAAAATTCTGCAGGTTTTTTGCCCTGTTATTGCTGCCAAAGTATGTTGTCCTTTATACGTATTACAGCATCACTTACTACCGCCTTCACAGGCAACACTTTGATTTATGCAAACAACTGTATGTTTTATCCATTTGTGGGGATGTGAGGGGCACCGGGTAGCAGTAGGGGCTGCAGGTGGGGAGGAGAAGGCTCTCCATCCCCAGCGCCATGAGCCCGGCTGTGCCCTGGGCCGAGGCTGTGCTGGTGGTGGGGCGGAGGATGCTCTGCCCTCTGATTAAAGCCAGCAGAAGGAAAAAAGGCAGAAGTGGGCCCGCGCCTTCTGTCACTGCCTCCAACCACGGCCCCGCAGCAGCCTGCCAACAGGGCACTGCTCTGCCAGTTGTAAATTTTAATTGGCCATCTGGGGAAAGCACAAACCACTGACTAGAGATTAATCAGTAAATTAACCCAGGCATAATACACATTTCCCAGCGGGGCCCAGGCTGCTCGAGGCTGGGGCGGAGCAGCCGGGGATGCGGGAGGACTCGTGCAGGGATGCTGTTATTGCTTACTGCCGCGCCGCCGAACATCTTCCCTGTGTCCCGAAATTCCCTTCAGCGTGACCTTGGCAGTGCCCCTGATTTGTATGGCAGTTGCAGAGAGGTTTCCCTGTAAGTGCTCAACACAGATGGCACAGGTACCGCTGCCGTCGAAGGAAGAGTTGATGAATCAGTGAATGTGACAACTTCCCTCTGGTGAGCTGTTCGCTTGGCTGCGGAGCTGCCTCCGGGAAGAAACAGTCGTGTACCTGCGGCTGTGCCCAGAGGGACTGCATGGGGTCCAGGCTGTGCAGCCAGCGCCCAGCCTGTAAATAGGGTTGGGGGTAAACAAGCAGCACCAGCACCATGGAGGGCAAGCTTTCCCATCCATCATTTATTAGTCTTCATTCTGAAGAAAAATTTCAGGCATCCCTCACGTAGCAGGAGAGTCACCTCTGGCTTGAGCATCCCAGCCCGAGTGCCTCTGTAGCTGCAGAACGCTGATGGGGGCAGGCCATGGGCAGCAGAACCTATCCGGGGAAGGGGCAAAACCCGCTTTCCCCCTTTCCTGATGGTCATGTCCCATGCCAGCGGCATGGGTGGCAGGAGCAGCAGGGAGGAGCAGAAGGGTAAACACCGACCAGCAGCATCATCACTGCTCAGTCCAGACTGCAGGAGCCCGGTGGGGTTTGGGTTCAGACACATCTCACAAGGACATTTTCATACACATCTGCAGGTCAGCAAACGCACTGCGGTGACGGCAGGTACCAAAGGCTGCCTTGTCCCACTGCAGCAGGCAGCAACACAGCATCCCTCATGCCTGGCAGTCTTTGCTCTTGCAACAGCTTGTGTGACAGCCAGGGTTTGTCCCCGCTATCTTCAGGCAGCCCCTGCCAGGGCTGGGGGCACAGCAGGTGAGGATGGTGCCGACCCATGAGGCCACAATGCAGCAGCCACCCCGCCAAGGGAGGGGACCAGCAGCCCAGCCCACCACACAGCCCCCCACCAAGAGCACTGCTCTAGCAAGGGTTTGTGTTTATCAGGATTTATCACGCAGCCGAATTATCACACACATTTTACTTGCAAGGGAACTGAGAGGGACCCCACTTGCAATGTGATGGTTCGGGGCAGAGCCAGGAATCCCCTCCTCTCACAAATGCTGCTGCGTGCGGCGTTAGGCCAGGAAGAGACTCTCCCCATGCTGCCCGATGGCATTGCAGAGGTTTATACTGACTTTCCTGTCCCTTTTCCCAAACGTGCACCATAAAAATTGTTTCTGTCACAGTGTTTACATTCAGGTAGGGTAGTGGGGGGAGAAATCCTCTTCTACATCCCATTTGCACAGCTTCCAGCACAGTCGTGCCAGACCTCTCTGACTTCTGAGTGCTGCAGCTGAGCAGGGAGGGGGGAAAGAAAAAAAGGAAGGAAGGAAAGCAGAACAGCCGAAGAAAACTGCGAAAGACAAAAGACAGGTAGTTGGAACACAGCTCATTTCCACCCAGAAGCCAGTGTAGCTCACCCCAGTGTGATGGCAGCGCTGAAGTGCAGCAAGCTCGGTGCAGCAGCTGCAGCAGGCACAGACTGGTGCCCTTGCAATGGGTTTGCTACTTCAGCGGGTGCACTTGCCACTCTCCCTGCTCCAAATTCCCTGGCCAAATCCTGCAGCAGCTCCAAAAACCGCCCGGGCTTGGGGATCACTGGTACCCCACTGCTCTCAGAAGTGTGACATCAGGGACTTTGCCTTGACCTGGACCCTGCCAGAGTGCCGGGTGTTTGTCTGATAAACCTCCAGCTGCTGCAGGAGACAAAGCACATGCCCTTCCACCCTGGGATCAAAAATCCTGCCCAGTGACCCAGTGTCCCCTGCCTGACACCCACACAGCAGCCTTCCCAAGCCTGATTCCTAGTTAGCATTCTCCTAGTTAGCAACAAGATCAAGCTTATCTTGATAGATATCCTGATTGACTGAATAAATGCAACTAGTGCAATCGAGTGAATTGCACTCGTGCTCTGATTCTTATTTTTCCCCAGACGGAAATCTTTGCCCAGTTTGTAAAGTGCCATGGGATATTTACAGAAAACATCCCTGTGTCCACATCTTACTAGCAGCAGTATAAATACATCCTCTCTACTAGACTTGCTACTTTGGGGTGAAGCTTTGTACCATGGTTCAGTTTATTAGCCCCTAGGACTGGCTCTGTCAGCCTCTGTTGCCATAAAGAATGAACCCTGCTCTCCTGAATTTAAACATTTCTCCTAATAAGTGGTTCCTTAGCTGTGAATATATGGATGCACTGTTGTATCATGTCTGTGATTTTGCATTTTCCCCACTGTCTCTTCTGCCTGACATGATAATAAGCTATGTGTTAAGCCAGAAAAAAGCAATTTTCTCCTGAGGTTAATTTCTTTGGATTGCCCACCTGAAGTGGGGAGTTGCATATAAATTCTAATTTGTACTGAAGTGGAGAAGATTGAGTTAGTTTTTTGGCATAGATGATACAGTGCAAATCCTTATTGACATACTGGATGTTTTGTTATGTCTTCCTAGCAATTGCCTTTGGAAGAAAACAGTGTTAAACCCAGTCTTTGGCTTCCTGGATGCCAGCACCTGTATGCCCGGCGTGCCTGTTCCAGCAGGGACGAGCCCCTCTGTCTCTGCAGAAGATCTGAGCTGTGTTTGTCACCTCTGATCTGCTGCTGGCCACCACTCTGGAGAGGTCCATGCTGCCAAGTGGGTGAACTGGGGTGATCTACGGTGTGAGCTGTGACTGGTGCCCAGCGAAACAGGGCATCGCTGCGGAGCCTAGCATAGAGTGGCACAGTTTGGCCGGGAAAGGCTCTTGAGTTGGTGACCACTGCTTGCCCTAACCATGGGTACTCTTCTCCTGCTGCCAAGGAGCCAACCCTGCTTGGAGAGAGAACCTCAGGGCTAGCACAGTGCTGGAGAACACACATGCTCTGGACAGGAGCAGTCACCCATTTGTCCATGAAAATGTGGCATCAGCTCCTTCTGAGACAAGCCTTCAGAGAGACCACCCTCTTCTGCTGGCGGCACTACTGCGGTGTGGTCCCACTTCATGGGATGTGGAGAAGATGCGCCTCTTCCCACGGCACCCACCTCCCATCTGCTGGGAGGGGGCTGTGGCCAAGCAAACACCCCTGCCATCCCTCCATGCCCTGGCTGAGGTCCCACCACTCGGCAGGTCCAGAGCTCCCACCCCCACCTCCCGGTGCCCACAGTCCTCCCCTGGGACAGCACATCAGGAGACAGAGCCTGGCAAAGGCATTGAGGGGCAGCCCTGGTGACTGTCAGGCATCCATATACACACCTATGTATACCTCTGCAAAGGCTACAGAGCACTGAGGGTTAGTGAAGGGAACCGTTTTGGAGAAGAGATCCCCAGAACAGGAGCAGGGCGCCAGGCAACCAGGCAGTCCCAAGCCAGTGTTTGGTGCTACATATGGAACCACGGATGCACAGCTGAGATGTCAGTGGGGTTAGCTCTTTGGCTACCTTCTGAACCAGCTCCAGCTTTAAAAAATGGACAAAAAAATGCCAGATTAGCAAGTGTTTAATGCTACCACATACAAAAACTTAGCTGGAGCACAGCATATGAGAGTAAACTAATTTCAAAGATCCCAGCTCATGTTCACTATTTCAGGTGGCTGCTCTTGCCATTGAACTCAAAGCAACAGCTATGGGGTTCAAGTTATTGCATGAGCTTCAGCACACGCTTAAAGTGCTGCAAAATCATAGCCCAGTTTTCAGTGGGAAGGCTGAATAAAAACACATTTGGTAAACACAGGTCTCATTAGGAGCACATTTTGCAGTGACGTTACCGTGACCTGAAGATGAACATCCCACCAGTACACACATCCTACTGACCCACCCTGATGGCGGGAGCTGTTCCCAGGAGCAGTGGGAAATTACAGTATCCCACTCTTTTGGGGGAGCCTGGAACCACCAAACCAGGGGAGAACAGCCTCTGACCTGTTGTCACGGCACTGAAGGTACCATCATGCTTCAAGGTGGGTATTCAAGGCTGTCCTTGGTGGAATGGAGAGGCACACACCTGAGGTGCAGATGGGAGCTTTAAGAAGCCCACTCACCACTGAAGTTGGACAAGAAGATTTCTAGTTCATCCCGGGGAAATAAAAAGATAAAAATTGATTTATTCAGCTAGGTAAGGAATAGAGGGTTGGGGAGGGAAGAGGAATGAAAAAGCAAGAAAATAAAATATTCAGAGGGAGAAGGCACTGTGCTTTGGCCATGTGAGGAAACATTTCACAAAAGCTGGGACCTGTAGAAAGGCAGAGAGAAACCAGTTCGCTCTAAAACAAAAAACCAAAAAAACAAAAAAAAAAAAGAGGCCAAATGTGCCCTCTGCACTAATGTGATAGAAATACTGATTCAAGGGTCCCACGCTCTGGGCCCCCTGACTGCGTGTGGCACCATACCATCCAGGTGCTCGGGGACAGAGCATGCAGCTGAAGCACGCTCCCACCGCCCGCGTTTCCCCACGCCGGTGCTGGAGGGGGTGTCCTGTCACCAGGGCTGCTGAAGGATTCATGTGCTTGTGGGACAATCAGCCCAGATATTTCCTCACCAGAGTCTATTTTCTTGCAACTGAGCCTAAGATCTAGAAAATTTCCATCCATTACTTCCCAGAGCAGCACGCCAAGCTGCACACCCCCAGCATCACTCAGCATTTCACAGAAAGAGGAAAACTGTTTTTTTTTTCCTGTGTTGTGATTAATATGTAAAACTCCTAATTAATGACGGGTCTCATAGCAGAATGCATAAGTAATTCTTTTGTATTTGATAACAGGGTATATTTGAGGGGCTCTACACCTAATTATTACATACCAATTTCCTTAAAGGGTGGGCAGCCCTGCTTTCCTGACAGCACCCGTAACTACATGGGAAAAGTCTCTTAAGGGACAAGGGGAAATGATTCAGGTTGGTGATAATTCTTTACTCTTACCAAAGAAATAGAAATGGTGGTGACCAAGAAGGGTATTGCGCTCCAGCAACCACTCTGGTGTAGCTGGGAAAGAGCCTGTCCTTCCTCAGCCGCGACCTCAGTAACGCCCACGTATACAGGCAGAGGGTTTTGATGGAAGAACATTGACACTTTAATAATGGTAATTGTTAAAGTCTGATCAGAGACGGAGGTGTACAATGGCATCTCCATGCTCCCTGAGCCCAAGAGCCAAGCTGCCTGTTTAAGTTGCAAAAACATCCAAATTCAGTGCTCAATTCAACCAGTGCAGTTGAAAAAAAGGAAGGAAGAGGTGGCTGGCGGCCTCAGGAACTGGATCATGTGTAGCTCAGGTGGACGGCGACCCTCCTGGGTTGAGGGTCTTGGTATGTAAAGGCTGGTCCTTGCAGCCGCTGCAGGAGAGGAGGCTTTTCGGGGGGGATTTTGGGGAGAAAAAGTTTGTGTATTGGGGAGGGCCAGGCAGACTGGCATATTTCTACTAGAAGTGACTGTGAAGAACATATGGTTTAATTTAATGCAAGAGACTTTGTAGATTATAATTGAGTAGATAATTGGGAAAGGATTATAATTGTTTATGAGAGGGAGGGATTTAGTAATTATTCAGAGCTGTTTTAAAAGACTTATAAATACTCCTTGACAAAGGCCCAGGAGGGGCCAAAACATTGGCTTGATCATTTCCCTACCTCTCCAGAATTAATGTTTAAGCATGTATGATAAATCAGTAATAAGGTGCAGTACACTGCTGAGCACTCGCGGGTGCTGGCGGATGGGGGGGGGTGCCCCAGGCCCTGGTACCTGTGCCCAACCTGGCATCCCCATCCGCTTCTCCCAGTTACCAGGAACCTGGTGGAAATGCCTGGGCACGGCAATTTGCACAAGGATGTACAAAACCATGCATGTGCATATACAAAATTATGCACAAAAGCTGCTAAAAAGGAGTTCAAATGATGTTTTATCCAAAAAGGCCCTGCTGGCACCCCTTTAAAGGTACGTGTGGGCTGCAGAATTGCATGCACGAGCATGTTGGCACCAGTCCTGTTGCAATTACATCAGTTTCTTTTACTCTGAAGAGTGAACATCAATATCAATTATTTAAAATTCTGGACTGTCAAAATATATGTGAATAAACAAATCTGAGCGGGCAAACAACACTCACGTATACCAAATATTTCTTCTCTTCAGCATGCCTCTCCAGAAAAGCCTGAACGTGTATCTAAAATAATTAGATTTTGTTCAGTAATCAAACTCAATCAGATGGATTCTCTGTGAACTACTTTTATACCCACAATGAGGAATGTGTGTCATTCTCTGTACATTTGCATATTTTTCCATAAACCTAAAACCAATCAATTTTGAAGAGTTATGATAATATAAAGAATCTGAGGCAATTACATGTCTTTTAAACAGGGATTCAAAATGCATTCCGCTGACAGTGTTCAGGTAGTAAAACAGTCAAAACTTCTTTAACCCTTTTGGTGACATCTCTGTTAGGGCACAGTGGCTGATGCTGGGGACATCAGAGGAGCCGATGGCCGGAGGTGCAGCCGGGGGCCGTTAATTCCCCCTGGTCGTTAATCCCGCCGGCAGGGCCCGGGGCTGGTGCTGCTGTGCCCTTACACAGCTCTGACGTGGAGCTCGCATCGTGCAACATGGAGCGGCGCTGCCGGGGAACCCGTCCCAGGGGCTGATAGGCAAATTAGCAGTGCCATATTTTCCTCAGCGATTATGCCAAATATCACATCAGCCACCATATGGGCTTGAACACAGACTTCTCGGGGATTTAATTTTCATAAACAGGGAGGAATTATGCAAAGTGCTATAGGTAGGGCTTAGAAATGTTTTTTTAAAACATCCATTTGGTGGAAATGACTTTTTAATGATTTTTCTCTGTGGTTACGCCTGGCCACAGCAGCCTTTTCCATGTTTATTAAGTAGTTTAGACTTTGCCTTTCTCGCTGCTAACGCTGTGATCCGGAGAAGGCAGAGCATCACTGGGAGCCTGGGCGCGGGGGTTCAGGCGGGCACCCTGAGCCACACATCCCCTTCTAACAAGCTTCACTTCAGAGGGGAGCTGGCCTCAAAACCTTAGCTAAACGTGCTTAAAAAGGGATTTTTTTTTCAGTGTATTTGTGGCCCTGCTCTACCTTCAGGACCCAGAAACATGCTATCCTGCAGAGCTCATGTCCCAGGGATGGGGCAGCTCCAGAGCACCTTGCCATGGCCGAAATATGCAATTTTTTGAAATAACTCCTCTTTTTAAAAAGTTGTAATGAACTGAAATATTTTATCAGTGAATCTCTTTTGTTAAAACAAAATGTTTCATGGCACCAAACCACCTGTGCATTGTGGAGACACTTCACAACTCTTCATGTTGGGGTTTTGTTTTCAATAAGAAGGTACTTCGTCATATCTGGGGAACTTCACACAAAAAGAAAATTCCACTTTCTAAAAACAACTAAAAAGAGTTTGGGTTTAACAAGATATGCAGAATTTGGGGCTGGTGTCAGGACAAAAGAAGCATTAAATCAGCCAACACACTGAAAAGACCAACCTGCCATCAGTCCCAGAGATGAAACGCTGGAGAAAGTGAGACCCATCCCGTACTAGCAAAGCCGGGAAGTCCTAAAACAAGTTAAAACCTGATCCAAAGGCTACTGAAACCAACAGCACTCGGCAAAACCTCAAACAAGTACATTTTGGACTGCTTTAACTTCCTAGTCCCATTTTCCCACCAGTTCTGAAGACAAAACCAATCCCTTTCTCGGCAGGAACAAATTCTTCATTCTTGCATTTTGGTCTCATTTTAATGCCTGTCAGTAGCCTCTACAGACGGGCTGTGGCAGAACCTCTCGATGTGACATGCCACGGCTTTGGCTTAAACTTTTAGCTTGCTGTGAGTCTTTCATGGATTTAAAGAAAATGGGAAAAGTATTCCTATGTATTTCTTGTGTGGTGACAGCATCTGAATTCAATGCTGACCCACGCAGAATAACTCCTTTTCCCCTAGGAAACACCCTTTGGCTGTAGAGTGCTCTCTAGTATTATAACTTTAAAATAAAGAGCACAAAAGAATACTTTTTATTGGTTAATGCAACTTTTGGTTTACTGGCAATGCAACTTCTACAAACGGTTTGTATTTGTAACGGTGATTTCACTTACTGACCCAGTTTGCAGTGTTCTTTCAAAGTGATGGATTGGGTTGGTGTCCATTGATAACTTTGGTGCTACGTTTCTTTTTACAGTTTTTGAGGGGTTTGGCAGTTGTAGTAGATGAATTTATACTGCATGAGTCTTTGAGGTTTTTAATTTATACCACAGGCAACACTTCTGAGAGTTTTTCAATATCGCAGGAAATTATTTAGTGAAATCAAAGAGCTCTTGGGTGATTGGGGGTGGGGAATCACATTAAAGTGATCTTAAAGACCTGTTCAAATTTTGTATTTTTCCCTATAAGTGACAGTTGTGTCAGCACTGGCTAGAGCAGCTGTCTGGGGTACGCAGAAGACCCAGACCAACTCTCTGCTGGGCCAGAGGAAGAGAGTGTGTTTCTGCCTGTGCTTTTCCACATTCGGTGTCTTTGCAATAGCAAACTTTTTATTTATTGCAAAGCGTTAGAGAAGTAATTCATTGCATAAACAAACCAGCTCAGAGGATGTTGGGTTTGTTTGTTTACGTAGAGAAGACGTTGAGTTCATCCTTCGGTGCAAGACAGACCTCCCTCCCAGTGATGGCATCACCAGCCTCCCTGCCACCAAAGAACAGGACGACACGCAAAAAGCCTCGTAATGAGGAGTTTCTCTGTGTTATGTTAAATTACACCTACTCTGAGATTAACACCAACATTTGTAAAGAAACAACATCCACCTTAATGGCAACAATGAAAATACAGCTTCCAGGTCCCCATCTCTATCGGGTGCGGGTAACACGCCTCAGCTGAAAGACCTACATATATCCAAGGAATAGGCTCATTCAGGAACAACCAGGTGGAGAAAGAAGATATCCACAGTGTGCCTCACAGGGAGGAAAGCATGTTTGCTCAGAATATATTGGAGACCCAGATTCAGAGGAGGTCATGCTTGTGAAAATATTACCACTGTAATATTGCCAAGGTCATGTCTGAAGGCAGGTTTGGGCTGTGCAGGAGCTGGCATGTTAAATATGTGCAGGAACAGCACATCTAGAGCACCCTCCCCTTCCACTGCCTTCCCTCCTTTGTCACCCTAGAGTTAAATGCTGTCAATATGTTTCCCTCAATGTGCCTTTGCCTCCATCCTCTGACCTCCCTGCAGCTTGTGGACCCCTAGTCCACCTCAGACCATTGTGGACATCCTGTGGAACTCTAGTTCTCTCCAGACTCTTCTGGAAATCTGGTCCTCTCCAGACCCTTGTGGACCTCCTTGTGGAACCCTGATCTTCTCCAGACTTTTCTGGACCCCTGATCCTCTCCAGACCCTTGTGGACCTTTTTGTGGACTTCTAGTTGACCCCAGGCCCTTGTGAACCTCTCTGTGGACCCCTACTCCTCTCCAGGCTCTTGTGGACCTTTGGTCCTCTCCAGACCTTTGTGGACCTCCCTGTGGACCCCTGGTCCTCTCCAGACCCACTCCTTGCCCTGAATGACACGTTTCCCCAGTTGCAAATCTGCTGTGGTATGCTGGTGGCACAAGGGTGGCTGAATTGTTCTGCTTTCAGGAAACTTTTAATCAAATGCAATTTCAGAAAAGTGACTTTTTAATTTTGGCCTTAGTTTTTGGTCTGCACCTTGGTGGATCTGTTACTACAGGCTCACCCCACCTTCTCTGTGAGCTTCAAACAGAGCAGAAAGGAGTGGGTCATTTGCAAGTTCAGTATCTGGAGAACGTAGGAAAACAGGGGGCTGAGGGTAGGAGGAGGTAGCAGATGCCAATAAATGGGGTTTTCAGATCATGCCACTGGAGACAAAGACTGCACTGGCAAAAACTTTGTAGAACAGCCCAGAAGCCAACACCCCAGTGAGACTGCCTTTCTGGGCTGCAGCAATGTGCCAGTCCAGAGCAGAGGAAGAACAGGAATTAGCTATATTTTATCAGCGCTAATTCTTTCAGGTGTAACCTGTGCTCTTGGCTGGGTGGGAAGGGGCAGAGGGAGGCAAGGGAGGAGGGAGGGGTGGGCAAAAAGCAGCTGCCGCAGTTGTTTGTGAGACCCAGGGACGCTGGCAACGCTCGTTGCAGACCCTCAGTTCATGTAAATTCATATTTATTCGCCTTGTCGTTCTTCTTACAGGTGGAGAAATTCATTCTCCATTTCTGTCATTTGTTTCCCTACCGGAATATCTTTCACAAACATTTCCAGTGTCCTCTCCCCTTGCAAATGAGTAATGGGAGAAAGTAACTTTGGAAATGACATTGCAATGTAATCATCCATATTGTGTATTGTGGTTAAAATTGATTAAAATAATATTGAAACTCCCCCAAGGGATTATGCAATTATAAGTCAAGTCCCAAATGGAAAAGGTTTTTGAGAACTTGGCAGATGTCTTAATGAAAATGAAGCATTATAGTAATATATTAGTGCTATTTGTATATTATTGACAGCAAGATCACTAAACTGTATAAATTACTGTCCAGAAGAATGGCTGAATTGTTTTCCTTTCAGGAAATTTTTAATCAAATATAATTTCAGAAAAATAATTGTTTAATTTTGGCCTTAGCTTTTGATCTGTACATTGATGGATCAATTATTAAACTGAGTTTTAGCCACTCATTTGCTTTGAAAGTTGACAGTTTAAATATTTGATTTTACACCCGTTTTGTTTTATTACAAAATAAATTCTGGCTAATGCCATAGACCATTACTTGCAGCCTTGCAATAAAAGGTAGTAGAGGGCTCCCAACTTTTCTTCACCGTAATAAAGCCACTCTCCTTGCATGGTCTCCTCTGAAGGCTACCGTGGAGCAAAAAGTGGGGGTGCCAAGGAGGGCAGGCTCCCCCTTAGGAAGGCAGGTAATCGTCTTCACTCAGGGAATTTTGAACCCTTTAAAGCCTGCCTCATTAGGCATGCACTTGAAAGGGCTTGGGATTTGGTTGTTTTTCTTTTGCCCTGCATAAAGAAGCCCTGTATACATACCGGTAAATACAGTAAATTTATATCAGTAGATTTACTCCTATACAGGAATTTCTGTTTCAGTGGTTAGGAAATAAACTGCTTGCCTGCAACTACACAATATTTTAGTCTCTAATTTTAAAAATACGCTGTATTTTAATACCTTTTTTTAAAACAGATACCAGTTTTTATGAAGCACTACATGAGTTGCTGATGGATAAATCACCCAAGCATGGTTAAAGAGACCCTAATCTCCAGATGGTACCAGATCCATTTAATTGTATCCTCTGACCTCATCTCACCTGAGCCTGCATTAAAATCATAATACAGTTCAAGTGTAAAAATGATATAGTGTTTATTCGTCCTGTTTATAGGGGGGCAAACACACAGTTAAATTCATATGTCGAAAATTAGTGTAGTCATTTGAAAAGGTTGAGTTAGATCAAACTGACTCCCAGCATTTTATTTGCCCTTTTTTATTTAAATGGCTCTATTGCTATAGTTCGACATCTTTAAATGATGGAGGATGCTGAGAAAGAGGTGAAGTGGGTTTCTGGGCATGTAGAAGGCAAGGTCTTGCATCAGCCATGGGGCCGCATCCAGCCCTGCGGAAGGGGGATGGAGCACTTGGTCTCATTTTTAATTTGCACTGTGTGTAATGAGAGAGGACTGTATACATTGTAAATCCACTGTGAATATTTTCGTATTTCGGAGTGCTCCAATCAGCTCTAGGACATGGGCATGCCCTTTCCCGCCTGGCAGCGTGCCCTGTGCACACTGTGAAAGAGATGCTTCTCCCTCCTGATCCCGATTTCTGGTGTGAGCCCACTTGCCCCCCCTGGTCCCCAGGCATCTCCCGCGGGCTGGCCGGAGGAAGCGTTACACGGGTGCAATGCTGCGGGGCTCCCACCCCACCGCAGGACTCCCCCTCCTCGGGGCGATCCCCTGCAGGCAGCTCTGCCAGCACCGGCCCCCCCACCTCGGCGGGTCACTTTGCTGCTATCCCCTAAAATAGGTATTTTTCTTGGCAAGTGGTCAAACTTTGTGGACTCGTGATTGTGGGAGCAATTAATTACCCATACTGACCCCATAGTTACACAGAGGAATGAAATTTCACGTGAAATGTGCATTGACTTGTGCATCGATGTGGCAGCTTCTCTTCCTCACATAAGAGCAAAATACTTTGTAAGAGCAAAATACTTCTCCAGGGTACCACTCCACAAAGGGGCTGAGCCCCAGCCCAAGGGGGATGGAGGAAAGGAACACAGACAAATAACCGAAATTATTATGAATGTATTGACAGAGCCAGGTTAGCAGTTTTACTGCGGATATACTAGATTATGGAGAGAATTGAATAATTTATCCAGCAATTTTCACATAAGCAATATTATTAAAAATGAAGACATGAAAAAAGAGGTTAGTTATAGTGGAGAATATATATAGGCCATGAATAAATGTATTAGGCAGTAAGAGTAGTGAATGTTTTAGTAGGTTTAGACTAGATTAAAAAAATCTGTATTTGATTTCAACTAAGTCCTAAAATATCTACTGAGAAAAAAAGCACAGCTTACAATGGGCAAAGCTGGAACAGATACATATATAAGCGCTAGAGGCAGTGCTTGGAGTGGGGTGGGGTGCTACTTGCCACCGTGCTCCCACCGCCACGCGTGCCGTGGTGCAGGGATGCGGTCCCCCCGGTCCATGTGCGTGCACGAGCCCCACGCTGCCCTGCATGCACACTGGGACCGTATGCTGGTTTCCCAGGACCCGGTCCCGGTGGCCATCACTCCCAAGGATGGATTGGCCTGCCTGCCTGGCTTCGGTGCTGCCCAGTGCCTCTTGGAGTCAAACTTTGGGAATCCTGGGAGCTGCCGTATGCACAAGGGGATGCACTCATCCCAGCATCTCTGCTTGGCAAGAAGACAGCTCCTGTTACGCGTACAGAAAATCTCTGTCTGTCCATCCATGCACTCCCATAGAGCTGACCTGGGCAGAGTCCAGCCGGGGGGCAGTGCCGGCGCGAGGGTCCTGGCTGCCAGCACAGGTGTCTGCGGTGGCGGCTGAGCCCCTCAGCGTGGCGGGGACCCGGGGGCACGGCCGCGCTTGCAGAGCCCTGCGCTGCCAGCCTTGGGGGGCGGCGGGGAGGGGATTTGGCCCAGCGCAGAGGTTATCTAAATGGCAGGAGAGGTCCACAGCGCAGACACAGGAGTGTTTATTTTTGTTTCCTATTGAGTTCCTTTTTATCTCCTGTCCTTATGGTTATCTCTTCTCCCCCCTCTCACGCTTTGGCAGGGAAACCGAATACTGATGAGGCGTAAACTGGTAAAGTCCCAAGCATTTCCAGGCAGTAGGTTTGGGAATGAGAGGTTAGTCTGACTAATTAGCCTAGAGGATTTTTGCTCCCCGGGCACGCAGGTCGGGTATTACAATAACAGCCTCTGCAGCCGGCAGCTTTTGTGCCGCGGGCGTGGGCAGCTGCAGGCAGCTCCGGCCCCAGTCCGGCAGCGGGTCCGGGGCCAGGATGGGTCCCACGAGCTGCAGTGCCTGTCTCCTCCAGAAACTTCAAATAATGACCGAGGCAAAGCTTAGGAAGCCCCGTTATGTACGTGCCTGAGGCATGTACAAAAAGAAAAACATCTCTGGGATTTTCATAATTCAAATTTTAGAATTATTTTCTTTTTTAAAAAAAAAAAAGTGTATCAACACATAAATAAATAAATAAACAAATAAATAAGTACGGAAGTGGGAATTTGACGAGCTGGCTGTAAGTGGTGGTGCGGGGACAACTGCCTCTGCCCCAGCCCACCTGCAGTAGGGATGTCCAAGTTCCCACACGGTGCCAGATAGGGACCATTTCTGGAAGCTGAGAGCTACGGCAGAGTGTGTTAGCTCACAGCTCCGCTGGCATGGCTGGGATAGGCATTCTGGCACTGCTGGGGGGGACCAAGCCCGTGCTGCTTGTGGCACTGTTGGACATGGCGCCAGCAGGACAGGAGGGAAACTCTGAGCAAATGAGCAGCACCAACGGCATCTGCACCACGCACACAAAGCCGCTGTGCCTCGTATGGTACTGAGACAGTCCTGCAAAAACCTTGGGATTGAGGCATTTCTAACAGCCATGTTTGCTGTCCACTTAAGTCCATTGGCCCTTGGTGGTCTGCCATGGAAAATTGCTTCCCACAGCTGGAGCAGGGCACTGCCTCGCCTGGGTCTGAGGTGGCTGGGCATCCGCCCACGGGACTACGGAGTTAGCAACAGAGTGAGGTTTGTCCTAAATGCAGCTGAAATAAATTTTAAATATAAGTGTGTGTATATATATATGTATATATATGTCTGTATGTGTACAAAAGCACTCTCTCCCTTTTTTCTTTTCTTCTTTCTTTGTAGAGGAAGCAATGTCAAAGCTCTTTCAGTCAGTTGTGATTGACTAACCAAACGGTCATGGACAAGCTGAAAACACAGACCTGACTTTGAAAGCTCACTCTGGGGTCTTTTGCTTGCTGTGGTTTGTTTGATTATTTAAAAATAATCTACATATCTTTATGCTCCTAAAATAGGGCCGCTAGGAAAAATCCTCAAGGCCAGCATCTTTCAATACCAGGCCTGCAGCCGTTTAAATGGTATTGCAGCACATTGAAGCAAACCTGATGGGTTTCTGCAGTGCCGAGTGAAGGAATGGGTTGGTTTCATGAGCTGCACAGCTTCAGCGCTCCCAGCACTGGTGGGCTCTGCCCGGCTCTCCATCAGCAGGGCAAGCGAGATGATGCACAACAGAAGGACCTTGCCAGCCCTCTGCTGTGGGGGAGCTGGTGCTGAGTCCCACAGGGCATGGTGGTTCATTTCCTCATGGTAAAGGAGCAACTCCCACCTAAAGAGAATATTTCCCCTTCTTCCTCACAAGACCACCGGGAAAAAGCTAGCCATTTGCTGCAGCCGGGCTCCGTTCCCCCGGGAGTGACTGCATTTGGTGCCCTGCCAGCACCATGGCCCCTCTGGGGGCTTAGCATCTCCTGGTGATTTACAATCTTCTGACTGTCCTCAGAAATAGCAATACCTGCTGTTCCCTGGGCCAATTGGCTCTGTGTATACAGTTCTGAGGAGAGCTTAGATCTTATTTCCTTTAGGCTAGGACAGCAACCGGCAGCTAGGAGCATCCCCCATCAAACACTGTGGTAGAGGAGCTGTGCTGTCCTGCTGCCTTCCAGACAGACTTGGGTTTGATACAGAAAAATGCCAGCGACCCATTCTTTTGAACAAGGAAATGCCCTTTGTAAACCTTACAGGTTTTTTCCTTTTGCTGTTCATGTCAAATTCAGATATGTCATGTCACTGTGTTATTCATCATAGAATCACAGAACGGTTTGGGTTGGAAGGGCCCTTAAAGCCCACCCAGTTCCCCCCCCCTGCCCTGGGCAGGGCCACCTCCCACCAGCCCAGGTTGCCCCAAGCCCCATCCAGCCTGGCCTTGAGCACTGCCAGGGATGGGGCACCCACAGCTGCTCTGGGCAGCCTGTCCCAGCGCCTCGCCGCCCTCACAGTAAATTATTCTTAGTTTTAAGCAAAAGAGGGAAGCCTTTGGCTGAGCCAGGGAACATGCTGTGCTGATTTTGAAACGGACTGTGGGGGATGAAAGCCCAGAGTCTGCTTCCTGCTGAGACTGAGGGTCTATGGACAACTCCAGCACTGTTGGATTCCTGCCAGCGGGGCTGTCGCATTCCAGGTGTTATAGAGGGGCCCTGTCCCAGCTCCATCCCTTCCCATCCTATCCCTCCCATCCTCTCCTGCTGGGGGTCCCGATGCCCTGCTGAGCATAGGGGAAGAGGACACAGAAGAGGACACCCAGGTTTCCCTTGGGAGCAATGGTGCATCGCCCTGACACAGGGCTGAGGTTTCATCTTTCAATCACAGGCAAGAAGCAGGCTTTTTTTAAAATACTGAAATTCAGGATAGAGAAATAAAACCAGTGAGTGGTTACCAGTGACAAAAGCATACACAGCAGCAGCATGTGCCCCTTGCCATTCACAAAACATATGCTAATTGGAGGTAAATATCATCTATCCTTGACAAGCCTTGCAAAGTCGGATCTGGCTTATAAATAAGAAGAAGTGCGCTGGCTGCTAGGAGTGGTTTGCAGAGTGTGTAAGAATCACCGCAGACATTGGGAATGTCTAAATAGAGGGTGATGGGGTGGATACGGCAAATGCTGGTACTCTCCCTGCCCCTGGGTGTCGGGGCACCCCGAGGCTTTGGCTGAGCCCTGGCACAGGCAGCATCTGAGGGTGCCCCGAGTTCCCGCTGGCAGGACTACCACCACCACCCTCCAAAACCCCAACAATCCTTCCTTTATGGAGCTGTGCTGGCTGAAAGGAGCCAAATTAGCTGAAAAGTGCTCTAAATTGCTGGTATCTTACTGCCGGGGCTGTACCACTTTGCATCAAGCCCCGCGCCGCTGCTCCGGCGCCTCAGATAGGACGACTTCTTGGTCTAATGGTGCTCTTGTTTGGTGCTGCTTCTTCACATCTGGTCGCCAAAGAGTCACTCTGTCACCCTGCAGCCTGCTAATGAGATCCCCCATTTAATTAATACCATAAGAATTTTAATTCTGACTGAATCAATTTAACGTGATGTGATTTTGTCAGCTCTATTCCCCAAGTAAAAAGTGAGCCTGATGCTTATTACATACATCATTTCACGGGCTCTGCATTCCCTGCTGACTTAAACAAATTCTAATTAAGACTAATTAAAGCATCATTTATGAAAGCGCTTGTGATAGCTATGCAAACATTCTGGGTGGGTATGCTTTGCATAATAATTATCCTAGTTAATATTAAGGCTAGGTTCTTGGCAATTAGGTCTTTGAAACAGAGAGTTATTCTGAATTTAGCCCTTTTCACTGTTAGCAATGAATAACAAAAAAACAACATGCTAAATTTATGTAGTGACTTCATTAACCGGATAAATTTAGAAGTAGTAGTATTGTTTGCATTTTTAAGTTTAAGCATCATTTTTAAGCCAGGTGATGGTTATTAAAACAGAAGAACAGGGTTTGAACAGTGGATCCGGAGCCTGTGCCATATCCCGTATGAGGAAAGGTGACTGTGTGTTACATTCAGGATGCAGAGCTGCTCCTGTTTGGGAATGCCCTGTCCCTCCCTAGACCTCCTCGCCTCCAATGTCTGGCTACAAAGCAGGAACTGACAGTTTTAAAACATTTTTCAGACAAACTAAAAATTAGTTCCATTTGGTTCAGTCTCTTTTTCTGAGTCAGGTTTGAGAGATTTTCAAATCCCTGCAACAGATGATGAAGTTTGGGAGGGGAGCGCGGGAGAGCTGCAAGGATGCTAACGCAGTTGCTGTTGGGTCCGTATTGCCCAAATGAACATTTCCTTGGCTGCTGCTCAGTGCCGTAAAACCAGACGTCTTCCCAGCCCGGTAAAAGGATCTAGCTGTGTTCCCAGTGGGTAAAACACTGTCACCGGGCAGTGTGGCAGAGCATTGTGTACGACATTCAAAATACTCTACTTTTTTTTTTTTATGTACAGGGCAGAGAGTGGCTCTGCTCCTAAACACTTCCCAAGGGAAAAAAGTTGGGAAATCTGCTTTGAACTCCACAGTCTGGTGTGGAGCACAACTCAAACACACCTTCACTGCAAGACCCAAGGTGACGACAAAAAAAAAAAAAAAAAAAACCAAAGATTAAAAAATACTTTCACATAGTTCCCAAACATCTTGAGTGTTTGACATCAGAAAAATACCAGCCCGTGGGTTTGAGCAGCAGGTTCTGATTTTCTACCAAGAGACCGCGTGGAAAGGCTTTTGGAGGTGGACTTGGCTTCGGTGCCATTTTTCAGTGGCTGTTCCATAGACTAAAACTGGTGTATCACTTCCAACACATTGCCTTTTTGCTGACTGATGACAAAGCTCTGCCTGGCCTGTAACTTTATCAAAATTAAGGCGGCATTTGGTACATCCAGCTGATACCTAATGAGAAGGGCTTATGCTCCTTGAGGTCAGGTATCACTTGGACAAGGCATCTTCCCAGGAAAACACGGTGAGGTGGGCTGTGGATAGCAATCTTGCTCTTCACCCCTGTTTTCTTTAGACTTTTTTTCTCTGTTCATGGCTGTTATTTGTAATTGGGAGAGAAAAGTGCACAAAAGCCACCTGGCCCAGCTGAGACACTTCTCTTTGGAGGCAGAAAAGTTTGGTGTGTGCAGCTCTGCCTGGATAACTGGGAGACAGAAGAGCTGCCAGCTTCAACCCCCGGCAGCACAGTGGGAATTTGGAGATATTGGGGATTTAACACTGTGAGAGGAGAAAACCTGCTGTGCCTACGGCTGTAACTGCCCTTGCCCTGGAAATGGGAAGTGCTGCCCTGAGCTGAGGTCTGTCTTGAAGGAGAAGCAAACGAGAAGCCCCAGATAAGTCTGTGTCAGGGAAAGAAACGGTGCTGGGAATGTCGGGAACACTTCGCGCACCGCTGGAATCCCCACGGCCGTGTGCTCAGGAAAGCCAGCTTCCTGGCACCTCCCTCCGGCCAAGCCCAGGATGCTCTCCTCCAGCGCCTCCACCCCAACAAGCCCAACGTGGGGCTATCGTTGGGCTGAGCTGGGGGGAGCATGAGGCAGTGCCAGCACCCTCTGTCCCATGCAGGGTGCCCTGGGCAGGACCCGTCCCCTTGTCCCCAGGGTCTGTCCTGCAAAGCACACTGGGCAAGTCCCGGAGCAGTGCTTCTGTACTGCTTGTAAACATGGGGGAGGGAACACAACTGTTCGGCATGTTCAGCAGGGCAACTGAACTAGAAAAACATACTGTATAAACAGAGGAATATATCAATTTATGTTAATTTTGTCTGGTTAATTTTTAACAGCTTTTCGCTATATTAGCTTTCTAGGTTGTACTATATGACTTTCCGGTATTATTGGATTGACAGGCAGCTGGCGCAATAATAAAACTGCTATTCCCATATCTGCCGAGGGCTCAGGGAGGGATGAGTACAAGACAGATATCTACCCACTCACCATTTAACGTGTACTGCTCCTCACTGAACATGCAGATGGCATGGCGGTCCCAGATTTCATTTGAGTTAATCTAATCCCTCCACTGCTCCCACTAGAAAGGAGGGCATTAGCAGCCATATGTCAACCAGATTTGTCAGATTATTCATTACAATTAATTGCTGTTCTCACTTAAGGCCTTTAAGGCTGTGAATTGCTCTGAATTCTATTGCAAACACAAAATTATGAGTAAAAGACTTTAGCCCTGTCATTCAAATTTCACGCTGACCTTTATCAGCTTTTGGCTTTTCCATGGGTGCTGGGCTGAAAGCTTTCTAATTGGGGCTCCATTTCTTCCTCACTACAGGTAAGCTGTCGGCCAGAGCTGGCACTGCGACCAGCAAGACAAGAGGAAAACTCGCAGGTCCCAGCAGACAGTATTTAACTGCCAACTAATAATGCATTAGGAGGGTAATGAAACGAGCTGGGTGTCATAATGACCCAATATACTAATTAAGCCTCTAAATACTGTAGCTTTTTAAGACATTTTCTGTCCTGGGCAGACTTTTTGGAACTGCGTTTCTCTTCGCTTTGTTTCATTAGCCAAACTCTCTTGCAAATTATTACGGACGATAGTTAGAGACGAGCCAGGCTGGCGTTCCCACGGAGGGGAGCAGCGCTGCCTGCCCACACTGCCCGTGCTGCCCACGCTACCCACGCTGCCCATGCCCACGCCGCTGCCTGGCTCCGAGAGCTGCCCGAGGAGCATCACACCCAGCCCGTGGTGGCCAAGGCACCGATCTAAGACCATCAGCCGAGGAGCCTCGATCACCAAGAGGTGCCCAGCACCACGCTGGCCCTGCACAGCGGGTTGCCCTGGTCAGCAGCGTGTTTGCAATCTCCGACAGTGGTTTGGTCAGATCCTTCACAAACCTTGACACAAAACTTGTAGGAAGGATCCCCTGAACGGGATCAGCTGGCAATTTCTAGCCTATCTTGCTTACTCTGCCACACCTCTGCTGGACAAGCAGCCCAAGGGCCATGTCTGTGGTTGCACCTTTCCCCTGCGCTGGAGAGGGATGACTCTCCAGTGCTGGAATTGATGCTGGGCTCTCCTGCCCCTCTGAGAGCAGCAGACACTGCCTTCAGCCCCTTAAATACGGGCTCCTCGCCTTCATTGGTTCGCTCAGCGCAATTTTCCAGGCTGAAGGGCCACTAGTCAAAGCCTAAAAGGAAAGAAATGTAGTGAAGAACTTTTTTGTGATCACTCTTACAGGATGAGCAGCATCAGCTCAGGTTGGTGGGAGGAGGGATAACTCCTCTACTGCAGAGAGGGGACTGGTCCTACACCCTGGGGCTCTTCTTCACCTGGAGGGATGCATGGGCTTTGCTGGGAGCATGGGCTGAGTCCTGGGTGGGAATATCCCAGGGTTTCTCCCAGCTCTCCTGCGTGAAAACAACCACCCTGAGACACCCTGACATTTGTCTGCAAGAACCTGTGCATCCTCCCAGGAAGCAGCAGAAACTTAGAGTCTAGGGGAAAAAAGTGCCATTTTTTGGTAACAGCTCTGCTTCTGTTAACATTTACTCTGTTACATCTGGAGAAATCAGCTGCAAATTCTCTCTCTCCCCCTACCAGCACCCACACCTGTAAACTGAACCATAAACATGCTCCCTGCATGGTCCCCTTGGAAAAAATCTGGCGGCCAATTGTTGTTGCAAAGTGACGAATTTAAAGTGACCGGTACATACCCAGTGTTACAGGTGCCTCGCTCTGTGGGGCCGATGGCCCATCCCTGCTGCCTTTCCCTGCTGCCTGTCCCCACTGCCTGTCCCCTCTGCCCATCCCCTCTACTTCTCCCTCCAGCCCCGTGATGCCTCTCTCATCTCCGCTGCCCAAGGCAGAGCAGCAAAAACCTCTAAAATATTGGAAAGGGGTATGCACCACACAACACCCAGCAAGGCAGGGACTGAAGGATTGTCCACACTTATTTCACAGCTGTAACATTGTCAAAAACAGGTAGTTAATGGCATCACATCTCCCATTTAATGGACCTCTTGCTAGACGAACAAAAGCCGTCACTCTCCAGCTGAGAGTCCCCTTGTGTGCCGTTATGCCGGCTTCTAACTTTCCTCCAAGAAAAAAACTGCTTAATGAAGGGAACGTATTGCCCTCAATTTAACTTTTGAAAAGTTAAAAGCCTTGGCTGCAGGGGGCTGCTGAGGCACAGGGGGGAGCAGCTGGCGCAGTGGGATGGGTGGTGGGGATGCAGGGCAGCAGAGCCCTCGGGAGTGCGGTGGGGATGCGTCAATGGGCAGATGGCTCCCACGTGGGGACAAGAGAGCAGGGAACACAGGCAGAGCCAAGGCAGGGCTTCTGTTCCTGATGAAATGGCAAGGGTCAGCTACAGGGACCCAGCTGCCATTGGGGAATGATGCTACCTGCAACGGAGAGACACACAGGACCGGCTTTGGTTCTGCTATAGCTGTTGTCATGCATGGTATTCATAGTACACGCTGGCAACAGCCTCTAAAGATCCATTTCTGCTGGGCTGGCATTAAAACAGGAAAATTAAACCTCAGTGGGGAAAAGGTCCAAAAACAGAAGACCATAATTAACTAATCTTCCCAACGCTCTGCCCCAAGTTACCCTTGCCAGCACCAGCACCTCCCTTATGCTCACAACAGCGCTTTTGGGCTGGTTTTGGACCCAGCATCTGCCTGCCTCCTCTTCGGGCACCAGCTAGCCCTCCTCGGCTGCAGGCATGACATGCTGTGAACCAAACGGCACGGCCTTGCAGCCTGCTGGCTCCCCAAGCTCCTGGTCGCTTGCCTTACGAATTTAGCAACATGATGCACCATTTGTAGGAAACCCTCTCTGCGCCTCTGGCTGTGCCGCTGCCTCTGGGGGGGAAAGTCTTGCACGGCGCTTTTTAGGGTTTCTGACACACTGAGATAGACAGACATATGTATGTACGTGTATATTTATAGATAGAAACACACATTTATATATACATATATATATAGGTAAATGCCTGTGCATGTGTGCTTGTATATAAACATATGGTTAACATATATACAAAAATATAACATATTTTAAAAAATACGTATTAATGATCAGCAAATAGACAATCTTATGATCTGCAAGTACTTTGTATTCTGGTCTATTCTCCACATGAAGTGTTTGGATTCACAGTCTGTAATCTCACATCTCCTGCCAAAACATCAACCTGAATAATGTCTATTTACTTTTAAATCTTGCTGAGAGAGAAAATTTACAATTCATAGAAAGCACTGCCTACCACCTCGCTGTGTGACTCACGGGTCTGGGCGGGCACGTGGCTGCACACACCGAGCGAAGGCACTATTGCAGGGAAAGGCAGCCAGGACAGATGTTTGGGCTGCTGGCAAGTGAACGCCTCAGCGGGGTCCAGCAGCCCCGCGGCGAGGGTGCGGGGGTGCACGCGGAGCCCCGCCGCCACGGCCGGGCGAGGTGCGGCGCGGGGTGATGTGGGCAGGGGTGGGTGGCCAAAACCCGCTGCACAGTGCAATATCGGCCAGTGGTCGCTGTTATTAAACATACTATATCCCCGCATGGAGTGATAGAAGAAATGATATAAAATTTCATATACCTAACATGGTGTATAAACAGGGTAAATCCCTATACATTTTAAACCTTCAGCAGTCTAAAGGTTAAAGCCTGTCAGCTGGATTTCACAGATTCTAGGAAGGAATGGAGAAGTCACGCCAACTCCTCATTGTATACCAGTGATCAAACATCTCCTCATTACACTTCAATATTGTTGCCTCTAAAGGTCACCATTGCTGAACATAATCACACAAAATCAAAACTGCAAACTTTATATATCATAGAGGTAGTAAATAGCTCGGAGGTTTATTTTCTGGTGCCTGAACAACATTCTGAGCCCATTTATAAATTCCTGGGTGCTGTGGCATGAACCAAGCACATTCGCAGTGACTAACAATAGCTTCAATTAAATCAATTTCCTGTAAAAAATATTCAAAATAATTTATTAGGTCAGTACCGACTGGTCTAATCAAGCAATTGTTCCTCAGTAACTTTAATTTGCATAATTAAAAAAGAATTTTGATTGTTTAAAAAAAAAGCAGATTTTTAAGAAAATTATTTCTAGGTCAGATTCCTTGAAACACTTCATCCTTGATGCAAAGAGGACCCCAGAATTTATTGAGAGGTTTCTAAGACGTGCTATAAATCCTGGATCGCTCCATTATTTTCCTATTCACTGGTTTTACTCAGCATTCATTTAGCCCGTCTGCCGCCTCCGAGCCAAAGGCAGAGCCTAATCCCCAGCTCGCAGGCAGGCTTGCACGCAGAGGCCACCCTGGAAAATCATGCCCGCTTCTTTCACCTAAATGAAAGGCCAAAAATTTAGGCTGGGGGTGGATGCTTTTCCAAACGCAGTCAAGTAAGATATAGGAAAATTTGTACTGAAAAGGGAGATGGATAGGTACAATAAGCAATTTTGCAGGAGGATGGGTTCGTGGATGAAAAGGAAAATTCTCAACAGCTAAAATTATTGGCAAGCCAGTTGTCGAATTCAGCCCAGGGCAAATATGAAAAGGGAGAAAATGTAGACCAGAAAGATTTTGGCTATTAGGTTCAGCCAACCCAAACCAGAGTTTTTTGTCCCTAAGAATAAAAAAAAAAAAAAAATCAAGGAATTTTTATGTGGACTCAAATGGAAATGATTTTATGCCAGCTTTCAGGGCAGCCCCTGAACTAGACAACCTGGACCTTGGCCAGAAGGTCGTGTCCTGACTCTGGAACGTGCCCGTAGACAAAGACCAGGGATCTCCCTGCAGTTTTCCCTCCTCTGGAGCAGGAAAGGGGATGAGGCTGGACCCCCCCTGCTCCAGAGAGCATCTCTATGGGGACAGCCCTCTGCTCTGCAAAATCAAATGGGAGCATGGCTCAGTCACCCAGAGACACGTGGAGCTTTAGCCACGTCGCTTGAACACTTTGAGATAACTTTCAAGTGTGCGTATTAAAAGCTGATTCTCAGCAGTTCATTTTAATCATTGTATAGCACCTGACTGGCTCATTTCTACAGCTGGAGGGCTTTCTTCCCCTTTTTTCCTGAAGGATGCTGTGCCAGTATTAAATATGCGTAAGTCAAAACCTGACCACCACCTGCTAGATTTCTTCCTTTGCAAAGTAAAGACTCAAAGGAGATGAAAAGTCCCATTAATCAGATTATCTCCATTCTTTTTTGATATCTAAATCTGTGCCACCAGGCTGTCATTCACTGAGCAGAATATTGCAGTCGTCACTGAAGTCCCGGCATTTTGCTTCTGTGCGCAGCAGTGCAGCCAGGCTCCATCACTGAACTGATGCCAAGCAGCAGTGGCACATCATCGGCGTGTTTGTGACAGCAACGAAAACACCCAAACCCAAAACAGCCGGATACAAACAGCATGTGTGTCAAGGGGCTGCTGCAAAAGCAGCTCGTTTTAGCATCGCTCCCTGAATGAGGCCTCATGCCGGGTTACAAGGAAGCCACCTGCAAAGTTTTGTGTTGATGACTGGACGCTGCTGGCTATTCCCAAACCCTCCGTATTTCTCCTGTAAGCCAGCTTTCCCCTGTATGTTGCGGGGACTTGGAGAGCTGATTGTTCATGACTCAGCTGAGTGGCCGAGGCTGCAGCGCTGAGCTGCTCGCACGGGAGCTTCCCACGCTCGCCTTCAGGCTTTGGTACAGCTCCGCTTCTAATTCACGTGCAATTTGCGTTTGCCTAATGCATGCAGTGAGATATGTTTTACCAGAGTCCTCCTTGGTACAGAACCACGATTTCACTAGTGGGTGCATGTCTTATTTGTACAAGAGAAGGAAAATTCCTTGGGTTTCAATACGTTTTTCCTGCAAGCCCTGGGCCCAGCCTGGCGCAAGCACAGCCCGTGGGAGCAGAGCCTCCCGTTGAGCTCAGCACGGCCGCACCTCTGAGCAGTGCCTGAGGATCACACCAAGTAACTCCCACTGCTGCCATCCATCAGCCTCAAGAGCAGCTGCACCCGCTCACACAACGCACTGGCTCCTTCTGCCCGTCCTGCTCTGGCCAGAGACTCTTGTAGGTTGCTTTGCCCCAGTATGACAGGTCACAGGGCTGGGGGTCACCAAGCTGTCTTCTCTGACCGTTGCTGGACTCACTGCCCAACGTGCCAGTGGCGGCCACGAGTGGTTTCACTGGATTGACTCATCCTGCTCCTCCATGGTGGGGCTGCTCCCGACCCCAGTGCCGCTGTGCTGCATTGCTGGGGTGCAACCACGGACCCCCAAGTCCTCGGGCCAGCTCCTGACGACCCTGCTCCTGGCCACCAACATATGTTTTAACTGTACTTCCCATCCCCTTCCCCTCCAGTGCTGTGCTGGTTTTGGCTGGGACAGAGCCATCGATATTCCAGCTAGCCAGCTGAGCAGCTGCAGATTTCAAATAGATATTGGAAAACACAGAAAAGCAGGTCTGCGTGTGTCCACGTGGGTTTTAAACCTCAGCCCTGACTCCCTGCAGCACACTTTGCTGCTCAGGGAAAAAAAATCCTTCACCTCTTTGCTGTTATCCCAGCGATTTCGTACCAGTTGGGATCATGCTTTCCCTCCTATGCAGCTGTGGCTCCGGTGGAGCCTCCTCCTTTCTCACTCCTGCTGCAGTAGAAGGAGCGAAAAGCCACGGGGAAGCCCAGGAGAATCCCTGCTTGGCATGAGCAGGAAAACACAACCGAAAAGTCACTTGGAAACGGCAGGACACATCCCCTGGCAGTACACTATGGAAATGCGATGCCTTTGTACAGCACAATGAGGGCTGAGGAGTGTTACACCAGCAGCAGAAACACACTCCTGCAGAGAATGCCTGAGATGAGCCAAACGGGGTGCCAGGAGACCCCCCGGCCGTCCCTCGCAGCCAGGTTGTCCCCACCTCACGTGGCCATCTCCAGTCCCCGGGCTGGGGCAAAGGGCTGCCCTGCTGGGTCGGGATGCTGAGCGTCACAAGCAGCCGCAGTGGCTGGGCTGTCACCAGGAGCAGGTCCCAGTGGGTGGCCGGGACCTTTGTTTTTCCCGCATTGTCCCCCGTACCTATTCAGTCGTTAAATAAATCTGCTGTGTGGCGGGTCTGCAGCACGCTGATACGAGAGGCGGTCGGTGCTGGTGCTTGTGTTTGTATGGGTGAAAGGTTTTATATCTGTTGTTTGAAAGTTAAACACAATGCAACAGTTTGGTAAATAAAGACGAGGTTTCTTGTTCTCTGTCAGCGAGGGACAGGGACCTTGGGCAGGCAATCCCCTGCCTGGAGCCAGAAAGAGCAAAGAGGGAGCGGGGCGTCCCCAGCCGTATGTGAGCAGTATCGGTTAAATGCACCTTTTCTCACCTCTACCAGATTAACACCAAACTGAACGAGCCCAAGGCTGCTTATGTGCAAGCGATCCAAAAGCAGCTCTGCCTGGCATCCTTTTGGCCAGGCACGGGGGTCCCTGCGTGGGCAGCGGTGCCATCCCTGGGTCGCACCCTGGCTGCAGCCCCTCCTGCTCCCCATGCTAGGTGGCCGCGCAGGCTGTGCTGACGCAGGAATTGCCCCACGCATTTTCCACGTGAAACATCAGCACTGTTTTAAAAGGCCCATTAAGAACGGCAGGGACCACGGGCAGGGAAGCTCCCGCGTGAGGGGAAGGCGATGAAATGCACTGGAATAAATGGCTTCATTCAAAGCGGAGCTGAAAAACACTACATTGATCCGATGGTTTCAAACAGCTTTTCAATAGCAGCGAACAGTGGCGTCCCGCTGAGTTCAAAAGATGGTCTTGTCTGGGCTGAAACAAGGCCCTTTAAACATTGCCATCATTCAGGACGTTTCAGACACACACTCTTTTGCTGCCTCCCTCCCCCTCTCCCCTGTGGAAACTTCCCCATATAATTGATCTTTTCAGGAAAAGAGAATAACAGACTCAGGGTCCCATCCTCTTGCAGTGGGAGTCAATGGGAATTTGGCTAATGACTCTCCCGGGAGCAGAGCAAGCCTTCGATTTCCAATAGGGAAGGAGCTCAGTACTGCAGAAGAAGGTTTAATACAGTGCCTGGGCTGCGGCGGCTAATGAAGGGGATGAACCCCCCTCCTCGGGCAGCCTGCATGGCTCTGTGCACTGCACCGGTGCCAGGGACCGGCATGTGCTGGGACCATTCCTCTGTGGAGCTTCTCCCATCCGAGGTAGGAGAGCACCCCGTCCCCCAGAGCAAATGAGCACAGGGCAACAGGATGCTGAGCACAAGGGCAACCCTGATGCACACCCAGCAGCTCAAGCCCTCAGACAATTCACATTTAGAAATAACCTCAATTTCCTCTGTTCCTTTCTGAAGGACACTCGCTTTCAGCACGCACCCCAGCCAGTGTTCGTCACGTGCTTTTCTCATGTTCTCCACCAATATTCTCTGCAGAAAAGTCAGTCTTACCAGGAGCTTGAAGGCTTCCCCTGGGCTCTGTGTCCAGCTGCTGCCCACGGCACAGAGCCACCGGTACTGCCAGCTTTGGGGGGGCCATGGGCCCCCCGCGCACTAACTTCTCCTCTGCAGGAGATGCCCCTTGACATGGCGATGCCCACCATGGCACGAACTCTCTCCTGGGTTGAAAAAGAGGTGATTTCACTAATATTTCTATTGAAAGCAAGGAGGTGACTGAAGAGTAAAGTGCCAGCTAATCTGTGCCAAGAGATGCGGAAACAGATTTCACATTTTTCCAGGAAAACTGTACAACAGTTATTTTGATCGATACACAGGCACTTCAGAGCTGGCGTGTTATGCTGGTGCCATACAAATAGGTGCTTTGCACAACCAGATTTTGCTGCTTTTTACCATGACAAAGGAATCAGGTTCATATGAATAAATCTGTAACTAGACCACACACGATTATTAGGCTTAATACCAATTGTCCCTCATTAATGTTTCAGAGAAGCGATTAGCATTTTGAGGCAAACAAGGTGTACTTAGTTAGTGGGACATGACCCAGCTGTCATTAAATTATATCTGTGATTAATGATCTTCAGAGGTAGAGAGCTTAAAGTCTGGGCAACGGCGAACAGCCTGAGAGAGAGGGGAGGTCGCAGCCAGCGGTGGGATGGATGCAGGGGCACATCTGGGCTGGATCTGCGGCTGCCAGCCAGGATGGGGTGGAAGCACAACCCAGACAGCTGCACAAGTTAAAACAAAGAAGAGGTCTGAGGACATTTCCTTAAAGCAAGGAATGGAGACAGCCCTAAAGCAGCCACCCAGCCCAGCGCGCTGCCTCCTGTGCCCGCCACTGGCACGGCCCTGAGAACACCAAAGGCACCTCCAGCCATGCTGCTCAGTCTCCAGGCACCACTGTACTGGTCTCAGCAGTATGGTACAGGCACAACAGGACATCCCGAGGTGCCCAAGACTGAAATCACACTTCCACCCTTTTTTATGTTTTTATACCTATTCAGAAAGGCCAGCTGGGGAGCCAAGCACTGCTGAGTGTGCCTGAGCTGTCACATTGTGGCTGCCTTCCTATGGCATTCCCAAACAGAAACCAGTCTGTCTCCACGGGTTTTGATAAATACACTGAAACTTTTTGAAAAGCACCATGCCATTTGGGCCATCCAGTTCTTGTCTTCTCTCCTCCTCCTGCACCTCCTATTCCCCTGCAAGATGACCCCCAGCTCCATTTCAGCACACACACACACCTTTTATGTGTAATTACTTTGGAGCAGTGCCGGTCGCTCATCTGTCACCTGTGATGGGAAGTAGCACAGTCCCTTCTGAGCTCCCATCCCAGTGCCACCCTGACACCGGCTGTGTTTTGAGATCTGTTTGTCATTCACAGGGAAGTGGGATTCCTGCCGAGATCTCTGCCTCAGGTGGTGGTTTTGGCAGGGCAGCAAAGAGCCAGAGGGCTGCGAGGTCTCTGGTGAGCCTTTGCAGGACTGACTGGTGCTGGGGAGGGTTAGAGGAGCCTGCCCCGGTGGGACAGGTTGAACAGGAGGGACGCTCGAAAACATGGGGCTGGGGGTCAGCAGGTGCTGCCTGGTTGCTGGTGATGCTCAGGGAAAGCTGAGTGTGCCGGTGGCAGGGAGGATCCTCTCCTGCACCCTGGCTGGGCTGCCTGAAACACCCTTTCTGCCCTATTTCATCTCAGCACCTTGCGCAGTGCAGCAAGGTCCCCGGGGAAAGGTTTGCAAACAGGGCACAGCGCTCCTCTGCCCCAGCCCGGCTGGGCCCCAGGGAAGCAGGGGCTGCACCTTCAAACCACAGTGCCGGAGACATCCCTGCCCGTACCGCTGGGTCGGACCCTGGGAAGGCAGACATGCCTCACCCACCACCCAGGTCGACATGGAGAGCCCATCGCTTCGCAGCCAACATGCACCATCGCTGGTGTCTGCCTGGGTGAACTTTCCGAGTCTCAGCCCTCCAGCTTCTCATGGAATTGTATTATTTACGGAAAACCTTGTAACTTACTCAGCAACTGGACATTATTATCAAGAGCAGTTGAGGAAACACAGAGCAGAAAGTCATTTTATAGCTGAGGAACATGTAAACAGCAGAGGCCAGGAGCGAGTGTCATGAACAGATGTGGCCAATGGCTCATGACAAAAGTTAAAATATTTAGAGGGGGAAAAAAATGGGGTTTCTGCCAAATTTTGATTTAATTAGGGATTGTTTGGGTTTTGTTCTTTTTAAGGCGGTTTGTTTATGGCTGTTCATTGAGAAGCATAATTGCCATGGCAACAGACAGCAAATACACTAAGTTGCTCAGAGTGCACTGGTCCATCCGCAGACGTGTCACTCATGTGCCAAAGGCAGAGAAGGGAGGATTCGTAACAGCAGGATGTTTCAAAGTCTTAGAACAAATTAGGATTGTAAGTGGTGAAGGTTGTCTGTCTGTACTCACCAAAACTCTTGGTCTTCCCCAACTTTTTCACAACACTCATACATAAGCATTGAAACAACAGAGGGAAAATTAAATGAAGCTGTGGGAAGAATGCTGAGTTTACCATCTGATTTTGATTTATGGTATTTTTGTGGTAAAATCAGATTTGCATTTTTCTTGCTGGACAGACTTTGCAGACTTAGCAATGCAATCAAGATTCTGTGTCTGGTAAAAAATGCTCAAAAGTGTCTGCCCAGTAGGTTTGCAACGGGAAAACAAGCTGAAAAATGCTGGAGTTTCCTCTTTTTTGTTTATTTGTTTGTGGGAGAGAGAACGTTATGTGCACTATGAAAGCACCACGGTTGAAATATCTCAACAGAAGAAAACAGAGAGGCATTGGAGGGGGTGGCTGAGAGGGCAGGCAGGGGTGGCTGGAGGGGATGGTGATGGTGGTGAGGGCAGCTGCGGCACGTGCCGAGGAGCTCTGTGCAGCGCCCACTGCTCCAGCTGGGACATCCAAGCGACAAGGCTGGGGGATAATCTGATAATTCGTCCATCACATGCAAACAAGAGCTCCCAGGGGTGAGGTTCAGCCTTGGCATGGATTCAGGGACTTGACTCAGTCAAGCCTCTCCTGCTCTCGCTGGGGATGACATTGATGAGGGAGGGGGAAGGCACAGCTTTTGTAAGCACCCCCCAGTTTTACAGCATTTCTCTGTGACAGGAACCCCGATACATGCGATAAGAGGCAGCAGACAGGCTCGGAGCGACTGGTCACCGCAAACAGTTGGGCAGCATCTGCAGGCAGGCATTCCCCACCGCCACGGGGAAGATGCTCCCCGCGCAGCCCCACTCGCCTGGGCAGCCCCAGCCGGACCCCCGCTGCAGTGGGGGCTGCAAGTGCACTGTGCCCTGCCCTGCCGCCGGCACCCCCACTGCGATGCTCCGGCAGGACACTCCCCTTCTCCTGGGCTGGGATGGCCCTGCTGGGCCCTCGGGCAGTGCTGCTCCATCCCGTCCCCTTCCAGACTGGGCTGGAAGCTTTTTCCAAAAGTAACTTTTAACTTGAGATGGAACAAAACACACAGTTTTAGTCTGCTGAAATTCCAAAAATCCAAACTGAAAAAACCCAGCAATCTAGTTAAATGCAGAGGTTTGGTGTGTTTTTTTTTTTTCCTGCCTGTGTTTCTGTTGATGTCTCTAGTTTCCAGCTGCAGATTAGCATAGCACTGCACTGCCTTACACCTCCTCTGCTTTTAAGCGAGTGTTGCAGTTCACAGTATCACCCATTCAAACACCACGCGATACGCTCAGGGTCGTTCTCACTGCTATTGAAGTGAGGAAAAATTTGCGATTGACTTCAGTGGATCAAAACCTTCATAACTAATTTATAGCTAATTACATTATTGATATTTGAGCTCCTTATAACACGTCCTAAATTGCAGCAGCTCTTTGAAGGGGTGCTGGCGGGACCGTGCAGCACGCCTTGCTGCTGGACGCCGGGCTGCAGGCACAGAGAGCAGGAGGAGGTGGTGGGTTTGTGTTCGGCACCACTTACATCGCGTGGGCTTGTTTAAAACCTGACCTCATCATAAGTTTCATTTCCTTTCTGAGGACAACTGCCTGTCTTTGCCACCAAAACAGTATCCAAGCATGATGCTCTGCTCACGAATGCACCCAAACCCGATAAGCAAGCTCCCAAAGTTTGTGCTTCCAGAAGGAGTTCTTATTCTCTGCTGTCCCAACAGGCTGGAGGTGCGACATGCCTGGCAAGGGGCTGGCAGAGAGGTGGGGATGGGGATGGGGAGGCTGGGCACCGCCTGTGCCGTGGTGATGGTTGCAGTGCCATTGGGGTTTTCCTCTTCTCCCCAGGCCCAACATCACAGGGGAGGAAGCGAGAGAGGTGAGACTGGAAAAGGCAGAAGTGAGCTTCATGTGACTCAAACCAACATCCCAGCTGGAGATGACACACCTCTCACCAGGGCACATGTGACATCCCCATGAGGAGTGGTCGGCACACCAAATCCCGGGATGGAGCGCAGCCCCAACTCCTTCTCAGCAGAGGAAGTTGTCCCGGGCAGCAGAGGCAGACAGCTCGCCTCTGGCTGTCCTTCAGGAGCCTCAGACCTCCACACAAACACTAATTCCACCTCGAACCCTCCGTGGGCACATATGCCTGGAGTTACCCATCTGCAAGGGATGAGGGGTGGTACCCGGGGGGAGGCGACCCCAGGGTGGGGCTCCTCGTTAACCCAGGGGGGTCTGCTCCAGTTTCCTCTCATCCTTCTGGTAGGGCACAGCCTGCATGACATCTTTTCATGAACAGAGCTGAGACTGAGAACGTGGCATACCTTGGACACAACTCCTATCTATTATTTAAAAATGTCCTACTCGCAGAATTAATTAACATCTCTTTTTTCGCCTCACTGCAGCAGATCTAGTAAGACAACTGGCACTTTGACAGATGACTATGGATATATTCCTACAGAGACATAACTTGGGGGGCATGGGTTCTCGTTTGCGAATTGTTTAATACAACTGTACCTGGCAGGCACCCAGGAAAGCGAAGGGCAGGAGGGTTCAGGCGGCAGGCACTGGGATCAGGATGAGAGGCTACCAAAGGAGCCACCGCCAGTACTGCGCACCGGTGCAGTCTTGTGCTGTATCTTCACATGAGGCCAAAACACAGCGTAAACCCCAGCTGCAGGGGTGAAGTACCCATGGGATGGGATGAAGGACCTGGAGGCAGCAAAACAGGACTCACCCTGGGAGCGCAGGCTGGGACTGGGGAGCCAGGGGCATCCCTGCTGTCACAGAGCACACAGAGCCCACGTGATCCAGTGTACACACTGCTGAAAGGGGACGAGGGAACAGCATTCCTACAGCGTCCAGAGAAAATCCCAATGGAAACAGGAGATGCTCCCATCTGGGAGCACCTCTGTGCTCTGAACAGCTGGGTCAGGGGCAGCATTACCTGCAGCAGTGCAGCACAGGGGGAGAGACAACGACTGACAAAATCGTCCCTCTCTACGCCCAGCTCTTGGTTTTTGCCTCCTCCAAGCAAACCAAAGCGTTCACCAGTGGTTACATCTCCAGCACCAACTCATGATGGTGCACATACCAAAACCCTGGACAGACTTCACTGGCCATCCTGTTCTGTGAAGGCATCGCCAGTGGGACACATCTGCGGAACACTGGGCAGCGGTAAGGCACAAGTCATCTCCTCCAGAGGGGGAACGGCCCATAATAAGTCACAAGAGACAGAATGAGATATGAAGGTCACTCACTTATGCATGGAAATAAATTATATTGTACCATCAACTAAGTTTCTTCAGCCAGTCATAAAGCAGAATACCGCTAAGTAATTTACTTGCAGATGATGGTGATAAAACACTCACACTCCAACAAATCAAAGGGTGCCACGCCACCCAAGCCCCCACGCCGTACGTGCTGGTGGTGAACGGGGGAGCCCCTGACCTGCTCCCTCCTGTCCTGCCCGCCGCCTGCGAGCGCCCTGGCCCTCGGGCCTCTCCCTGATGTCAAGCCCCTTCAGTATGCCACGCCCCAGGTACTGAAAAAAATCATAATAAAAGTAAAATATATCAGTTCCTGCCCACAGTAACTGACCGTTTCCTGACACAAGCCTGAGAAGCAATTGCTTTATCTACAAGGCGCAATTATAGGGTTGATGGGATTTTGTCACTTTTTTGGCACCCTCATCACCTCTCGCTCAAGACACAGAATATGGTGCCATGGAAAAACTCCTGGTGACCGCGCTGGCAGGCTCCACGTCCCATGCAAAATGCGTAAAGCTCAGATCTAATCACCACTCTCAAACGACCCCCGAAGCTGCAGCCCAGCCAGGGCAGCCAGCACTACTGCCCGTGCCTGAAACGAGGTGTGACTTCGTTAGTGATGTCTTTCTCCTGACAAGCACAGAGAAATTTCGTATCTGAAAGACACTTTCTCTTGTAATAAAGTTCAGGTGCCATTTTTTTCTTCTAGAAAACTGGGTACACCCGCATTTCTGCTCAAAGTAATAAATACTGATTAGTTTGTGAAGCAACAGTTTCATAGGAGAGATGCACCAAACAATACCTCCTTTAGCATGTACGTAGTTAACATACAGAAGGAAGTAGCCCAATACCCCATGTTCTCAAATAGAAGGTGAGGCAAAGCAAAACCAACAAGTGTTAAAATAACAGGGCAGAGACTGCAGCAAGGTTACGCTGCTGAGAGGGTGGAAGCAGTCTCTAGAGTATAATAGGTTTTAAATTGGAGGCCTCTACTTAAAACCCACAGGAAATAAGAAGGGTGAAAAAGGCAAAAATTGCACAACTGTTATATTACTTTAAAAGACAATCTAATTTCTCCTTCAGAAATTGCAGCGGTTTTTTGGAAGATGTCTTTGACAAAAGATGTCATAATTCAGGTCCATTGCTGAATGAGAGAGTGGCCAAGAACCCAGAGTTTTATTCAGCTGAAGTGTTTCCGTGAGCGTGCTGTAGAGCTGTGGCATTTCAACAAACCCATTCAGCCTGAGTCGGGGCGGAGGGTTGAATGTGGAAATACAAATTACAGTAGGAGAGACCCCCTCAAGGCTGGTGCTGGATGCTCTTACTTGGAAAATATGCAGAGCAAGTGCATGCTGGGGTGGATGGCGGAGGAGCCCCCAGCTCTCTATGCCCACCCGCACTCATCCCACCATGGCACGAGCAGGGTGGGCACCTGCAGGCAGGACCAGCAGAAGTCCTGCACCAAGCCTATGCTCAAATGCTGCAAATTCTGCTGGCAGAAACTGCTGACCCATACAGTGAAAAAAAATGTCTCCTTTCTCTCACCCTCAGCCTGCCCAGCTCGCTTGGGCTGGGGTTTCCTCCTTGGTTTGTCACAGTGCACTGGAAATACTGGTTTGTCATGGAAAGAGGAAGGTCTGCCAGCACCTCTCTTCCCAGACGTCTTGCAAGAGAGCAGGCGGCAGCAGCGAAACCTTGCAAACACTTCTGCTTTCTCCCACTGCCGTGCTGTGGCAGGGGCTGGAGGGAAGCTGGGCACAGGCAGACGCGGGTGGGGGAAGCCCTCTGGCTGCGTGGTGGGGATGGTGGGGGCTGGCCACGGAGCAGCAGTACACGCATGAGGAGCTGGACGGTGACGATGTGTTTGCTGCAGGGATATGTTTGGGCAGCACCTTTCAACCCGTGACTTCTACCACCCCCGTCTAGCAACACAACCCAACCCAACCCAACCCAACCCAACCCAACCCTATCCAACTCCAGCCCCAGCCCAATCCAACCCAACTCCAACCCATCCCTACCACTCCATGCAGCAGCCTGTCACAACGTGGTCTGGATTTTAGCCTATTTTTCTAAAAGCTGGAAAATCCTAAGAAATACAGGGGATGATATAAATGAAAGTTGATTCTCCTACACACAGTTTAGAAGCTTTCTCTTTTCCTGCCATCTGTAACATTTAGTCTCTTTCTCAGAATATCTAATTCTACAATTTTGTTGTTTGGGGTTTTTTTAAAGAAGCTACACTCTCTAAATCTTTCCTTGTACTTGGGCAATATCATCTGATAGGACAGTGCAGTTTTCACCAGGGCACGTTCAGGCCTAGTGTGAAGCTAGTTTCTGCTGTTACTATTCTCTCTTGCCAGGTAGCAAAGGAGCGGGGCAGATTCTCAAGAGAGCTCAAGTTTTTACCAATCTCTTCCAGCCAACAAACGTACCAGCCACGACAGCAAAGTTCAGCTACAGTGTGCCAAAGCATTTGTCCATACTCCACAATAAAATCTCAGTAATGCAAATTTTCTGTAGACTGAGAAGTCTTCTTTTACACTTGTAATACTGTTTTGTATTTCCATTTTTTCAGTAACTTATTAATTTGTGAGCTTAGCAGGAGTACGCCCTGTGTCATGTGTCTCAACTGCACCCCATAAATATTTAACACTACTGGAAAACAATAATTTTCTAACTCAAAAAAACAGTGTTACAGAAATTAAACAATTGCTAAGTGACCACTGTGCTTTTTCATGAATCCCATCTACTTTATTAAACTGAGACAAGCCAAGATAGCCAATTACAGTGCACTAAAATGTACCATCAACTGACTGGGAAAGGCTATTATATTTTCAGCTTCTGTGTAGTTCAATGAAAATTAGAGTTAAATGTGTATTTTGAATGCAATAGGTTATTACTATGAAGTTAATCATACCATTACTTTTTATTGTGGGTCGGTATATAGAAGTTTAAAGGGACCCTGACAGAGAGGAATAAATGAGGCCAGCCCTCGCTGCTGCCCCTGACAGTGGGGTACCGTGCCGGGCTTAATGCACCCTCCTGAAGTCTTCTCAAATTGTGTCACTTGTAGAATTTGCACTTGACTTCTGCAAACATTAAATGTTCTTGTCACCGAGAACTAATTAAGAAATCTGGACCACTATTGCTGAGCTAATTTTGTTCAGGTTGACTGCATGTTCAAATCTGACTCTAGATGCTCATCTAATGTATACTGTGACCAACTATTTCGGTTGGATTAAGGTAATTACCTAGCTCAACACTTTTCTGATACATTTTACAGTAATGGAATCCGAAGCTTTTATATGCTTCTCCATCTTCACTTCAGAGGATTGGGAGTGTGAAGCTGTGCTTGAGGACGGAAAAGCCAAAGCCTAGCTAATCACCAGCTTACAGGACAGCTCAGCTCAGCTTAGGCTCCCCAGGTCGGGGGGCAGCAAACCAAGTGCCACCTGAAAGGGCTTTATTTTCACGGACCTCAGAAGGAGCCTCATCACCGGCAAGGGCGATGCAACCTACTTCAGATTTGGGGAACCAGAAACTCTGTGATCCAGCAGAGCAGGTTGGGGGGCTTCACGGATCCACTGCACCCTTCCCCAGCCGCTGCTCCTTTACAACGCTGCAGTGGAGGCAGGAGGCAAATAGGGACACACAGTCCTGAACTGAGTAGGTGGTTCCTGCAGCGTTAAATCCTTGCCTTGCTGTGGCAGGCTGCTGCCTGAAGCATCAGGCTCCTCTCGTGGGCAGAGAGCTGCCAGGACACATGGCCAGCATGCCACATCCAACCAAGCAGAGGCCAACCCCTCAAAGAGTGTGCTTGCTCTGGGCATATTACAGACGCGGTGACCACAAAGGAAAAGTTCCATAATTCTGCAACACATCTGATGTGCCATGAGTGGAGGACCCAGGTCCGTGGGCAGAGGTAGTACCTTCCACATGACCACAGCTCATGTCCTTCAGAGACAGCATCCTTCACCCATTTACCATGATTGCATCTCTGAGACCACAGTCCTACAACTGCTGACCATGTTAGTCCCCGTGGTAAGATGTAGGGATACATCCTATGGAACTAGGTAGGAAGATGGGATTTTCCACCACATCAAAACACAGGCAGTTAACAGGAACTATTGGAAAAATTATTGTAACTAAACCAAACCACCAACCATTTCAGAAGGTGGCAGTGAACAAACACACGTGGCGTGTGGGACACCAGTGTGTCCTGTACAAGAGACTCCCCTCTGAAGGAAAAGGTCATCACAGCTTTGCCCCCACCTTGGTGGAGGAGGTTGGCCAAAAGGGCAGGAGGAAGGTCCATCCCAAAGGGCATGCAACAGGATGGCAGACCCTGACCTGGGGAGAAGGGAAAAGGTCCCTGGTGCTGAACCTGGCGTGAGGGTGGCAGTGGCTGCCTGCGTGCAGCTGAAGGAAGGACTCATCCCAGGAAGACACCGAGGACATGGCCATGGCCCTCCAGGGCATATCACCCAACCTACGCCGCAGCTGGTCTGCAGAAAGCTCCAGGGTTAACCTTGCCTGCTAACAAAAAGAGTAAAAAGTAGAAAAGCTGGTTTTGGTGAACTACCATTTGGAGGGATGGAATTTCTTCCCAAGAGCATTTAACCTGGGAGGTGCAGAGCCACCACACCATGACTTCCACCACTTTCTCATGTGCAGATGGACAGTTACCCCAGAGCCTTACAGCAGCCTGCTCCAAACCAGTACAACGTGGGCTGCAACACAGGTGTCTTACTGGGGAGGAGCAGGTGGGGCATGGTGGCCCTTGCCTCCTCACATCACAGGAGAAGAGATGTCAATGTAATGAGGAAAGCAGTGGGACTGCTGAGGCGATGACAGTATTTTGAATTTGTGGACTTCCTACACACCTTGTTTCCATAAAATGTCCGATCTCTTCCTCTTTGTTCTGCTGTAGTGTTTTATTTCCACCTATTTAATGGTTTATGTCAGAACATTGTTCAACAATTTGGGAAGGAGAGGATGATGAAATTATGTAGGCATTTTTTTAAGCAACACTATCAGACTACCTTTATTGTACATTTTAACTGTATATTACAACCACACTGAAGACCCCATAGTTCTTTCTAGTTAAATTAGACACTGTGCCAAGAACAGAGTTTTCTCTAAGAAGAGGTTTTAAAGCTCAGGATTGAACACCTTGGCGTACATCTCACATGCTGTTTGAGACCTCCTGTCACTTACAAAATAATCCCGTAATCTACTTTTGCAGTCAATACTAACCACAACACTTCAAGAAAAAAGGGTTTACGTGAAAATCATGAAAATAGACATGGACTTCCTTTTCATAATGTCATGGTAATGAGGAACAATGGAAATCTGCCTGTTCTTATTTTCTTCAGTCTTCTGGGTCTTCATAACCAAAGATGCTGCTGGTGGGGAATGTCACACATTCATGCTGATGTGGCTCTAGATGACGAGCAGAAAGGCTACTGGTGCAGCCTGAAGGCCACGAGTTGTCCCTTCTTTCTGCATCCAGCTGCCTCATGCCCTGGGCTGTCTGGAAATGCACACAGCAGCATTAGACAATAGATCCAGTCAGCGTCCTCCTCCTCCTCCTTGTGCTGCTGCTGGTGCAGCCTTGGGTACAAGTTTGGAGTTACCTCTTCTTTTTCCTGCTTTCCTCAGTCACTGGTACTTTTCAAAACGCAGAGATACCACACACCCCAAACCTTCACAAAGGTAAAGGCAATTGAGCAGGCTTTGGTAAGATAATTAAACGATGCTCGCTGTTTCAAGAACACAAAGGGAGCCCAGCCTTCCTGAAATCAGGCGTTTACGTTCTTCAAGGCATTAAGCAGAAATTTATCTACAGACTTGGTATGCCAAGACCTCGCACGCAGTCAGCCCACGTGTTCTCACCTACTGACACAGCCCATCGGGAGAGCATAACGCCTCCCAATATGGTCTTATGCAAAAGGTGTGATTTCATTAATTGATAAGAAATCCTCCCACTGAAAGAGCTGGCCTGGATGCCTTGATGTGCAATTTAACAAGGCCCCAATGGCTTTGCATTGCATAAACCTGGTGAAGAAGATACGTCAAATGTCTCCTGTGCAGGCGGAGGTCAGCTGGGGACTGCGGCAGGACGTGAGTGGCACAGCCTGTCCCTCGCCCTTGCCAGACGTTCCCCTTCATGGACAGGCAGAGGTGGGGTGACAGAAGTAAACTCCCTTAAAATACTGTCATGTCCTCAGTGCCCTAGAAAGGCTTTCAGTGATTTATTACAACTCAACCCACCAAGGGAGATGAAAGCAATCCCGTATTTTTAGGAGATGGCAGGCAGCTGCCTGGAGAGCTGCTCCTGCTGTCCCACATGTCCCAAGGGAGACTGCATCCAGAGCATCTCAGTGGGTCTGGCAGCAGCCAGAGGGTTCATGTCCTGGACGGCAAGAAGCCAGTGGCTTTCCTTGCTGCCACCAGAGCTCCCCAGCCCTCACCTGCTCTGGCCTTGCCCCCCCAACAGCTGATCCTGTGTCAGACCCAGTTTGGTACAGCCCTCCTGGCGCAGGAGGGTGACAGAAGACCCAAGGAAGCCCACATCATTACAACTTTATCACTAACCATTAATTTCCTGGGCAGGCATGGAGGTGAAAAAGTGTAAGATGGGGGATGTCTTGAGAAAATTGCTAAAGAAAGGAAAGTCATCAGAAGCAAGAACCCAAATGCAAGCAGTGTTAGGCTTGCAGTTGGACTTGATGATCTTAAAGGTCTTTTCCAACCTAAATGATTCTATGATTAAGCCACTAATAGGGAAACGCAACAGATCTCTCTTGGGAAGCGAAGACCTTTGGTCTGTTGAAGAGAGACAGAAGGGCGGCCACAAGACCTTTCCATGCTCCACAGCCAACATGCTCAATCAGATGAGCTTGGCCTTCACTCCCCTTCAGACCTTGGCCTCCCTGTTAAGCCGCTAACAAATGCCATTTATGATGGTTCTTTCTGGGATGTGGTTGCCTCTACCTCAGGAAATTGGATTGAGCTTATTCCTCATATGCCACAAATTGGGCAATAACTTTCAGTCACTACCCATGAACTAGACTTGAGTCAGCCAACTAGAACTGAAAGGTCCTCTAAAGCCTATTACCAGCCTCCTGAAATATCCAGTCTCTAAATGGACTTAGCACATGAGACACAGGAGTGCCAATATTTATTAGGTGCTCACGCTGTTTTCCCGATCAATTTTAGCCATGACCCGAGACGCGGTGTGCAGCAATGCAAAGCACAAGCAGCCAGAACAACACTGTCTTTGCTGAGGTTTATTTGCTGAATTGAGGTGCTATATAGCCGATCTTCAACTTGCTTCTTGTCCATCGCCCCCAGTGGCACCGCAGCAGGTCCCCGGGAAGGATGTCCCCCCAACACACTTGGGTCTTTGCTCCTGGCTTGCGCAGATGTGATGGGCAACGCTCAGGGAAACGCACGGCAGAGGGTCTCGGGCAGCAGCCAGCGGTGCTCAGGCAGATGTGACCCACAGGCGTTTCTCAGATTAGCTGTCCCCCTCAAACCTAATTTTAAAAGGATTTATTACAAAAACACAGACCGGCATGACTTCTGAAAGAAATCTGTCCACCTGCAAGAGAAGAGGAGCCCTCGACCTGTTGGTGGCACGGGCGGGTGATTAATACTGACTGAACACCAGGCAGGTTGGACCCTGCCGCTTATGTCTTTGTGCAGCCATTACCAAGAGGAGGGACACCTTATAAATTCATCATTTTTCTTCAAATTTTTTTTCTTTCTGTCATTCTGTGATTAGAGAGAGGGTACAACTACAATTTAGCCCTTTGGTAGAATTTACTTCAGTGATTAAAATAACTGCGTGGAATTAGCACAATTCTAACATTATTTTTTATCTTGAATGGCAGAAAATCATTGCTCCTGGGATAATTCTTAACCTAACAGAATGACCTCTATGAAATACATCCAAAAGTTTTACCATTTTCCCCTTCATGCTAATTTAATGTAGTCCAATTGTTTAATCTTAAACACATTCCAAATAAAGTAACGCAGTTTACAACAAGACACTGTAGGAAATAATTAGGTTGCAAGTTCTGGAGGCTTTAATATGGTTGAAATTATATAACTATCTTTGCATTCCCTGTATGGTTCTATTAAATGCAGTAGGCATTGATGTCGCTAGCTGTCAGGAAGCAAAATGAAAAATAGTTTTAATAGCTGCTCTTTGACCTATTTTATATTTTATGTCAATTATAACAGCACACAACCATGCATAATTATGAAGCATAGATGCATTAAAATGTACACATAATTTGTGTTCTTATGGCAACCATTGCATTAGGATTTAGAAAACAAACGGATGACTTCCTATTGTTAAGTCGTCTTAATCTCAAATACGCAAGAGTTTTGTCTGTCTGCTCGCTTTGTGTAATTAAAAAAAAAATACTCGAGACAAACAAAAATCAGTGTGTAAGTGTACATCTGCCATCTGCCCCGAGTGTCAGACTGCAGGGAACAGCACTCGCCACCACTGCCGAAGTGACGCGGCCGTGCATGCAAGCAGTCAGGCCTGGGGTTTTAAATGATCTGCTTCATTCACGGTAGAAGTTATTTGCTGATCCACAGAAGATCCGCAACAGCATTTCAGCTTCATCTGGGTCTTAAACAGGAGCAACTGTTTTGCTGGTTTCAAACGGGGATAGTCATCCTATCTTTTGAAGCAAGTTGATAAAGATGAAAACACCATCTAGGACCTAAAAGAATGTGATATGCTAAACCAAAGCTGCACAGCTAAGTGCCTAAGTTTGAAGGTGACTATTTAAAATATAGTCCTCAGATCTTGTTCCCAACACAGAAAATGCATTTGTGTAAAGCAGAAAATGTAGATGTGTTCATGCTACAAAAAAAAAAAAAAAAAAAAATCGTAAAGCTTTCCCACAGAGATGCTCTGAAGCGAAGGAATCTGCATCTTCTGCAGCATGTTGCAGGATGCCACCACCAACTGCACCACAAGCAAGTATTTTCACATCTTTGAGGCACTATTAGCAAAGATGAAGAGACCATGGGTTTATTTCTCTGCTTCAAGAGGCACCTGGCCCACCTGAGGGACCGAGCTTCCTGCCTGCAGCACGCCCCCCGCGCTGCAGTGGGCGCTGTTGCTGTGACTGCCTCCCCTGCCCCTGCTCCTCCCCCCTGCCCCAGGACTGGGACGAAGCTCACACTTTGACTGCAGAATTGACGCTTCCAAACGCTCCTGTTTCCAGTGCTGGCACATAGCTTCCCTTGGCTTCTGTCGTAAAGGCAAGTTCACGGAGTGTTTTTTTAAAAAAAAGAAACCTGTGAAATCCAGAAAATTCATCCTCTGCAACACCGAGAAGTGCCGTATTTTTACTTTAACTGGAATCTTTCTTATTGAAGTCATCTGCTCGTTTCACCATCTGCAGAAGGTTGCAGGAACAGACCAGGCACTGTGATGGTGGTGCCGGTATGGGAAAGTCCCCTTATACACTCTGGGTTTGCAGGAAGCCCAGCTGAAGAACAGAGACGTACAAAATGCAGCCGTAAGGGCACGCAAACATCTGCCTGGCAGCTGGCCGCCATAGCCAGCTCCACCGCTGGCCTGGCACAGGCAGGACATCTGGGTCCTACCTCAACAGACCCATGCACATGGCCTCACCGCTTTATCGGTGTGAATTCAGTATCTGAGGGGGAGGATTTAAAGAAACCACCAGAAACTCCACATGGGCTGCAAAGCTTCCCTGGACACAGATCAATGAGCCCGCGCACGTAGGGCAGAGCTGGCACACCGCGCTGCTGGTTTACTTAGCGCATTTAAACCCAAATCGCAGTCCCGTTATTTGAAGAAAAGTTGGCAGATCAAACATCTTATACATCGATTCTTTAATAATGTATCCTTGTGCTCTGCATAACAAATCCATGCCTTTCTGAAAGAGCGTGTGGAATTTCATGGAAAACCATGTCTCACACAGAGTCCCCGAGTACGATTTTTTTGGGGTGCCTATGGGTATCTTCCCATTTCAATCTATTTTAGGATGCTACCTACAGAACCCCAGAGGTTTCATTCATACCCGCAAGATACAACCATTACATTTTGCTTAACATTCAGAACAGGTCAGCTATGTTTAACAAACTCCCCAGCAGGAGGAAGGAGCGCTGCCCAGGAAGGGGGATAAGAGATGGGCAGCGGTTAAAGTTCTCTTACGGAGCTGCCGCTTTGCACGGAGCCGTCAGGGCTGGGCGAGCACGGCAGCACGAGCAATCCCTCCCGGGCCAGTGTGCGCTGAAGCTCGTGTCTCAGCACACGGGCTGTCTCTCCGTGTGGTTGCCACACATCTCGGAGGCTGACGTGGCTGGGTCACCCACCCTGTGCGATGCTCTGGGATGAGCTGTGGGGCTGCAACACAGTTTAAAGCTAATCAGTTGGGTTTCTTTTCTGAAAACGCTTTAGCGCTTTGAATTAAGGCTTAGCTCAGATCCCACAAAAGCCAGGGTCCTCTCTCCCCAGCACAAAGGATCCCTTGGCTGACGGTCACTTGTGCTGGCACGGAGGCTTCTTGCAGGGCAGAGGAGGGAACGCTGCACCGCATAGCTCTGCTAAAAGCCAAGGCTTCCGTCAAAGCAGAACTGAGACAACCAGCAGAGCACCAAGAGTTTGCTTGAGTCGCTTGTCTTTATGCAGCATGTTCACTGCTTGCTGCTGGTTGCAGCAGCTCCCCTAACTCCAACTCCGTGCAGTGCAAGGGATGCATTCCTACCACAGCTGGCCTCTTCCCAGGAGCAGCAGCACACGGTGTACCTAAAAGCCAAATATTTCCCTTCAAGAATACACCAAGAATCAAAGGATGACAAAATCATGAGAGGGAAATGTGCTACGTGACCTGCTAAAGGGTCTTTCCCCACCCCAAAGCAGGCACGCTTACATTGTAAGGGCTGAATACAGCATCCTCCGTCGCCTGACCGACAGCCCCCAGACCTCCTCCCACAAAGCCAAGTGTAAACATGCCCCATAGCTTACTCAGAGTGTGCTGCCCCATGCTGTCACCTCCACGGCTGCTGAAGCCATCCTTTTGGATTCACACCAAGTATGAAGACCAAGCAACGAGCACAGCTCTCCACAGAACGGACAGCTTCTCCCTCCTCACCCAACCACACTTCTGAGTAAAGGCTCAACGTGCCACTTCCAAACAACAGGTATCTCTAAAAAATCACTTCCCTAGCAATACTCTGCTGGTTCAGCATAGCATTGTCCTGTCAGTGCCTTAGCATTCGTTCCGGCTCACTGATTTCTCTAATGGTATTTCTTTGGGAATATATATATATTTTTCAGAGCCTGGCAGAAGTTTTACTTGGTAGAATTTCAAATGTAGAACATGACCTGCAATCTGGTTTCCACTTGCCTACGTATTTTCTTCATCGTAATTCTGGTTAATATAGTATCTTGGAGAACTACTAGTTGCAAATTCTCATTTTATTACGTCCCTGGCTGCTGCTCAGCCACTTGCGTGGGCTGAGGCTGTTCAGACCTGCGGTATTCCTACAGGGGACAGAGCCTGAGCTTGATCCCACCAGCTGCAGGAGGATCCGGGACATTCACCCTCAGCAGCTACTAATGTATTTTCCCCAGGTCTTTGTATGGGCCTCCTACCTCTTTCCAGTAACCTCATGGCTGGAAAATTCCACCTTCAACACAAGGAACTCACCCCTAACAATTCCCAGGCATGAGTGAGCTTTCAGCAGAAAAGCAGCTTAGGGTTTGGGGGTTTTGTTTGCTTTTGGTTTGGTTTTTTGTTGTTGTTTTTTTAATAAGAAGGAAAGGGAACTGATCTATGGATTTCCCTTAGATTTGCTCTGGTTTACACTCAAATATAACTAAGCAATCTAAAAAATAAAACTAAAACTGAACTCTAGGCAGCCACCGACACATGGGAACCACCACTACAGACACATCACGCTTCCTGTCTTTAGCTCTGTGTATGGATGATGCTGTCACCTGTGTTTCCCTTGCCTCTCCTGCCTGGGTCCCCGCGGGCAGTAAAGGCAGCACCTGAAGCACAGGGAGGGTACCGCACTCATGCTGGCAGCGACCACATCCCAAACACAACCATGGCAGGTGATGTGGCCAAGCTCACTATTCTCCCGTTCAGCAGAAAGGTGGAGAGCTCTTGGCAGGGGGAAGATGCAACACTGACACAGACCCTCTATACCAGTCTTCATCCAAGCAACACAAAAGAATTGCTAAATTATTTTTTTGCTTAAGTAACTTTTAAAAGGGGCTACCCTGCTCTGTTTCATACAGTTTAGCAAGTTTAAGAATATTACGCATAAGAGAGGCAAACAAGGGAAACAGGCCGGTGACTGCAGTTAGTAATTAAAACTCATGGTGAATGAATTTGGATGATGATTTCAAAAATACTCAAAATAAGCCTAGGAAAAAAAACACCTTCTCAGTTCCATTTAATTTACACCGCATACACAGCTAGTAAAGAGAGTGTAAAGCTGCACTTCGTCAATTAATCTTCAGAATCAACCTGAAAAGTTGCACAAAATTGACATCCCGCCTGAACTAGGAAAACTGAAAAATAACCGTTCCCTTCTCCCCACGCTCTGAACAGAACAGTCGTTCTGTTATGTACAATTCATTCTCGTTATTTTAAAACATCATCTATTCTCTTGACAGCAGGCTTTACCATGATCCAGAGGTGAATTCGGCTAATGCCAAATGGTAGTTACAAATTGGACAAGTACTTGGAAGTTTTACCCCTTGGGGGTTGGCACAAAGACAAGCACATCCCCCCCCACTTCTGGCCGATGGGGGAGGGAACAGCAGCAGCACAAGGTGGAAGAAGCACCTGGCCACATGACTGACATTGATGCGATTTTATCTGGGTTTGCTATGCACAGTGCTGCCCAGCACTTAGTTTACTAAGCGGTAAGAGTGAACTCTCAGAGTAAAAACCTCCAGGGAACGGGAGGCGATCAGATGCCCAGAAAGCAAGTGTTTTACTTGCTTGCCTCATCTCACAGCCAGCTTCTTGCATAAAAACCCGGCAGAGAGCGCAGAGGTGAGCGAGGAGCTCTGGTCAGTCACGGAGGCGGCTGCGGACAAGGATTCTGCAGGAATTTCGAGCTTGTTGCCACGGCGGAGGCAGAATTTCCCTGGGTTATTTGCTTGAAGCAATACCTTTGCTCTGTTGGAAGCTTCGATTTCAGCTCTCCCCACCCCACACTGTTAAATTGTCACACACGCTTGTAAACAGGAGGCTCCGCCGGTTCCCTCGAAGTGGTTTGAGCAAACTAACATCATAACAAGAGTGTTTATGGAAAAATGCTTAAGCACTGAAGCAGAAAGGGCTTAGCACTGATCAGACCTCTCTTCCACCTTTATTCTTCACTATCCACATTGAAATGCAAATATCAGCGCAGGGTTTCCACCAGCGTGCCACTCACAA
>JAVJGI010000064.1:43056924-43109948 GCA_035590275.1 Ibycter americanus | reverse complement strand
CGCGGCCACATCAGCATCAACATCCTACAGATTTTACAAAATAAAAAAAAAAAAAAAAAATCAGCCAACACCACACAGATTAAATTACCCTAATTGGTCCTTTTTTAAAAATTTATTTATTAGAAACAAATTGTTCAAGAAGCAAAGACTGTTTTTAATGATCCAAAACAGAAATAAATGTTCTAGTCTATTACTGCCCTATATGGAATAAATCAATATTAAAACTAATTAACCCTTTTCAAAGGCATTTTGTCTCAGGTTTTTATTTAATGGTTCAGTGCAAGCTGAAGTACTGACATAGCTGGATAAGCTCCATTTAAAAAATGGCCAATTTTGAAAACAATTTAACAGCTTACTACGATGAACATTTTAGCATTTTTTTTTTTTTAAATGAGGAAGAACTTGACTTTGAGACTAAACAGTGGATAAAACAGCTTCTTTGCCAGATGCAAACAGCTACTTAAGCCACTAATCAAAATTAGCTACCTAGCTAAACCTGAAGTGTAATAAATGCATATTTTTTTCTAGGATTGCAAAATAAATATTATCGCCAAGATTTTAAAAAATTGTTTTGCAAGCTATAGGTTTTTAGATAAGGAATTCTTTACATTCCTCGACCTAGAAAAATATCTAGCCGTCTGTATTTTACAAGCTTCTGATGCAAGAGAACAGAAATCTAAAGGAACTGCTGCTTGCTCTCTGGAAGGGGAAAAAAAAAAAAAAGTCAAGTAGTACTACTTACTGCTTCTTCCTTTCTACAGTACAGTAATAATTTAACTGGCTAATCTCTTAACAACACTAAGTCAAAATAACTTCAGTAGCAATTATCAATTTTTTGATTCATAAGAAAGACGTATTAGCTGTTCTAGTTCTATGTGCAATTTAAGAGAGGTTGGGCAGATTTTCAGACAATTTGGTGAGAAACACGCCCTGCTTACCAAGCTGCTCCAGGTTCCCACACTCACATTGCCCCCGAGCAAATTATGGAACAAATTGGGGGGGGGAGAAAAGCAGTAATTTATGAAAACATGGTACACCATAATTTTGCCATTTTTCTGCAATAAGGATGGCAAATGATTCATGGGGAAAAATGAAATATATTTCACTGTCAGTTCAATAGATCTAAGATTTACAGCTTCTTGACTTGGACAGGAAAAACTCAGCTTGCATAAAAATGAATTGCAAATCAGTTAATTGTAGATATGCAAAAATAAAAAATGAATCTGTGCGCTTCAGTAAAATAAACTGGGCAACAATTTAGAAGAGAGAAAATGAAAGGCAGCAAAGTCCTGTGTTTATTCTGGGGAGGGCAGGAGGCTGGGGAGGCAGGCAGGCTGCCTTTCTAAGGGACCTTTGAATCGGTTACACCGACCCAACTCCCTTCACTTTGTGTCAGTTTTACTGATCAACCTAATTACATTTACATCAGTTGGACAAACAGATTACGGTATCTTGGTGAGACAGAACCAAGTTTGCCTTATTTAGTCAAATAAAGCCTATGGAAAGGAACTAGTGACACACATCCAGCTACAGCATGGCCCTGTTGCAGACGTTTGCACAGAGAAGACCCAGCCCCACTGCACCAGGGCCAGCAAACATCACAGCTGCTGCTGAATAAAAACAGCCTCACCTGCTGAAACACTCAAAGTTTGAACACAGCCCCAGCCTGCTGAGTTCCACCGAACAGCCTTGGGCTGTGATGGTTCGGGAGGCAGACAAAGCACAGTGGCCAATGCTGGCATTTGTCGAGGATAAAGTTCAGTTAAATATACAGTTAAAACTTTCCAAAATTTTACAGAAACCAGTCCTCCTCCTCATAGCCAGCTGGATAATCTGCCATACATGACAGCCCTTGCACAAGACTGTTGTGGAGGGAAAAAAAAACCACACCAAAAAAACCCCACCAAACCCCCCACCCCACCTCCAAAACAGCAGGCTAAAGGCTTGCTCAGAGGAGCAAAATTTAATCTCTGCCTCTATTTGCAAAATAAGAAGAGGCGAGATTATCCCAGCACATGCCTGCATCAGCGGCATCTTCCGAGTGAAGAAAGTATCGATTCTGAAACGCAGCCTGTAATCTCCAGCCACAGCAGCCCTGCACATGCTTTGTGCAGCCAGTGCTCCCGTGTCAGGGTACAGGCATGCGAAAACAGGGGGGCTGGTGAAATAGGGGGAACAAGGACTAAAACCTTGAGGCAGAACATACCTACAAATCTGAAAACCCCTCTTTTTCAGTGAGGAGAAATAACACTTACTTAGCAGCAAAGATTCATCCCCACTGAAGATGGTTTTCTCTCCTCAACAGATGCAATCAGTTCATATCTGACACGGGAAACACCCAGCTCAGGCATCAATGCTTAAATATTAATGTTGCTATGATATTCTGTATCATATTTCTAAAACAGGCTGCAAAGCGCAAGTGAACATAAGTTGCAATAAATCTGAATTTTTGAACATTCAGTAGAGACACTGTGCAAAGCCAGGAAACCCAGCCCCAAAATACTGTTCTAGAAAAACTCCTATTCATTTCAGTTCTGCCTCAAGTAGCAAATTCAGGATCATGACCCAAGGCAATTGTAGTGCTGCAAAGTATTTGGGACAAAGATGACTGTAGCAAACGTTTTCTGACATATTGCTTACACACCACAGATTAGATAAAACTCATAATCTTTGTGATTATACTCAGGAGGTATCCGTCCTGTTTATTTCTGGGGGGGACATGCAGAGGGGAGTTACTCTGGCCGCACGTACACAACCCCCATACTCAGTACAGCTACGTCGCAGTTGTGGAATATCCTTATTACAAGTGTAAATTAAAACCTATAAAATAATATGGAGATTATAAAAATTGTGTTAAAACTGATAACAGCTTTACTGATTTAGTGACAATGAAAATGTATAGCATTTTTCCTGTCAGAACATTTATCAACACATGGCAACCCTGGACTAACTTGACATGTAAAATGATCAAAATGGATTACGAAATCTCTTCCATTCATTTCTATTGATTTTAGTTATGATAAAATTCATCAGTGTGCAAAGGAACACTTGCGACTGGCATTTCTCCCACACACACACAAAATCCAGGCCAATTGGCTGGCTGTAATTTTAGTATGAGATGGCTGCAGAATACCTTACCCTGCGTGTCACCGGTGAACGCACACAGTTCCTACACCCCGAGAATGCTAAGTGCTGTATTAACTCCTAATTTTCACTTTTAAACTATGAAGTATTAAATTCTGAGCTAAAATGGGAAAGCATGGACAAAATTATGTTATGTTTACTACGAAGCATCTATCTGAACATTTTTCCTTTAAAAATAAACTTTTTCAAGGCTAATCAAAGTTATTTTTGTAACTGCCATAACAAACTGCCAGTGAAGGGACCATTTTTAATCAGTTTTATTGATTCATGCTTTCAGTTCTTACTCAGTTAAAAACAAGGCACATTAAATACATCTTCTTATTGCTCTATAAATGCATGCGGCTCATTCTGTATATCAAAAGTAATAAATAATGGCAGTAAAACACCAAGACAGTTATAAAAATGACAACCCAGCCTCAAACACAGTATTTAACAGTTCAGTCTAGAACAGTAACCTAACAAAATATATAAGTGCCACACGTAAAACCTGCGGTGTGTATATATGTGTGTACATATATAGATATATTTGTACACACATAAACACACTGCATGTATATGCATCCCCTGCCCCCAAGGCGTGCAGTTTATTTAAAACACAAAATCAACCCCCCATCCAGAAATCCAACTCCCATCTAAAAAAAAAAAAAAAAAAAAAATCACATTACTGTTTTTTCCACCTAGGATCAGAACAATGGAAGACAGTGACATTTTACAACTCTTTCTACAGTACATTCACATAAAAAAAACAAACAAACAAACAAAAAAAAAACAAAAAAAACCCAACACACCCAAACAGCAAAGCCAACATTCCTGAAAACAGATGTGAGGTGATAAATAAATACTTCTAGATTTTTTCCGTGTATAGATTTAGCTGTTTTAAATAACACATGCAATCTTCTCGTTACACAAGGTAGTCGTACAAGATCTTGCTGTGTGCCATACAAAAGAGCAGAGAAGCATGACAGTAAAGTGCCTAAGATGCAAAGCAAATTCATATCAGAGGACACATATATACCCAAGAAAATCCCAAAGTCACATTCTGTATGCAGTATTACTAAAACAAGAGAACAAAGAGTATACTTTGGGTACAAAGCAGAAAATCCTGGCTTTACAGGTAAACTTGTATTATTAATTCTTAACAGTGCCATTTATAGAGGAGTGGAGAATTTCTCTTTAAACCATACAAAAGATGTTAAATATTGTAAATATTTTTCTCTATGTAGACTGGAAAAGGTCTCATTACTTTTACTTTTTTTTTTTCCCCTCCTTAAATTATTGTGAATCATAAAATCCTAGCCCCCTTCCCTCCCTATCTTGCTCACTGAACCAAAATAACCTGTGTATTGTACATTCACTTCCCTCCAATTCTGCAGCATATGTAAAATCTGTTACTGTGCTCTTATCTGAAAAGGGTTTTAGAAATAAGAAGCTGTGTCAAACGCTACAAACCTAACCTGAATATACTGGAACATATTTCAAAAAGAAAAGTTTAGAGGACCACAGAAAAAACCCCCTTTGTTCATAATAAAATTCTCACACTGTCAAATGTTCTAACTCCTTATTCACCTGTGCCTCACTAGCACAGAACTTGAAGCAGAAAAGCCATAACCCCTTAACAATATCTGCATTTTGGTACAAGGCAGTGTAAAAAAAAAAAAAAAGAAAAAAAAAGAAAAGAAAAAAAAAAGAAAAAATTAACATGCAGAAACCATCTGAAAGGCATTTTACCCAAGACAATCTCCTTCCCTCCAGATTCTACCAATTGTTTGGACTGACAGAAATACAACCAGTGCTGGATTTTAAATGAGGCTTGCCCATTTTTTTTTTTATCTACTATTTTTAAACACCTGAATTTTAAATTATTTTTTTAAAAGGACTCTGCCTCCTCAGACAAACACAACATCTGCACTTACTATGTGACATACTAATGCTCCTCAGCATCTCCATTTTGTGTATGTAATCATTTCCCCTTTTAAAATATTGAAGTAATCTTTGCTGTTCATTCATGTATTGTTCTTTTCCATTAGTGAAAGTGGTGGTATCAGTTAAAATAGATCAGATTTTACACAAGTATAAATTCTGACACTTTGGAACTGAAGCTTGTTTTGAGTTGTAAATTGGTATTTACACTCAAAAGAATAGAATAGAATGACAAATTCATCAATAAACCATTCTTAAGTTTTTCCCTTCCTTGTTCTACATTAAGCAGAAATATTCCATCTGACCTCGAACCTAGTCAGTCTAACAACAGAAAGGCAAATAGCCAGATACAACATTGTTGGAAACAGCTCAAGTGAGTGGTCCTAATTTTTTTTTTTTTTTTAATTAATCTGCTGAAAAATAGCCCTTTTGCTTTTATAGAAAAGTTAGTGGAATGCAAAACAAATTTCATTTTGTTTCACTTTGTGGCTGAGCATTTTTAAACAAACAATTAAGACTGTCACACTATCAAAACCTGCCACATTCTACATATAACCAGTGTTTGTCTAAAACTTGAAATAGTATGAAGCCCTTTACAGCATAGAACACCACCTGCTAGACAATGCTATTTATTAAGGGAAGCTTATTTTTATTAATATGGGAGAAAGGAAAGCTGTCCCCTAGCTTTTAACTAAATTATGAGCTTGGGTGATTAATCAAGATGTCTTGTAGTTTTCCAGTTTCATACTGCTGGTATTTTTGTCTGGCCAAGTATTGGTACCGCTGAAATAACAGAGCACTCGAAACAGCAACACCAACCACCTACAGAAGGCTCATGACAGTTCCTCACTGTAATCACTACCTCAGGAAGTGTCAGTTTTGTTCCTTCCGTGATACCATCTCCAATCCAGAACATCAGCTTTCCCTCTCTTGCTCTTTGCTGAAGAGGACAGATTAGCAGCTTTTAAATACTAAACACATATTCTCAAATGCAATGCATTTAAAGGCAGGATTCACTTTCTAAGCATCATTGTCGTTAAAGGTAAAGGTGATATAAAAGTTAATGAACAAGGCAGTATCTGCACATGTGCTTGTGCGTGCACCCAAATCTTTCTAGACTGTATTCCCGAACTCTTGTTAATAAACCCATCTAAAGAATACCCAATCAAAAAGGCCACATACTGGAGTATTAAGAGCTGTACAGAAAACCATTAATAATGAAAACAAATGCACCAACGTATTTTTGTAAGAGCTACATCGATGGACAGATACTGGTCATCTCGAACACGCAAGGACAATCAGAAGCACTGGAATGTTTTCCAGCAGAGACGCAGCTGTGCGGCTCCATTAGCTGTGGCTGCGAGCAGACATTGTGGTTGAACTCACAGTCCGCCACCACTCCGGTCCACCGGAATCACCACCCGCTGACGCAGATTCTCCTCGGCAGTCTTCATCAGCACAGCCAGCCGGCTTCCAGACACGTGGCCCTTCTGAATAGCACTCATGAGCTTAAGATACAAGAGGGAGAGCACCCTGTTAACTCATTCGCAAGACAAAGAATGAAGGTAGAAGGTACAGCCCCTGATGGAAAGGCCTCAGGGAGCAGCCAGAGGGACAGCAGGGTAACCGCGACCAAACCCACAACCAACGGCAGTCCCTGAGCAGGCACCACACAAGCCCTCCACCGACAGGGCTTACGGGGCGCAGGACACCAGCTTGGTGCTATTCCCTCCTCTGCACGAGAGGCGTGGTGGCACTGCTGGCTGTCCTGCCCATGGGCCACCAGCAGTGGACACTGGCACAGTTCCAGTCTAAACAATGGCAGAGCCAATTACTTTGTCCATGAGCCATTAGCAAGTGTTAATGAATACACAGAACTGATTTTTCCATACATAAAGCAAAACTGCTGTATGGTTTCAAAGACTCACCTCTAAGCTCATTTTATTTTCCAGAAACATCAGTGAGAGTTTTGGCCAGGCATGGGTGGCAGGAAGAGTAGAAGTACTAAATATGATCCACTTGGATGTAACAGTGCAGGCAACCAGCAATACCAGGTTTTTTTCAGTGACATTTAAGAATGCAGGATAACCCATCTATTTCACAGGCTCAGGGAAGGAGTGTGTGGGGTGTTTTTTGTTGTTGTTGCTGTTTTGGGGAGGGAGGGTGTTGCTGGTTTGTTTGCTTTTGGTTTTTTTAATACCTGAAAGATGTAACTAACAGAACACCATTCCTCACCTACCACTGACCCCAGACCATACCCCTTCTCATTCACATGCCCTTCTTTGTAGGGATAGCATACTTGACTTCCACAATTCTTTCAAATCCAAATTCCTTTATAGACTTTTAAAACTAATTTGCCTTTAAGTCCTGGAAACTGGACTCAGCTCTATCTTAACGAACACACACTAGTGCTAAGATTTTAGTTAATTCTTTTTTATCCCATGGATAAAGCAAGCATTAGACTTGAAATTACATGCAGTCAGCTTGTCAAAGACTACTATGGAAAGCAATCGGCACTTAGAAAATGCAATTTCTTACTCCCACTGAGTGCTAAGAATCCTTTAGATTTCTTCCCCTCTATAGGAAAACCTATTCATTATATCTGCAGCTGGACCTATGCAAATGTGGCATCAACCCTGTCAAAGCAGGAACAAGTACCAGGGAGGGGAAAGGGAGAGGAGGGAGCCTTGTGCTTTACAGACCCAGCTGAGGATGGAAAAAACCTTCCTGTGTTTTGAAGGAGTTTTGACTACCCCGTGCAGCCCTGAGGCAAGGCAGATGACAGAGTCGGGAAGGAGAAAACCAACAGTAACAGCAGCAGCTACAGCCAGCAAGGGAGGCCCACCGTTGCTTGGGCCTGGCGTTCTCCCTTGCCTCCCTCCCTGCTTCCAGAGCAATCCCTACGCACGGACAGGGAGGCCCTAAGAGGAGAGGCACTGCTCACACACCCATTCACCCTGCTTGACAATACACCTGACTACCAGTCTCGTGTCTGGTCTGACTACACTGCACGCGCCGTGTGGAAGCGCCCACAAAAAAGATGGCTGACCCTCTGGCACTGCCATGAAAGCAAGAGTTTCTGGTACAAGGGTCTGTCAGGACCCCTAAGGGAATCTGCTGTTGGGAAACAAACTTCCTCCTGATTTAACATGACAGGGGGGTTGCATTTATGTACCAAAACTAATTCCCAAGGTTCCCCTCGTTTCTGAAGCATAAATGACAACAGCGCTAGCTAGGCTTCTGTATGCAAGTCTCTGGAAAAAGAGTCACTGTGGTAAGACAGCTCCGCACACCCCTAAACACTGTCAGAGCTCTGCCTCCCTGCTGCGGTGGAACGACCTGTTTGTATTAAATGCTGATCAATGCGGTCCGCTTTCTCTGTGTGAAACACCTGTAAGCATCGGTGTCTGCCAGGACCCGTCCTCACAAGACCATTATTTGAGTTACACTGGCAATCTGCAGTTGGCCAAACGAAAGCACTTGGCATTGCCCTGCTCCCCACCTGGAGAGCTACGCAGCCACCCTGGTACAACGTGTTCCTATATTCTAATATAAATGTCCACAAATATTTGCACATGGCTTTCCACAAGCATTCTGCGGTAAAATGCAATTACTTGAAAGTTTTCAGAAAGCAAACACAAAAGTATTGGGAACTGACTTAACAGATCCATTAAAAAAAAAATTAAACAAACATTTAATGTATTTTGTTCCTTCCATGGCAACCTCCTGTTAATGTTATTACCATGCTTCCTCCTTTGCACTTGGCTACGCAGCAGCTCCCCATATGCCGCTCTCTGCCTCGACGGGAAAGAGGTGCACAGGCACAAATGATCATTACTGCAGGGCCAATCACTGATGTTAAATATTTAGATTGCATTGTGAAATGTATAGGGGAAGCCACAGAGTTACACAGGTTTACAAAAGTAATTGCGAAACTACACCAAAACAGTGACTTGCCTTTTATGTTTTACAGATATTACGGCTCAGGGCAGACAACCCCTGAGACTGTTCAGCACAGTAAAGCAAAAACCCCAGAAAGCCACCAAAAATCCACAGAAGACATAATTACTAGTTGTTTCAGCTTCTTAACCACAAGGTATCCAAACTAACCAAATTGTAGTTTAACACAGCCCTTAAAATAAATGGTGGGTTCCCCCCCACTAATGAAAAGTTTTCACATGCAAAGGGATCTAAGAGGGAGACCCGTTTCAACAGACACAAAAACAGCTCTGATTTTCTTTCATATTTGAATACATAAGCACAAACTCCCAAAGCCATTGTTTCTTCTTTCCCCCCCATGGTTTGTTTGGAGTATTTTTTTCCTCTTCCCCCAACTGCATTTCAGTTACCCAGCTAAACTGCTGCATTTTAAGCAAATAAATAGTCCTTTTTTCTAATGCTGGACACAACCTGTGAAAATTTTCTGCATTTAGATTCAACAATGCTGCTCTTATCTACAGCTCATCTCGAGAGAGACAATTACCATTTCCTTTGCCTTGATCTTGTTTGTTTAACTTGACACAGTGAAGAAAGGGCTGACATTGACCAAAATCCCCAGCATTAATTTATCTCATGTTCGGCATTCATCATTGCCACCATGCAGGAAAGACATGGCAGGCACTTGAAATACCACACCAAGAAAGGGTCTACAAAAACAAGGCTGGCTAGTAAGCTGCATATGCAAGAGGAGCTGGGCAAACGAACATTTCAGTAGCATCCTTAATTTTATTTTAAAATCCTGCAAAAAGTAGGTGTGTGGTTGTCAATGTAGTGTCTTTCATACAAACTGAGATAATGTTAGCCAATCCAGGAATTAAAATGGGATGATGTTGACCAGATGTGCTTTAACTACAAGCTCATTCTTTAAAATAATCAAAATAGTTTAGAAACTCTAATCACTTAAAAGACCCAGATAAGTGTCAGTTGCATAGCTGTGCCATATACCTTCCAATGGATAATTCTATCATACTGAATATATTTAAACAGCATTTCTGTATTAAAAAAAAGCCAAATTCAGGTCTGTACTTTTTAAATTGGACATGTTCTTTGGGTCCCATTGTTTCTGCACAAGAAAAAAAACCGTTGAATTTCAAAGTTGCTTGATGATAGCTCTGTGTGTCACTTATCTTGTGATCTGGCAAATAGCATCAATATTCCAGTGTTTACCCAAGTAACACCCACCTAGTCTACAACCCTTCAGCAAAGTGTGTGTGTGTGGGGAAACGAAATACTTACGCCTTTGTTCATTAAAGTTACAGCTTATCTTGTAACAAAGAAACACCTACCTGCAAAAACTCATTGAGTTCAACCTGTCCATTTTTGTTCAGATCCACTTCATTTAGAATATCATGAAGTGTATTTTCAGCAATTTGCACACTGATGCTCTAGACAAAATAAAAGCACAGAAGTATGTCAACTGGATTGTTCAGCACTATTTATGCCACACTCTGAAATTTAGATAAGAGGCTTAAAAAGGAAACCAAAAGAACACAAGGAAACACTACCTCCAAGACACGCTGTACATCCAGTATAGTAATAAACCCTTTCTTGTCCTTGTCAAACATGTGGAATCGCTTCTTGTACCTGCAAGATAAGGATTATCAGTGGGAAAAACTGCACTCAGAAGAACGACAGGTATGACTAGCAGCATAGGGATCTCTTCTACTTTACTTACCTTTCAATATCTGAAGGCAGTAGACTAATTTCAGAACTGTCTGTTAATTGATCTGATTTTACTTTGTAGCCCATTTCATAATAGAGAAATTTTTTAGCAGCTTCAAGTTCTTCCTACAACAACAAAAAAAAAACCTGTATATCTGAGGAATAGCAAGTTCTTACACAATTATTTTTAATGTAGTGTTTATTAGATTCTTCCGCTTAACTAGAACTTATCTAAGGTCCAAAAATTAAGCAGATGGTAGCTGATAAGTATTAAAAAAATAAATTAAACTTAGGCACTTTTTAATCTTGAAAAGAGGTATCAAGTCTAGTTAAGACTTCTAATTACTGTGTAAAAGCTTTTAGGACCATACCATACCTTCAGTCACAAATGGTACACGTACCTGTTTCATGAAGAATGGCACTTACAGGTCAGGCCCACAAAATGCCATTTGACTCAGAGCTCGTATCTTAGTAGAATGTTTCACTTACCTGTCTAAAATCAGGGGAAAAAAAATACTGGCTCAACACCAGGCAGGTTCTTTATGTTTTGAACTAGTTTTCCTGATGGTAATGAAATTAATTTATTATCTGAAAGTTCAGTGCAAGGTCTTCCATAGCCAGCTTTTTTAATAAGTGATAAACACCTGACATACATAAAGTACTGCAGAACAAAGTTCTTTCTACAGCAATGGGTATACCAAATACAGTTCTAAGAGTGATCAAGCATCTGTCACATGGGCACCAATATTAAATAGCCCGCACTGCAGTTAATAAACAAGAGTAAGAATGCTAAGTAACAGCAGCAGTAGCAGTAAAAGATTCCTAGGCACGTACACATAAGCCACTTCATCTAGCAAGGACTTGTTCGTGAAGGCGTATTAGGAGACCAACTAAACTATACCAGACTACTCTTACATACTTCAATATAAGCACACAAATTAGCCTTAAAGTCCCAAACCAACAGAGACTTATTTAATGGTCTTACTATAAGATCTAAATTAAAGAATGCTCTTCTGGACAGGCATTGAATTGCCTCGTCCGTCAAGTTGAAATATAGCCCATGCTGTAGAAAAGTAGCACTTCAAAATGGCCCAAGACTGGTTACAGAAGGGATGCTCAATAATTCAGGTGTTTTTTAGCTTCTTTTGAAAGAAAAGGAGACTTTTCCAAAAGAAATCTCAGTGGACATTCAGGGAACGCAGAGGCTGCCTTGCTGGCATTAGTGAGCCCACACAAACCACAGGTGGCTTTGTAAGTCTTACAGGTGCACGCAGTACTTGTTAATTGTTCTTCCTGCAGGTTAGCGTGAGAATGGTGCCTAACTAGCCAGCTACAGGCTGCTGGAATTAAGGCTGTCCATGCGACCCTAACGCCATGCTGGTTTCAAATTCTTTGCTTTGCAAGCTTCCCATTTTCCAATCTATTGTTATGGAAGAATTGATATAGCTAAAACACAGTAAACTATTATATGAGCAAATCTCATTGGGTACGGGTGAGACACCTCGAACTTCAGTCAAACACCTCTTACTACGAGGTTGCTCAGCATACATGCATGCCAGCGACACAGGTCACATCTGTGACACGATGGTATCCCTTTCTTTATGCATTCCTGTGGGGAGGCTTTAGGATCACAGCAGGTCCCCTGGCTAGCAGGATTCTAACGAGCTCCTTCCAGAATGTTAATCAAAATTCTAACTGGCTGAAAGGTTTCAGGAACAGTCCAAGGGAAACTTCCCATCCCCTTTGGAGTGGAAGAGCTAGATGAACATTCCCAGGTTCTGTTTGCTTCTGAATGAATGAAGCCCTGAACCACGTGTCCCATTTGGGTACAGCACTTCTTGCGCTGCCTTTCCTCCACTGTGCTCTCGACAGCATTACAAGCACAGCCTCCAGCATTCTGGGCATTCATCTTTTTATGACAACAGAAAGAAGTGATAATCGTTAACTTACATGATGCAATAGTTCAGAAGGAGCAAGATTCATGTCAGTAAGTGGGATGTCTACATCTAAGCTAGTTATCCAAGGTACTCCTGACAGTTTCTGGAGATCTAAACAGGGCTGTAGGGTGCAATTCAGTGCATGCACAGCAGATGCCTTCATTAGGGTAAGTCATCTGAATGAAGTTTGTTTACTACAGAGCAGGCATACAGCAACCAGCTTAGAAAGAGACACCCTGTTATGACACTGAAAGTAAAAGCGACACGAGTCCCGTGCGGTCTGTCTAAGCAAAGATCCACTGGGGGCAAAGGAAGTTAACAATGACCTTAAACATTAATTTAGGCCAGAGATGGTGCAAACTCAGTATCGTCACTTTTCAAAAGACACAGCAGACAAAAAGGAGTGACATGGATTACAAGATCCTCCTTTTCTGAGGCGGATCTGTTGAAAAGTGTCAGTAAACAAAATATTTGAACAGGAATCAGATAGCAATGCCAAGTCTGCTTTCGTTTTTAAAGCTGGGGAACAACAGGATACAGATTTCACTTTCCCCTCCACCCCCCAGCTAATACCAACTCATTTCACAGCTATTTTGATAAAGTCTTTCTAATGCAATACACCAAGTGAATCATTCTCTCAGGGAGAAAGCATCACTTGAAGTTTTCTATTCAACTAATTTAGATCGTTAACATGGAAACTACTTAAGAAAAACAAAACAGTTTCAGATGAAAAAGGCCCTTCGTACCTTTTTTTTCTGCTCACTCCAGTTAAGTTCTTTCCCCATTATATCTACGATTCTTGGCAGGGCTTCCTCTGCAGCCTGAACATTCAGAAAGGCCAAACGAGTACGTCGGGAAATCATATCCACTGCCGTGCGGGCATACTCTTTAACACCATAGACAACCTAGAACAGTAAGACAAAGGAGAAAAAATGCAGAGGAGAAAGTAGACAGGCATTGTCATAAATTATGTTTAACGTCACAAACCACACTGGTGGGCTGGCTATACAAAATGAACTTTCTGTAACTACTTCACAGCCAACCAAGAGCAGGGTTTGAAAAGCTCCCTTTTCCTTGAAACATTTTATAAAATGCATCTGGCATCAAACATGTATATATGAAATAAAAAACAGACACTATCTAGTTCTAAATATTTAATTATACATAAATATATTAAATATGTGTGTATATAAACATAAAAATAAAGCATGCTCCAGGGAAGAGGAGAAACAAGAACAGAAAAAAATCTGGACCTCACCAAAGGAAAAGGCTTATAGAGAGGTTTTCCAGAGCAAGACTGACCTGCTCTAGAACCTGTTTATCCCAAGAAAAGAATCAAAGAACATTATGTAGTTTTTCCACATACCTCAGCTTCAATATAAGGAAATTCCGACACAAGACGCTTTCCAACAATAGGCCATCTCTTTCCTGTCACTTGGGCTATTTTGGCCACTTCAAAAGCCTTGTCACCATATGTTGAAGCTAGATGCTGAGCCACCTATGGAGTTGAAAACAAATTCAATATGCTTTTGAAAGCATATCAAATATACATGTTTTTCTTGTCAGTTCTCTTACAGCAATAAGAAATAGGCTGAAGAAGTTATTAGATTTTGATTGTGTGGGAAGAAACTATCTGTGCTGTGAATGGGTTAGATCAGCACTGACACCACTATGTATGTATCAATGCAACTGTGACTAATGATGCTCCAGCTCTTCTGCTACACTGTGATCACATCTGAGGTATAGATTTTGTTGGGCTCAAAGAAGACAGACCCCAGCATGTCAGAACATTTTAAAGCAAGAAATAGTCAAGATTAGGAGGAAGGGAAAAGGGAAGAGAAGAAGAACAATTACTAAAATTTATTTTTCTTAAAACTATCTTTGCCCCAGCCAGATAATAAGCTCTTAACAGGTTCAACAGACCTTTGTACAAGTTATGCTGGTATTAAATATAGTGGAAAAACAAAACCCTCCAACACAGAAACATCAGAGCATCAACAGACACCATGACTCACCTCACTTTCAAGTCCATAGTCTTGGACCAGCCTAATGTAGAGAGTGGGACTCCATTCCTCAGCCCCTTGTAGCTGCAGTCTAATAGTTTTACTAGAACCTGCCTTCAGATCATGTGCCTGAATAGCTGCATCGATGGCATCCTGCGCCATGGCACGGTAGGTTGTCCACTTCCCACCTGTAACCACACATTTACTTCTTTATTTGGGGAATGCAAGAGGAATACGAAGGCAGTATGTACTATATATATTTTATATACCACATCATCATTACTAGACTTGCTCTAAAGAGCCAGTCATGCTACCACTGACAGATCATTATCTAGTTATAGGTACATGAAGGATTAACCTGTAACAAGAAAAGTTTTGAATAAAATACACTGGGGAAGACCAACAAAGCTATACTTCAAGAAGAGCTTCCAGTACCTGCGATCGTGACAAGGCCGCTATTGCTAATGGTAACAACATGATTCCGGGATATCGACTGCGTGTCTTTGGAGTTGGGGTCTGTGACCAGAGGACGAATGCCACTCCACGCTGCCAACACATCTCCTCTTCTCACTGTCCAGAACCAAAGACCAGCCAAAGTTAGCCAGGAACTGATGGGTATTATTATCTCCTATCCCTCCCATGGTCCTTGTGGCATTGCCTCTGAGTAGACACTTGCTGCGAAACAAGGACTGTACCACACCATGCTTGTTAGCTGAGCAACTCAAAAAGCTGGAGAAGATTCTCCAAAGTAATGGAATAAGCTGGGCTACAGAATTAAAAACAGCACTGCCCTGGCTGCTATCAGTAATATTCTCTAGCCCAAAGCACACTCAGAGACAGAAAGGTCTGTTTTTCACATGGTTAAACATCCAACAAAACAAAGACATCCTGGGAATGGATCGACCAAGAGCGATTCAACTGCTAAATCCACCGATCAGCTCAAAAAAACCCCAAACCCAAAAAACAAACCCTAACAAAAACAACACAAAGCCCCCAGCACTAAGTCTTCTCCTCGTTTGCCTGTGCTGACAGGAGAGTCTTATAGAACCACAGAAGATCTCAAGTTGGAAGGACCATTCAGTCCAGCTCCTTACATTACATTTCAGAAATCAAAATAAAGTTTGTTCCACATGAGTGTAACATTTGCTTTTAGGACTTCAAAGCTTTTTCTCTAGCTTGTAAGTTATTTTTCCAAGTTTTCCTCTTGACAAGTCATCTTTATCCACGGCCTTAATCATAAGTGCAGTTACACAGATAGACAAGGAGGAAATTTATTGGCAAGGTTGTGGTTGACTGTAGCACAGCCCCAAAGCTTGTACCCTGTGCCAGCACTTGTCACTGCACAGCAACCCAAAAGGACCCAGCTGCCTTGTCAAAACCACCCAACAGAAGTCCACATCTCCTGACACAACCGCCTCTTCCAGCCCTGCCTTCTCTTCCTCCTTATCGCGGCATCAGAAACACCATCCCACTCCACAAGAAGCCTGACTAAATGGCCATTTAGTACTTTGTTGCCCTATGCTACTCTTCTGCTTTCTGTCCAGTTACAGGTATATCCCTAAGACCAACCTTGACTTCTCAGTAAACGTGGAGGAAGAAAACCTGAAGGCATCAACTAGTCACAAAAGCCTTTAACATTTGTAGAAAAATACCATAGCCTCCAAAAGTCACTTTTTTAAATACAAAAAACATTGGACAAACAGAGAATTTAATGAAATTAATTTTGTTGCTTATTAAATTTGCAATATTAAGATTGACGGATTTGCTTTATACTGAAGTCTTTGGTGCATATTTTTGTTATACAACTTTCAAATAAATGATAATTGAAAATCAGTAAAAGGGTGTAAAAATATCCCCCAAAGAACACCAAATAGATTTCAGAAATCAATGGTGCTCTGCCAGCATGTTTAACCTGCCAAAATGAAGTGTTAATCACAGAAATAAGATACCATATTACGTTTATAAACTAATGAAACTAGAAAAAGCAGCATGCGTGACACTATAATTAAACAGTTGGAACACATCCAAGCCTGTGTAAGTTGATAACCCTGGCACTGTCTCTGGCAGCAAAAAGGCAGGTCTGCAGTGAGTTGATATGGCCAGCACAGTTGTTAATTCAATAACAAGCAATCTATAAACACTGCTAATTGCATATGTGAAAAACAGCGTGCACCTAGGTAGGTTTCATTCAAAAGAATTAAACACTTCATAATGTACTTCTGTAAAATACCTTGCAAAACCTCCATCTTATTCTCATTCTTAACTCTACCAGCTACCTGTCTGACCTACTGCACTTACTTCTTATCGACTTCTGCTGAAGAAACTTAAATGTACATTTCCTGAAGACTTTTTCTGAACTTTATACAATACAGAGCCATCAATTATCCACTTCAGGAAACAAGTAATCTAGCATTTCCAACCTCCAGACAGCAAGTTTTCCTAAATGTTGCAGAATGTTGCAATGTTATCGACCGAGTGCTTTTTAGATTTATTTTAATGCTGCTACTACAACAGAAATACAGAAGTACAAATGCTTTCACAGAATAATTGAAAAAAAACAAAAAACACCTCACTATGAAGGGAAGAAGCCTCTCTTCTTTAAACCAGCATTGAGACAAAGCAGGCCAGCAGCTTACAATAAATGTGTTTTCAGCTCAGCTACTGAAGGCAACAACTGTCACCGAGTAATTTTTATAAACCCTCCTTTCTTCCTATTGTACTTTCCCCTCCCCCTGAAAACTGACACTATTAGATAATTACCATACCAAGAAAAGTTAATTCTAACAATAAAGTGCCTAGAAAATGGAAATAAAAACAAAGACACAGGAAAAGTCAGGACAATTTTCCGTTCAAGAAAAACAGGTGAATTACTTGATGTACTTGTGTTGATGTATGACCAAACTGTTCCAGTTCTGCAAACCCTGACCAGACTCACCTGGCCGTGCAGCTGGACAGCTAGCACCAGTGAGGTGAAAGGTACATGAAATCTGAACATGCAACTGTCAACCAATTCCCATTTAAACAGTCCAAGTAGTGCAGGTATATCTGGCAAAGCATCATTTTAGTGCTCTGAAATGTAGCTCATGGTGACACTTGTGACCCACATGTTTTAGAAACTCCCAGATGCACAAGAAGCATAGGTATCAGAGTCACAGAAAAACTTCAGACAGACAGCACTTACTCAAACTGAAATGCCACAGATTCATCAGTACCTTCCCAGGGAAAAAGAGAGCTGACAAAAGTTTACCTTCAACATCAACGCTAAGGTAGTTGCGCACTTCATTCAAAATGAAGTTTATATCTTCTTCTGTTGGTATCGGATGGGAAGTGACATCAGTTGGGCTGTCTGTGGTCCCTGCAATAGTCATCTTCTCCCATGGCAGGAAGAAAATCACTCTACCATCACTGGTGGCTGGGTCAAGCAGACCCATATTATCAGGGCTGAAATAAAGAAGGGACATGGTTCAAAACAGGTCAGGCATGTCCAGGGATTCTGGTTCTGCACACCTGGTACTCCAGATAAGGTATTAGAATATTACCTTTGTTCTTAGATCAAGTGATTTTAAATAAATTAATAAAATAAGAAAAAGATCAGAGATTTCACATGTGGCTATGTCCTGACTTTATACGGTAGTCCCAGAAGTTTTGAGAGAAATAAGGCCCTTGAATGTGATGCTCAGGTATTACTACAATTTGATTTCCTAAGCAAGTTAGTAGACCACAACCTTAAACAGAACCATCGGGCCTTTGGCACGTCACATCTCCATTCACTCTGGAAAATCTTGCTCATTGAAATTTCAAATACAAACATTTGGAAATTTTAAAACAATTACTTGAAACTCATTAGGAATGAACAACTGCTTTTAATCAAAAAAAGGACAATCATCTGTATTATGCCACAAAGGAAAGGGAAGGCTGAAACAAAATGCACATTAAAATGGAAGAAGTAAGCACAGAACCCTAGTTCTGTTTTGATGCATCTAAGTATATAACATGAAAACTTAAAGATTAAATATTATTAACCCAAGATACCAATTATCTGCACCGTAAACAGAGGACAAAAGTAAAGATATACAAAATCCCAATGACTTCTACACCCTGTATTCGCAATGAAGGTAGGGCAGGAGGGGGCGAGCGTTAGCAACAGAAAGAAAAAGTAGAGAAAATAAGAGAACAGCAACATTGAAATCGTAAGCATTAAGAGTACATTTGAACAGTAAACTTCCAGTGATACCACAGCCCGAGTTTGTTAAACACCTGCCACTTCAACAGGGATGAGCACCCCCACAGACTCCTGAGGGATTCTGACCAAGAATTATACTCTGAATGTTCCCAGCTCTTGCATTCCTGAATGGGGAATTGTATCTTGAGGAAAAAAAGGCAAAAGAGACACTAACTCGATGCTGCTATTCAGAGATTTTTCATTTGTTTATGCCAGTACTACAAACAGAATGATTCAGTAAACTGAATAAAAACTGTAATTGTTCATACAGGAAATTTTAATTTATGTATCAATGTTTTCTGGTATAATATTAAAAATAATAATAATCCACAGGTACAAAACTATTTATCCTTGTAACTTATTAAATAGCTCTGCTTACATTTCAGAAAACAAAAGGCTTCTATAAACATTTCAAAATAAACAGCTTTTATATATGAAAACATTTAAGTTGCCCCTTTTTTTGTTCACTTTTATTCAAAGGAAAGATGTGGACTTCCCTTTCAGGTGCTGGAAGTCCTTGTAAAAACATCTGCAGTCTGTTTAGCAGTCTTCAGGTTTTGCACCTATTTCTGATAACGGAAGGAGGACATAGGAGGTACATGGAAGGAGGACAGGGGCTATGTATTTAGGTGGTAATAAGGACCATCAGAGGGGAATAATTCAGTGGACTCAAATAACTAGTAACAGAATAAGCTGAAGGTAGACAAAGGCCTGCTTGGATATAAATTACCTATTCAAGAGAGCCACAAGCTGAATCACTGAATAGTTTGTTTTTAGGAAGTCTAAACTGATTACTGAAGGTAAGTTTTCAATATCTGGAAAGGCTAGAAGAGAAGCTGAAAATTTTATACATAGCATGTATATTAGAACTTTTTTAAGATGATATTTATAGACAGCTTAAGCATACAGTTGGAGAAGCACAATTTAATAGGGGAAGTCAACACAGATTTGTGAAAGGTAAATCACGTCAGACAAATGATTACTTTTTAAAATGAAAAAGCTATTGATTTAGAGACAGAGAAAACTAGAGATTTAATATACAGTAGCAGAATATTCAGAAAACTTTAAAAAAAAGTTGTACTTTGAGAAAATGTCTAATGTGATTTCGTAAAAACTGTTTAAAAATAAGGAAGAGAAACAAGTAAAGACTTAAAACTAAGTTTCACCACAACACCTACGGACTGAAGTGTTTTCAATCAGATTACACAGCAAATGATGAGAAAGGACGAAACAGTTTTCCATATGATTAACTTACTGAATTAATGACTACCAGCTATACTGGCAAGCTCTCTCAATTTACTATTGCTATGCTTGTTCCATCTTACATAAATAACTGAAGAGCCACTAAAACAAATGTAAAATAAGGTGTTTCCCATCAAAAAGAAGCATCCTAATATCTAAATACTGGCTGTTCTGGAACGTCTCTAGAGTCATGCCACTACACACCAAGAATACTTCTGAAACAACACATTTTTATAAGACATGAATTCTTATGATTACAGAATGGATGCGAGCTATAGCAGTATCAGCCATTGTAAGATTTTTCTAGTAATCTTGAAAGACTATAAAGACTACTAAAATGGGTAAGTTCAGGATTGTAAACTCTAATATGAGGTATAAAGTAATGACTTTACATGGAAATATAGTAGCAAATGGTCTTGGAGTATAATACAGACAGCTCTGAAGTGACTCTGTCAGCAAAACAAACATCAAGACACCTGGCCTAACGATAAAGCAACAGTACGATATTTAAGAATTGACTGAAAACAACTGTGGCGTACGAGGCACGGACTTTGTCAGGATTGTGAAGCAAAGACTTTTATTGTTAGTTAGTTACGGCTTTTATAAGTTTATACTCTGTACATGCGCTGCTAAAAGCTTTATTATTGGTCAAACTCTACTGTCCACATGCCCAGCCGCTGTCACTACAGGCTACTCTCCGCTGTTCACGCTGTTCCCTTATCTTCTAGAGGTGAGATCACATTCCTCCTTTGTTTCTGTCTCATTCGGGTTTCTTCTCATACTCCCTCAAAGTTATTTACCTCTTTGCTGCAGGATCACAGCTATACATCCTCAAAGCAAGGCCACAGCTGCACATTATCAACATCAAACAACCCACTGTCTCCATTCCCTACAAACAACTGCTTTTTAAAAAGCCTCCTTTTCTAAAAGGAAGTGTGGTTAAATTGGGCAATATATGTCGAATGTACGACAAATCAGGAAGAAATCTTGGTAAGAGATGACTGAAGTACACATAGAACGTAAGAAGCTATAGACTACTGAACTAGACAAGATGATTCAACTGAAGGACAGAGCAGAACTCTTGAGCTTGAAGTCAGTACATGGTTCATTCCTAGACATTAAAGATGGCATTTTACAGAGCAGACCAGATACATGGAAATCTCTAGTTGAAGAAGCATTTGACCAAAGCACCACACGTGCAGTTAAAGAACAAAAAAGTGACACTTCATAGAATAGAATTAAGGTTTAACACACAAGTTTACCTGGAATCTGGAATGCAGAGCAGATAGGAAAATTCCAGACAGACAGAAAACATCTGAAATTTGGCAGAAAGGAGGGGAAAAAAGTATTGCATTCATAGACGCATTTTAGACAGGAAGCTCATCTGAACAAAGGCAGTCAAAATCCTGTCATTTTAGCAGATAATATATTTAAACAATAGGGAGTGAAAGAGACTTGCATAGCTACTAGAATAGACATGTATATACTAAAAATAGAATTAATGAGAGGAGGAACACTGGGACTATTAATGAAGAACCTAAACGAATAAGAAACCCATGGGAAATGAATGCATTAGGTTAGCATCAGTTTTACAAAACCTTAACTATGTTTATATATGAAAACCTCTACCTGTTAACAAAATGTTCATTTGGGTAAGCATGGGCCAAAATTCTATAAAACATTTACCACAAGGCAAACGGACGCAGTGAAATTACAATCTTTGTTTGTTGAGGAGTATTCCTTAGCACCAGAAGACCTGATACAACTAAGATCAAATACCACAAGTATTTTCTATTTAGCAGACAGCTCCTTGGTTTAAGCTATCCCACTTCAAGGAAATTCAGTACAGTTTTATCTAATCAGCTGTTCTGTGGAGGCAGTATGTGGGTAGATACTATTTTACAAGAAAAGTAATGCCCACATGCTGACATACACAGGGGAACAAGGAGAACAAGAATTCTCTGTATTTCCAATTAAAATTATTAGGTTATTACAGAATAAATAAATTAGAGCCCTCATACATATCAAGCCATCTTCATTGAATTTACAGAGTGAGTCAAAGTCTTAAAACTTCACATGTTTTTGCTGTAGGGCCATAAAATCAATCACACATGCTCTTCTCATAGTATATGAGGAAACTAGGATTACAACCCATTTCCCCATGTTGCTAGTGCTTTAAAGCACCTATCAAGCCATTTTCCCATTTTTCATGTGGAAAGACACCAAAAACCAAAAAGGAACAGAATGCAAGAGTGATTTTACACTAGGCCAAAAACGCCTCAATTTCACAGTCTATGGTCATGTCCTGTTGGGAGAGCTCCAGCAAAAGCCACCATGTTGTGCACTGGAAGTCTAAATTTATATTCACAGAGGAGTGCAATGATGATATGGAAGGCATTATTGTAAAGTGCACTGTATCAACAGAATTGGGATAAGTCTATAAATGTGAATTTCCATTAGGATGCTAATGACTTCAGAAACCAAAGGTAATATTTGAGTTTCAACTGACAAGGCTTACGTGGTAGAAGGGGATTTGGTTTTGCACAGCAAATAAGGAAAGAAGAGAGCGCTCTCAGAGTGCCACAGGAACCTCTTCTGTAGGAAGGTCAGCAGAGGGAGGCAAGTCCTTTCCACCAAAACAACCATGGGTGGGTGGGCTTGTGTCCACCACAGTGTCAGAATCTAATCGTGTTATTTTGAACTACTTATTACAGTGCTTACACGCTGCATTCATATTTGCTACAAGTGGAATCGTAACGCGGCAGCGTATAGTGGCAGAGTGTCATTGCACAGACAGTTTCATATTTAATAGGACAAGAGTTTTTATATTAAGGTGGCAACCCCTCTGGAAGGTTTCATATGCTTTTTTGTTTTCTTAAGGGGGGCTGAACAAGCAGGCAGCACACCCAGCTCAAACTCATTATTAAAAAAAGTGCCTTTCACAAGTCTGCTGTAGATGCTTTGCCTAAACACCCCTCTGCTTCAGCACAAGTTCTGCCTTGGTGAGTTTTAACTAAGAACTACAAGACTTTAGCCTTTTCTGAGTATGTGAAATTGTTCTTCTAATCGGCACAGTGCCAGAATCCTCTTTAAAAAAAAAACTAAACCAAAACCAAAAAATAAAAATCAAATTGTTCATCCAAAACTACCGTAAAACCCACAAATGCATCTCTGCAAGCTTATTTATTACAGGCACCAGCAGAGATTGTTACAAATGGTTCAGGATTTGAATATCGTTACCTGTAATAACCAGGCATCACAATATGCACGCCTGCACTTGGCTGACAGATGTTTGGTACTTCCTGATCATCCATTTTGCGCACAGAGTCTGTGAAAGGTCCTGTAGCATTGATAACACATTTGGCTTTGACATCAAATTCCTGCCCTGTGAAAGAAAACAGTATCAATCACATACACCATTTGTTTTCCTGCTCACTGACACTCACTATTATTAATCTATCTACGAACTTAACCTACTGTAAAGTATATTGTGCTTGTCTGAACAGAACAGCTGGAATGGTTTTTAAAAATTAACAAAGCTTTCATGTAACACCAGATTTGAAAGAAAATGTTTTGCAGTGAAATACCATCTTATCTGTAAAGGCAGAAGAAGATAGACTGGGTGGAAGAAGTTGAGCTGAAATCTGCCTCTCAAACAAGAGATTTCAGTCTCAACCTGTAGACTTGGTAAATGGGATTATTACTGTACAGCACGTAGCATTTTACAATATCATCTTCGCTTGACAGAAGGGTTTGGATGTAAAGCTTAGTCTACCCTGCCAAAACACTAGAATTTGAGTGAAAAATCTGACAGAAGTTAAAGATGATTGACACTAATGGTATGCCACTGCACTCTGGGAAGATGGCTCCTTTGTCGGTTCATTGATATTTACAAACAGCAGTGTTCCCCACTCCTCCCTTGTTTCGTTATCTCTGTGTTTCTCTAACGAAAAGAGTATGGTCTCCTCAAGGGCTGCACTTTCTGTTCAACTGTGGCACAGTAAAGCCCTCCACAGGTTGCTTCCACCCGCCGAGCAGGGTGATGCAGACGGAAGGGCAGGCGGTGCTCCACCGCTCGCCAACCGGCTGGCGAAGGTGGGCATGCAGCTGCCTTTGGGTCCCCGCGCCACTGGGAAGGCACCCACCTGTTAAGACGTCCCTGCAGCGCACCCCACACACGCGCTCCTTCCCGCTGGCCGGGTCTGTCGTCTTGAGCAAGCGCAGCACTTCAGCGTAATTGGCCGTGGCAGCGCCATACCTGGCAGCAGTGAGGGCGATGGCGAGGTTCATCCGTGCGTCGTTGTGCTGTCCTGCAGCGGGGACGGGACCAGAGGAAGGACACCAGTCACCTCCAGCCACGGACTTGTGGTATGGAAGCGTGTCAGAACCGATCTGTCACATCTGTCCCTGTCACATTGAATAGGCGTGATGGCTGCTCGCATCTAACGAGAATTATTTAAAGATACATGCCCTCTGCTGTGCTGGAGCATCTGACCGCTGTTTTAGCAGCAACACGCCCAGCTGCGTTCCCCACATGGGCCTCTGTAGCCCCCGAGACTATACAACACACCACAGCCTTTGCACGTTACGAAACTGAGAACTAGCGCTCGTTCACCTGCAGTTTAGGAGCAGACAAATCACTTTTTTTCTTTATCTCTTCCTATGCAACCATACGGTAATTCTGTAACTGTATCTAAGCATTCGTTTGACAGTCCAACCAGTATTAATCAACAATTCCTACTAGCAAGTGTACCACACAACATTCAACATCCAAGAAACAACCCTTCAGTGACTGTGCCAAATTACCAGCTTTCTGTAACTTTTTTTCTTGTACATGCATTTTAACTTCCCAACATAAAACATGAAAGCATCAAAAAAAGAGAAATAAGTAGACAAGAATTAATGAAGGATCCTTAACATATATCATTAAAGATTTATTACTGAAATTCCCTCGTTAAAGAAAACCAAGAGAGAGGCGGAGGGACCATGAGGGGAAGATGATTAATTACTCTGAAATACTGGCTTCACCTGAGACTTTTGCTATTTATTATTGCCACTGAAGTTAGAAGTCCTGGATGCTGGCTAGAAAGAATTACTATACATTGAAGGGGCCAGGCTCTGTGTGTCCTGAATAATTAATTTACAAGAGGGCTAAACTTCCTGAGGTACGGTTCACTTCCCCACGTGTTTGGACCACTTCTATCAAAGATAATACTGATAAAGTGATAAATTTGTAATAGATATTGTAGTTGATTTATGTTGCCAGCATTCCCAACATTTAGTATAAATGGTTTATGTAAAGTTTGGTCCTTCTGATTCTGCCTGTGCAATCTCAAACCACTGCGCAAATAATCTGTTCCTAGCTAAAAGGGCAAAGTTATAAAGATGGGATCAATGGCCTCAAAGGTGCCACCTCCCCTCCCCAAACTTCTCATTCTAACACAGTCGAGACCATACAGTGCAATCAGTCTTCAACTACAAGAAAAAAAAGTTATGCGAGGCGTACAGAAACAGTAACATGATAAAGCACCGATGAAGAAACAAACAGTAACTCCAATTCAACTAAGCAAACAATGCCCAGAATAAACTGCAAAAAAGAACAGCAGAACAACTGAGCAAGATGTCAAGAAAAGTTGGGGATGCTCCATCACACAAGATGCATACGACTAAACAACCATCTGTCAGAAGTGGTAGGCAAATCATTAAATAAATGCATCAACATTTATGTTGCAGTAGCATCAGGGAATGGATAAAATGACCTCACGAGAGTTACCTCAAACCTTAACATTTTAACGCAGGGTTGAGAGAATGTACATCTCATATACAGAGGGAGTACCAGGCAGAAAAAAGACAAAGAACAGTGACAAGCTGCATTACAGTAGCTGCTTCTATGTAAAGCAGAATACAGCACAGATTATAAAGTAATCCAGGCCATGCTCCTCTAGCCCAAAGTCAAAGGCTTTCAGAAGTGCAGTGTTCCAAAGACATCCCTCTTTATTGTGGTGCTTGATTTGGGGGGCCACCTGACCCACAGGATACTGCAAGTCTTGGATTTACAGGACAAGAAACCCATCACAAACCAGAAACACTACCCTCAAACAAGTGATATCTATGCATAAATGAAACCCTGACGTACCTGTGTCTGTGCAGTAGGATTTATTCTTTTATTGTAGGAGGACCACAGTGCTAAGACAGTTTCGTTAGTTACTTCTTGATCCTCCATCAGTATGTTTTGCCATCTGTGCGTAAAGTGGTACTCAATACAAACTGGTCATCTCTGGCTAATACAGGGTGTGGATTCATCACACAAAAGCAGCACAATTTGCAGCGTTAGCCAATATTAGCTTTGGTCTACAGGAAGTCTTACTGTTTGAATTTTGCAAGCTTGCCTCTTCCCAGTTTTGTGACTTATTTGTCCAGACCAAAAGCAATCCAGAGAAGCCAATCAGCAGAATAAATCATGTGGAAACAGGTGTAATTTCTAAAAAAAACCCCAAACACCTAAGTAACAATTGTTTATTAAGCTCCAAATCCAAGAGCTGCTCAGCATTTTGTTGAAACTCCTAATGCTCATAATGTCAGTGAGCTAAGGGTATGTTCGGTGCATTTCAGGATTTGGACCACTATGTTCAAGAAAACGTTTTCAGGCTTCTCTGAAACTCTCATCCATTTTCCCCTCATTATTCTGATGCGAGAAATCCCTTGCTATTACTCAATTCTCAGCTGTCCAAAAAGAACTCTGAGTGCCTATGTAATGTATTTGCAGAAAAAGGACTGGGAAATAACCAGTTCCTGATTAACTACACATCTAGAAAAACCCACTGGCTTCAGAGTGATGTGATCTACAATGTGGAGTCCTAGAGTATTTCATAGTATAAACAGCAGGGATCTGTAGAGGTCTAGATTTGAAAGAAATGAAGAGTGACTTACTGGCCCAGAAATTTATCATCTGTGGAGAATAATACTGCAACAGTTTGGTAGAGATGGGGTCACAGTACAATAGTTTTTATACTCAGGAACAGCTATTTGGTTGGGTTGTTTTTTTTAAAGCCCTTCAACTCACATGTGCACATTTTCCCCCAGACAATTACATTAAGACCCTGCGCTTTATACGCAACTGTCATTTTTTCCTCAATATCTGAAGAAGCAGTTGCTGTTCCTCCAGGCAGGCCCCCCATCATAAAGGTACCATAGTCGGATCAGTTCTTACTACAGCACCATTCACAGTTGACAAAGCATATTTTCTGCTGATTAAAGTAACAGTCAGTATTTACATGTGTGCTAGTTTGGAATCAGGAATGTTTATTTCAAAGAGACTGGTATGTGTCCTGGTACTTAGATGATCCTTCCTGCTCCAGAGAGAAACAGAAGGATGAAGCAAAGCAAAGATTCTGCATGTCAACCCTTTCGACTTTTCAGTTAAATACTGTTCTCCCCACAGATCCTCCAAACCCAAAATAAAAGCGTCTCCAAGCTCAACTTCCTCCACAATAGCCACGTAAAGCTTTCTGGACACAAGCACTATTACCATGTTCAGAAGATGCCCAGGAAACCCAAGGCCTAGTTGTGTGACGAATGGCAAGGCAAACAAAAGCTTCTATGGGAGGTCCTGAATTACCTACTCGGATAGCTCTGCATCCATCGTCCTTCACAGCAGCCACTGATGCTCCAAAGCAAAACAACAAAAATAATTACTCCCCCTTGCTACCAGCAGTAATCCCTCTACGATAACATGGGTTTCTTTCCCAAATTTTATAAGTCAGAAAGTTATTTTATAACAGAATGGCTAAGCCACATTAATTTGGCATCTTTTTTCCATAAATGAGTAAGGCTCCTGAAGATCTCATAACTAACCTGTAGGCAATATAGTGAAATTATAATTATGACATTCACCAACAACAGATGTTCATAAACACCCTGCCCTGGAGAGGTCACTGCCGCTTCAGTCCTGTTGCCCGAGGGCTAGTTTTGAAAGCACTTGTTTGTTGTATGCATGTCAGTTGTCAGCTGGATGCATCTCAACGGTGGTGCAAAAGGCAGTCGTACCTCAGCATCTTTGGAAGAAGCATCCAAGAGCAAACTGATGGAACATGCTGAGTTTTCTTTGCAACTCCTCCCATGACAGCTCTCAAAAAAAGAGGATGTTTAAACCCTTTGCTATTTCTAGCAAGAAAAACTGAAAGAATCATCCACCTCATTATTCATTATTGTCATCTGCTTGTAATATAGTAACAATGGAGTGATACTTCGATTTGTATTAAGGGCAGTCAACCTAGCTTTTCATAAAATGCTGGCCTAAGTGCTTTCACTAAATTAACACTGAATCCCCTTAAAAAAATCCCTTATTCTTAGAAGGCATACTGCTGAAGACATTTAGTGTGCAAAGACATTTTGTGTAAGTGTGTCCTACATCATGGTGAGACCAACAGTGATGCCATTTGGTTTATAATTTCTTTTTTTGTGTAATTTAGGAAAATTCTATTTTCATTCCTTAGTAGCAAATGTTGTATTTCTTCAAAGACGAACAGACAATGCTTCCGTTGGCACTAAAAGAATCCTCCCACAGAGTGCACATAGTGTACATTCAATTTTATTTTTATCAATGCTGAACCACAGCCAGTAGTGGTAACAAAGCCCACAGACTGTAGAAATTTGTTTGTGACTGATGCAGTAGAGTTGTGTGAAAACCACAGTATTAATAAGGCACTCTGGTAGTTCTAGTATATTCTGTCCTGTGTCACGCTCTGCCACCTGTTACTTTTACATCAATTTCTGCTTTCTCTGCTGCAACTCTATTCAGTTGAAGATCAACAGCACACAGTAGCCAGTGACTGCATCTTTTTTAAAAAGCTGGAAGCTATTTTAATCCTAAGAGGGTAGCTTTTGTTCATGTTAACCTTTTTATACTATATACGTATATATAAAAATATATATTTATATTTATACTTCACTATTGAGTATACCTGCTGCGTGACAATTAGTCTTGAACCAATGCACGCACGCAACTGCCACAAACATGCTTTGGCGCCTACTGCAACAGCACAGCTGTAATATGTGGGTTTGCAAACTTCTTGCTTCAAAGAGCAGGTTGGTCCCTGCAACAGACATGAAAGCCTCCTCACCTTTTCTCAATTTACAGTCTTCTGATTAGGCATATCTAGTTATTGCTGTGGAGGTCAAGTTTAATGGAGAGTTGGAAATTAGTCATGCAAGAAGCTATATGACAGTCTTAATGAACTTTCAAGAGGGCAGATCTTTCCATAGAACCACCTATCAGGCTTCTTTTGAAAGGAAAAATACATTAACAGAAATACTTGAATGATACAACTAGGCCCACAGTATGGTCACAATTTTATATCACTACATAATGCAGCCATACAAATAAGCAGGTGTGGGGTTTTTTGTCTTCTTTTCTTTTAAAAAGCTGAGGGGATAAAGGCAAAATAGATACTTGCAAATTAATCTCTTGCGTGTATGTTACTCCTTTACTGGCACCAGCGAGCTCCACTTACTTAGAATACTCAACTGCAACTCATGAGGCAGTCCCTTGGATTTGGAACACACCCAAAAACCTATCACCCAGCATCAAGACAAAGATATTACTGGATCACCACAATAATGACACTCATTGTCCCCAAAAGCACGGATATCCTAAAAGCTATGTTAAAAGTACATTTCTGTACCTGTACATTATATTCTTACAGCAGCCTTGCACTAGATAATTGCACGCACATAGTGAAGAAAAGTAATGCATGAAGTCAAATAATTTCATGTGCATGGAAGTTTTCTTGCTGTGTATATGCAAACCTTACCAAGTTTAAGGCTGATGAGTGATAATTATACATCACTATCGATAACTAAGTTACCGGGACTACCCGTTATCCTCTAATTTTTAAATAAGTGCTTAATTGCATGAACAGTTTTTATTACAAGCATTAAAACAGGAACTCAACATCTGTTGTACATATGGAAATCAGTTACATCCAAGTTTAGGCATTATGAATCAGCTGGAGTGACTCAAAATTGTTCCAGACTTCTCTAAGAAAGAAGTCGGCAAGTTCTTTTCCCCAAACATAAGTAGAGTAAGGTCAGAGGTAAACATCAAATTTGACTCGTGAGTCACAAGTCATTAAAAATGCCCTCAGACCCGAACTATTTCTTGCTCTCTGAATCACATGAAACTTAAGTCAAAAATTCACTGAAAACTAACAGACTTTCCAGGATACGTAGCAAGCACGCACTTGTTCTTGGACTGCTTCAGAGGGAAGAGCGTTCTGACTCAGTTAAATCAGTTCCATCACACCCACATATAACAACACAGCAATATCACACCAGACTGTTAATAAGTCTCATACAAATCACGTATAAATTGAATTCTGCTTTCCACAGTGATATCTGTGCTGCTGAAATATGGCCCAACCAGGTGGGAAGAATGATACAGAGCTAAATATGCACTCTGCACCGGAAAAAACCACACACACCAATATATTTTAGGTCTTTAAGATTTGCCCTAGGATGCAGGTATTTTCAGCCCTCAGTCTGTAGGAGCTGTAATGGAAAGGAAAGCCTTGAGTCTGGCCTTCTCACAGGTAAATTTATTGTAACATTCAAGCTCAGATTTGACACATCAAGTTTAAATAATCCAGTAGCAGTCATTTTAAATAATTTCTGCTTCCTCCATTTAACACCATCTTAGGCCACAAGAAATATACTTCCCTCTTCCTCTGAGCCATGGAGGTGAAGAGGTAACCATCAGCATCCGACTTCTAGGTTCTGCTCCTCAAGGGTCTGAAAGAACTAATGCCCATTTACCAGTAACAGCGACATTTATCAAACCTTAACACACGCAGCTTGAGAGCACACTGCAGAGATCACCCAAGGTGCAATGTAACCACTATTTTACAAGACAAGCTTAGGGAACTTAAGAAAGTTAAGATTATATTCATAAACCAAGATTAAAGGAATGAAGGAACCTGTCACCAAACAAATTGCATGTATGGATAAAAACAAGCAAGATCACAATGAAGATTAGGAAATGAAAGTATGATACATTCCAACTTAGGTACAGAATTATAAACAAGTGAGTAACATAAGCAAGAGACAGGAAGTCCATAAAAGCTTTTTTTACAAAAAAAAACCAAAGCACAACTAAAAAACAATACCCTGAGAATGTCTGTCTAATCAAGTCTACTGCCAAGTTACAGTACAGAGCTAAAACTTGTATGGAAACTAAGATATCAGAATACAAAAATAAGCTGCAATATCCAGGCACATCAAGTGAGAGACAAAATTTGGAATTATTGTTCTGTGCTACTGCTTTATAATTATGTTGTTTCCCACTTCTTTTGTATCAGCCTTCAACTTGTCACTACAATCATATTGCAATGTCAGTGTAAGTAAAAGCACAGTGTTAAAATGAAACTAAACATTGTCACTGTCAGTTTATGGAAACTGCACTAAAATGTCACCCTGAACAACTGTCACGGCAGGTCTGCGGCGGCCACGCCACCACGCCAGAAAGAAACGTGATGTCAGTAGAGCTTACTGCAGACCCGCATGGCACAAGAGCTGACTAGTACTCCCAACGCTCACGTTAACAGCCTAAATTTGGGGCAAACTTAACTTTGAGGCAAACTTTGCTCTGCACACCGCAGTAGCTATGTTTTCAGCCTAAACAAAACAGCGATCAGTTTGTCAGCTATCACATGTTGTGTTCAGCAGGTGGGACACCCACCTCCGCTGCGGGACCCAGCAGAGGTCAGCCAGGGCCGGGGGGACCAGCCAGGGAGCAAGAAGTCACGGGAGGGACAGACTGCTGTGCCAGAGCTGGAGAGAGGCAGTGCTGCCGCCAAGGACAGGGACGTGACACACTGCAAGTGCCCGGGACAGGCAGTCAGGTGCCAGCTGGAAGGGACCTCCTGCTCCGGTGCCAGGAGGTGAACAGGCAGGGCTGCCACTGGGGGAGGGATCCAACCTATCTGCTAAAATGCTGCTGCTTGACCAGACAACTCTCCCCTGAACCTAGAGAAACCCAGCGCACAAATGGATACAAAACAGGCTGGGCGAGGTGAACTCTGCTGATGGGAGAGGAGGAGCGTGGCGAGGAAGATGAGCAACATGCATCTCCCCAGCCCTTCCCGAGGACCAGGGCTGCTCTGGCCCCATTATGCTGACTGACACAGGGACAGCCACCAGAGCAGGGGAAGAAGCAGCAAGATGTACAGGCATCCCATAATCTGTTTTCCTTCAACATACATATAACGATACCTACAATACGGAACCGTGTACATATTAACTAATGACCGACCATTAAGTTCACATAAAATGCACACATATAAATTACAGCAGAGTTACATGCTTCGATGGAGTCTTTCCCCTAAAAGCCACGACACACTGGGGAACGCTCAGATGTTTGTGGCACAATGTGCAAATAATGTCGTTTTGCTCAGGAATAATCTTAAATCTTTTAGGTAACGTGATCTGAAGAATTATTCCCCGTTCTCTTCTTAAGGGACACAAAACCCATCCTTTGCTTATATGAGCATTAAAAAAAGAAAAGAGAGAGGCACAGAATTCACTAGAATATTCATCATTTCCAACCTTAAACCCAGAGCGTACAAACAGACGAATCCAGCAAGTCAGAGAGCAAAGCCAATTTAATCTGTGGCTCCCCTGAGGTAAATGTAGTTCACAGTCCTGCCCCCACCCCAACCTCAGCCATAATCCCTGCTTCCTGGAGGTAAGAAAGCACTGGAGTGAGGAAAATTCTGCAGCAGGATATAATGATCCAAAATGACAGGGACAATAATGACAATGAATTTCATGTCTCCCAGTCATGAGCTGGGGATGCTTGACTGGGCTGACTTACACAATTAAATTGTTACAGGTACAGCAGGAGATGCAGTTATCATCTGCATGCTTTTGGGAAGGACGCCTCCAGCAAAAGGAATAAGAGTGCTGCGGATGCACGGTCCCTTTTGTTCGGGGCAAACGGCCACTCCTGCAGGGACGTTCATGCGGCTGCACCCTTTGACAGAGGCAAAACTGGGTTAAAGATGCAAGCCATTTTAGGCTATTGATTTTATCCCTTTTGAAAACAATAAAAAAGCTCTGACGGATAAAGCACGGTACGACTTGAGCCACCATGCACTAAGAAACATTACAAGCCAGCAGAGACCCAACAGATTCTACCAGAGAGTTGGGCAGCACCGTTTATAACAGATCCCCACTAGCGTTTATACTAATGCCGGCAAGAAAAAAATACTATCACTTCCATCGGTTCAGCTGGAGACCTGCATTTCATTTTACCTGCATTCCACTAGAGGCAGCCAGCGTTACCTTTACAAGCCCTCTCATAGCAGGCTGCCGGTTTTCTTCAGGATTTCACATACAACTCTATTATATAGAACATGGGGCAAAATGTATTTGAAAGCAACGGGAGAATACGCATAGTATTTTCCAGGTTATACCTACGGTTAGTGTGCCTGCAAGGCTTCTCTCATTCATCCAGCTTCAATTTTGAAATACCAAGAAATATGGTTAGCCGTGTATTTCACCTATAGAAAGTATTTTTAGTGACAAACTGTCAAAGAGTTTTTATATCCAGGGAGGGAAAAAAGTCATACAGTTGTCTGCATCTGTAATAGGGTAATACCCCTATTACAGCTCAACATTCGCAAAATATTAATTTGTCAAATATGAATTATAAAGCTATAACATTTCATAATTCAGGACACACTCAAACACTAGGAAAAATAGCTACAAGAGCCCAAATAAAAAAAAAGCATTTATTCTATTTTTGACAGCTTAATGAATGCCCTACTCTTTTGCATTGATTTTTGTGTGTGTCTGTGTGTGTGCGCGTGTGCCTGGGAAGGATTTCTCATGGGGTTTGCTGTAAACAACAAAAGCTAAATCCTCTGCCAAAGCTTCTTTTTCTACCTTTAAATAACCTCCATATTAAAATATTTCAGGAGAGAATATATACAAAAATACTGAGAATGCAAAAAATAAACAACAATTACTTACATCCCAGCAAATATACTGGAAATTTGTAGAACAAGACATTAAGCAATCAAATACCCTGATGTGACAAAACAGTCACACAAGTGGTATGTGTTAATTCCTGCTTTCAGAAAATAGCAGTAAATTCAAAGAGCAGGGTCAACAACGCCCGAAAATCTTAAATTCAGGACTGATTCCAGAACACAAATTTTCCTTACACACCTAAAGGCTCATCTTGCAAGGCAAAAATATGTTAACAAAGAGGTCTGCAAGCACCTAGAGATAGAAAAATAATGCATCTTAAAAAGAATTGTGCCACTTAGAATTTCTAAACACTTTAAATTGAAATATTCTGGCCAGTTGGACCTCTGCTTTAATGTTTTTCCTAGTTCTTAACATAATGAACTATATATAATTTAAATGGAGATTAATTCTTCCATTTAAAATGCTTTAAAATAATTCTGCCTATGATCTTGAGATCTCAGCCCAGCATCTCCATAGTGCCTCTTCTCCAGTTTTCCTTGAGCTACGTAAGTGGAACTGACAGATCACTGCTCAGATAGCAGCCACGTTCTTCCCCCAAAATGTTGCCTTTTTGCTATTCACGAGTATCCTAATACCAACAAATGCTAAATGAAGTCTGACATGTACCCCTAAGAAACAAACTTGTAAGTTGTGGCTTCAAAGAAAACCTTGAATAAATAGGACACATTGTGTACACCCAGGCTAACATCCAACATATGCTTTAGTTTCCTGATGCTGAGACAGAGCAAGAATAGCCTCTGGTAAAGTCTGTGATTTGCTATTGCTGGTACTTCCAACATTTATAATGTACCTTTTTTTCCCCCCCCTCTATAAACAATTTTTTAAATGTAATTAAGACTACCACGGCAACATTTCAGAACACAACATATTCATGAATAATGGATTATTTGACATGCCACTAGTTCGATCAACAATTACAAAACAAAACCAAGAGCATTCCTGATCTTTCCTCTGCAAAAGAACATTGCCACCAAAAAGTCACAACTGGACAGGTAGTTTTATCAAATAAAAACATTCATTATGTAGGTTACTTTTTTAATTCTTTCCTTTGGTGGTGGTGATCAACATGCCAGACAGCAAGATGCTGCTAGTAGGTGCTGTTAACAACTACAGATACAGAGAGAGTATGATAGAGACAGGAATAAAAAAGGCAAGAAAAAAGATAAATCTACATTCAACTGCACATACAGAATCAGTTAAGACATGCCATTCTTAAAAGGCCAATTTATTTATTCATTATTTAGGGAAAACAGCGAAGGGATGGACAGAGAAGACACAGATATGACCTACTTTAAGACAGGTGTATATAGATATAAAAAAATTTTCGCCGTTATTTAGTGGCTCTATTTTATGACTAATCCTTCTGAAAGAACTGAAAGGAGTTCAATTCGATCTTATCATCCCTTTCTCTACTTTAAGTTCAATTCCCTTTCCCTTTTGTCCTCCATTTCTCCAAATTCAGGGCATGAAAGTATAATATTAAAATTCAAGTATAATAATTTACAAGATCTAAATTGTGCTTGCTGCAACATTATGACTTAAATTCACTGTGGGCAGAACACAGGTTAATTGATCACAATAAAATAATGTGTTACAACACAGCATGAGTCCATCTACACCATGGGCCACAGGCTGACCTACAGAGGAGTCACTGCAGATAAAATTTAGTTCTGAAATGTAGCATGTTAAGAATTGATTTAACATTGTAGTTGGAAAGTTTTTATTCTGGATTAGGTGCAGCCTCAGAGAACCCAAATGTACGTTATGAACTCACAAATTTGATACCTTCCTTCAGAACCGCTTTATTCTTCTAGGAAAATGAGGTTTAGTGGAGCTTTGAGAATTAAGATTTTTTCACTGCAAAACACCATTTCTTTAAATTCTGCATTAAAAATGTGGATAACTAAGCTGTAGTCTTGTAAGGAGAGCAAAATAAGGCCAGATATACTGGCATGAATAAGTAGCTTCACTGGCAGCAAAACTATTTTCAGTATCTCTCATCAAATTAGTCCGAGAGTCCTGCTAGCATTGCAGCTGCTCCTCTGAAGGAGAACTGTTAAGATGCTCTGCCAGCTACCTGATTTTATTGAGATTTGTATGAATAAACAGAGCAATTACACAATCCTCTTTCTCTTGAAACTGTTCTTCAATAATCCTGTACATTTCCTTTTTCTTTCTTCTTCTCCACCCCCCACCCCACCCACGCCACCCTTTGTGTCCAATATGCAGAGTGCAGGTTTTGTCTCTTACACCTTGGGAAGGCAACAAAACCATCAGAGACATCTCTCAGTCATCCAGAATTCTGCACTGTATTGCTGCACAGATGTTTTCCACTAAAAGACCACATGGTTATCTTCATGCTGAATTTTTAGATTTATTGCAACACTGTTTAAAATAATTACTCGTCCAAGAAACCTGAAAACTAATTTTAAGGCTATCTTGTAAATGCGTATCTTTGGAATGTTGGAGTAGTAAACAGCTATGATACATCCAAACTATTTATTTAATCAGAAAAACTTCAATAGATTATAAATAGATTTCAAGTTATAGTGCTCTTATGAGAAGTGTAATTACAGTTAAGAGAACCACTTCGTCGTTCTTGTATGCTCTTGGGATCCCTTAAAACAGTCTAAGGGATAGCTTATGATAATGAAAAAATAAATCTGAATTACTTCTATGCATGCTATTTACAGCAGCTCTTGTTACAGTATACAAAAAATACCACATAATCCCATAACAAATTTGCTTCTAAATAACCTCTTATTTCCTCTAGACCTTAAAAATAAGATAGAAAAGATGCAGTCTCCATCAGAGATAAGTAAAAATCAAGTCCATCCTTTAAATCTTACCCTATCCCCAAATAAGAACCTACACATATATATTCCTGCACCTATATATACACTTTTTTTTTTGTCATTCTGCTGGGCTCTGTATGAGGCAACTTGCAATTATCACCATATACTTTTGCCAGAAGCCTCATAAATACTATCTAAGTCCAGTGTGTTTTGAGAATTCCTCCTACTTCTTCCCAGTACAAAAGCCCCTATTGATAAGCTGATGAATAGTGTAAATGCAGTTCTAAAAAGGGAAAAGAACTACCTTTATAATCAATTTTGTGTGAAGACCCTTCTGGCTGCCAAAAGGTCAGAAACTACATCTTCAGGTAAAAACTAACTAGAACTGTACCACTACTGAAGTAAATCAGTATTTAAGCTATTTATTCTTTGGAGGGCTCCTCCAAGCCTGCAAAGAATCTATGGCTTTTTGCCCTATCCTGAACATATTTGACATTTTGATATTACCTAGCTGGCCCCATTACCGAGAAAGTTTTACCAAACTTTCAGTCTTGGAAGGGAAGTGGAAGAGGGCTGGAGAAGAAGGAATACTAATCTAATTAAAAACACATTGTGAAACAGCGTACAAGTCTGCTGCAAGGAAAAGATATCCCTTCTACTAGGTATGCCAACATAACCAGGTACATCAAGAAAGCAATTACAACAGTACACCCTGGAACTCCAACTTAAGCAGTGAACTTTCCAGCATTTAGACTTTGTACAGGTTCACTATTTTTTAAATACTGTTTGGGGATGGGACTTGCGTGACATTAGAAAGCACTGAGATACAGCAGTTTGGATAAAGCTCAAGGCACCCGTACATCAACACGAGCACTAAAGTTCCGGACAAGCAAAGTTTCTGTCAAGTAAGCCAACTAAACCTTCACCAATTCTGCTTCAGACTTCCTTGTGTATCTGTAGAGTCTGAAGGGGTAGAGTTAAATTCTTTGCTTGGCAGACCCACTGTGGCATGCACCTGTTGCTATACAGCTATGCTAGGGACTTATTACCAGACTTATTTCACAGAACAAGGCAAAAAGCCTTATCCATTCTTGCATTACAAACAAGAGTGACGCTCTTCCAAACGTAAATACACATGAACACTTTTGAACATGAAAATTGCTATTTCTAGATGACTGCAATGAGTTCTATTAAATCATCATTCTATTTTGTATGAACATCAGAAGACTTGCAGAAAGCATCTTTATTTTCTCCCACTCAGACACTGAATTTGTGTAAGCATTATACACAAACATACCTAAAACTAGCTGATATAATAGATTAAATAACTTGTGCTGGAAGAGTATTTTCTCTCATGAATTTATAAACCTTTACTTAAAGGGGTTTTAGCAAAACCATTCATATCTTATATCAGTCTCTAGTATCTATTATAATTACAATGAACTCTGTCTTTGCAGAGCAACCAATTTTACTGGTGATACAAAAAGTAATTCATCCAGGCCTCATCCAACTCAGTGCAAGAACCACAACCAGCAGCCAGATCAGCTAGATAGGTCTTAAGTTATTTGCGCAGTCGAAGTGCTACAGCAAACCATTTAACATTACCAGAATGACCACATTTTCTTGACTCACGATACCTCAGAAGTGTTCAGTCCAAGGAAGTATATAGCAAAAACACGCACAGCTGGAAAGTTGTAGGGAATCACCAGAACACTTTCATGCATCACTATATCTACTAGCCATGAAAACTAATATATTCTCTCCTATGTCCAGTAAGTTACTGTCGTGAAAAATGCAATTTATCTACCAAATTAATGCTTAAGAGGCAAGTTAAATCCTTCAAGTTGTTGTTCTTCCCTTTTGAAGGTCTATGTACATGATCTGTAATTGCATACTTGTGTTTCTCCCCCGCTCAAAACACAGCACCACGTAATAATGAAAACACAGAAAGGCAACACACCATCGTAGTAGACAATAGCTCCAACAAGCTCATCTTTGCGTAGCATTGGAAAGAGCTCCAAGGCTCTTGACTTGCTAAGGACGTAACTGCTTCTCAGACATTGACTTCCTGCCACGAGGTCGTATAGTTTTATTCCAAGCCAGTAGTATGGCAACTGCCACCATCTGCAAGAAAAAAAAAATCCCCATGAAGTGAAATAAATAAATGTAAAAGTGTATGCACACACTGTTATTATAATATAGAACATGTTAAGTAACACAGCACATTGTATACACCGGTTTCACTTTGTACCATCATATAAGTTCATGGTATCACAACAGAATGTAAATATGCAAGAACTTACCTATTGTCCACTACTATTTTCAACTCATCTACTCACTGCAGTTAGTCAAGCAGATTCAAGGCTTTATTTATTCTAGAATTAGGATCACAAACCTGCTTTTTTTACTTCAGTGTAAAGTGAGATATTAAAGCTACGTGTTAAGGGAAGAGCCAGGATGCATGTGCAAGCTGAAAGGGTTCCTCAAATGCACACCTTGACTAATGCCTCCTGCACAAACAGGACCAAATAAACGCAGCTGGCCACTGACCTACATGAGCTCCACCTATTACAAGCCCCCTTCTACTAAGACAGGAATAAAGCCATACATTAAGATCATTCAGCAAAAACTCGCTGCTCTAAGTAGCCTGTTACAGTGAGAAACCATTCCAAATCACTTAAAAGTCTCTTTCTTATATGAGAAACATCAGCACCAAACTGTCATGCGCTATGAAAGGCAAGTGCACTGAATTACTGCACTGAACAGGGATGGCTGCATGGACTAAATGGCACATTGCTAAGAACACCATGATAGCATGTGTTGAAGACAAGGACGTAGTGGAAAGAATATCAAATAACATGCTGGGAATGAGAGCTCATTCCACCCGCAAACTCCCCTCCTCCCCACTATTGGGGTGGTCAAAACGCACTGAACTGGTGAAGTCCATGACGGGCTCCTAGCCAGCAGTGATAACTGGTTGGTGCCACAGAAGAATTTCATGCTCCTACAATACAACATCATCTCAGCTGCTGTAGGACAAAGCTTGTGACAGGTTTAATGACATGCTTGGAAAAAGGCACCTGCAAACTCTCCAGGGAAACAGCTTGCTTGTCAAGAACAACGGTAAAGGAGAGATACTATAGCAAAGCTTACTTGTAAACAGGTAGCATTATTGGCAAAGGAGCAGAGAGGTGAGGAGCAATTTCAAGCAGATTTGCACGCTCCTCCAGTGCTTCTTTCACCATCTTGTACTGAAAAACAGAAGTGTACATGTGAATCCCACGTTACTCAATTTTGTCTCCATGTGCAACATTTAATAAGAAATGGTTTATCAAAGCAAATACCTTGCATAACTTTTACTATTCCTTCAGAAACACACTGAGATTTGCTGAAAAATTCAAAAGTTAAGGAAAACGTTTCCCAAGAAAATGAGGTTTCACTCGTTTCATTTTGGCAGGTCAGTTGAATAATTTTTCATTTGAGTGTAAAGCACAATAACCCTAACTATGGCAGGAGGCACTTGAAGTTTAGAACTCATCCCACAGTATACCTTCTGTGCCGATTCCCACAATTAAATCCCATACTAACTCTGAGTTGCAAATGCAGAAGTGTTCTTCTCCAAATCAATCAATATGAATCAATATGAAGTTGTTCTTTGGCAAAAAAAACTTGATTTCTGTAGCTGGGTAACTACACATTTTACATATTTTTCCCTGAGCAGTCACCGTTTCAATGAGAAGACAAATCAATTTCACAAAACAAGAGTATCAAGCTTCCACCGACACAAAAATACATGAAAGTATTTATATATAATCACTCATTTACCATATTTTCTTCCCCCATTCTAGAATAAACAGGACAATCACTCACTCCCCCAAATTCTGAGCATGACTGGTAGGAAGCTCTTTTTATTCCGAAATCAGCCCTGTCTCTGCCTGCCTTCCTCCCCCAGAACGTACACAGTCTATAAGGTATGGCAATTAAGATTGCCCATACAACAATTTAGCAAAAGGCAGCAGCACCGATTTCCCTATCCTAGAAAGCTCAAAGGGAGAAGATGCTTTTTCTACGTACAGCGGCTTTGAAATACAACAAGTATTGAAAAAATAAAAAGGAGACTTGGATATAATTGGGATAGGGGAAGTGTCTACTAGCAATTTTTGCTTAACAACCAGCATAAACAATTACCTGCTCAAAATCCAACTTCATGATGGCCTTCTGAAGATATCTCACTCCACCATGGATCAATTTAGTACTCCTGCTGCTGGTCCCTGATGAGAAATCACCTCTTTCTAGAAGGGCTGTTTTTAGTCCTGTGTTACCAGAAAACCAAATTAACTTCTTAAATTACACAATTTGTATGTAATTCATTAAAGACACTTCTCTAGGGTAGAGACAATCACAAGAAAAATTACTCTGTACATGGATAAATTTGTATTCAAAGTGTAGTGCACTGTCTATATTGTAATGAAAAATTTTAGCTTCCTTCCTAAGGGAAAAGTCAAAACAGAACTTAAACAGAAGCACATTAAAACCTGGATATTTCACAATAGAAAGGCATTACAGTACATTATAGGGGCCATGCTCCCTCAAGCAAATTATAGTTCGTATTCATGGCAAGAACAGAATATTTTCATGAATACTTTTAACTCTTTGCAGCAGAGAGCTCTAAATCTATCTCACTAACAATTTAAACAGCATACCAGAGAGGCAGACAACTGGCATCTTTCTCTGCTTACGAGGTGCCCAAAACTAAAGGAGTTTTAAAGGAGTGAGCATGTGCATGCTCACTGCTCAGGGACAGCTCACCAGAGAACATGATGCACACGTATATAGAGTTCTGCCATATACATGAAATAGGTTTGATGAGGCTTAATACAAAACATTGCAGCTTACCTAGAAGTGTAGCAAAGTAAAAAAGTACGTTCATCTCCAGTTCACTATGCAGAGCACTACAGTGCTCATACAGCACAGACATCCTCTTTTCACATACATTACATAAGCAAAGGGCACACATACGCAAAACATTAGTTAGAAGATACCACTAATTATTTCAGAAAGGAGTTTACTCAGAAATGCACACACATGTTCCCTGACACCGGCAGGCACCGACAGTCTGACCAGCACAAGGAAGGAATAACCACATGGTTCACAGATGTTCACACAAGTCCAGAACACAAACGGCTTTATAACCGAACGTCACAATGCTTATTCTACCAAACACTTGGAATGCGGTTGGCATGTGGGTTTTTTTACACAAGTTGTGTTCCTAGTTACCCTGAAGGCCAGGGAAAGGCTTTCCACGGGTAAAGGCACTCTGCTTTGCACGAATTGCTATGAAACCATATACCCCAATACTGTTGACACTACATCCCTTGTACAGGCAAGCGCTGGCATCTTCTTCATAAAGGAGACTGACATCGGGTTATGTGATGGAAGTTAGGATAAGGGAAGAGTTGCAGGAAACAGATGATTAGCAGATGCCTTATAATGGCAAGATACAGGCAACATCCTTTGGCACATACCTACAACACAACCACCACCAGCTTCCAACATCCAGCGTAAGTAAATCCAACCAAGATAAGCATCATAGGACAAGTATAAGGCACTCTTTCACTTAAAATGTATGTGTAAGGACAACCTGTGTTACACAAGTTAGCATAACAGACCCCCTCCATCGCTGGCAGAATTAGGTAGGCAAGGAAAAGAGTGAGTGACACTGCTACCAAAACCAACAGCAACAACATGACGGCGCATACCCAAGGAGAGCATCATCTGCATTAGAAGTTATTCCTTGGGTCTTTCCTTCACCCTCTTTGCGGGGTGCTTTATGTTACTGGTTGGTGAACACACATTTTAACATCTGTTGCTCTCCCAAAACTTTTATGTCCTTAAAAAAAAAAATCTAATTATTACTGGTAACTTCCAAAGATCAGAGTAATTTATTTTTGTCAAATGTGACTGAAGATTAATGGATACAATCAGAAATAATTTGGCGAAGATGTATCAAACACATGAAAAGCAAAATTTGTTGTTAAGTGAAGCAAACATAATAAAAGAGCAAGTTCCATGAATGAACAGCAACAATACACAATTCATTAACCAAATGCCTAGGAATATTTCACACTTCAGAAATCTACTGATATAATCAGAATATCTAGTAAAAGGATAAACATAGATTAACTGTAATAATTTCTGTATGCTTTACAACTGCATTTTCTACCACAATATAGCAGAGGCAGAAGTGAAAAGATCCCAAGTTATATTTAATAACACATGAAAAAGAAAATAATAACCAGATACGAGTCTGTATGTATCTACTAATGGTGCAGACCTTACCGCTTTATCCATTTCAAAATTATCACACCCTCTGGACAAGTATTTTCCAAACCAAACTAAAAAACACTCCTGGAGTCATGTTTTGTCTTTTATTTCTGAGGTATATCTAGAAGTTGAAGAACTTTATGCCTGCCTACCACGGTTCCACACTTCTTTTTTTTTTTTTATCCATTTTAGTTCCAAACCCAGAAAAAAGGTCTATAAACACAGAAACAAAGGAAGACAGGTTCTCTCTCTCATTGGCTGACTGTACAGAAAACAACTGACAGTACACATTGCAAGACAAGCTTTTCTCACAAATCTTTTATATAGCTTTTTGGATAAAAATATGATATTCTGGGGGAATACAGCATTTCAATAGAACAGGAGTTCATGCTACAGCATCTCCCACAGGAACAGTACCCATGCATTCTCATCCCTGCATCTGAAGACCTATTTTCATTAAACCTGTACAATTACTTACTCTCTTTGAAAGCTCTCAAATTTGATTGAACCTGGTGGCCAGTTTCAAAGTTTCTGTGTAAGGTGGATGACATGGAGTGGGCACTAGTGTCCTGCTTTTTCAACCCCCAAACAGAGCTTTTCCCACGTCTGACCAACTGCATGAGCTATTCAGCAACATCTACACATCTACTGGGCAACAACTGACTGTCACCACACAGACTCTCATCCTCCTGCAGAAGTCAGGTAAAAAGCATTAGCTTAAACTCATTTTACCTTGAGCATTCCCTAAGTTAAGGCAATGCATAAAGTCAACATCAATTCTGCTGCTTCTAGTAGCTTCTTAAACCAGTTACACAGCTAATCCCCCAAAAGAGGGGAAACAGAAGCACAGATCTACTCTATGCACCTTCAGGCTGAATGGTGCTAGTACCTTTCACTGAAAATCCAAACAGGCTTCTCCAAACATGCAATATACTACAACTGCAGCTACAATGCATTAGCAGAAGTTGCAGCTATCAGGAGTTACAAGCTGGAGAACCACTGTGCCTCATCCAGAATTCACGCTTGGCCCTTTCAAAACAGTTGCTAAAAGTGCTGTACAAGTCTTGTCTTCTCTTTGCTGCCCATATTTTCCTGCACAAACTACTGAAACATGACTACAGACAAACCCACTAAATAAGGAGCAACAGAGAATAAGAAGTCCATGCAAGATCATCCAGCAAAAAATTTTATGTTAGAAAACTGCATACAAGCACCTAGACAATAAAGACTCTGCTGAAACAACAAAACACAATGGCAATTTTCTCTTCAAGTTCATTTAGCTTCTGAGAACAGAAGTAGTTTTATAACCAGGCATTCAGAGTACACCTTCTCTATCTTCAAGTACTTTTGAAAAGCCAATCTGATAAATTTATTATAAACCATGTAATCCAGGAATAAGAAAGCAATTAAATTTTCAAGCCTTACCTCTAGTGACTGCATCTAAAGCACAGCCACATCCTGTTGCTCCTCCACCTATAACAAGGACATCAAATTCACCTGTGGTTTGCAGTGCCAAAATTTGTTGTTCTCTTGTAGGGAAATGGTTCATTATTGGAACAGTCACAGCTTCTGCAGCTTGAACATGCACAAAAGTACCCTGCAAAGATTACAAACAACACATGAGGATCTGTATTTATTGTGTATACACAAATGTGTACACATACATACATATACACACACAACCAAACCACAGTATTTTCTATAACCATAAAGGTAAACTCAAATATTCCCAGTCACTTTACCTATATTTAATAATAATATTGTATTAAAACATTATGGAGCAATAAACAGTGTGAAAACCATAAAGGGTTAGCACACATTTACTTAATCTTGCCTACTTCAATGTAATGCTGTACTTAAGTGCTACTAGCCATATAAATTATTTCTAGGAATAGTCTTCTGCTATGTCAAATGTTACAGGATGCTCAGGAAGTATTTTAATAAACAGATGCATGGTTTGGCTCTCAACTCTCTAAAAAAAAAAAAAAAAATCCATCAAAGCAAAGGACTTAAAGATGAACGTACATTTTATGTTTTAAAATTGACTACTTGTATGGTGGCCTTAATCGAAGCTTAAATTTGATCAGGTTCACGAGATGATGTGGTTTACTGTCAAATATAGTATACTTAACCACCAAAGAATCACTATTGCCATATCCTTTTTGAAAATCTTCCAAGAAAGCAATTTATATCCTACAGCATGCTAAAATACAACTTTTCTTCGAAGTGACAGAACTTAACAATGTGGCGGTTTCCAGACAAGTTCAGATTTTACTAGAATGGCTTTGAGAATCTCTCTAGTATTCTGCCTGACATTCCACAAGCCTCCACTGCTCTCCATTCAATAACCAGGCTAAGAAAGGCTGACATGCTTTCTCAGTCAACTAATACGGATCACAGTTTAATTTTTAAAGTTTTAACCAGTTTCTGAAGACTCTCTTCTGTTAACGTTAATTTAAACTGAATTCTGAAAACCTTTACAGTCACAGGTATCCCCAAACCCTATCACTTGTCATATACTTCATAATCTATGTTATGAGCACCATCGCTGTGGGTTCATATGCATCACACTTAATTTTGTATTCAATGGGCTGTAGGCAGATACCACCGTCTTTCAGACAGTTAAATAGAGCACAAGGCCACAAAAGTCATGTTTACTTTCTCTTTGCTTTCAGCTCTAGCTTTGCTTTTTGTTCTAGCTTTTATCTCAAAAAATTTTCCTCGTTCACCATTGTCCCTCTGCACAAAACTAGAGTGTGAATTTCTCTCACCACTAATTTTTTAAGACCCAAAAGACCCATCTTTTCCAAACAGAGTAACCACTTGCACATAAATGAACCTGGCAGACAAAGCACCTGCATTTACAAGAACGGCAGTCAAGGTACTGGCCATGGAGCCAGAACACCTGCAGCACATCCCAGTTCAGCAGCAGAGCCCTCCATGACCTCGAGAACATCACTTGAGCCAGTTCTTCCAGAAATAACCAGATTTTGGCGCTCTGAATTTTGTTTGATTGAGAGAAGTGCTTTTATTAGTACACTGCACTTCCAATGGAAGTGTTTTAATCACTACCGGTTTAAAATACCTACGTGAAAACACATAAATGCCTACACTTCCCAGGCCAGGACAGAAGAACTAATTGGCCAGTTCAGAATGGATCAAAATAAACCAACAGGAAACGAAGAATTAACATTTTCGGAGTTTCCTGAAAATTATAAACACTTTCAACACAAGAAAAACCTGCCTAAACCCTACAGTCTAAGGTCTGAGCATGATTCAGTTTTTAGTCCAAATGACAGACTTAACTGATGTAAAACAGCTTGTGTCCAGACCTCCTAGGCAGGAAAGAGTAAACTAATACAAATTCAAGTGACAACACACAAAATAGTACTTTCTTACTATCATCTAAAACAATCTGTCTAAATGCTTACAACGTGCAAGGAAATTCTCTCATTTAAGCTTTTATTTCCAGACATTCCTTGAATAAACTGAATTAGGCAAGTTGTTCAGTTACAGAAATAACTTTATTACTTATTGCACCATTAACAGTGAATTACAATTGCCACAGAAATAGCTCCTAAACCCAGTCCCACACTGCAAACACTCCATCACAAGGACCGTTTACTCTGCCTGGGTGTTTTATCCTTGTGCAGCCCACATGTTGAGTTTCCCAGATAGATCACTGTGGTTATGAAAAGCTGTCCGATAATATAAGCCACCTCCAGGTGTTAGGAACTCCAGCCACTTTCCCCAGTGTTTGCAATGGGGAGGGAATATACACCTGCCATAGGAAAATCACTCGACTGACAAAAGGTAACTCAAGTTGCTTGCCACCATCTGTTCTCATGTGCACTGAATGGATTTCCATGAGCAGCTACTCAAACGGCATAGTTCCTCTTTAGCAAGCAGTCTACTGGTTGTCACAGAGCTCTGTAAGGAGACCTTGTGAGTTAAAGATAAAAGCGATTCTTGCAGCACATCCACTGTAAACTAATAGCCACACGCAAGAAACCTGAACCCATTATATGGTGCATAGAACCTAAATACTTTTGTTCAAAAATATTTGTTCATTCTGCAGCAGTGTTGCGATTGAAACACATTATTTCTGCATTTTCCTATCACTACTACACAAGTGAGAATAAAATCTAGTAACTAGTAGCCACGCCTAAAGGAAGTGCATATTCAAAAGTAATTAATGATCAAGTTCATCCTGTAATCATGGATTATATTGACTATAACGCAAGTAGCTCATGCAAGTCACTTAGGATAGCAGCACCTGCTGTCATTGCATGTGTGTTATAATTCATTCAATAAGGAAAGCTGGACTAGAGAAAGAGTGCTTCGCTTTATAGCAAGGATTTCTATCTTACCAGAAATAAAGTGAAAATTAAGATTTAAAACAACCAAAGCCTGGCAAATTACGGCTCAGGCTATAGCATTACCATGGATTTTTCCCAAGCACAGCGCTGTGGTTTCCGCTGGGGTCACCTCCGGCTGAGCCAGCCCCAGAGCCCAGCCCAGAAAGCACATGCTCCCGGCATGCGAGCAGCTGCATTAAATGCTCAACCAACTGCAAGCCCAGGCTTAGTCACCGACTACAAATGTACAGTAACAAGAGGTCTCCTGATTAGAAGCTTGTTGAAACCCACTGCAACCCTCAAATAAAGACATCCCCAGGAGTTCAAGGAGTTACGAGACACACATAAACAGCAGAGAGGTTGAGTCAAAGTGAAGCAGACCGGTGAATCTTGATGAGCCTCCCGATTACAGTCTCCCCTCGCTCTCACATGTTTACATACTAACATGTGGCAGCTGGCAAAGATCACCAGATGAGGTACAAAGTTCTGGCACTTCAAAGAAATTCAGCTTCCACATTATTCTTCTGACCAATGAATTCTGCACATTCCCACCTACTTTTGCCTCTTGCCCCACTCTCTCCCCAGCCTACTCGTCTCCAGCAGCGCTAAAAATTTTAATATCCCTGCAAGTACGATAGAAACTTTTATATCTCTAAAGTATGGTATACCGATGGAGTTCCAGAATGCGCTTTTCCAGGGAGCAACAAATACAAGGAGGGGGATGCTGCGAGGATCCCACCATTCCCGTTTTCACTCCTTCCTCCATGGCCATAAAGACAACCCTCCTGCCCCTGTGCTTCTGCAGAGGTTTGCTATGCCTGTCTCCAGCAGCAGCTCTGCCCAGCCTCCTCTCCCAAAAGAGGATGAGAAAGCAGTGCGTGAAAGGTTTTTCCCCTTGGAATACCTGAAAACTGCAACAATGCCGCAGGCTTTCCCAGTTGCATAGCAAGTGTTACTGCCTGGTCTCCTACACAGGCCTCTGGTTTTTCCTTGGTAAGCTGTTGCATTAAGCATACTTTTTAGTGCTGTATCATTACAGAGTACAGACAGACAGCTGACGCCAATTTCCTAGCTTCCCTAAATATCACCCTGTGACTTGGAGATAACAGTGACAAGAAGGAAATTGTGAAGACCAAAACCATTCATGGCTTAGTCTTGCATGCGTTTTGGCTGATCAAGTTCAGCTACATATGCTCAACTTCCTTAAGCTTTTAACAACCAAAAATCCCCATCTCAAAATTACTTTTGCACTACATTTCCAGACATGCTTCCTTCAGCAAAACAAGTGACTATTTTCAAAGTGTACAACTTAACTTCAGGAAAATAAGAGAACACAAGAAATCCAAAATTCAGAGTTCAAGAAGTACTACCATCATTTGGTTTTGAGTATATTTTTTGGTTTGCTTTTAAACACATTATTTACAAGAAATGGCTTATAGCAAAACATAAACCAGAGTCCCAAGCAGACAGCCACTGGTGTAGCAAGAGTACAGAGATTAGCACTGAAATATAAGCAAAGTGATTAGCACACTAGGAATTGATATAGATATGATTCATCTTGCTGTCAATTAAATGCGAAAGTGAAGAAAAGCTGCATACAGGGATTCCATCTGCAATAACGTGATTAGTTTGGCAGTGAACAAGTATGTTTACTGAAATAAGCAATTGCTGTTTATATCTACAATTTCTCAGGCAAGAGTTCCTTGAATGGTTTTGATTACGCTCTTAGCGAGAAGGAATTTAGTTTGGCAGTTTGAATTTAATCATAAAGTTATAAAGTGATCTAGTAATCCATAAGCAAGCATTCTTGTTAATTTGCTAATGTAAATCTCCAGGTAGGTTTTCAGAGTCAAATTCACCATCCTTACTCATTCAAAAAAAAAACAAAACCCAAAACAAAACCAAACCAAAAAAACCAAACCATCAGTGGTCTCCAGTTCAAACTTGGCACATCAAATACCCACATCATACCTAGTACTAGCACACATGGCTTGGTGCATTAAAACAAAGGCACAAAAAGCAAGAACGCAGCAATTCAGTCAGCATCTACGTGAAGCAAGAGAAACTGGTATTTCCATTTCTCCACCACCATTAGTGTTACAAGCACTGGTGAAACAGCCAGCAAAGGCTGGCTGTACTACCTTTGCCATTCAGGTATCTGCATATTTGAAGCCAAATCAATCAATCATGTACATAGCCTGTGTATTTTATGTCTCAGAGGGGTCCAATTTCATCCCAGATGCAATTCTTCTTTTCAGGAGCTCGTGATTGGTAGTTAATTCAGCGTACATGGATTTGAGTGTTCCTGTATCATTTAAGATGAAATTCATTTACAGTGGTGGCACTGCAAAATAAATATGTAAGTCCATGCACACTTTTGCTTTACCCAAAATGGTTTAGGAGGGACTAGTTTCTTCAGACCTCTACACAACCTGCTGTGAAGAGTTCCCCAACCATCTCCTTTTCTCTGGAAAAGGGGTTTTTCTTTTTAAGCTAACCAAAAGCCCCCTTGCCAGACTTACGCATTTTCCCTCAACAGCCTAAGACAGTAAAGCTGCACAGAAAGCTTGACCAGCTTCCTTAAGGGTAATGGTTATTAAATATGAAAGAACCACTCCTGTGTGTTTACTGAAAGAGGTTTTGCTTGAATTAGTGTCATTCCTACTTACTCCCTTACACATAGCATTAGGCTAACCCAGCTTATTAATTCAGTAAATTTCCCAGTGATCAGGTTACTATAAAAGACACAGAAGTGCAATATTCATCTATCAGCTTATGAGTTAAATTCAACAACAGCTCTGTCATGTCAGCACATGTTCCCATCATCCCTTTGCTCAGCAGGAACTGTGTGTTGTCAAAAAAACCCAACACACAATAAGGGCAATTTTCTAAACTGCTCGTATGCCTGTATATGCCATGCATAGATACACATACTCTCAGGTTATATTGCCTCAATTGCTATTGCAGAGATGTTCCAAAATGCCAGCACACATGCATGTGTTTAGAAACAATAAGTTAGGATAAAAACCTTCAAAACCAGGACAGATCTGAATCAATGGAGCATTTTATTTCCAAGGTGTAAACACTTTACAGCTGTTTACACACAGACAAGGTTAACTGTGGTAACTGTGCCATCCCCCTCACAGTCAGGCTTTGACTCTCAAATGTAGCAAGGACAATTTAAATTCCAACATCAGAAATTGTCAAAACTCATCCCTCTTAGCAGACAAATCACTCACCGGTGTGCTCAACTAACAAATCCCACCCTATCTCAAAGGCCAGAACTTCACCACCCTTCAGTCTCTCCCTTGGAATTACCTGAGACAGCCAAGTTTCACAGAAACACCGAACACCAGCTGAGCGAACATGGAAAACAAAGGATGACAGATCAACTAGGCTGCGTGTCCGGGATTATTAGCCAGACGAGGTCTTTATTCTGTAACTGGATGCCCCTAATTCCAGGCTGCTAGCCATAGCACAGACATCCAGTCACTGAAGCAATTCGAACATGGGTAAAAAAACTGAGCATTTTATTTTTGTCTTATTATGTGATGGATTCTGTGCCTGAAATAACAACAGATTTCCTACAATGTGTAGCCAATTAGTGCACATCTTGGGGCAATACCCTTCTCTGGCAAAGGAAGACAAGATCTTTGCCCTAGCATATATTTGATTGGCAGGCATTATTAAAAAGAGGACACTTGGGCTGGGGGACATGCCCACAGCTTAGATATGTCAACACGACAAATGGACTGTCCTCCTTTGTGTCAATCCCTCCAGTTATGTTCCACCTGCTGCCCTATATTAGGTGTTTAAGGCAGCAGCTTTAAGGGACATCACGTGGGAAATGTGCAAGTTAGTACAACATGAAAACAACACGCTGTTCACTTGACAGATCCATTTGCTGACACATATGCTGGAAATTTTCAGATCCTCTGTAGACTGATCCTACACAAAAGGTTCTGAAATTGGGGGACAAGTGGTTATTTCATTTTGACATCTTGACCACCTTCTGTAAAACTTGGGGGTTTAATCCGTCTCTGGAAATTCGTAACGGCCATCCATTCCCAGAAAAATGGGCATTCCCTGAACTCTAGAATACTGCATATACAACAAGCGAGCTATCCAGATCACTCTTCCCTTGCAACTCCTCCTCTTATTTAACAGTCCTAAAATTTGAAGCTGCCATTTCTGACAGTAATGAAGCCAGATTGTAAAATCCTGTGATAAAGGCTCCAGAGAGAGTTAGAAACAGTATTATCAGCTAGGTGCAAGACAGGCAGCCCAATGGGAAGCTCACTTTAAATGCTAGGTTTTATTTTCTGCAACAGTATCTGAAGCCATAAGGATCCTGGCTTATCCACTTCCCAGCTAGGTTCCCCAGAAATGACTCATCTCATTCATTTTACCAATACCTCAGCTGCTACTCCTCCTCCCCACAGAAACAGCCAGAAGATTCAGATTATCATTTATTGAGACGTAACACACACCTTCAAGGAGCTCTGTGAAGACTCGCTCCCATCACCCACTGTTTTACCTTCAACCAGACCATTAAGATCCACTTCTGTTCCTATTTTCAGTTTGCCCAGTTTGAATGGCAATTTATAGTAGATGTGTGGTAACTAAAGCGGTTCACAGAGTAACAGCTTGTCTAGATAAAGAGCTGACTGATTACATTTCTAAGGTGAGAAGCAGAAACCACCACGCAAAATGAGCACCTGCTCACCTAGCTGCTCAGACTGATACCATCTCAAAGGAAGGAGGAGACAGTCCCTTGGGTTTAAGTTTTTGCAAATCCAGATTGAAGCAAATCAGGCCAGAGCTCTGACTACACCTACATCAATCATTTTGCAGAACACCGACTGCAAATATTTTTGGCCAAATGCGAGGTGCCAGCCTCACAACCCACATTTAACACAAGATCAGAAAGATGTTCCCTTATACACATCCACTAAGCCCAGACATGGTTATTTTATAGAACCATAGAATCAATTAGGTTGAAAAAGCCCTTTAAGGTCATCGAGTCCAATCACTAACCCAGCACCGCCAAGCCCACCACTAAACCATGTCCCTAAGTGCCACATCTACATGTCCTTTAAATACCCCCTAGGGATGCGGACTCCACCACATCCCTGGGCAGCCTGTTCCAATGCCTGACAGCACTTTTGGCAAAGAAATTTACCTTAATATCCGATCTAAATCTGCCCTGGCACACCTGAGGCTGTTTCCTCTTGTCCCTATCATTTGTTACTTGGGAGCAGAGCCCGACCCCCCTGGCTGCAGCCTCCTTCCAGGGAGCTGTAGGGAGCGATCAGGGCTCCCCTGAGCCCCCTCCTCTCCAGGCTGCACCCCCCCCCCCCCCCCCCCAC
>JAVJGI010000064.1:43042618-43056725 GCA_035590275.1 Ibycter americanus | reverse complement strand
CAGCTGGCTGTTGACCAAGACCCCCAGGCCCTTTCCCACTGGGCAGCTTTCCGGCCACTCTTCCCCCAGCCTGTAGCGTTGCATTGGGCTGTTGTGACCCAAGTGCAGGACCCAGCACTGAGCCTTGTTGAACCCCACACAACTGGCCTTGGCCCATCAGTCCTCCTGCCCTCCAGCAGATCAACATTCCCACCCGACTTGGTGTCATCTGCAAATAAAACTCTATATAATAGAGTTTTACACGATACATATTTTTAGTATATATTATTACAAAACTGTAAAGCAGAGCACAATTGCATTAAAATGGGCACTTATTTGCTTTCAAAGAATAGTTGTTGATCCACAGCAGGTCTGCTTAAAACCAGTCCACAACTCATGTTCCTTTTAAAGATTTCTCCTTGACTCCTGCATTGAGAAGCGAGTTAAACAGCATGGCGACTCCAACCCTACTGTGAGGAGCAGATATGCCAATGAAATCTATTTTCTACAACAGCAAGGATCAATACACAAACTGACACCAGAATGTTCTGCATCTCTTTCCGCTACCACTACTTTAACAGTAAGTCCCCAACATCATCATCCTTTGCTGCTGGAAAATTTAACCTGTGTGCCTTAGTTACCTGGAAGGCAGCACTGAACTGTGCCTCAAGATTACCAGTGTCTAGGTTGGGCCCACCAGAAACAGGAGCCTCACCACTGACTTCTCTGGCACAGATCCTATCGTCAAACGTTTTTCAGCTTTTTAAACTGAACAAGAGCTGGCACCATGACTGTTTTGAAGCTGAGATTTTCAGAGGTAGCGCTAGTGGTTTCACTTCAAGCTTCTAAGTTTGAAAATACCATCCAAACTCTACTTAGTGCTTATACTTCAATCAGTACTTTCCACTCCCCCTGCAACTAAGTAAAATCCCTAGCAGTACACAAAGGTCATTTTTTAAACATGAAAAATGATTTACAAGAATCACACTTCCCCACTGGTTAAAGACCTACAATAGTGAAACATCGTTTAATGCCACCCTCCAGATTAGCACCTACCAAATCAAGCTGAGAGGCTCTTGGCATTCCTTTCCAAACAAAACTATTCGTATAAGCCTAACATACGCTCAAACAGATTTTAAATTTCATATTTTATCAGAAATCATAATTAATACTTACGTGTTTGTTTCTATACTGAGAAAATTGAGAGAGGCCAAAAACTGTTGCTATGGCACCTCCTCCAATGAGAGCAGTTCCTTTCACTGCCTTCTGAAATGCCATTTTTTTACTGTAAGAAAAGAAGATAAAAATTAATAGGCAGCTTTACCATGTTAGAAACTAGGCTACACAGAATAGACCATTTGTAGAAACTAATGACAATGTTGTGACAAGCTGAAACTTGGGGTAGCAATATATTAATTAGCAATTTTCATTGCAATATTAATAATTTCTAAACAAAGTCTAGACAGAGGCAAGCCAGACTGCTCTGGTATTTGCTGTGAAAGCTGAACACACAAAAGAGTATGTAGATATACAAGTAGATACGTACACACACACACACCCCATTTAAACTCTAAATATTCGTATATGTGACAAGTGCTTAACAATACTGTGGCAAAAGCAGAACAAGAACACCCCGTCATCAGCCAGATGGCCACCAAATCCCTACCACAGCAGAACAGCTGATCTGCTTGACAAGATCACCTTTAGCTACTCTCCCATCCCATCAAGATACTTCTACAATCACATCTGCCTAACAGCACTCCATCTTGCCTTCCAGCCAAGAATTACGATCCCTGTATTCATTATGTACTAGCAAAGCTTGTCCTACCCAGGAATGGTGGAGAAGCGATGCACTGCTAGTTAGGAAGCAGGTCCTTCAGTTAGAAGCAGCAGCAAAGACAGTGGACAAGATTAAGTGGCTTGAAACAAGCACAGAACTTTACCATCTAGCTACAGAGGGTTTAAAACTAGCCCTATGTGGGTCAGACAAATTCTTAAAAGACCCAGTGTTCTGATACTGAATGAAAAATTTGCATGGAACTGACCTGAATCTTAAGCAGTCACAACCTAATCCATCTTCCCAGGACCACAGCAGCTCGCATCGCATTAGAAACAACATACATCAAGTTTGAAGGACTCCCATCAGTGCTCCAAGCCCTCCCGTTATGAAGACATCTTTGTCCAAGCCCCAGATTCAGCCAGAAGTCTCCATGCAAGAGATTTAGCACCGTTAAGGCTTAAAGCAGAAGGCGGCAACGTGTACAGTCCCGTGCCAACACCGGAACACCAGCGGACTTACAACACAGCAGGAGCGGCCCCGGGCCAGGAGCAGGGAGCCATGGCAGCTCCCCATCCTGGGGCTGGGCAGGAGTGAGGCCCCGGTAGCCTCACCAGCGGGATCAGCCCTTGCCGTGGCCCCGAGCAAGGCCCCACGGGCCAGCGCTGCTGTCCTGGTCCAGCACGGCACTGGCACGGTGCCTCGCTGTGCACTGCCTCATCTAGAGGCTTCGCAGCCCTCCCTCCACAGCCATCGCCCATCTTACACCAAACACACCAGACTGGGCTATAAACCGTTACTTGTGGCAGTGCACAGCTTTCTTGTCAAGATTTGCAGCAAACTGCTTACAACTGAAAAGTTATTTCTTTGGCCTTACAAATACAATTAAACAGGAAACACTGTACATTACTATATGTCTGTACACATTTCATCTTTTTTCTCCTGTTAGTTCTTCCAGCTAGCATAACTTTTTCTTAAAAAGAATACACCAAGCATGTTTAAGACAAGCCAAAGAAGAAAACTACATTTTTAAGACTGTAGAGATGGTAACTTCATTCCCTGTGCACTTTGCTTGCAGTACACACTGCGGAGGGACTCCACACACAGTTACTGTACGCAAACATTTGATGTACAGATGTTGTATGTATATGCAAGTGTTGTACGACTATGCAAATTATTATTGCACAGAAGGGCAAGACCTGCAGCTTCCCACAAGTTTTTTGAAGAGCAGCATGTACGCTTTTGAAGATTCCCACCATAACAACCTCTCTTGGTATGTATGGAGAGTATCACATTTTCCACTTACTTCATACTTTGGACTCACAGATGACCGACTTCATCTTTCCTTTACACCACAACAGGAGGAGTAAAAGGGAAAGGCAACAGACAAAACCCCCACAGCAAGGGAAGTTTCTGATAGGGAAGTTACCGTGGAGGAGCTACAGCACCTCCACAGAAACAGGGAGTAAATGTTGAGTCAGGGGTCTCAGACCTCACTGCCCATAACAGCAAGCAGCCGCACTACCACCAGTACACAGCTACACAAGACATGCACCATGTCAGGGTGCTATCTATCACAGGTAGCCAGGCTGCCGCGCTGCCGCAGCCACCCCTACACCTCGCCTTACTCTTGCCACAGAGCTCGCTACCACCTTAAATCTGTTAAGACAACCTTTTGTAATATCATTTCTACAGACCTGAAAATGCCTACGGATACTCATGAAGTTGTAACACAATATTCAGTATTGCACAAGAATTAAAACAGCAGCTGGAAAACTTGCACCGCACTCATCATCTCCTGCAAAATAAAAGAACTAAGACAATCAACATCAGTTCACATACCGTCTATAGCCACACGAAGCATATGGTGATGGTGGATACATACATATCATCCAAGCACTCTGTGTACTATACACTTCTACCATAAGGTTTCTTCAAGTTGCTAGAATAATAACTCATCTTTCAGACTGCAAACTGGTGGCAGTCTTGAAGTAGTTTCACACACCTTACGCATCAGCAAAGGAGTCACTTCAAGTAAGAGCATGAAACCCTTGCAAGTGCCTGTTCTGGGAACACAATATGCTCTAGAATCCAAGGGAGTTTAAAAAGAACAAATTAGCATCTTCCAACAAGATGGCTTACATGTCTGTAGAGATACTGGCTTTCAAGCAAACAAACAGAAGTGCATCCTTTCAGTGTTTTACCAAGTTCAGTAAGAAAGGGTGATGGCTGAAGGACAAATCCCTACTTATCCCTGTTAAGCTAAACTCTTCAAAAGTTCATTAATCGCGAGCAAACTAATTGAGAGCCACAGCTCAGCAGCTGGTGTCAGACGGCAAGCACAGTCCAAGGGGGTTTTAGCCAAGTGCTGAGCACCCACGCCTTCCACTGCGCAACAAGGCACCCTCCATGCAAGGCCAAACCCAGCCTGCAGAACCAGGGTACCCGACAGCACAGCCAGCACTCACCCCTGCTTCTTGTCCCCTGGCCTCCTTAAACCTTTTCAGAGACTTCATTTGGGAGACCAGGTGCACACCTACCCGAGTCAAACCACTACACTTTCACTGAGTAGGACTGAATTAGAGCAGCGCAAGGTACACAAGCCACTGACTAAAAGGCTCACTGATCACCACTTGTACCAGTTCACTCTAAAAATGCGATTTTCCACACAGCTTTGGAAGTCACTTATTTTTCTTTTTAAAACAAAGAAATCGTGATCTTAGGACAGCATGTTCTATTGGACCTTTTAAACAAGCATTTTATCAATACTTCTGAACAAAAAAATCCCACAAAACCCAAACTGACCCAACTTTTTTAAACTGAAGAAATAATATAGCTATTTGACCTTTACATCTTTAGTTACAGGTTCAGAAACCCTTACTGCATCAACTTAAATCTAAAGTTTCTCTCATTGTGAATCACACTAGAAATACCATTGCATATACGAAGAAAAAAGAACATTAATTCCCCCAAAGTTGTGTAGTAGATTTCCAAGTTGTTTGTACAACAATGCTGCACAAGCTTATGAAAGTAAGCAGGAGAAATAAACGCAACACTCACCACAATTCTGAGTTACATTGATAGCCTTATGCCATTTTTCATTAGTTTGAAATATCTATTCTTCTGGTAACTTTGTTAAAAAAACCTCAAACAGAATATGCTCAGTACTGAATAAAAGCTGTACTGGGCCAGTGCTGGGAAATAAGATAATGACGATTATTACACCTGCTCTCCATGTTCAGTGAGCTACATCTCCTCTGTTTCCAGGTCCCAACAGGCCCCAGCAAACAGCAGGCACAGACCCAAGGTCTCTGCTTTCAGCCGCTTCAGTTAAAGGAGCTCCCAGTGCCATCTCCTCCGTACTTCCCATTTCGGTGTCAGCAACCTGCCATGCTAACATACTTTCCCTAACCCCTTCCCTGCTATTGTACTCACATATGCTGACAGGCAACGTTTTGTTACGGATGCCACAGGTTCTCATTTATTAACTAGAATAAACACTAGTTCTCCCAGATAAGAGAATTAATTTAAACAAACAAACAGCAAAAACAAAAGCCCCCACAATGCTTCCTTTGATCCAGAAAGCTCTGAAGCACCTGTCACCAGCTCTAACACAACACTACAGAGGCAAGCAAACAGCTTTTAAGCTTCCTATACAAAATCTCTACTAGAAACCTAACAAACTCCACTGCCAATTGCACACAATAGATACTCCTTCCTATGTATAAATAAAGGACAGTCAGTCTTCTGAGGGTAAATTATTATTGAAATTCATGAAAGTTCAGCTCAAAATCAGTTTCTTGAAAATTTTAGGTGAGATACAAAATCTTTAGAATGGTGTCTATTATATCACAGTCTTTTGTCATACTAACCTTTTCCACTTTCAAATTTCTACCGGTGAAACTTTTTACCCTATAGAACCCAGTGCAAGCAACGCAGCACACAGAGAAGCCTGCAGAGCTCCACCAGCACCTGGAAGTGCTGACACTCAACCACGAGCAGTTGGAGCCAGGGAGCTGAAAGAGCCGCTGCCCGCCTGTCTGCTTCCACCTCCTCCCAGGGCTGGCTTCCTCACATGAACCCAGACACAAACGCGTACTGATAACAAGGGGGCAAGTGGCAGGGAGGGGAGAAGAAAGAGAGACCTGAGTGTACCTATATACCAGGCTGGAAACCCCAGCAGTACAGAAGCAAAGGGAACAGCCAAGTGGCACTCACCTCTGTCGTCCCAGTTTAATACCTTAGAATACAAAATGTGGCTGCCCACATACTGTTACAACTTGATCCAACTGCCCCGCAGCTTCCTCCCACAAATGAGCACAGTTTTTTCACTGCACATGTAACAACACACAGAGAGCTGCGACAAGCCTTTTTACTAACACGACCTATTTACAGCAACTCAGCTGGCACCAACAGCGAGCTCGAGGCACTACCCCAGTGCGCACTCAGGGAATGGGCTCCAGGATCGCTCCTGCAGCAGGACCTTACACCAGTCTCACTGTGGATACAGCTGTCCTAACCACACTACAGTGAAATTAGATATGCAACAGAGAACAGTTTTGCCACTTTCATTATGCAAGATTACATATATAACACAAACAAACCAGCAGGCTCCATGCCCTCTATACAGGAGGGATTTCTAGCCTCAGCCGTCAGCTGTCGGCAAGGGGCTACCCTCTGCTTGCCCGACAGCCGGGTATGTGTGTCATTAGCTCTACCCAGAGCCGATAGCCAGATTATATGCAATTCTCCAGAGAAAGGAATGCTCCCAGGAGACCAGCTGCTCAAATTGCCACATAAATCTTGCTCACCATCAGTAAGAGAAGCTTATTCAGGGACAGAAAGGAAAATACGGCTTAACATAAGCCACTCCGACACAAAGCTAGACAGGCATTCAAACCTACAGACAGTGCTTTTACACCTAGAACTTTTCAATTTCTTCCTAGGAACTCACAAACCCATATTTGCGAGGTATGAGCAGATGTATTTGGATTAAGCTGAACTGAGCTGGGGGCATCACCAGGTACTGCAGACAGGCACAGCCCCAGACAAACAGCCGGTGAAGACACGGTCTATACGTGCCTGGCTGCCATGCCGAGGCTCTGTCCCGGACTCTTCAGTGGAGCTCTGCTAGGGCATATCGCATCTTCTCCCTGCCCAAATGCTCCGGCTTCATTCTGAAAGGAACTGCACTGCATGTGGGAAATGGCACTCAGCAAGGTCTCCTCCAGGCAGGACAACGGCTTACACACTGCCTCAGTGTTCACAAAACCAAAGAGAAATCAGAGGCTCTCTAAACATACACTTAAGCGTTTTTTCCTCAAGTTCTGTCCCAAAACAGCTGGTAAAGGCTGCTGTCAGCACCAAGCAGGATAAACCAGAGCATCGAATATGAAAAGGGAAAGAGTGCAGTTCACAGAATTACACAGAGTGCTATCTACACAGAGAAGAGCCTACACTTTAAAAACCCTCCTCTTTTGCAAGTAGGTAATAAAACCTGTCTTCCAAGCCAAGATCAATAGCTTTTGATGGAAACTTAATTTTAATGAAAATCATAATAGCAAACAGCATGAGAAGTGATAGTCAGAAATAAGTCATCTTTCCTTAACACAAACACTTTAGTCACCTTTAAAAATGGCTCAAACAGTGTACAGTGCTTTAATGCTGCGAGTGCCATCTGACACTGTAAATAGGCATGTTAAGCCTTATCCTTAGTTTCAATACAGGCCATAAATGATACCCTTTGGACCCACGCCCTCGATTCCTAAAGTCCTAAACAGGCTCTAGAACAAGCTCTGGCAGGAGCAAGGAGCTCTTGACTGGCACAGAAGGAGCCAGTGGCATGCTGTGTGGAGTGGGTATTGTGCAAAGAGTTAAATAACCCACAGGGAACATTTCTCAGCGAATAGGCAAAAATTCACAGGGACATTAGCTCAAACTTCCAGCTATTAAAGGACTCCTGATAAGAAGAAACAAGCTTTGAACTTGAAAGGAAACAGGAAGGGGGGGGCGGGGAGGGGTGCAAGGAACTTGTCTACATGAAATTGAAACCACACAAAAGACTTAGCAGGACAAGTTCATGCTTTCAGTTTCCAAAAGTTTAAAAAGTTAATACACTGTCATCACAGCAGGCACTGCTCCCTCTTGCAGTGCATTTCTTAACCAGCAATTCAGTCACACTAACTTTGCTGTACATAAGCATGCAATAGTCACTTCCATAGGAAGCTACCACTCCAGAGCCCAAGCTGGCAACTGGCGACCCTGCCTCAGCGAGACCCCCGGGTGACCAAGCTAACAGACCCTGGACCTCCCACACCATGGGCAAGGGCTCCGCTTCATCAATTAATATACTTCTTAAATACAGGATTCTTCTGCTTCACTTTCAGCCTCACATTTAAAAAAACAAAAAGCATACAAAGCACAACTTACATCCCGTTTTCTAAAGAAGTTATTTCAACACCCATCTTCAGCAGATGCTTCTGAGTAGCATGCCCCACATGACAAACATCTGCCACTCTGCAGTTCTCATTAGGCTGATACAAATCCTAGGAGTGACTTGCCTTCCTTATTTCCCGTAATGCCCAGCCCAGGTAGCTGCAAGACTGTTGGCTGGATCTTATTTTGAGTTGTGTAACCCACTCCCACCCAAGGAGGCCTGGTGACTGAAAAGGAAGTGCTGCAATTGCCGGCATTCCTGTACTCAAGTACTTTCTAATTATTAGGATACTGGGCTGGATCTAAGCAGTGCACGGCCAGAGTTGGGGGAAAGAATGAGAGGAATGAGGGAAGAGAGAGGGAAGGGGAATGGTGGAAAATTCAGACACAGAATCACAAGTTAGAGATCAAAGAAAGATGACTACTTTAGCAAAAGCGAAGAGACAGATGGATACAAACTGTAGAGCTTAGCAATAAGAGTGCGTGACGCCCTGTATGCTGCCATCAGACATGGTGTATGAGACGCAAAACCTGTTAAATTAAGAGAAGAAATCCAATCTGTTATGTTGTATATCTGTGTGCTTTATGAGGCCATTACCATGGAATCTGGGTGCTTCACATTCCATTTTAAACGAACACATCTAATAAAGTGAGTGACTCAATGGAAGACTTAAAAATAGAAAACTTATAATCATCACCACTACTGTTTGCATAATTTGCCATTGGCACAGTAGCATGGTTTAATTCAATCTTTCTCACTCCTTCCAAAAGGTTCTCAGGTAAGTTTTGGGTCACGAGAGCCCCAGACCGATGTCCCTCCAGGCCAAGTCGAGAGTCTTGCACCACCCTCTGCTTCTCCAAACAGCTAAATTGTTATCCTCAGCTCCCTCTAATTCAGCTTTTGATCCTTCTCGCAGGACTACTTAAAAGGTGGCCGCTGTGACAGCGCACAGAACAGCAGTAGGACAGGCCACAGTTAGGGTTCTTACTGTGGGTAACTCAGTCCTCAATTCTCAATTCATTCTGAGAGCTTTACTGGCAGTTTGCTGGGTGTGTCAATGCAGGAAGTGGCCAGATAACAACAAAAACTGAATGTAATCAGAAAATAATCCTAATAGCATCCCCCCTAAGATCATCTATCAGCTCTCTCTTGTTTACTTTTTAAAAGACTGAAGTGGTTAACACTAGCTTACATAGGATGTCAGACCATGCTAACTGAAGTAATCATCTTAAAAGCAAGTGGTTAAAGCTTAAACCAATCAAAATAGAAGATGTTTCCCCTGCAGCACTCCCAACTCAAGCATCTCCTAAGTTGATAAGGGTCTCATCTCCTCGGGTGCCCTGCACACTTGTTACCTAAAGAACAACAACAGCAAACAAGAACACAGCAGCACGCTTTGAAGGGCAACCAAAGCTCCTTATCTACCTTGCCAGCAGAAGTCTGGGACACTGATTCATGCCCTCGTGACTTCTACGTGTAGTTGCTGTAAGCCGTATCTGTAACGAAGCCACACACCAAGAAAGAGTTCCAGTGGGTACGAAACAGGGCTGACATCATGTCAAGAGTCCATCCTCCAGATCCTCTCCTAAAGCCTAATGAGGTTGGCAGTGCTCAAGGCCAGGCTGGATGGGGCCTGCAGCAACCTGGGCTGGTGGGAGGTGTCCCTGCCCATGGCAGTGGGCTGGAACAAGATGATCCTTAAAGTCCCTTCCAACCCAAACCATTCTATGAAAGCCTTCAATGGTTATTTTGGATTCTAAAATACAAGTTACGGCACTTTAATTAAAGTAATTATCCAAGAACTACCTCACCGACCAAGCACAGAGACATAACCCTCAATATCTAGAGGGCTCACAGGGTTACAAGTCTCTTTCAGCCACAGACCACGCCACAAATTTCTAAGTTCCTGTACACAGAACTTCAAACCCAACAACCCCGCAGGCCACCCTGCACTAATAGGTGGAAGCAAAGCAGTAGTTTACCATATGGGGAAAATCCTTCCCACGCTCCAGTACAGGCAACCAGCTCAGCTATCATGCCCAAAGTAGTTGCAGCACTTGTCATGCACAAAAATAAAGGAAAAACAAAGCAAAAAATAGGCATACTATTCTCACTCCTTCTCTTGGTCCCCAGTGCTTCAGACTACTTAATTTGCTTTCTGTACTTAGGTACCAAGATTTTCCCCACCCAGCATTAGATGATATCCCAACTGCGTTAACCTGTATCCTACAAGTAACAAAGATTTTTGGCTTCTCTTTCCACTATTTTTATTTTTAATCTGACCAGTTCTTTTTCTTCTATTTCACTACCCTCCTACATTTAAAAAAAAAAAAAAAAAAGTCTTACAGATCATGAGGGGAAAAGTCTGATTTGTAAATCTTTCTTGGGATTTCAGACAGTAATAAACTTGCCAGGGAAAGCAGTATGTTTCTGAGAATGAGGCAATACTTACAGTGATGGCTGTAATCCCAAGCACTGTACCTAAGAACAGGAATGTAGAGAAACACCGAGGTCACGAGTATTTTCAGCTTTCTCACCATACCAACTTCATACTAAATTTATCAAGTTTTATGATAAAAGTATTTAAATTCCCTCCTGTCCTGCGGAAAGACTACTTCAAAATCTGCCATCCAAGGAGTGGGAAAACTAGTCTCCAGCCTGATTAAATGTACACGTGATGATTCACATACTTTTTTGTTCTTGTGCCAACATTGTTTTTAGCTTAAATAGCCAAATAGTCATTCTTGCTTTCTAGAGTGGGGATTAATACCAGTCATAAAACCCACCATACACATAATACAAACTTGCAAACACTATAAACCAATTACTGTAATTAGAAAGATGTGTTCTTGTTAGATACAGTTAATTTATAGCTGTTCACCCTTTCTGATATTCTTCATTCCCCTCATATTTAATGCAGCTATTTGATGAAATAGTCTACCAGTTCAGCTTAATCATAATACTGAACTATATCCATGGGGTTTTTTCTGCCCCTCTAGTCAAACACTAAAGGCAAAAGATTAGAAAATAAGGTGTTTTGCTTATTACAAGACTGGACACAGATCTGCATATACAAACAGGTACCTGCTCAAAAAATAACTACAAATTTGGTGTGTCGAGGAAGTAGCCTAGTTTTATATACTGGAATAAAGATTGAGACCTGATAGTATGTGCACATCTAATCCCAGAGGAGGGACATGCATTTGATAGCATTTTGAAATCAGAATCAACACTGTGTTTGAGAAACCCCTAGCTAAGAACAGGGGAAAAAAAAGGCACAGTCCAAGACTTCGTGCCCAGCCAGCAGAGAAATGACAACCTGGGCTCCACTGGCATTATTGGGCTGTAACTCAGGGCAAGTTCATCTGGCATTTGGAAACCCCTTCGAGACAGAACTACTTGGGAACGTGGTTCAAAGATAGTTATTTAGGGATACGGAATGTTTCTAAAAGCAATACGGTGATACTGTAGGACAGTTCTGATTACAAACTCTTTCTTCATTATATAAAAAGAACTGTTTTCTAAAGCAATGCCTTCTGGAAGACATAGGCTACATCTACATTTTTATTTCATGTTAGTCTCCCTTTTTACCCAGCACTCAGCTTTCCAGTGGTCTCCTGCTCTCCCGAGAGCACCCAACAAGGCAGGGGACAGGCCTGCGCCCAGGCCAGTGGCAGGCACAGCTATCCGCAACCTTCCGGAGGCAGAACCCTGCAGTCCTGTTCACATCCGAGAGCTCACATCAACTGCTGGGGCACACCCTCAATGATAAAGCTAATCCCTGGAAAAATGCAGGCTCAAACTACAACCGGAAGGCCAAGCAATATACAGAAGATTAACTAACTTATACAACTGGACTATCACACCTCTGGTTTGAACGGAGTGCAGCATAGGCCCGTGTATTTTAGAAAAGGTAAAATAATTCTTTAAGTCCTGTTTGCCAGCATGTAAACAAGCACTAGGATAAAAGTAAGTCATTGCTTAACAGAGCTATTTGCAAATGCAAACCCTTCTTTTGAAACCATCGAGATATTTACATGTGAAAGTAGAAGGTAACAATTGCAAACTGTGGAAAAAGCACATTTCTTTTAAATATTTGCTAAAGCTTGCAGAGACTTGTGTGAAGACAAATCAGGTAGCAGAAAGGAACTTTTATGCGCTTTCCTTCGGAAAACTGGTTTGCATTAATGGCCTTTCAACTTGCCACATCCATCCAGCTTTCTAAATTTCTATTAGTGACAGATTACCAGGTAGAAATGGATCTCTAGAGAAAATATTACATTATGTAATAAAGGCCTAGCTCACAAAGTTATTATTACTATGCTCCTGTGCATGTGTACATATGCACACACATAATTAAGCAAAACAAAGTGTATATCCACATGCATACAGCCAAAGTAGCACTATAAATTAGATAAAAGGTGTGTGTATAATTTTTTCACACACATGCATGCCTACGCAAAACTTTCATCCAAAGTTAAGACTAAATAAAACCGGTAAACATCTAACATTAAAATTGATAATATTCTGCTTATTACTACTATAGAAGAGCCAATACTGGATGTTGCCCTAGCTATCAACCCTTAAAACATCTTGAAATATCAGATAGAGTCTTTACTAGGTAATCGTCAGTCACTGCTGATCACTAAACATTCCTGAGGAACCGCAGCTACGAATAAGTGAGGAAAAAAAAAAGGTCTGATAAATGTCAATTAAAAATACACCATGCTCCTAACAGCTGCGCCTCCAAGCTTGCTTATCTGTGGTCAGAAGATGATTTTACAAAGGGACTCCAGAACCTTCAGGACAACATCAGTGAAACTGCACTCAAGCAAACCTCTCACACAGGGAAACTTTCCGGATGAAAACCCCAAAGAGACTCAGCAGAGAAGCAGACTGCAAACACCAAGAGTGAAGGTAAGGCACACAGAGAAGTCTAGCCACGACCTGAGAACCACTAGAAGACAAACGCAAGGGTCTGTAGTGGTAGCAGAGCCACACAGCTACAGGACTCCCAGCCTTCAAGAGAAAGCAGTCCTTGCCCCCACAGCTGTCCTGCGCACAGCTGGGAATCCTGTGCCCAGCAAAGCTGGAGAGGCTCCTGGGCAAGGCTGGAAAAGCTCCTGGACGGCGCTGCCCTCTGAGGGCAATAAAGAGACATTGGGAAGGCTAATAAGGTGCTGGGAAGAAAACTGCAACTGCTTCAGAGTGGCGAAGAAGGAGACCCTGCTTCCTAGCAGCCGGTAGAAAGCAGCTCACCTCCAGTGCGCCTTTACTACTGCAACTGCAAACAGTAGAGTAAGTTCAGCAGGCAGTAAATCTGGCTCTTTTAAACTTAAGGTCTACACACACACACATTTATATCTTTTCCTGCAGTAATGGGCTTTAAAACGTTTACTGAAGGGATTGGTTAGAAGAGATAAGAACTCTAAAAAGTTTAGGACTTGTTACACCAATACGCTCTCACCCAGAAATGGTCCCATGAGTACGTTCAATGCAAGTGAGAAGTAACTTTTCATTTTCCAAAGTCCAGCGTAGCTACGCTACTCTTTGCCCGTAATTCACCTTTTTTTAGTAACACGAGATGCTATATTCTACCAGCTCCATCTGAGAATGAAAATCTAGTTAAGAGAGTTCTGCAAACCCTGTATGTTAAAGACATAGATACCTGCACTTGTTATATTTAACAAAAATATAGACACCTGCAGGCGTGCAAACAGGAGCCAGTACCCCGGTTTGCGGGGGCACTCTCGGGGGGCTCAGCCCCAGCAGGGTGCCAACGCGCAGACAAGCGGGCCAGCTGCCAAGGACTTCACCCTACTTCCATAAAGCTGCCACACACTCGATTTTTTTGGTCTTTTTTTCCATCCAAAGGCTTAAACAGACCAGGGGGAGGGGGCGGGGAGCCGCCGGCG
>JAVJGI010000064.1:43026851-43041945 GCA_035590275.1 Ibycter americanus | reverse complement strand
GCGCGATGCTGATCCGCCGGCCGGGCGGCGGGGGGAGCGCCGGCGCCTTCAGGCGCTGCCGGTGGGGTTTCTTGGGGTCGTTTGCCCTTGCCGTAGAAGCGGGCGCTGGCAGTTGGTTGAATTTATCCCCTTCGCCCCTGAGGGGTTCTGGTGGCGGTTCACTTCGGGGTCACGGAGAGGATTCTTCCTTACAAATAAATGGGGGACAGATCCATGATATTAACATGAGTTGTTGTGTATATATTACATATATATTATTACGTGTACTTATATTAATGTGCATTATATTGCTGCCCATTCGTCTACTGCGGATCCTTCCCTGCTTGCCTCGTGGGTTAAAGTGCAGTGCAGTGCAGAGAAGACCTTTCCAACATGTCTCTCCAATTGTAATAACACCATAATATTCATAGCCTGGATGATTCACAGAGGAAATCCCAGACCAGAAAAATGCTAAATCTCTGAGGCTCCACCTTTATTAAAAAAAAAAAAATACACACTGCACAATGGATGTACAGAAATTCATGCCTTCTCTTTTTCAGTTGTCCTCCAGTGCCTACAGCATGGCATGAAGCAGGTTGAGAAACACCTCAGTGGCTTGATGCATCTGCCAGCTCCCTTACTACACCTGAAACATGTCATGAAACCCCACTGGAGCCACTGATTTCCACCAGACTTGGTAGAAGCACAGTTTAGCAGTTAATCCAGGTCTTCATAGCAGCCAGACTTCCCATCTGCAAGCAGGCTGCACAGCTACCTCTCTGGGGCACAGCTAATGGAGCCCACCACAGGGTGACACTCACATAGTCACAGAGAGGAAAGTCACACAAGTGCTGGGACAGGGTGAATTTCACTTCAGGTTTGCAGCACAAGGTATGCAGGCTTGCTTTTCTTTTGGAGGGCTTCCTGAATTGAAAGCTTTCCCATTCTTTACCTCCCCAAGACAGCAGATTTCCACTCTTGAACTTCCCTAGGCACTTGCTGTGGAAGGCTTATAAGTGAGTTGTTGACTGGGTGACACCTCAAGACACTTTGTGTATCCTCATTCTTCTTACTTTCTGTTCCATGATACCAAGTGACAAGACTCAGAAGGGCTGCTGCTAAGAGTCACAGTCTTTAATGGTGCTCTTTGTTTCTCATCCTGGTTCCCATACTCCTGGCTCCTAAGGGACACAGCTGACAAACATACCTATGTTTTTTGGGAGAATCATCTGGAGATTCCTGCTGGTTGCTTCTTTTGCAGTGAGAAAGCCAGACACACATTAGTGATAAGCCAGGATCTTCATCCCCCTCCAAAACTCATTGCTGAACTTTTGGCTGTACTTTTCCCTGCAAGTTTGTGTCTTCGGGGTGCTGCAGTTGTGGTTCCACAAGTGTTTGGGATCTCCTCTTCCATGCTGGACCAAAACATGAGCTGATCTTGTGCCTGTTTACACCTGTAAGCCCATCACAAGTCTGTCTTTGGCCACACACTGCCTGTACCAGTTGCCTGACACGATCAGTGTCACGCACACAGGACCCCTGCACACCCCATGCACTGTACTGTCCATGGTTCCCTGCTTTCCAGACATACAAGGATCAGCTGTGTCTCTGACTGTGCTCCTTGGCTGTCTCCCAAAAACTGCTTTTATTGCTGTTCTTCCGTGCTCACTGCTTAGTCAACATGCTTTACAGGCAGCATGAGACGTGTTTTCTATCAGGCACAGAAAAACAACCTGCTGCTGCCATGAAGGATGGGGCACATCTACCTCCCACCATGTCCTTCAGGCATGCTCCAGTCCCCCCATCAGCCAGCTAAATGTCAGCAACAGGTTCCATCTGAGGAGGCCGTAGGAACCTAATCCCTCCCTCTTGGGTCAGATATAACCAGATGAGCTAAATTGGAAGCTGCAATAATAATGTATGGCTATCAGCTCTCTAGGTGGCATTTGAAGTCGGTAAACAACTGCAAGGGTTGGATTTCAGAAGTTTTGCAAAGTAAGTGATATTCAGGCCACCTATGCTGGAAGCAGTTTTTATCCCAGACACATCAGGAGACATGGTAGTGTTCTTAAAAGGAAGATCTCGAGTGGCAGCTGGAATTAGTATACTCCATAGATATACAACCTCAGAATCCATGGGAATACTTCAGCTGAACAGAGAGAACAGAAAACAAAAGGAAAAAGGCCCAGAAGTGGCTCATGGTTCTTTGGGGGTATGTTTTTTGGATTGGGAGTGGGGGGGGTGGGGTTGGGGGGTTGGAGAGAGAGTGTGAGAAAGGAAGAATAATAATCAGTCTAGGAAAAAAAAAAAAGATTTAAAAGCAATTTCAACACATACAAGTCCTACATGTGAATACCTACCCTGTATATGTGTACTAACATAGCACTAATTGTTGTTGTTTTGCCTGTCTCTAACAAATATTCAAAACATCGTCATAAATTTGTAAGAACTGGGAAAATATCCTATCCTCCCACCCCTCAAGGTGGTTATCTACCCAGATGCAGCTGCGTTGTCAGTATCAGTTTATGATGTTTGATTGATTCAAAACAAGGCAGCATATGAGTGTAAAATGTGTCTACATCCAGTTTCCAAGTGAATATACTCAGCGTCCCAGCACTTCTGTGTTTCATGAACTCTTCCAAACCAGTAGAATCTTAAAGGGGTTAGAAAATGAAAGCACCTTTTCATAAAAGGGAAGTCCAAGAACGAATGGAAACTTTTATAAGGATGACATTTACCTAGCCATCTCCCTTTCCAGGAGTGGTTCCTCGCCCAGTAACGGAGCAGCTACCAACAAAAGAGGGATGGGCTGTTCTTTCCTCCCTTGATTAGGCTTCTTTTCAACTACAGCTGCCTCTTTATCTTAGTTACTTTTCAACTTTGTTTTTGTCTTGGTTACTGGTTGGTAAAGATTACTTTTCATAAGTTTGAATAGTGAAAGATTTTTACAAGGTTAAGCAAAAACAGGAGGTGCCTTAAAGTATCACAAAATTCATCCCTCTTGAGTCTGTTTTTTATTTAATGTCTAGATGAAAATATTACCTCCTAAGTGTCTGTGCCTGTGGCTTGGTCCCTGGGACACCTGCCAAGACAAGAATTTTAGATGCCCGAAATCATGTGCTCAGCAGGTGTAAATTGTGTTCAGGGAGAGTTCACCTTTTGTCCTTAACCCCAGAGGCAGTTTCTCTTCATTAGCAAGGGAAGATGGAGAAAAAGATTATCACCATTTCCTGACTGCATGCCAGAGCTATGTATCATAAGAAGAAAATCTGTTCATATGTTCACAAATATGGTTTCTCCTAATCTGTCTTCAGGAAAACGTCTTTGTGGGGAGCAAGGGGTAATCATAATCACAGAAGAGTTGAAACGAAGTGACAGAAACAGAAGCAGAATTTCTCTACCGAGATTTTTTTCAAGCAGGATCCATGGTAGGTCCTCCCATTGGAAAATAAAAGTACTTAGTCATGACTATGATTAAACATTTAAAGCATTCCCATCTCTGGCTGTTGGTATCAGGTATAATTCAGAAATACAACTGTATTGCTTCATATCAGATACTCAGTTTACCAGCTGAACCAGGCTGTATTGCTAGTGTTTAAACATTTTCCCGCTACACTGCAACAGATAAAAACATCCACTCTGTGTGTATATGTGTGTGTGTGTGTATATGTGTGTGTGTATCTGAAAAGAGAAAGTGGCTCATTTTTCTATTAAAACTAATGTGTTATCATCATAATTATGTCTTATTGTTTCTGTTATATAAAGAGAACACATCAGGGCTGAGTCACAGAAACAAATGCAAAAATTGCAGTTTTAAAATAATAAGGTCATGGGTCACATTATTTGTTGCAGAACAAACACAATAATTAATTGGCCTCTCCCTGCAATGGTAGCACCAGCAGCTGAACTATGGCAGAGCCAGGCAATGGAAAGAAGCGATGCGCAGTATCCATATTTTTCTGGGGCAAACAGACGAGTTAGGTCTAATAGAGAACATGAATTTCATTGGCAGAGAGAGAGAAAAGAAAGACAAAGTCTTTTACGAAGCAAGACTGCTTGGACTATCCAAGAGTATTTATTTTCTGTTGTTTAAATATCTTTGTTGTGGCAGGAAATATGAAAAAAATATTTTAAATTATTTTCTCTTTATGTGTGCCAGAGTGAGAGATTATATTCAGAAAGTGGAACGCAAAAGGCTTTTTGGAATTTGTGCTATGTTATTTTTTTCTCTCAGACAATGACAGACCAAAATCAGCCCCAGTGAATATACACATCTGCTTTTTATCCAAGTATTTTCTCCATTGAATTGATTAGGGAAGATCTTAGAAATCTTGTTCAAAGACATATACAACCACTTTGAAAGCCCTAGCCTACTATTCCAGTGCATCGTGAATAAATACAGGATTTGAGTCTCTTGTTCACTTCCAATGCCCATTTCGCTAGCATTGCTTGCCTCATGGCTTTTGTTTGTGACCATTTGAATAGTATCCGGGGCAGACGTTTTCAGAGTGTCCACAGGTTTACAAGGAACTTGTGCAGGTTGCTAGCAACATAATCAATAGTTGTGTTGGGAAAAGTTATTTTAAATAACCACATATATCATTGTCAATTTGGGTTCAGTGACCTTTTGTAATCCAGAACTGCTCAGTTGAAAACAAAGGGATATAGGAAAATCCGTAAGTTTCCACTTCGCTGATATCTGAAACAAATCAACATTACAGGATGTAAATGACTTCTCTCGGTGTCCAAAGCCTGTGGATCAGATATCATGCCTCAGCTTTCTCTTAGTACTATTTTTGACCACACCAGCCATTCTGTAGCTTGCCCAGAATTTAAGATTATACATTTTCATCTACAGAAATATTTTTTCCCTGCAGATTTAAATAATTAATTGGGACGTGCCTAGTGGGTCTTGAGATAAACTTAAAAGAGGCAGCAGATATGTGTGACCAAGTGACCTTTTGCTGTCCTGCTCATCCCTGCGCTCTCACTGTGCTCAAAGGGACGCTGTCAAAATTGCTAGGCCTTAAAACTTTAACCTGCACTGACAAGTTGTTCTACATTATAAGTCTTAACCTAAAAGATTACCACGATTGTTTTGTTTGTTTTGTTTCAACAATCTTTGCTGAAGGCTCCACAATGTGTATTCATTTGTCCTTTTGGGTAGGTGGATATTTTTAAATGCCCAGCTTATTCCATGACCTGTTAAAATCAAGTTGATGTGCGTGTACTCCACTCAGCAGAGAACTCACCAGGGATGGTACAATTTTTCTGCACTCTGGAAACAGAGAGGAGAGCATGCTTTGGAAGCCTTTAGTGAAGAGGCTTTTAGAAGCCATTTTGAAAGGCCTGCAGTTACCCTTCATTTTTTTGAGGGCCAGTATGAAGTCTTAACTGGACTTCCCTGGTTATATCGAGTGTTAGTTAAACATGAGGAACTGGTGATCAGGCAGTTGGTTCTTACGAAGAGGTATGTTATATTTCAGGTTGGTCTGAATTACTCTTTTGGCATTATTTCTAACAAGATCTCCATTTAATGGAGCTCCACACAAAGAGGTGAATCAGAGCAAGCAGTACAGGTATATTTGAAGCATCACACTTTCTCTTTTTTATATACCGATACAAGGATTGATGCAACACCAGTTTTAACGCAGGTGGCTGCACAGCTGCAGTCATGGCGCGTGACACGGGAACACGTGTCTGTACCAGCTAGGGAGGCAGGAATGAATGATAACCACTTGCCCCACCTCAGGCAATCCACACCTGCAGTTTTAAGCTTCATTTGAGCTGTTTCCCCGCTACTTAGCTATCAATCCCTTCCTATTGCAGCTGCCCCAGCTGAGCATAGGATGTTTGAGGCTACAGGTGCCCCTGTGCGACAGCACCCTCCTCATAGATACACAGCAGAGCACCCGGAGCTTGCTGGTTCTGCTCTGTGGCAGCACGGCCTCATAGGAAGACACTGTGTCAAGCCTTAGCCAGAAGCATCAAGATCAGAGTCCCTTTAAAGGTGACCTGGAATGGAAAAAAATGTATTTGTCCCCTTCTGTGAGATAAAAAGGCCTAAGAAAATCCTTTTCCTTCCTCCCGTAACAAGTTTTGTCTTCCTTGTTTCTGGTGAAGGTCTATGGCACCTCCTTAGTTGCCTGAAAGACTTTTGAACTGAACCAAAGGGAATGATGTCCTGAGTCCCTGACAAGATAATCCCTCTCACACATTCATCAGATATTGGATAGAAACATATGAAAGCACATTTTAAGCAATCTCACTGAAAGAGGTTCCCTAGATGCTAGAACCTTGTTATTGAAAGCTGGATTCTTTATGCCATTCAAGCCATATACTGAACTTCTAAAATTACATATGTTTCATGGGTGGCAGCTAGAGACACATTTATTTTTATGAAGTATTTGTACTTATATTTTGTTTAGCACAGTAATTTCCCTGAATGGTCCTGTACTGTTCTGCTAGCCTTACACAGAATGTATCCTGCACTGAGGTTCTGCAGAGATTGTTCTCCCAACTGTTTTGATGATTGAGACAATGAACTGCTAAGGGCTCTTCATCTCACTGGAATAGGATGCAGATTCTTAATGAGCTGAACCAGTCCTATGAAATTTTAACCAGTTCTGAGACTCTGGACCACCAGTTTCTGATATTACAGGTCTCGATTCTCTCCTTCGTTCAGCACTGTCCTACATACAGGCATTTTTAAAGGGAAGCCAAGTATGAGCCTGTGTCATGCACCTCAGAAAAGGGTTTCTGGAGCATGTTCTAGAGCAACATTTGAGCTCCAGTGAGGCATGTGAGTTGCCAAACTCCTCCTGATTTACTCTGTAGTACATCAGCCAGCACCCACAGATATTCTGAGCAGATGCAAAACCTGGTCTAACGTACATGGGAAACTGATTTCTAAATTATTAAGTGTGAGTGCAAGAACGGGTTTCATTTCTACTCTGGGAAGAAGAGGGGCTTGCTAACAGTGCAGAGTTTGTTAGTGTGCACAGACATTGCCAGATCCATCCCCCGCCAGCCACCCCCTGCTTTGCAGTGCCTCAGCTCACCAAAAATGAAAGGATGTGAGAGATTAAAAGTAAGGAGGGGGAAACTGGTTGGTCAACAATTGCTATTTACTGCAACATGGCTAACTTTCAGATATATTAAAACAGTGAATTAGAGCCTTCCCGATATGAATATTTTTTGCCTGACTGCTTTGGGATTTCTGGTCCTGTGCTTGTCTGGGAAAACAGTTTTTCAAGGCTGATTGATGCAACTGTAGGCAATAGCCTAAGTAACAGTTATTACTTGAAGTATTTACTGTTACTTTCTGCCAGTGGAAATTAAGAAGTTGCAAATAAACTTAGAGGAAAGGGAACCGTGATGGCCTTGTTACTGGCCTGCATTGTTCCTGTGGGTCAGGGGTGACTGGGAAATAATTGTCACCTGGTATCCAACTGGCTGGTGAGCAAACTGTGGTCTTAACTTTCTTTCCAGATTCACAGAACACAAGTTTTGCTCAGCTTTTGCTTTTACACGTGCAGAAAAAAATGCACCCTTTCACTGAGCTGAACATGCTATGGGGAGCAGTTAGGCAATAGCTGCAGGACTGGTAAGCAGAGGACACTCTATAGGGAAGTTTACATTTTGGTGTAAATAAATGTTTACACAGGAAACTGGAACATCTGTAGTGCCAAATTACTCGTCTTTGAAGAAGAAAACACCTGCTTGCTACCTTTCATGAGGTGGTTGGTGGTAGGTGTTTGTCCTGTCTGGAGTGTGTTCTTAAGCACAGCTATTCTTCTCGTACATACATTCTCTTAATGTTCCCTTGATGCAAAACGCTTGGTGTTGCTTTCCCTTGAACTTTTTGGCTCTTGCGTGGCCATTCTTGGGACTGTGTCCAACACAAACTATATGTCGAGACTGTACTTAATTTATATTAGAACATGGCATCATTACATCACAGTGCAAGCAATGGCGTTATGTTGGTATGTCATCACTACACAGTTACACTGTACTGAAGTGTCAGGATCTCTAGCACTGCATCAATTGACAAAACAAAGAGACGTAAGTCTGGATATTGTACCATGATGATGCCTTTATTAGTCAATCATGTGAGTCCCTAAGCCCTTAAATGGTGGCCTCCTCTGGCAAACTCCTTCCAGGATGGAAAAGGAACAAAAATATACCTTTTGTAACTTGGTCTGAAAGCTTTTAAGTGTATATTTATGGGTATATTATACAATTTTCCAGGGTTTTTTTATCCTTTAGAGGAATAAATGTATAAAGACATTGTTAACTTTCTGAAAAACTTATTTTTCTCCTGGAAATAGCAGCTCAGAACTATTGGCTGTGAACACGGAATTAAAACAGGAGGAAAAACATAAAAAAACCCCAACCTGCACCCGGGGAGCTCGCAGAGGAAGGGGCTGGCAGCAAAAAATCGCAGCCGCGCATTGGTGGTTCAGTGGTAGAATTCTCGCCTGCCACGCGGGAGGCCCGGGTTCGATTCCCGGCCAATGCAACCTGAGTTTTTTTGTTTGTTTTTTTTTCTTTCGTCTTCTTCCCTCCGCGGAACAACCGTCGCGTTTTAAGCGCAGAGTAATTGCACCGCCTTTTGCTTTTCCCTGCGGGGTTCCCAACCGGGAGCAAGCGGTGTTGTGGGGCCTAAGCCAGGCCTTGCCGGGGTCCCGGCGGCGGCCCGTACCCCTGTAAACGGTGGCCGCGCAGAGAGAAGAGAGAAAAAAAAAAAATTTACAAAAATAAGCCCTGGAGATGCCGGGGATTGAACCCGGGACCTCACACATGCGAAGCGCGCGCTCTACCACTGAGCTACATCCCCGGCTATTGAAGCAGTTCCGCCGGGTGCTATCAGAGCATGGGACGGGACGTGCGGGAGGTGCCGGTGCTCCCTGCCGCGTCCCCTCGTCCCGCATAACTCCCGGCGGGGCTCCCGCGGGACACAGCGCCCAGGCACCGCGCCTGGCCCCGGAACGCGGAGTAACGATCCCCGCCGCGCTTGCACCGGGGCTTCGCTCCGCCCGGGAGCGGCACCAGCCCTGGGCTCCGCGGAGCGGAGAGTATCAACGGGAAAAAGCCCCTCCGCTCCGCACAGCCTGCTTTTCAAAGCTGTTTCTCCTTCTCCCTCTCTGCATCGCGGTGCCCGGAGCAGCTCCGAGCTCCTGGATCCCCGAGCCCCGTTTGGGATCCCCAGCCGGTGTCAGCGGAGCGCACACGGGGAGCAGGGGGGAGCCCAGTGACCTGCCCGAAGCGCCGGCTGCTGTACTACGTCTTCTTTAATCTCAGATTTTCCTAACAAATCTAAGCTTCCGAGTTGTCAAGTAAGAGGTTACTTACCATGACAATAAAATGCACCTCTTCTAGGATAATCTTCCTATCTAAATATGGACTTGGCAGGTTTAGAGCCCTGATACTAAAAGAAAAAGAACCCGACCAGGTTCTTTCAGTGGAATTTTCCCAGCAAAACCAGCAACTTCCATTTACTTTAGTGGGAACTACCTGGTCCCACTCTCCGTTCCAGTTTATTTTCAGAATCTAAGCACTGCCTCCATGATATGTGCTATTCTCCCTTTGATATGCACCTGTACTACAGCACATGATACTATCGTGCATTTAATTTATACCCCTATAAGAAGTTGCTGCAAGCAGCCGTACCGGTTTGTCAGAGCCTGTGACGAGGAGGACCCCTCGCCGCGGAGCGCAGTTCCTCCGGTGCACCCCATTTTGACATTCATACCCTCAGCAACTCACATTTTTCTATCCTGTCCGAAAGCAGCGTTTAACAGCTTGACTTTCTTCAAAACAGATTTTAAGCAGCAGCTTTCTAGGAGTCACTGAATTTGATTTTCAGAATTAATGTAACATATCAACTATTTGATTTGTGTATTAATGCAAAGAACAGTATAGCAGTGGCTCCTAATAAAGCTGAGCCAAGGGTGCAGAGCAGGTTAATACCAGCCACTGCAATAAAAACACAAAGCAATTTAAAACCTCCTCTTCATTTTTTTTCTCCTTCTGTTTACTTTTCTGTAGGCTTCAGAATAGTAGAAAATGAATAATACAGATATTACTATGCCTTTATGGATTTCTCAGCTGTGACGGACGGTCAGTCCAATTGTGAAACTTCCCGTTTGGGAGGTGGATCAAGGCAGAGCACATTCAAGCCGCTGAGAAGAGCAGCTACAGATCCAAAGTGTATCAGCAAGTATTTAATTACCACCCCTGTGGAACCAATACCAGAGCTTACGTGCTGCCTATATTAAAGTGGAACGATGCTTCTATTGCGGCTAGATCTAAATATCCTCTACACCATCACCTACCAAATACAGAATAAACTGAATGGTTCAGGCAAGACTCGACATGTGGATGTTATGGGAGAAAATAAGATGCCTTACACTGAGCTGTAGAGTGAAACAAAATGACCCATAGATGGCTACTCGGTGTAGTAGTCCTACAATAGAAGAATTCCAAGCCTACCAGAACTGCACGTTCTTACAACTTCAGGATGCAGAAGTGGAACACTGTTGCTGCCCTAGCAGCAATACAGCTCCCAGCACCGCCACATGGACGTCTCATGATCCTTCCCGACTGTCGCCCACAGTGCCCGTCCTGCGCAGATGTCTGGAGGCAGCCCCTGGTTCCAGGAAACACTTTGTCATCTTGTGCCGAGCAGTTTTTAATGCTGCTGGATGCCAGGGCACAAGCTCGACATTCAGCTTTCTCAACAGCTCTCTCAGAGGACTACATTCACCTCTTTGTGTTTGGGTTTCTGTGCTGACATCAGGGAAAAACAATGTCACTCTGTTATCTGGCAGCTCCTCCGCATTCCTTGGTGGGATTAACTCATTCCTGGTACCTTGCAAACCTTACGCATTTCAGGGAGGCCTTCCTTCTCCCTGGGGACTGGCTTTTCACTGAATCTGCTCCAGTTGTTGCATATTCCGTCATTTCTCATTAGATACATGCTTAAATTCAGTCTGTATTTTTCACAGCAATTTTTCTCCAAGCTGATAGATTTCTGTAGTCGAGCCTCAAAAGAGTTCAATTTCAAAGTTGCCCCATGTTGGGACTGCGTAAGAATGATCACAATGAAACTGAACAGACAGATGAAGAAGGCAATTCTGCCTTTCTTTCTGATCTAGTTTCCTATCATTGCACTTGTTCCCAGCATTAAATGTTTGCACTCAAAATTTCTTTTTAAAACAAACAGTCTCATTCAATGAAATACAGAAGCAAAGCATAGCAGTATAAAGCAAACATGAAGAGTATTCATTTCATTGATCCAGCTCAGCCATACACATTCATCACCTCGCAGAAACACAAACCCGTCTGGCCCATGTGAGGGTCTGCTCCCTGCATATCACACATTTGGGTTGGAATGGCCCTTAAAGCCCACCCAGTTCCCCCCCCCTGCCCTGGGCAGGGCCACCTCCCACCAGCCCAGGTTGCCCCAAGCCCCATCCAGCCTGGCCTTGAGCACGGCCAGGGATGGGGCACCCACAGCTGCTCTGGGCAGCCTGTCCCAGTGTCTCAGCACCCTCAAAGTGAATTTCTTCCTAATATCTCATCTAAATCTGCCCTCTTTCCGCTTAAAGCCATTCCCCCTTGTCCTGTCACTACATGCCCTTGTAAAATGTCCCTCTCCAGCTGTCTTGTAGGCCTCTTTAGGTACTGGAACAGATCCCAGAACTCTATCCTCTGGCTCCACCACTTAAAACAACAAGCAGAAAAACCCCACCAAATGTGCCATCTTCACTCTGGTTTTGACACTGCAACCCTCTGTGTGATGGCTGTGACAAGCCTTGACCAAGTGCTAGAGCCCGTGGCAATGGCATCAGCCATTCACAAACAGCTAAAGTTATTTTTCTTCTATCATGTGATCATATCGTCTATTTGTTTGAAGTATCCAAATGAATCAGTACAGAATATTCACAAATCTCTTACATTCATTTAGCATTCTTGTCCTCCTTCAAAAAATGTTGCTGCTGGGGATTAGGAAAGCCATAAAGTGACAAATTTCAGAGATTATGAACCAACCACACACTAACCACTTGTTTATGTCACTTACCAACCCATTTCAAATAATAAATGTATTAGGAAAAACATGAGGACAGAGTTGTGATTTGCAAAGTTAAACAACTAAAAAAATTGCCGACGTTACATTTACCAAACAGTTTTTACCTACTGCCAGAAATCAGGGACTACAGTGCTCAGAATAACCATTACAAACTTCTGCATATATGTTAGACTGAATTTGTATGAAGGTGCCATCCTAAGTCCTCCAAATACAAATCGCTTTTCCTCATGTATTTTTACATCTTTGATTTTTATTGAATTAACTCCCTTGTTTGTTGTGGTGAAATGGAGGAATAAAGCAAAGAAGTCTTTCATTAATTCCCAGCCATGCAAGGCGTACTACAAAGTCTAAGTGTGTAGCTGGTTTTTGTTGTTCCCAGAGAGCATCATAAGAACATCCAAAAAATACAGGTTACAAATCAGCCCATAGTAAAGAATAATGAAAGTTAGAGTTTAAAAAGGAGATAAAAAGGCAGAAAACAGGATTAAAGTACTGAACTGGGAGACTCATCAGGGTTGCAGACAGATAAGTAAATTATAGCCCTGCAGAAATTATTTGACTGGCAAATTAATTACACAATATTACAATGGTTTTCTCAGCCAAATTTAGCCCTCAGGAAGCAGGTAGGAGTCTGCATGACTTAATAAAAGGAGCCTCAACTGGTCTTCAGCTTAGTCAGAGATGAAAATTAACATTTCAGGATTCGAGGCAAATAGCAGGTTTTTTTGTAAAGCTCAGAAAGACAGTGTCTAGCACAGTTATACAGGTTTACACAGATTATAAAGCCACCCAGACAGTGGAATGCTCCTGCTTTCTCTACAGGCCTTTAATATGCAGACCTACCCGTGAAGGCAAGGTAGAAGCTGATTTGGAACCAACATGGCAGTCTCATTAGGACAGATCATTCAACAGGGCACTTTATGTTTGTTTACAGAATGCACGATTAAAATACTCTGCAAAATATTTTACTCCAACCCTGTAAACGTACTTTATTATTATGATTGTTATTATTGTTATTGTTAATATTTCCTAAAGCGTTGACTTATTCTCTGAACCTTATTCCATGTCTGCAGTTCTCACTCTGTCCCCAGCATGCAGAAACATAATAGATAAGAAATAATTTTTTTTCCGGCTTGTTTGCTAAGTATCATGTATTTTAGGAAGAGATATTATGAGCTCTCTCTTGGAACAAATGTTCTTTGTTACTCCTGGAAAAGCTTTGAAAATATATATATCCCAATTGAAACACATCACCTTCTAGTGAGAAGTATCATATGGCATGCTCATTAACCCAGTTTGAACCACAGTATCATTACAAATATTAAGTAAGATCTTTTCTGATTGCCTGAAATTATGCAAGAAGGCGGCAAGGCTTATACTCATCGTCTTAAATCAAGTCTTAACTCCTACTTCAAATTGCTACAGAGCATTTCAGCTTCCAGTGCTCCATTTTCTCCAGGGGAATCTCTTGATTCTCTGTTCTTCATGGTCTTCAGGTTCCATCTAGAATTCAAGATATAAATGTTTTTTCAGACAAAAGGAAGATGTAAATATTCTGGAAACAAATAACTTTTGAGATATTACAGGATGAGGTCTGTAGCCCTTTAAGATCAGGATAAAAATGTATACAGTCGAATGGACCTGGAGATCCTGGAGATGTGGCCTCATATTAGCAAATGCTTTTTTGAACTTGATAACGATTTTTCATCCTTGCAGATTCCAACAGCCAACAATTTCTTCTATGCATAATGTCGTCTACTAATATCGCTGAAAGTTTGGTTTCTGCATGGACAAAACCAGTTAAACTGAGTAAGGGGACCATGCGCCAGCTGTCTTGTCCGAGAAGCATGGCATTTTCAGTGGTTTTACCAAATCAGGCTGCATTTATAGAGGTTTTGGGAATCATTATTCCCTTTGCCTCCTCTGCAGATCAGGGCCCTGCTACACTCAGCATGCTCTCCCCTCCGAAATCATGAATATTCTCATGCAAAACCATCTTTTTCCACTTTCCTCATCCGTATGGGAAAACGCAACTCCTTTGCCCAGGCTCATAGAGAAAGAAAACCAAAATGAGGACTACTACTAATAGCTCTTGCAAAAAATGCAACTGGATTTAATTTTTGTTACTAGGCTACTTTTGAGCTGATAGGAAACTTTTTATTTTCAATAATATTATACTTACTTAATTGTAATAATAACTCAGTAATTACTGTATATATTTTCATTATATAAAAATATCAGTACAACTGCTTTATTTCTCTGCACTCGTGCAAGTAGATTAACACAAATACTTTCTTAGCATCTAGAACACATTTATCATATCCTGTTGTGGTTCTGCTGCCAAGCAGACATATTACAGCAATGAACCTAAAAATAACCACGAAAAAGCATCTACACCAAAGGACAACGAGAATTTGCCGTTAACAAAAACCTGAGCAAAGTGAAAGTCTCACTGGACATCAAGAACACAAATAACTGAGAAATCCTCAGGACAGGAGTTTACTGCTATTACTCGAGTGAACAAATTCCTGTAAGGGTTATTCTGCATGGACTCTCAAGTTTGTCTCATGGAAGACAAACCAGTATATGTCATGGTAACTCCTTCAGTGGACCTTGAATCCTTCAGCGTTGTTATAATGCTAAGATTGAGAAAGAAAAGGTTACTCAGAACCAGAAAGTAGCAACAGAAGAAAACAAACAAACAAAAAACCCACGGAAAAAAAACAGAAAACAGAAAAAGAAAGAAAAAGACTTTGACTTCAACAAATAAGGAGCATTTTTCATTTTGGAGCTTGAATTAGATGAAGTAGCAACAAACCATAGTGTTTGAAAAAGCAAGATTCTGGCCCATGGTGTCTCACCCTGCACACTTGAAATTCAGACTCTAGTTAAATCATAGAAACATAAAATCACAGAATCACAGAATGGTTTGGGCTGGAAGGGACCTTAAAGCCCACCCAGTTCCCCCCCCCTGCCCTGGGCAGGGCCACCTCCCACCAGCCCAGGTTGCCCCAAGCCCCA
>JAVJGI010000064.1:42988270-43006769 GCA_035590275.1 Ibycter americanus | reverse complement strand
GGCCCGGCCTGGGGCGGGCGGTGCGGGCGGGCCCCGGGCTGCTGTGGAGGGGAACGGACCCCTGGGGCTGGTCGCGGGTAGGGGCTTCGTGGCTCGGGATTCCAGAAAAAATAAAAAAAAAAAGTTGTAAGAAGAAATAAAAAGAGGTCTTATTGCGGGGGTGCGGGGGAAGCGAGCGGGTCGGGGGGCAGCGGGTTAGGCGCAGCCTAAGGGGCGCTGAGCCAGGTCCAGAGCTCGGTTTTGCCCCAGGCACGGGGCTGAAGTCATCGCGACTTTAACTCCTGATAAAACCTTCCACCTGCCCTCACTCTCGCCCCACCGCTTTCGCCAGCCGCTTTCCGCAGCGCCTTTTGGAGTAACTTTCCTAACGTGCTTGACCTGCACCTGGCGGGGAGCAGAAGCTGTCCTTCCGAAGCAGCCATCTTACACCTGCCTTGGGTTTTTCCCGCCGGCCGCCACGCGGTCCCATCTTCCCACAGGTTTCCAGGCTCTTCCCTCCGCTCCGCATCCCTCCAGATGGGCTCTGCCACGGCTGCGACCCCCGGGCGGCGGGCCCTTGCAGCGGTGCCGAAGGCCGGGAGGAACGCTGCCTGCCGGGCCAGCAGCATCCAGGGTGGGCTCGGTTAGGATTCAGAGCAGGGAACGTTTTCCCAGGCGCTCCGGAGCTCTCTGCTCTTGAGGGTTTTCACCCTCGGCAGGCAGGGCGAGCGGGAGAGGGAAGGGCTGCTGGTGCCAGAAGCCTCGGTGCCCCCCGAGAGAGGGACCTGCCGCTCTCCCTGCTTTGCAGACCCCTAGGAAGGACGGACAGACGGAAAGCCAGACTGAAGGACTGTACAGAGACATTTAGAAAAACGTTTGGAGTGGAAGCTCAACACAGAATGCGGAGCTGAAGGAATAATTTTGAAACGGTAGTATCAATGGGAGGATTTATTAAAAAGATTTTACTTCTGTAGGCTTACAATATTTCAGATCAGTAAATGGCTTAATTATTTTAGCTCCGTGCTAAACTGTGAAATTTGTTACCACTCTTTCTGCCTGGCTTGTGGGAGAAGGCAGGCAAAAAACATTCTGTTTTGTTCCCTCAGGTTTCCCTTTTTTTTTGTAGTTCATTAACAGGCCGCTGGGCTGATTTGAACCTAACTTTTTTGCTCATCCAATTGCTCTGTCTTCTACAGAGTTACTCTTTCAATGCACCGATGCATAAGGGTAGAATCCGTTTGCTTTATTTATCTAAAAGTCACATTTCTATTTCCAGTCACAGTCACGTTGTGGATGGTCTCATTGCTCCTCTCCGGAGCCGGACACCTTTCCCCTTCTGATGTGGAAGGGTGAGAAGATTGCACTAAGGCACAATTTTCCAAAATATGCTAGGGCTTACAAACTTGACAAACAAACTGGGGGTGAATTCAGGTCAGGTGTTTGCTTATACAGTACATCGTATTCAACTTGTGACATTTAATTTAAGCTTCATTTATCTGAGGGCCTGGATCATGTAATGTATGCCTTGCATGTGTTATGCTTCGAGTTCCATAAAGCTGTGCTTGTCTGCAGTAATTCTGATATAATTCACAATCGGTGACTTAGGGACAAGAAAGTGTCGCGATGTATTCTGAAACCGCCTTTCCTGAACGTAGCACTGGGAAGATGAATTACTGCAGGCACGAGACCCGTGTAGGAGCTTTATTAGTTTTGGAATGCAATCAGCAACACTTGCTTTCTTAGTCCTTTACCTAATTATCCTCATTGCATATGTCACATACACAGAGAGCAGCCAGGAGGAATTTATGTCTAGGGTAGTCAAAGCTAGAAAATTTGTATTTTATGTGATTTTACCCTTCTGACTTTTCTTTAGCAGCAGAAATCCCTGTACCGGCTGCATACATAAAAGCACTTCAGATGCACCTGTAGCTTTTTTTTCTTAATGTATAAGTAAACCCACTGCTGCATAATCTGCACTTGCTGAAACGTTAGCCCTAAGTAACCTTTACAGCTGGTTATGGTGCAGAGGGAGATGTTGGTATTCATGAATGTTTTGACATATTTGACATTTTCTATATGGTGCGCTCTTTCTCTGGTTTTCTGATTTCCTCCTGTCTTTGCTCCCCTATTTTAGTAGTAAATAGTAGCCTTCACCAGGCTGTTGTGGTCTGGGTTGGTTTGGAGGCAGGAGGGTGGATCTGCAAAGAAACTTAAGCTTTCTGGTTTGTGGTTAGTTTTGGTTTGGTTTTGGTTTGGGTTTTTTTTTTTTAGCTTATTTTATTTCAAAGTATGCATCTAGGTAAATAAAGGGATTATTGCATTTTAACATGGTGCAACTATGACCAGAAGAGCTCATTTTGACAAAACAGGTGATTTGCGTTCTCTTTCAAAAGAAGCACATCTGGCATGCAGATTTGTAAAAATCTGAAGACAAGGGAATTCTGCATAACTAGAACTTAATGTAGATGCAGTATAAATGTATTAGGTTTATTACAGTACTAGCGAGGCAGCCCTACTTAATTCAGCAAGGTGATTTGTGATCACTTGAGTTTCCAATGCAATGCTTTCTGCAAGGTGGAGAACGTGCCAGGCTACGGAATGACTGATGATAAAACTAATTTTGGATAAACATAAACAATGCATCGAGTTGAACAGGCCTCATGTCTGTTCGGATAATTTCTAGTTTTTGATCCACATCTATATACAGTGTTCTGTACGCAACCAAATCTCATTAGTAAATTTGGGACCTTCACTAAGACAAGAGAACTTCTGTGACCCTGCTTGGGTGTTTTGGTCACTTAAACGTCTTTCTCCTCGGCTCCCTCTTTGAGGGTTGAGTGGCTTTGGGGATGTAGGAAGAGTTTAATACAGATGAATGCTTCTGTTTAGGAGAAATGATACTCAAACAACTTTTCTATGTAGACACGCAGCTTTTTCATGTAACCTCCCTATGTGGGACCAGAGGCTGGTTCCTCCAACTCACTACAGTGGTGGTTATTACAGCTGTTTTTTGGCAGGCAGTGCGGGTTGCTGCGTTAGTGCTCTAAATTGCAGCACTTTGAGTTTGGTGATTGAAGTAATGGCTGTAATAGGACAAATCTGCTCTACGGCACTGGTGAAAATAGCTTTTAATTCTTGTTGCATACCCTATTAAAGGCAGAGCGGCTCGCACATGTTAATAAACACTGAATAACATTACTTAGATAATTTTTCATGACTAACTTGGTTCTCTACAGACACGTGAATCCAAAATTTTAATTATTCTACCATTTTAATGTTCCATGCAAATCACATGGTATACTACAACAACCCACTCAGAATTGCAGACAATAAAGCATAGCTGTAGTCCGGTTGTAAAATAAACGGCAAAAAGTCTTTTCCGCCTGTTCCTGTTCTCCAACAAAACTTGTAAAAATGGTTGGGATTTGTAATCCTCAAATGCTGTGAAAGTGCCCACGTTTAGTTACTGGAACAGCTGCTCAACTGGCGATTTGGTAATTGCGTGTGTTTGATCCCAGGGTGAGATGTCACTGATGCACGCTGTGGTGTATAGCAAGGAAAACGCCAGACCCGCGCTGGTGGCACATCTCTCTTAAATAGTTAAGGTATGTACCTTCAAACAAGAAACCCTCCAGCTTATTCATAAAGAAATAAAGTGAAGCGACAAGCTCTGGAGCAAAACTGGAAAGGCCAACAACGAGGGGCTCTGCTGCGGGAGGAGGGAGTGGGTGCCGTCAGCCCCTCTGGAAATGTTCTGACTCCAGGGAGGGAACGTCACCGTGAGCCAGGGATGGGCTCAGGTCACAGCACGGGGAGTGGAACCGCTGCCTTTCAGATTGAAAGCAGTGTCTTAATTTCCACTTGGTTGTACTCAGTCCGGGCTGGGAACAGCCATGACATTTGATGGGCAAAACGTGGCCGAAGTGGCAGGTAGGGATGCTGTATCCCAGCGAATCCCCCCGCACGGTTGAGGAGGGAGCAGCAGCTGGAGCCCGCCCGGGGCTGGCAGAATGGACCGTGACCACAGCGAGGTATCACAGTGGGTGCTCCGCAGCGGTTGTTCCTGCGCCTGTTGGGCTACTTAAATGCACTCCTGGGGAACTGTAAGCACGGGCATTTTGAAAGAAAAAGTGCAAACTGCGAATCCTCTTGCTGCACAGAGGCGGGGTGCCAGGCTTCTCTCGAGGGCGCAGGCAGTTGCTCTTCTGCAGAGCTCTGTCGGAAGGTTCCACGGGTGATTCGGTACCTCTAGCACACACGGTTTGCTTTTTTTAACACTGACGTGGCTAATTCTGTTGGATTGCTTCTAAATACTAGTCTCTTTAAGACTGTCCCCGAGTTTGTATGGGCTGACATTTTTTTGTCCCAGATATTTCTCCTGTTTTTATCTCCACTTGCCCCTTGTCAGCTGCCAGCAGAGCTCCTTGCCTCCAGGCGGGAGGGCAGGTGAGCAGCTCTCCCTGGCAGCGATGCCTGAGTTGCTTTGCTTCCCGAGGCTGCTGGGGTGGGTGCTCCCTGCTCCATGCCCTCTCCCTGGAGTGGGATGCACCCTGACTCTGAGATGCTCACCTTGGGGGAAGGTGTGGGATGGGGCTGGGATGGGGTGTCCATCAGCTGTTTGCAATGACATGTGCTGCCTCCATGCTCCCAGCCTGTGGAAGGCAAGCCCCTGGCATCAGCATCGCTTTGTAAGGCACAGTTTAGCAAGTATCCCCACAAACTCTGATTATTATTTTTTTTTAATCTCTCTCTCTCTCCAGTTCTAAAAGTCCTTTACCTAAGCAAGCATACCATCCTTAAGTTGTTGAGTATTTTTGTTTCAGAGCCATTTAAGTAATCCTTATTTTTGACAACTTTACTCTCCTTTTATAAAAAATTGAAAACATAGAAGTGTAAAAGCAGGAATCTGCTGAGCCCACGGAAACAGAACTCGCTGCTCCTGGAAACCGTGCTTTTTGTGTGGTTCTGTAGCTGAAGCTACCTAGTGAAGGTTCAGGACTATCGTCTTTTCAAAACACAACATTTCCCTACAGCTGCAATTAAGCATTTTGAGAAGCTAAGTGACTAGGTGCTATAGGGTGCTTTTTTCTGTTTTCCTGTAAAATTGGGTATTTCCCTGGATAATGTGTCCAAATAATGTGGATATGACTCTTGAGTAGTGACATGACCTCCAGTATCTGGCTATGAGCTTAGCTTTACAACAGGAGTCTCATTTTACAAACCTTAGACACGTGAGTATACTGGCATTAATAAATGTCTGAAACAAGGACTTGTTAGCATAGCATCGTACCATTTTTTAAATATATATGTATATACAAAAAAAATAATGTAAATGGTAGAGGGTCCCAACGAATAGAAACCCCAAATCATGTCTTTTTGGTATTTATAGCAAGAATAATCTACTGTGTAACTGAGGGCATAAGCAAGGACAATAAAACACAGTTGCGCATATTACAAGTTAATTTCAGGTCATATACTGATGTCTTTTCTCCTGAAAAACCTCTATAAAAATGAATCTTTGTGCTAATTTCTGAAGATGTAGCTTATAGAACTCAAAGAACTGTAAAATTTTTACTTCATTGCATTTCCTAACAAAAACAAATAAATTTCATGTTTTCACATTACTTCCTTAATCATTTGTAAGTGAGCAATATGGCTAGGACTGAGAAATACACATTTCCTACAATACTCTTGTTTTAGAGTTGTATTTTTACCAGATTTGCAAAACAAATATGAAATAATGGCATAAAGTTATTTCAAAAAAGGCATTGATATTAGCGAAAACAGAGTGAGATTGTTAGCTAAAATTAACCACAAGCATCTGCTACCTATGCCTGTCTTAAAATCTTAGAAAAGAAAGTCGCAGGTTCAGTAAATGAGGGATAGATACAAATCATGATTTTTGTAATCCTAGAAATACCTGTGCCATGGAAACTTTGAGCAGGTTTATTTTCTGTACTGATCAGAGGATGTACAAGCCCTGAGAGCATTTACAGATGTTTCTGCACCAGAGTGCAATGTGAGAAAGAAATCCTGTGTTGTTTTCATTTGTACGTCTGCAATTCCTTTACAAGTTAAGCAAATATTTAATTGGGATTAATACTGCGGTGTTCTTTATTCAGACAAACATGAAACTACAACAGGAGTGGTTAGTCCTCTTAATGCAGGAGAAACCGTGCCATCAAATCCACTGTTCTAGACTGAATTACAAATCAGTGCGTGGGAATGCAGAAGGTAGCAACGTATTTGAACTTTTAATGCAGTACCGCACAGAATCTTGCTCGAAAGATTAATTAACAAGGGCCAGGCTGCGAGCGCTCTGGCGTGGCTGGAAGCCAGCTGACGGACCTGGAGCAGAGCACCAAGGCAGTGCTGGGTCTGGGCGAGGCTTCCAGGGAAGCTGTTACAGCCCTTGGTGTTAAGTTCAGGGTGTTTGAGCACCGGTACTGATGATTTGGAAGACAAACAGCAGGTGTGTCATATTTTTAGTGAAACTAATGTGGTGGTTTGTTTTCTTTTTTCCAAACAATCAGGTTGGTTAGAGATTACCAATGTATATAGGGCCCTTCAGAAACTGATAAACGAATGCAAACTGCTCTGACTCCCTGAGACAAGCTGGGTCTAGGAATTAGGGCCAGGCTCAGGATGACTTTATTTTCCAGATTAACTGTTACTTTGCTGTCTAGTGCAGAAATAATGCAGACCACATGTATTAGTGAGAAGGAAGTAACTTTAAAGAAAAGATGTTAAGTTGGAGTTGGAAGGAAATGTAGCAGGATTTAATGAGCTTGTTGTGGGACGTGCGGCCAAAATTAAAATTGGAAGTGTGCTTTGAGGTGAAAAGGGGAGATGGAGCAGCTCCCTCTTTCTGAATGCAGGAGTCCGGCAGAATGAAATGCTGAGTAGCCTGTTTAAACGTGGTGGCTGTATTTGTGATAGAGTCGGTATTAACATTTCTATTAGACTCATACTGTTGCTCCTGCTAGTGCAGGATTGTTTCCTGTACTGCTTGTGGCTGTTTGCCAAAGCCAGTGGCTATGAAATACAGCAGGTGATGAAAGCGAGCATGCCATAACCGTAAACTGGCAAAACTTCCCTGTGTAACCTGAGCGGGTTTTGCCCGTCTGCTTTTTCACGGATTCTGTTCAGTCAACAGGCTTTTTGCATGGATATTTCTCAGGATCTGATTTTAATGAGAAAAATAATTCAGGTGTGGCCGCTATTAGCTCATGGACAATATTTACTGCCAACTCATAACCCCCTTGGAAAACTGATTTTTAAATGAAAGTGTTAATATAGCTCTAAGCATTTTGTTGCAGAAATGTATAATTTTACTCCCTGCCATTTGAAAATACCCACTTTCCAATCCTGCTCGAGTCACAAACAGAAGTGATCTTGAGAGTCCTCCTAATCCCTACTGGATATCCCTCTGTTTCATAAATAATAATAAAACCTCTCTGCCACATGGTTTGGCACAGCGAGGCACAATTGGCAGCTCCTCCGCAGCGGAGGGCTGGGACTGGGTGAGCAGATGTGTTGTAAGTCTGCTCCATGGTGCAGTGGCACAGCTGTGCGAGGAGGCTTGTACAACAAATGGATGCATGGGCTTGGCTCCAGTTTGCAGTTCCTACAGCTAGGCATCTTGGAAGCAGTAGAATCTATAAAGGTAAGATATTAGCCAGTGCTTTTTCTCCGCAGTATTTGCAAATAGCAGCGTAAACAGATGCTGCTGCACAACTGTCTTTAATGAATGTGTTTCACATAAACAGTTGTATTAGGAGGTAATGGGGAAAAAAAGGAACAGTTGTTCATGTAAAAAGTACTTATTAATTAAGCTTGAGAAATTTTACGGAAAACTGAAAGCTGTGATTTTTGTCAGAAGTGCATTAATTACGGTTCACTTCCAGTGTCAGTGGTGCTTTGCCAATAGCAAACGCTGATGTGCTCCTCTAACCCTTTCTCTGAGCGGAGGGGCGACACCTCTGCGGTGATGGACTGTGAAAGTGTGGGACCACGGAAGCATGACTTCATGGTGTATTCGTTCCCTTACCTGTGATACTAAATCTCAACACACCTGGATATCCACACACGCGCCAAAAGCACAGTGCCTGCGCACCGAGAGCATCGAGGCCTTGGCACGGGGGCTCAGACGCGTGGTTACCTTCGTGCTCAGGGGACAGCTCTGTAGGTCGCTCAGCTACTCACGCCTCCAGCGTGCATCCTGGGTCTTCGGTCAGTTTGAACTGGACATGACGGTGGTGTGATCCCTGTGCGGGAGGGCTGTGCTGGCGGTGGCCGAGGCGCAGCGCCTGGGACCGTACATGCTGTCAAGGGCGGGCAGATGCTCGGGAGAAATAACGCGTCCGTGCCGGCAGCCCTTCTGTCTCACATTGGTTTTGGCAGCTCCTGCGACATCAAGGAAGAGCAGTACCTGGCCACCGCTAATACAGCGAGCAGGATAAATTCAGCAATCTAAATGAGCCCTTGCAGAAGGGAGCTGAAACCTGATTTTTTTGCTGATGCTCTTTGCAGGTGGCCCCACTGCTGGGCTCTTGTGAAGTTTACATTCCCTGTAAATGTATTAAAATGTGTGACTCCATTTGTTAACTCATCTTTTTCTCTAAGGTGTTTGCAAAGCTGATGACCTTCTTTGCAGGAATGTGTGACAGACAGAGCTGTGAGAGGATGGCTGCATTTTACAGCTCTCTCACTGACAGTGAACCTTGGCTGTATGCTTTGTGCCTTTTTTGGTTTTTTTTTGGTTTGAGGGTTTTTTTTTCCTCCCCCCCCCCTCCCCCCCCTTCTTCTTCTTCTTCTTCTTCTTCTTCTTCTTCTTCTTCTTCTTCTTCTTCTTCTTCTTCTTCTTCTTCTTCCCCAGGTAAAGCTCACTGAAAGCCAAGACACGTGACTTTCCTCAGCAGAACCCAGGCAGTCTGCCAGCGTCAGTCCGGACTATAGGGCAAGTTTGGTTGGGCAGACACAGCAGTTAAGGAAAATATCCCACATAACCCTCCAGTTCTGGTCCCTCCTTCAGTGACAAAACAGCATTTGCTGTGCTGTCAAAACAAGGTGGTTTTACCTAACAAGATGGGGAGAAAAAGTGCCTTCTTTGTGACTTACTGAGGTTTTTTCATGATTTTAATCAAGTGAGTTAACACTTGGATAAAGGGAAAGCTTTACTTTCAATTGTCTGTCCATGTTTTAATTTTAGGGTTTTTTTCTGTACCATGGCAGTAGTTAGTCTCATGTGTCAAAGGCTGTTTCCACAATTATGGTCTGCCTAATGGTCCTTTTGTTATAATTCATAGGCTAATAGAAGTCAGAGATGGAAAAGACCTATTAGATTATTGAGTCAATGCCCTGCAAATGCAGGATATAATCTCCTAGATAGAGGATGTATCTGATATTATTAAACAGATTTTACACTTGATCTTAGCTAAATTATGGTTAGTAGTCATTCGATTCCTTGAACAGTGTAATAACAATAGCTTAATTTCAGGTTTTGGGAGAGTATATCTGTATTTAAGTTTACCATTCGGCATTTCTCTGCATTACTTGTAGATATGCATACTTTCTGAAGGAAAGATTACATATTCCTACCAGACAGCAGTGTGTGGGGAAAAAAATAATCCATCAAATATCTCTAAAAAAGCCTTTACATTTTCCTGGGTTAAAGCATTGCAAAGTATCAGCTTTGTAGGGAAAAGAAAGCTAGAGAAGGAAAAAACAATATCCTCATCAACATAAGCATCAGCAGTAAATCTTTATGAAATCCAGCTAGTTTTTCTTTGGTTTTGAGCTGAACTCTGAATGCCTCTGGACTGGGGCACAAGTGAACTAAAAATATTAAGGGAGACTCAAAAAAAACCAAACAAAAAAACAATCCGCAGAGGACAAACCTACACAAACCTACCTTAATGATTTCTTCTAGAGATGTTAAGTTTGATGCAAGAGCAACCACCTTGCCCAAGTCCAGGGAGCAGGCTGGGGACGTGCCAGGCTGCAGCGTGTTGCAGGTCTTGCAGGCAGGAGCAGCAGGCAGGCAGGCAGGCAGGAGAAGGAGGGCAGCCACTCTGCCCGTGGGGGGTTGCCCACTGAACTGGTGCTCCCTTCTCCACCCCACCAGCTAGATCCCTTTTCAGCCCAGGTGGCTGTTCACAGCAAGGCTTTCCGTAATGAAGCTGTGGGTAACCGCAAAGCAAATATGCATCAACACTGGCTGAGAGCCCTGATGTTCTGCTGACTTCTGAAAGCAGACACATGGCAGTGTTTGAGCCCCGGGTTCCAGTGAATTAAGTGTATTGCAGTTTAACCTCATTAAGATCACATGCCTCATGCTAACAAACCAAGAGGAGAACTGTCCGTTTAGTTACCTTGTGTTCTAAGTGTTTGGAATGTAGGAAAGTGGGATGTTTTAGCATGGAGTGCCTTTGAAAGGCATTGCTGAAGTGGGACATCTCGGGAAGATCACCTGCTGTTTGTCTTGTTTCTGCTAAGCCAGAGGTCATCAATGTAAGAACCACTAAGGCTTGAGCAGAGACCTTACGTGCTGAGTGCTGACCCTGCGTTTGTTATCTTCTTGGGTATTGCTATATAATTGTGTACTCCCTATTTCTGTTTCCCATTTTTAATTTTTTAATTTTCACGTGACTGTTCAGAAGAATCAACACAATTAACATGCAGGATGCAACTGGTCTGCCTTCAGCTCCTTTGTCTAACCACCTCTTTCCTCTGCGTCTTTTGGTATGCAGTGAGGTGTTTGAGTAACGCCGCGTGTGTGCTCAGTGTGTGATGAACGTCTGACTGCAACGCGCCTCAGCCTGTCAGTGCCGCGCACCTGCCAGCAAGGTCTGGGCTACTCCTCGTTGTTTTGGAAGGTCTGAAGAAGTGGTCCTTGTCTGAGTGGGGTAAATTAAATGTCTTTCCTTCTGTCACTTTTATGAACTGATTTAATACACAGCCTAGGAGGCTGATCTGCTTCCAACAGAAGAATTTGAGAACAGGACTGACGCTGTTTTAAGCAATGTCTCCCTGTTTGGGGATAAAGGAGCTATAATGAGGAAGTCATCCCACAGTTTGGGAAGCATTTGGAAAAATAAGAGCTGGAGTGGGAAGAGTGTGTTTACTTAAAACAGCTGTAATTAAAAGATGGATAGGCTTTGTTACTTGGAAAGCTGTAATTAAAAGATGGGTAGGTTTCCTCCAAGACGAAGACGAGGTGCAACTCTTCAGATTTGAAAAACTGCCTATTCTACTTGAAGTTCTTCATTGGTGGGCTCTTGATCAAACCCCATTATCTAGTTAAAGTTAACCACGCACATTGCTCCTCTTTGTCTGTGTATTAGATTATGCCCAGTCTTAGCAGCTGCTTTTTTCCAGGCAGTCTTCTGAAGGTGTCTGGTACTGAATCTGTGGGATTTACAGTAAATCTGCTGTCAGTTGTTCTCAGGTCTTCCTTGCAACAGATTTCCCTGATGATAGTGCTGCAGGGCGTGCAAGGAGACCTTGGTAGCTATGACGCCATGTGAGAACGTGGCCGTGTCCTTGGTGAGAGTCAGAGGTGTGGTGTCAGTGGTGGGGGCTCAGCTGAGAAGTGAAGCATGTGTGTCCATGCCTGTGGACACTGAAGAAATAGCTGTGTCTGTCTTCCTCCTGTTAGATATTTTTTTGGGGGCATACTTCAACTCAACTGAGTTTGATTATGTAAAATTAATATATGACATAAATTTAATCTCCAAGTTATTTTCAGTACTGTTTTCATCCACTTTTTGAATAATAAATTTATTGTGTAATATCTCAGGAAGAAAGCCTGGCCATTTTATTGTTAAAAAACAGTTGTCATCAAATCTATCGGAAAAATTGGAACATAAACATGAGCATTGCAAAGATTGAGCAGAAAGTTTTGAGATTTTTAGATGGAATTGTAGAAATTTATGTAAAATGTAAAAATTACAGCACTAGGTTTATGTACTTTATAATCTCGTGTATCTAAAAAGAGAAGTCCATAACATACTATTTTTCATCATTTTTCTTCCTGTGACTATTACTGCAGGAAGCCTTGTATTATTTCTTGAGAGTTATGTTAAGTACAAAAACCATTACATATACCAAAATGCAACTTTTAAAACAAGTTGACAGAGATGGTTTTTTTGAAAAGTGAGTAGAGAGACTCTGGGTACCTGCATCTAGACATGTTAGGGATATGACTGGTTTTTAGTATAAGGAGTCCTCTACCATTAAGATATTCTGAAGTTGTATGCAAAAAAATGCTCACCATTCATGCAATGTAAGCTTTTCATCTTGGCTGGGTTGATGAATGAACAGAAGGACTTTTTAAAATGTCCACATGTTTCTAGGCTTTCTCACAGTTGCTATGAAGTGTATTGATTTTTATACAAAAGGATTTGTTTTTAGGTGCATTATTTCAAATATGAAGAGGATATCTGTAATACTGGCTTTTCCTTCTTCCTTGGTTTGCAGTTTCTGCAGTTGATCTGCACAGTGGCAAGGTGACAGTGAGGAAGAAAGCACAAAAAGAGTAAGGTAGTGCTTGTACTTTGCATAAGTAAAATCACGATTTTCCTTATCAGTAGTAAGGAGTGCTTGGAAACGTGCACAGGGGACATCTTTCTGCATGGCATAGAAAGGGTTTTCTACATCGTGAGCATATTCCCCCTGTAGCAGGTACGCTTACGGAGTCTTCACAATGCCCTTTACCTGTCAAACCGTATTTGATCTAAGTTTTCCTCCTCAGGGTCTATAATAAGCTTTAAAAACAATATATGAAATATACCTTGAGGACTGCAAAACATTGGAAGCCAGGGTTCCTAAAGCATTAATAGGGGGAAAAATGATGCATCTCTATTGGTGCTTACCCACTGTTGCAGTGTGCCTGAGAAGCGTATAGTACAGTATGCCCATGAGTAATGGAAGTCTGTTTTGTTTTGGGGTCAGAAAGAATGATTTTTCTCTTCTTTTGCCCTACCTGGACAGTAATTAGACAGACATTTACAACTCAGATGATCTAATGTAATTAAGACTCTCTCACACCAATCTGATTTGCCTGTCTCATTATAGAGAGTGACACCATTCGAAGACATGTGTTGAAGCTTTCAAAATGATTATGGTATGTGAGTATACAAAGGACATGGATGATACAATTTGTTAGATCTTACATTCCTGCCGTAGAAGTGTTGTGCACAGATTCTCATGAACAGCTTAGTCCTGTAGCTGCCTTTGGAGAAAAATAACAGATTATGAAGGACTAAGTCAGGGCTAGAATTAACGTTCTAGCTTGAAGTTTAATTGCATTATTAATAGGAATAAGGGTTGTTTTTTTTTTTTTTTTTTGTCATCTTGAAGCCAAAAATCTGAGAAAAAACTTTTAAAAAAAGTTTGCTTCTGTTTTCCTCATTGGTGTACATGTATCAAAAGTAAAAGGCAGGATGAGTGCACAGCGTAGGATATTTCAAATTTCTGTATTCCTTGCACTTGGTGAGCAGTCAGGGCTGATCAGCTCTTAGCATAAGATCAGACAGTTGTGGGGCTGTTTTAATAGATCTTCTGGTCCCTATACCCATGGGCAAGGCAAGAAGAGTATGACTTTAGGGCAAGACTTCCCCGTCACTAACAGACGGAGGCCTGCAGCAGTTGGGACACCCCAGGGATGGGTGGTGGCGGCACTGGGAGCACTGGGGGATGGCTCTGACATCCGTGGCAGCAGCGGCTGCAGACAAGCCAAGGTTTCCTGCACCTGGGGAGCGCTGGCAGTTAGTGGAGGCAAGCATGGCTAGTGTTCCTATTGCCTGTTTCCTGATTTGGTTTTGCACTGGTTTTGAGAGTCTTCACCCCGAGGCACCTGCATTGAAGATTCCCTGGGATGTGTATCAGGCAGACGAAACCCCGTTTCATGCCTCTGCATCCCCATGGAAGCTCTCCTGTAAACCAAAACCCCACCCTTGCTGCCAGCACCACACTACACTTTTCTCCAACCCAGTATCTATTTGTAGTACTCCTTGCAACAATCTTTCTGTTTTGATGCCATGTGAAATCCATGTCTTTTTTCACTACTTGTAAATAATATTACAGTAACAATTGCAGTTCCATGCAGAAGGAGAAAAATCTAACTAATGTGAGATTTCTAATTCCAGGTTTCTAGAGGGCAGTTGCTATTAACATCTATGAGTCAGAAACAATTACACAGAAATTACAAAAATTACTTCTGAGTGCTTTGATTTTTGGGATGAGAAGCCAGGTAACACTCTGCACAGACATGGCTATGACATAGGATTTTATAGGCAAGAATCTTGTACAATATTTTCAGTGTTAGAACTATTGAAGCAGTAAGTTGAAGTACCCTTGCACTACTAGGACTGGCAAATTTATGGCCAGGCCATCTCCTTTATCTCAGAAGAAAAACATATAAATTACAAAATGAGGCTCTTTGTTATTTTTGTGGGTTTTAATCTAAGGTCCATGCCCGATCTGTTTAAAACACTGCAGTGGAAGTTAAGGTATAGAAATTACATGCTGGCTGTAATATTTCTCACTGTATTGAGTCTGACCTTGTTTTGTTAGACCTGATTTTAATACAGTGGTAGCACTTGCCTTGTGATAAAAATGATACTTTATCCTGACAACTGGGGCTAGTTCTTCTGGGAAAGCAGTGAGTGATTCTGCTGACTTAATCGGAGACTGCTGAATGTGCCTTTCGGATGCTAAAGGCCATGTGCGGCTCCTTAGACCCGCAGGTACGTGTGTACACAGGCTCCTCGGGGCGTGGGCTGTTCAATCCTCATCCAGGAGAACAGAAGCTATCAATCTTAAGGGGAAATAGTTTCAGTTTGTGTTAATAAAGCTAAAGGCCAAGAGCAGACACAGCTAAATGAGAGTCTGTGGGAGTCAGTGGAGGCACATGCAGGGCAGGTGAGGACAGCCCTCTGCCCACAGCCTTGCTGCCAGCAGGAGCGGTGGAATTCCTCGGTACATGCAGAATAGCCAGGAATCAACTGCAAACTTCTCAGGTGCGATCACTTACCTGCCTGCCTTACGATCTGCATTTGTGCTGCCTCACAGCAGGCACATAAGCTTGTTTTCTGTTCTGTGTGTTGTCACGGATAACGTGAGCCAATATAGATGCACTGTCTATATTGTAGCTGTGGGCTCAGAAATCACACACATGGCCCCATCATCTTTGAAAAATATTTAATGGAAATGTTCATTTCAGCAAGAGAAGTGCAAAAAGCTTTCAGTTGCTTAATGAACAACTAGGGTTAGTTTGTCTCCGGCTTACTTGCAAATATTTTTCTTAGGCAAGGTAAACTTGGTTTTTTTCTGAAATGTATTATGTTCAAAGCTATGGCCCAACTCTCATCCTGGAATGAGTAATAAAACATTTCCCAGAATCAGTGAGAGCAAAGCTAGGATGCAACTAGTAATGTGAAAGTTATGGCTTATTTTTTCTATGAGATTATTTCACTGACTTGGTTACATTTGAAGGTATATGGTTACATTTGGAAGTATACGCTTAATGCTTAAGTAAACAGCCTTTAGCTTCAGTAGGAACTTGCACCAGTAGTGAATAAATTAAAATGGAAGTTTTGGAGTCTGATTTCCTCTATTCAAAGGGATTAATAATTTATTAGATAATTTTAATTAATTTACTAATCCTCAAGATTAATAAATACAGTGTAAGCATACAAATTATAAATACAGTTTAGGCATACAGACACTAAGATTAAGCTGTAAATGCCAGTTCTCTATTGCAGAGCTTGAAATTTGAGAATTTTACAGAGGAGTCTCGTAGTACTTCCAAATTGTTACAGGCACTTTCTCATTGCTCAGCTCTTCTCTAAGGACATACTGAAGTTGCTTTTCCTAGCCCCATATTCTGATCCCCTTAGCAGGTGATACGCTGTACCCTTTGGACAAGCCCTGGTCACAAGGCGAGGAGGTGGTCCTCACTGTGGCCTGGATTCTCCTTTTCTCCTCCATCAAGAGCAGATGGATTTATTTTTAGCTTCTCATTCCTATGGTAATCTCTCTCCTGGTTAATCCTGTTTGGAAATAGAAATGTGCTCTCTGAAATTTCACATATTTAGAAATACCACCCCCCACAAACGATGTATGTAATGTGGATGAGTACCTTTTAAAATATATAGCCATATATTAGGAAAGTGAAATGACTGACATTCATAATCTTGCGTCCGTTTGTCAAGACTCTATCATGTCTTGATTCGAGCTCTTAAAAGGTAGCTGTAGAGTTGTAGTTTCATAACCTGCCTTAACTCCCTGGCTTCAAGCACAAATTAAGTGCATATTGTTTGCCTATGATTTATGAGCCCTCTCTAGACTGCTATTCGGGGGAAAATCACCACCCTGTTCTCCCCATCGGAGGAGTCTCGGGCTCGGGCAGACCCGGAGCCTCGCAGCTCCGTGCAGAGCTCTGCCAGCCTGTGGCTGACTCTTGCAGTTCAACTAATTGTACAAAAGTCCTTGGAAATCCAACCAGCTCCAGCCTACAAATGTTTAGCAAACATTCGGGGAATAAATACACAAACATTACTTAATTACACTGAAGTTGTGACTTGGCTTGTGGGTATCACCTGCTGTGTTTGAGGACTGGGTGAATGGGCAGATAGTTGTTATTCCTGATAGGTAGCTGGTTATTGTTTAGAAGAATTTGATGATTTATTTCCACTGACTAATTGGACTAGGAATGTGAGTACTCTCACTCTTTGGCCTTTCAGAATAGATTATCTGCCGTGACTAGGAGAACTAAATATTAATCCATGCATAGCTATATAATGCAAATGTGATTTTTAGTTTTACGTGGTGCTCTGACACAGTTTAAAAAAAAAAAACAAAACCAAAACCAAAACCCCCCAAAACCCCACAACCCAAACCACAGTAGATCTACTCACCCCCTTGATATTTAAGTAATTCATCATGTTGATAATATAGACCCTTTCTTGTTTTTTAGTAATTAGTTTTGAGAGGAAGTCTAATGTAAACTAACACTGCTATAATGCAGATTAAGTCTGTTACTCTTTCGACAGCACTGTCCTAGTGAACATGCAGGTGATTCTCAAGTTTGCTGGTGAATATTGAATTAAGTGTTCCTAGAAGATTTGGTGTTTTAGTCTCCAGTAATACTGCTTTGAAGCACAGCCAGGAACATTTCAAAATCTGCAGACAGGGCTTGCTTTGTGGCAGAGCACCTCAATAAACCACTGCTTTTTGGTTGCCAGAACACATTTAATACTTCTGCTCCATAAAAGATCACTTCTTTCTAGGGAGAATTAAGGCAAACGGAATGAGAACGGTCCATATGTATAAACCATGCACGGTTATTCTTACAATTACAAGTAAGATAGTGATAATTACCATGGCAATTTGTTTCTTTATGGATGAGATTTCTTCAAATAGATGCAGAAATATCTCTTCTCTGTATCCTTATGTTTAGCTTTTCTCTGAGATAAAGGTTTCACAGCAAACGTTTTAAGGAAATTGATGGTGCTTACAGGAAAACCTCATTTTTAAAAATGTTATAATGTTTTTCACTAGTCATATAACTATCTAAATAAAAGAATGTCCTTAAGAGTTCCCATATCGTATTTAATAGCCAAGGGGGATCGTGGTAGCTAACTAGACTAGGGAAAAATATACAAGTGCGTCATCATCCATATTGCTGGTTTGAATGAACATCGGTTACCAGCAGCTGAAAGCTAACAGGGTTATTCTGTGGCCCTGTTGATTTGCTGAGCTTGGCTTAAATCCTGTCCTGCAGAGGAGGGTGCTGCCTAGGTTACCTATGGATTCATTGACGCCAGATGCTCTTTATTGCTTTCCCTCAGTTTACCTGCTAACCCACCCTGCCTTCTTCTCTACTCTCAAAAACACGATTAGTGCCAAAAGAAAAATCAGTTTTGCCCACACAGAAGTCAATGGGATGTAGAAGTGGTTATTTACCAGAAGAATTGATTCATCAAGTAAATTATTCAGTAAAGACGGCAAAATTAATTGAATAACATGTTTTAGCAAATGGAATCTGACTGGCTTTATTGTGCATGTTCATGAGACTAGCAGTGGCTCTGCTTTTTGATTTAGGTTCCACTGCTCAGTTGCTTGGCAATATAAATTTCAATTTCTGCATCCACTTCTGGAATTTTACTCTTTGCTCTTAACTTTGTAGATATTAGCATTATGTTCTTTAGTAAACAGCAATTCTAAAACTGAGATTAGTTATCAACAGGTAAACTTGACTTAGGTTATGATGAAAACATTTTTGGGGAAAGAACCATTTACGTGTTTTTATATTGAGGGATTTAATGAAATCAATTTATTGTTATACAAATTTAGAGCCATATCTTTTTGCGTAGACCTGGAGAAATGCCCTTGAAATACATTTATAATGCAAGCTTGAAGCCCATTCCTTTTGGTCCTCTAATGAGAAAGGAGTACTTTTCCCAAGCCTAATAAATACTTTTTTTTTTTTTTTTTTTTTTTTTTTTATTTGGAT
>JAVJGI010000064.1:42976495-42986772 GCA_035590275.1 Ibycter americanus | reverse complement strand
ATCAAAAATTGTGAAACACCGCCCCCCCCCCCCAAAAAAAAAAAAAAAAACACCAAACCCCAAAACCCCCAAAAACCCCTATATGCTATTTGCAAGCAGAAATGAGAGCTCATAGTGGGACTTTCATGTTGAAGATGTTTATGCCTAGCGTGTGTTTTTCTGTGCTATCATTGACACAACTATTTTGCAGATTTCAGGTTGATGTTGTAAGCATAAGTAGGTGGTATGGCCGACTGTGTGGGTTAGGATGTGAAGCTTCTCAAAAGCTGAGTGAGTCAGTTTTCTTCTAAATAATTAGAAGAAAACATGTAAGCAGTATCAAAAGGCATACTGAGATGAAGTTGTGATTCGGTTTTTTCAAAATGAAGAAAAAAATTAGCTTTGATCTGGTTCCGATTTAATAGGAGACTAATAACAGATAAACTTTGATTGCAGTGTGTTTTTTCTCTGTTTATTCCATATAGAATCTAAGTTGGCCTTTTTTGCAGTTTTGTTAGATACAGTGGAAAAGTTTTTTGTAGTTTGTCATGGCTATGTTTTGGTTTTGCTAGCCTGAGTAATAGGCGCTATTGAAAAACATACCCATAATACTGCAAGCAGAGGACTTCTGAAAAACTGAAGTTCTGACTGGTTGAACTTTGTGAATAGTAGCATTTTGTCAGCAGCTAAATCTGTTCTCTGTGCTAACTGCCTACTTTTCGTGTTGTATAATTACTGAGTTCAAAATGGAACTCAAAAGCTGAAAGTTAAAGAACAGCTTGATACCCTGTTCTTACACAGACCATTTGTATTTTAGCTCAGTCACATCCTAGGCATGTTTTTATGACAGTTTTTCGTACGGCTACGTAAGAGACTATTTCCCCATTGGTATGTGCATTTCTTGTCTGTGGGGCATTATCTAATTCTGCATGTAAAACTCAATGACGTCCACAGGGACTGGGACTGCAGAATCTTTGATGTTACCATTACTACATCTTAGCAGAGGCTAGCAAGTGACCGTTTTCTGCAAAAGCATCCATGACACTGTACGTTTCAGTCATTAGTTATATCGTATAACAGATCAGGGCATCATAAAAGTGTGTTACAGAATAAATGCCCCTTGCATTGCAAACAAAGGTCTTGATTTTTTTGGTGGTTTTTCCTGGGGGAAGTGTGTTGTAAAATAGTAGTGTTCTAGTGCATTAACAGAATCTCTGCTGCTTTCTTAAGCTGAGGTCTGGATCATGGCAAACAATTGCATAACATTTAGCATTTTAAACATTGGCAAGATTAAGTGATGTAGTGCTTTACTTAGTTTCATAATCTTTTTGTTGTTTAATATAAGAATTACACTTTGCATGTATTAACTATGTTTGTTTTGTGAAATATGAACTGTCTGTGTTTCAGGATAAACCTTATTACTTTAGATTACAGAAGAAAGACAATTTCTCTCCTTCAGGAAAAAGGCAGAAGTCTGAGGCAGAATCTTACTCTGGGTAGTGCTGAAAGGAGGGGTTTGCTTTAGCTACCCTGGTTTGAAGCTCTGTCCAAATGGTATGAGCAGCAGAAGTTCTTGTGCTTATCTTCTTTACCAAATGAGATACAGGCACAGCAAGGAAGAGACTGGAAAGCACAACTTCTATCAGTAACCACTTTTACAAAGCTGAGTTCCACAAGACTGTAGAGTAGAAAGGAAACTAGCACTCACAGGCTGTGTCACACTGTGTATAGCACCGTTTGGAGAAGCCCAAGGATTGTCTTACCTTGTACCAGATCTTAACTGCTCTTAGGAAGTTGCCTTTCAAGACTTTCCCTGCTATGGCAGGCAAAGTGATTTTGCAGAACCTTATTGATTAATATAGCAGAAGACTAATGTGAATAAATTAATGACAGCCACAGAGACTATAGGAAAACCTTTTCTCTCCATGAATTTCACAGCTCCAAGACTTCTGTCTTTTTGACAAGAAACTCAAAACTTGGTCAGTGGGAGCTTCTTGCTGTGCCTGTGGAGTATCTGTTGAGATTTGTGTGAACAGTGATGTTGGAAATTGCCCTTTGTCTCTGCAATTTTTATCCTACTGATATTTTACTAGAGGCAGCTTTTATGTGGCAAACATGTAGACAGTGCATGCTTGAGAATTCTGGAGACATTTTGGAATTTTTTGGTTTGAACTACAGGAGAATCTCTCTTTATACTTCTAAGTTTCTTCATGCCTGAATATACTAACCATAAAGGGATGTGGTAACTCCTATATGTAAGATCAGTGGTGGTTCTTTGGAATCAGTACTAGCTTCTGTTATGGAAGTGCTCAGTACTTGGTCACTGCTTACAAGGCAGTCCTTGTCAGTTCTGACAGTGCTTTTGTATATTAGATACCATCTTCATTTTCCTATGGGTTGAATATCAGCAGGACTTGATAAATACTGGGGTGTTTTTGTTGATGGTGACTGCTGCAAAGTCTTGTTAAATAAGAATTACACTGTCACGTATATTGAGGGTTCACAACTCACTTGTACTCTAGAAATGTTAATAATGGCTTTTTCAAGCTTTCTGGTAGTCATTTATGAGAGGGGTTCATTATAAACCAAACTTTCTGTCTCAGATCTTCTCTCATTTAAAAGATACGGAAGTTAGTTTCAGTATTAGCTTCAAGATTTCGAAAACAACACTGTGCTGATAGAGAACACCCTTCTTTTTTGGTTGTCATCTTCCTTAGAGCTATCTGCCTCTTGCTGCCTATTTTACCTCTTTCTATTTACCTCTTTCTTTGCCCCTTCCCCATCCCGTAACCTTCCCCCCAACCAAAAAGGAAATAAAAGGAAGAAACAGTTTCATGAGATAAGTATTGAAAAGGCTTTTTTCCCTCAGCTATGAAATTTGTCATAATATAAGGAGGTTGTGCAAAGGTGCCTGACTATGTAAACTCCATCTTGAAGCCTTCAGGTGGACCAGAGAACCTTGTTTGAGCTCTGTGCCCAAGAGTGAATTTCATCCTAGATGTTATTAAAAGTTCCTGTGCTTAACTGTGGCATGGCTAACAGCAAATGATCACTTAAATCTCCAAAGTAATAAAGATAGATAAATTACAGTAATGCGAAAATCTGTGCTGCTACAAAAAAAACCCACCCACCCTAGTATTATTTGAATTGCATCTGACCCACAAATACTTGGATATCAGTCTTTCAAAACTGAAGTGAAACTCAGTGTGAATTTAACTGTTCCAGGGAATTCAAGTTGTGAATCATGGTGCTTGAATAAAACCACAAAAATATCATAAACAGTAAAAACACGTGAGATTTGTTCTGCCTGAAACAGTTGCGGTTTCTGAGCTGGAAGCTGGAAATGCTTGTTATCACCCTTTTCAGGAGTTATGTAGCACTAGGGTACATGACAGAGAGGCATCCACTTATAGGCAGGGTATAAAAGGTTGATAAATCACAAAAAAGACATACTTTTATGTGGAAAAAATGCATTCAGCATTTTTTCCTGAGTAAAGTATGCAGAAAACCTGCTTAAATGGGGCATATAATTTTTAATGAATCAGACCCTTTCTCCTAGGAAATGAAGCAAGTATGATAAATATGATGGAAACCGGTGAATATCTAGGGTCTAGTAATCATATCATATTTGAAATCCACCTCGGGGTTTATATGAAAGGTAGTAGCTCAAAAGGATTAGTCTTTAGATTAGCAGACTTTGAGGAATGTGGGATAAATTGAAGAAATTTGATTGTAATCAATTAACAAAAAAGATGTGCTACTACAAGCACGGAGGTACTAGAAGAACAATTAGAAAGATATGAGGCACGTTAATTTCAGTAAATCAAGAGCCCAGTTGCTTAAGAATCTATTTTTAAGGAATCCAGGCATTACTTTACCTGCAATAAAACTTCCCTTATCTGATTTCCTTTACTTGACCAAAATTTTTTGTTTGCTGAATACAAGTTTTAAAAATCCTTGGAAGAGAAAATTCTTCCATTTCAGACCTAGAACTCACCCTCTGTAGGGAGTCATTTCTGGAGGCGTTCATCCTTGTTCAGAGACACTGGGCAGAGCTGTGGACATCGTTCCCAGTAGTGATGGAACAGGAAGGCCAGGAGGTCAAAAGAGATGACTGAAAAAATTTAAAAGATGTAGCTGTGGGAAGAAAAAAAAGTCTTGTTTTCACTGCAGCATTGATACAACTGTAAGGAAAAAAGAACTTTTTTTGTCTGGTCAGTAAATACCTTATGCCAAAAAGCTTTGCAGCCAGACAGTTAGATCTCGAAGTGACATAATGACAGAGTACCTCAAACCTTGTCGGTTGCATTGCATGCGTGAACAGGCAGTAGAGAGCTAGTAAGAAAAGCGGGCCAAGAAGGTTGCGATTCTGGTATTGCTGACAATAGAAAATACCACTGGAAGAAGCACTGCTGCTCTTTTTATGAACTTGAGTGGAAAATGAAATGGAAGAGAGGGTAGCTGTTGGAGGCATTTGAAGGCAGATCTAAAATTAATAAGCAGTAAATTTAGAGACAGGCTCTGAGCTCATAAACTTGGATGTTGGTTTTGAGTTCCCAAATTTGTAAATGCGCTGGCCCGGAACTGTGCATGTGACCTGAAATATGTGAATGTAAAAATTTATCTTATCTTGATCTGCACAAGCACATTTTCTTTGATTCCAATAATCAAACGCATGAAAACTCCTAAACAATTGCATTCCTGTTGCTGTCTATCTTTGAGTACAAAGAAGAAGCTTTTCTTCATTTTGGTCCTGGTCACACATGCGGAGTTTTCTCAGGAGCAATATATAAAAAAATCATGTTTCCTGGAGAGAACTTCTGACAGATATTGGAAGTTTATAGGGATCTTAACACATAGAAACATTTTTATCTAACTAGCTTGTGTTCTTTCTTTTCTTTTTGGTATACAACAAAATTGTGAGATTGTTTTGTTAAAGTGTTTTCTCTTTAGAGATGGCATCCCATGTATGATAGGTGTGGTAGCTTACAGTACCAGCAGATGAAGAAATTTGGATCTTCACAACTTGCAAACATTAGAACTGTTCATGTATTTCTGTATTTCTGGAGATTTACACAAAGCTGTTGATACTGCGTTCCTTGTACGGAGCTCATGTTCAATGGATACACATTTTCTGCAAGACATGCTGATTGGCAAAGATTAAGTCAAAGCAGCATACAGCATTTGCATGCCTCTTATGGAGATAATGAGGCCAATAAAATAATTCATTACTTTTAATAATACACTATAAACAGCAACTACAAAGAAATACAGGATTTCTGGCAGAACAAAATACTCAGTTTATAGAAACCAGAAGGGAAATTCAATAATGGCCATCAGTATTGATTAATCAGGGTTGCATTTTTGTTTGATCAGGCCGACAACTAGTCATAGATATTAGAAAGTGTTTGGGATACTGCAATCCCTGTAACTTTTTAAGTAGTTGGGGAAAAAACACCCGAACTAAGCACCAACCCCCCCCCCCCCCACCCCCCAAAGAATCAACCCCATGGCAAACCAGTCCTTTTTAGTGTACTTTTTTTGTTTTAGAATATGTTAAAGTTCAAAAAGTAATTAAAAAAATTTGTACCTGGGAAGTTAAACCACAAGCCCAAAGGGTATACATAAAATTTCTAGTGGATGGAGGGTTGTACTATATCACCCTTATATTCTCTCCACTTTTATGATTCATGGGGATGGCAGTCACCAAATGGACAGGATAAATATATCTCAAAGTAGACCAGTGTTATGGCAATGTTAAAATTATCTCTGAGTTTACCTATCTTAGTATGGGCATATTGCCAGCTACAATCCATGGCAATTAAAGGAAATCTGATTTTTGTTGGTCCTACCCTTATTTTATAAAGAAGCATAGAAAGCGAAATAAAAGAGCCTTCCTTCAGAGCTGCTGATCTTCAGTGGGAAAACTTAAATTGAAAGCTATGGGCGAAAATATGCTCACTAAGTTTCTGCAAATTCTGAGCTAGGAAATAGCTGTATATGGCGTTGTCTGCTTTACCTTTCTGTTGCCGACAAAAGGAATCAAAATACACCACAGATGATCCCAATGAGATAGTTTTATGACTTGTTATGCCATAATTGACAGGACTACAGTGCTTAAAGGATTTGTGCTAAGAGGATATTCTTTCTGAGTGAATTAAACTCGTTACTTGAGAAGAAAGGTAGCAAAAGAAATTCAATGGAAACCTTAAGGTTGTTTACTATATTGCTTGTAAAAGCTGAAGGTTTGGAGATTCCCAATGCAGATATCAAGCTTGAGGGCTAAGGAAGCCCAAGTCCTTCTTCATCACAATCTCTTCAGCATGTTGGGAAAACTGTATAATGCTGCACTTTGGATTTTGGGGACATTTCCACTGCCATGTAGAAGCTCTCTTGATGACTAAAACTAGCATTTATCATTAGAATTGTCAAGTAGAAGGATTTGACAGTTTGGTTTGGAAAGACCCTACTGCCAGATTCATATGGGATAGATCTGCCTTTCTCTAATGAAATAAATGGGGCTGCCTGAATTTAACTGGTAGAAAACCTGGGTCTTGTGTTAGGCTGCCAGTTATTTCCTGAAAGATGACCTGCAGGTTCTGGAACTAGGATGTGAATCAGCCATAAGATTTTGTTCTTCTAAAAATGTCCTGTTAAGCTTCTTTCAGGTAAAATCAAATCCAAAGTGCAACACTGCTTTGAAACATCCCAGTACTACGTTCTACAAGGTCTGAAGTGGGAAAAATATTGGCAAATGCAAGTGTTCAGAAACACTGTGCAAAGTACATCTTTTGCTGTCTTTTCAGTTTCTTGATAGGGTCCAAGGGATGGCCCTCACATTTGAGTATATAATGAACAAGAGTTAATTGATGTAATTCTTGGTGTCTGTTTAGTCAAACTTTCAAACTAGGAATTGTGCCTCTTGAAGTACCATTTTAAGCTGTGACCTGGAATGATTTATGGCTGCTCTCTGGTCATACAGCAATAAATGAACAAGGAATTTTTCTGGGCCACAAAAAATACCATGCTAATAATTTACAAAAACTGGTTTTTTCTTTCCTTACATTAACTGAGGCACCTGAGGTCACTGGTTCAGTTTATGCAACTCCAACCAAGAAAACTGCCTGTAATAAATCAGGAGTCCAAAGGTATCAGTGTTAAAGTAGGCACTGGAAATAGGATGGACAGAAGGAATTAATATCTAGCAGCTACGATGTTGGTTTTTTTTTACACTTGAATACTTGAAAAAACAAATGTCCTGTGAATACTTAGGGTAGAAAGTGTATCTGATAATATATCCGCAAAACAGTGACCCTCTGTTCTCTGTGCTGCCTACGGCACAAGTCCTTGTGATTTATTATTGCCTTGTCTGGTGATTTGGATGCAGGGGATCACTGTTGATCATGGTAATTCCAAAATAAAAATACCTTGCATTTCAAAAGAATATTTTATGTCTCATTTGTAATTCTCCCATGCAAATTATAACAATTCGACAGTTCTCCTTTGGTGTGTGTATTGCATTGAAAGCATATGAGATGCATTCATACACTATTTATTGTAATTGACTACTTTTCATTGGCAGGATGATTGCATTTTCTCTACTTACTTATAAGGAGTATTTTCTAATACTGGCCTCACACTTTAATCATTTGCCATCTTAGCATATATTTATCGTGTTTCTCTTTGACATTTTTAAAAATCCTACACTCTACAGAAACTTTCTGGATTTTATAGCTTCTCAGTTTATGATTATTTCTTTTTCTAAGATTAAATACTTTAATGGGAGTTTTAAAATGGTAAGATACTTTTACCTGTCTTGCTGAGGTCCTGGCATCTTTGGTGGCAGGGCAAGCAGGGAAAGGAGAATGTGTCATTTTGTCTTTTTAAATCATCTCTCATGGATCTTCAATAAAATATATTCCTTGGGAAGTCGGTGCTTCCTGGGAGGGTTTCACTGTGAAAAGGCTATTAAAGAACTAAGATAGTTTTAAAATGGTGTTCATGAGGCCTGGCCATATCTCAATCAGATGGGACTCAATGGTTGGGGAATTTTATATTAGATTTAGGGTGTATGTATGTGACAGATCTTTTAATTATGCTCATCTCTTTTTCTCACAGTCTGCATCTATTTCAAACTTTACTTTAAAATCCTTGAGATGTTATTAATGAATGTGCTTAAAGTGGCAAACAATGGGCTTACATCTTACGAGACAGACTACCTTGAGGCTAACTACCTATGTTCATTCAGAAGAAATGTAGAGGTGCTGTAGGCATAAATCTTAAGCCTGAACTGTTCCAAATTTAATGGGTTTACTTGGGCTTGATTTACTTATTTAAAAGACAATGGTTTGCATTGAATGCAGGATGGAAAAGGAGTGGCATTAGAATGCAATGAAGTTACAAAGGCAAGCTATTTCAGGTGAATACACAGGACAGCAGTTAAGTGTCAAGGGCTTTAACATTTTAAGATTAAGCACTGGTGAAAGTGCTGAAAAGTGGAAAAAAGTTACGCAGATCTGGTACTTTAGGATGAAGATTTAATGAGGATTTCGCCGTGACTGCTGCATTAAATCAGATTCTGCATGGTGGAGTTTTCATGCTTCTGGAGAATTCTGAAATTCTTTTGATTATAGAGGAAAACCGGAAAGTTTGGTTTTGGGAATTAATTTCAAGTTTCGAAGAATGAATATGAAAGAGTAGCTGGAATATGAAGTTAAACCTAGAGTGTTTTCTCTCATGCAAGTTTAGGATGAGACTTGAACACCATTCTTTCTTACTGTGTACAGCTCCCTGCCTTACTTTTAGTCATGCATTTTCTTGTTTTGATGCCTGTAACTTCAGAATTGTAGGAGTGCCACATTTTTAGGGTGGGTCAGAACAGTCATCTGTTGCAGCACTACCAAACTATCAAGCTGTAACAAGGCTTTTACCATCCCATACCAGCCTCCTCATGCTTCACACCACCATCAGTCTCACAGAAGGTTTCAACAGTTCATCTACTGTCCATTCTGTTTCTTCAGCCTCTTCAAGCCAGTCACGCTGCTTCTTGCCTCTGCTGCATTCAGGTTCTTCCTTCTCCTGGCTCCTCTTCCAGCCAGCCTTTCCTCATCTGGGCCCTCTTCTTCTCTCTGCTTCTCCCAAAGCCTCTCCTTGTCTCTACTATCTTCTGATCTCCTCTTCATCTGCTGCCTCTCTTCACCCAGCACTCCTTCTTCCACCAGTGCGCCTTCTTGCTATTTAACTACTTAGCAGGAACAAGCCACAGCTGTACATTATCCACATCAGCCAACCCATCGCCTCAGAAGTGAGCCCACAACTGTACATTATCAATGTTAATCAACCCTCTACAGTTCCTCTACAGTCATCCACCATCCTTTTCTTGTGGGCAATTCTACTGAGATTCGTTCATTCAAGGAACAGTTGCTGCAATTCTTTGTGCATCACCAGCTTCCTTTCCAGGGCTTCTTGGCAAACTGTCCTCTCCAAGTCCCAGGCAAAGTGAAGGGCATTTGCAGAAGAGCAGACATCTCCGCTGTGTTCTTCTTGTAACTTGCATTGTATCGTATGGTAACGTGAAGCATCCTCCATGGTGATCTCTCCCCTTCTCAGCAGCTCTGCGACGTGCCTGGTGCAGCTCTGCGGTTCGAATGGCACACTGCAAGATGTGTGTGAGCCCGTGCTGACGTTATCAATTGTGAGGGTATGTGGGTATCGGGTAGGAAATTCTGGGCAATGATAGCGTGAATTAATTCTGAGAGCTTTCCTGGGGACAAACAACGCTTGTGTGACGGTGAGGAATGAGGCCCACCGATACTATGTGACCTCCAAGGGAAAAGCCCTTCCATTTTTCAGTAAAAGCCTATTTTTTTGTTTACAGTCTGACTCTTGCAAGACATGCCTAGCTCTCCCCAGGTTATTCAAGTTAAATATTTCTGTGTTTATGCCCACACCCAAACCCACGTCATCTTCTGAACGCAAAGTGAGGCCTGCAAGGCCCCGCTGCCGCTGTGGGCGTCCGGGCTGGGCAGCAGCCGCGGGCTGCGTGTGCCCCTGGGCTGGGCAGGGCCGGGCGGGGCTAGTCAGGGCTGCGCAGGGCTAGTCGTCAGGGGTGGTCACGGCTAGTCAGGGATGGTCGAGGTTGGTCAAGGGTGGGCAGGGCTGGTCAGGGCCAGGCAGGGATGATCACGGCTGGGCGGGAACGGGCAGTGCTGGGCAGGGCCGGGCAGGGATGAGCAGGGCCAGGAGGGCCGGGCTGCTCAGGGCCGGTGAGGGCCGGGACGGGCCGCGGCGGTGGCGGC
>JAVJGI010000064.1:42947921-42976040 GCA_035590275.1 Ibycter americanus | reverse complement strand
CCAGGTGTGGGAAGCATCACTGCGGCTCCAGCACGTTCATGGTGGCTCGGGTAGGGTAGGGCCCAATTGGCAATCTGTGTCTGCTTTGGGAGAAACATTTTCAGTGTCATGGCAATGAAAATTTTTTTTAAAAAAAAAAGGCTTACAAACTACAGCTTTTGAACAGGATTTCTATTAAGAGGCAGCTGCGCTGAACCCCCGTGTGCCCAAGGAAGGCTCCAGGCCCTGAGCTGCAGGCCGCGGTTCGGCAGCAGGTGAGTTTTTTGGGGCTTGCCCAGCTGGTGGCTGCCAGCCCGTGGGCACGGTGCGGCGGTGAGCGCCGCGGCGTCCCTGGGCCCTGGGCTGGCCTGGGCTGGCAGGTCACAGTGGGACGGGCGATGTGCCCCCAGCGCGGCCCTCTGCGCGGTGGGCAGCTGGGGTGCGGAGCGAGGGGTGGGTGCTGCGCAGTGGCAACGTGTGCACGACATTATCCGTGCCCTTCCTAGCACTGATCGTGTCTCCGCTTTTCACGCATGCGTCTGTGCTCGTGGATCCTGCACATGAAACGTGGGTGACCGAGGCTCACGGAGATTATGTGGTATGGGAGAGACACAAGCTCCTCTCATGTTTTAAATTTGAAGATAAGAGTATGTGTAAGAATGCAGGCAAATGTTGATGTGTTACTTTATTCAGAAATACGGTATGACGTGGTGATTATGCTCTATTACAATATGTATGTTGCGCCTCCCTTGCCTTTGTACCCTGATCCCGGATAACATGTGTTGCCCAGCTGCCTCATTTTTATGTACCAGTAATATACAGGCCATTTTTATAAACAACTGTGATGCAGCCAAGCGAGTCCTATTAGATTGTTTGTTTTGATCTTACTAGTTTCAGGAATACAACTGTGGAGCTGCAGAACAATTGTACGTTGTCCACACTCAACAGAGATATATAACCATGTGTAGAGGCAAGGTTATTTATTAGAAGGTTTTAAAAATACATTTAGCCAGAACAGATAATTGCTTTATATATGATACTTCAGGCTATTTGAGGTGTGTATATTCTTAAAATGTAATGTAAAAAACCCCCACAATAACAACAAACACACACAAAAACCCTAATGAACTTAGTATTAGGGTGAGAAATGAAGTAAAATTACCTTCTGTTTTTTAGAGCTGGTTTGCCCAAAGACTAAGCAAACAGTTTTTCTGTGACTGGGTGGACTGCGGTGCTTCCTGATGCCTGTTATTTCCATATGCAGGTAAAATCCTTCACTGCTCAAGCCTAATGTAGATATGCTACCGTGAACCGGGAAACTGGGGTTATTCATTGTACGTAACTTGTCTGCCCAGGTCACATAAGACACAGTGTCGCTGTGACTCAGCTGTGGAAGCATTTATTTGCTGTACTTTACCAGATCTTCTGAAGCTGTTATCCAGAGGTTTGGGGCTCATAATCATTCAAATTTATTGCTTGTTTAATTCACATATTTTAGTTCATAGTCTCATGATCCTCTCAGTTAGTGCTGCTGTGGTTTGGGTCACTGTGCACCACCAAGGCAGAGGCACTAAACTGGGATTTTTCCAGGTAAGGGTATTCCAGAGGAGAGGTAAGAAAATATGACCCTTAATAACCATATAGAAATGGGGCCTCAGCTTTGAGGGTTTTGCCCGAAAGTTTCCCAACATAGTAAACTGCAAGGAAATGAATTTCCTTTCAAAACAAGAAATGAGGGAGATGTCTCTGGGATTTAATTTTCCATTTTAGGAAAACTGCATTGTTTAAATCCAATACTTTGAGCTCCTTTTGCTGCTTAAGGTGGATGCAGTAGAAGTACACTGGATAGATTTTCAATGTCAATTTCCAGTGGTGACAGAATGGTGAAAAGTTTGGGATGTTGGTCAAAAGGTGGATAACTGCTCACTGTTGTACCTCAGTCTGATGGCCAGAAACAATTAGGAGTAGCTGAACGAAGCAAGTGTTTATAAACATTTCGTGATGTTCCGTTCTTTTGAAGGTATGTACCATTTCCAAGAACTTTCATACTTACTTGCTCACAAGAAAAGCATGTTGCAAATGTGGATTTCTGTAAGTGTTGGTAGTGGAAATGCTACACATCCCTTTGAAGCCGCTTTGGGCTGGAATCATTTCATAGTGATGCAGATACTGCCGTGGCTTTACCTGGGATGTGTTGATGGTCTTGGTGGCAAACTGGTGTGGTGGTAGAGGTTGCTTCTGGTGATGTCCCAGGCCTGTGGAGCAATTGCCAAAGAGGTTTTTGATGCTCTGTCCTCTGTGTTTCTTCTGAAGTCCCTTCACTGCTTATTTCTCACTGTGAACATCTACGTTACAAAGCTCATGCTTCAGAGCTGATGCTAAATTGTTCATAACAGAGAAAAGGATGTGTGTAATTTTTTATGTGTGTAGCTAATTCATCCAGATTCACATTTCGCTGTAATTAAATACGTTTTATATATCAGGTATAATTAATATTCTAGGACATCCAAAAGACAGTGCTTAAATACCTAAATTTTGTTAATGGATTCAGTATATGAGGCTGTTTTGTAAGCACAGGACTACATAATTGTTCAGGGATTACCCTAGATCTTTCATTAGTGATCTAACGTACCACCCAGGCTAAACCACCTATTTATCTGGAGGGCAATTGATTGTAAACACAGATTTAACTAACAAATCAATCATAGTAGCTGAGATTATACTGCCAATCCTCTTTTAGTGGATTTTTATCAATTAGTACCTAAAATGTCACTTATTAATGTCTTCTGTACCTTTGTTGAGTCTTGATAAAATTCCGATAGGATACTATCATGTTTCAAAAAGTAGTGGGGATGCTGTCTTTTCGGGGATACCCTGGAATTCTAGGAATTATTTATTAATCTGATTTACCAACATTCCTTTGTTTCAGAAACAAATACATAAATTAAGATTACAGGCCTGTTCTATAAGCACAGATAAAATTGTAATGAGCTTGTGGTTTAGGTCTTGACTCAACATGTTATGCTCCTGTAGGACATAATCCAAAATCCATAGGAGGGTAAAGTTTCCATTGACTTCAGTAAGCTTGGGATCATGACAACCAGCATTGGTGTTCATCTAAGGAAAAAGACAGAAGTTGGGATCAGAGATTTTCAAGTACTTCTAGTTTTTTCTGAATGTCTATGAAATGTTTGTGTTCAAGAGTGAAATTCAGTGTTTCATGTGTTTTCCCAGAGGTATGTGTTAAAGGAATTAGGCAAGCCTTGCATATAAGAATTCAGTAAAATATATAAAGGTAAGATTTACAGAGCCAAGTTCTTGTACTTTCATTTGTTCTTGGCATCATCATCATTTAGAAATATCCTATAAAATCAGTAGAACATCTTGTGGTGCAAGTGGAATGTAATACTGAGTATGGGGGATCAGAGTCTGTATCGGAGCACATCCTGTTGGATGCACACAGTATCACCTGGTAACGGTTGAAGGTGTCTGCTCTAGAAATACTTATGAATGATCAAAATCTTAAGATCATGCCAGATAAACCTTTTTTTTTTTTTTTTTTTCCCCTTGGACTGCAGCTTTGTAACTATGAGCAGCAGGGCACATCCAGATAGATGAAATCTTTGATGACAGTCATGCCTGTCAATGTCCCTGCTGCTCCCTGAGCGCAAATGTAGAGACCAGAAAGAAGATCCATAGGGGCAGGTGGTGGCCCAGGGGATGGCAAGCAGCAGCCTGTTTGCATGAGTGAATTGAGGAATGGGAAAAGTGACTTCAGTTCACAGGCACTGATACAGCTTTTGTTTCCTATTTTCATATAATGACATGCATGCTGCATTGTGCAGCAGTTAAATCTCATACTAGCCCTCAAGCATGTTATAATGATTTACCCTGTATGTGAGTTAATCTATATAATTTTTAAAATAACACAATTTCATTCATGTTAGATGGAGAATAACTCTGTCAGTGTACTCCATATCATGTTACTGAACATATGTCTGTGTTCAGCATTATGTTGGGTAAGCAAATGCCCCATGACTTAATGGGTTACCTTTTTCTTCCAACAGCTTCCGTGTCGCTTTGTAGATCGTAGAATCATAGAACTGTTTAGGTTGGAAAAGACCTTTAAGATCATTGAGTCCAACTGTTAATGATCACCCTGCCCCACAGCATTAGTGACTGAGTGGGAAATAGGACCAGAATTACATCATATTAAAAATACAGGGCTACTGTTGGGAAGCAAAATAGCAAAAAAGTGTATGTCAGCTTGGTGTCGAAAAGCTGTCTGATGCTTTTAGGGATAAAAGAATTGCTCTTGACTTTTAAGCATACCTTTAAAATATACCACATTGATCAGAGGCTTCCTGACATGTTGGGTGGATGTGACTGGCTTGCAGTGGGGTTCTACTGACACAGAGCTGTGATGCATCTCCCTTCAGAGAGTAGATGGCACTGAAGAATCCAGAACTGGACAGGTCTTGTCTTCAATTCTATTCTCTGTCCAGCACAAAATTTGAAGTCTTCTACTCTTTGGGACCACAAATATCTTTTATCATATTGGGTTCAGAGGTCAGGCTAGCCTTTGCATTGGACTGCTCTTTGTGATATTAGCGCTCTGGAAGCAACTGACAAGCAGAGAATTGTTAAAATTCTTGAAAAATGCTGATTAATCTTTAATCTTTCTGATATGCACCCTTTGCTGACCAGCTGGGTGGTTCTTCCATTGGATCTACTCAGGGATTTGCCTTAGTGTGAGCAATAGTGTCGTTTGGATGCATGTAGTGAAAGAGCACAGAAATGGAAAACAAGTCTTGGGTTGAAAATAGAAAGTAGATTCTTAAAGGACTGTGTTTGTCCTCTCTTACATTTGTCCTTTTTCCCATTCACTGAACTAAGTGCACACCCTATTTTGTATAAAACTCTTTTTTTAATATGTGCATTCAGCAGCTGTCTGAAGATTTAGTGAGAAATGTATATTACATCAGGTTAGGAGATTGCTGGGGAATGGAAAAAGAGTTTCTATCCACTGTTGTTGTTCTGTGTTGTATTCAAGAATCTGATGTCTGTCACCTCCAACTTTCTCAAAATAAGCAGATGTCAATGCATTGTTTACGAGGTGTGTTTAATAAATTGTGATGTTCTTTGTGCTACTGTTGTTCTCTACTTTCTGCTTGGTCAGCTGAACCCTCTGTCATCAGTGTTTCAGGAACAAAATAGGCTCTTATAAAGGTGAAATTAAGAGTTTTGAATTTTTTTTTTCTGTTCCTCTTTTCTTTTTTCTTGTTTACCCATCAGTATCACAGGTAGGTGAATATTAAAGGCTTTGCCTAGATTTTTGTTTTATGGACGCTAAATGAGCACGGGAAGATGATATTTCATGAAAATAAAATCTCTAAATATTCCAGAGGCAAGTTTCTTTTTCACAAATACTTGCCTGTAACTTCTGGTGGTAAATTCATAACATAGGATGGATGATTCATGACTTGGGGATGTGTGCACACCTTGAGATAATGTTAGTTAGATAGTTTTTATGGATATGTTGAGATTATTATGATCATCCTAGTAGCACATTTGATAAATGAACGTAATTACAAATACAATAGCAATTGATGTGATCACAGTGTTTACAAAGTGTGGTTCATTTTTTGTATTGATTAGAACTTTCAGAGAAGATATGGAAGTATTCACTGAGATCTCCTAAACCAAAAAGCCGTGGCTGCAAAGAAAGGGCTTGGTCAGAGGCACTGATCCCTTCACAGCGAAGACACTGCAGTTTAATCTCTGCTCAACAGCTTTTTGAGTAGAGTAAAAGTGCATGATACGGTATCTTTCCTATGCAGTCTCCTTGAGAGATTTTTGTATACACTTGATTTGCCTTTTTTCTTCCTGGAAGGCAGATAACAAAATGGGTAGAGTCTACCTTACCGAAAACACCAGTCTTGCTCCTTCTCAACTGAAGAGTGAGAAGGATAATTTTTTTTTAATTACATAAAAGATTTATTTTAAAATAAAAACTAAAAACCAAACTACCAACCAATCAAAAACCAGCTGTGTTTTAGTCCATGGTTATTAAGTATTACATACAGTAGTATGTTTTGGAAAGCCCATATTTTTTTAGCTTAGGCTAGTTAACATAATTTAGGACATCTGCAATTATGGGATACATTCAGATATATAGCAGTGAAGACTGGTAAGCATTTTCCTGTTGGGGTACATGCTCCTCATATAAACTGATACATGAAAAGGAAAGCTGTAAAGAAAAGAGATCAAAGTTAGAATTGCTCAAAAGGAAAGAGATGATACTGCATCAGTCACAAAGGAAATATTGACCTAGATCAGAGATCAGCTGTGAAACTGCAACTAGTGAGACTTACCCAGAGGAACCTACACGAGTGTTTGAGTAGTCCTAAATGAAGGAGGCAAACTGGGTTTAAGAGTATTTCAACAATGGGTAAGTCTGCCCTAGCTCTGTGCATTCTGCTGGAATTAGAAGGGATTCTTCATGATAAATACCAAGTTTTATGACTTTTCAAAAAACCTGTTATGCTTCCATCTATTCAGTGGCATCCGATTTCTGATGTATTTGGTCTCCTTTCCAGTGTTCATATAGCTGCTAGTGGATTTTTAACTTCCAGTTTTTGCAGTCACCTGGTGACTTCTTTCCTTTACTCTGCCTTCTTTAGTGTCCGGTGATCTATAAACCAACAGACATGGCTTTGCATCGTGGTGGTATTTTTGGCATACATCTTGGTCTCATTGCTTCTGCTGCTTCTCTTCCCTGCTGTCCTTTTTTTTCTGTGAAACAGCCTTTGTTCTTGCATATCTCTGTCAATTGGGAGTGAATCCAGTGACATCAACAGGACAGTAAGGGCTTATAAACAGTGAAAATAAGGACACCTTCAACGTTTGCATCCATAGCAAACCATACCTTATGCTGCCTACGATGCTCTTTTGTTTTCACATACCAAAAGGCAAGAACAAGTTGAAAAAACATGTGAGCATCAGTTTGTCATGCAGTCAAGTTAAATGTGGGATAGTCGGGAAAAGGATCTTCTCATGCAGCCAGGTCTTTCTGTTGGGAGTTAGCTGATAAAGAGAAACATAGAGCTGTACTAGGTCCCTGTTGTTTAGAACAGCCAGTAATTACTGGGACCAATATTTCAGAATGGTTGTTCGGTCTGACATATGGAGACAGTATATTAGTGGCTATTTGTATTTCCTGCTATATACCACTTATTTTTCCACAGAAAGCTAATGGTACAACATTTTTTTGTTGTTGTTGTAATTCTTTTTAACATCTTCCAGTGGTGGAATTCCAATGCAGGTCAGGTTTTTTTTCCTTGCTACTAAGTACTTTGGTTGTACTACTCAGGAAAGAGGAGGCACAGTTTCTATCTTAAAACTAAAAATTTAGAACTGTTGAATATCTAAATTATTTTAAGTATCTGTGGTCCATTTCCTTCCAAATGATTGGAAACCACACACTGATATATACATTGTACACATAAAATCATTTTACTTGCTTATTACGTAGCCATGAGTAACATGGGAATAGAACATATGGTTAGTAGCACACTCAGCATCACAGTGCTCTGAAACCTCTAACAGTAAGACACAACAGAGGAAGAAGAGGAGTCTGTGTCCAGTTGAAATTAAGGGTGAGACCAGCTCTCAACTGACTATAACCAGAGCACTGAAGTTTTCTTCTGTGTATTCTGGGGTAGCGGTGGCTGCACTGCCACATTCTGCAGTTGCTGTTGATAGAGGAAGCCTTTAGTTCTTCTGCTGCTTCTGCTTCTTCAGCTTTTTCTGCTTCTCTCCAATGTCCCATCTCAAAGAAGGACACTTGGAAGAACACTTCAAGATCTCAGCTGAGAATTCCCATCCTTTGTCAAATCAGAAAAGGTTCATCTTGTGAGTGGTTGATCATCCTTAGCTCTTCTTGGCTGAAACGTGATTTAAGAGTACTCAGTACCTTGCATTAATTGGCTCTAAATGTGCGAAAGGCATTAAAATGAAAATCTTCTAATTAAGTGACGTTAACATCCAGTGTTCTAACACTCAGTTGTAAATTGTTTTGGAAGTCATTACATGAGAAGTTGGTCGGTCCATGTGTTCTGGCCATGGACAGGGTTGCTGCTGTCGTGGCTGGAGCTGCCATCCTGGGAGAGGCTGGCAGTTGCAGTTGAGGTGTATCTTACTCACCCTGAGGCAGAAAAACTGGATGAGGAGGTTCTTGTTCTTGGTTTGCTTGTTTTTTCCCTTCCTCTGTTTGCAGAATTCTTGGCTTTGGCAGCTTCATGAGCCAGATGAACAAGGAAGTGTCTGTGCTAAATTCAGCCTTTTTTAATATTTCTCTTGATTTTCTGATTGTTCTTGGTATTTTTTCCCTTCAGGGAGTGAATAACATGCAGAAAACTTCAGCGGGTTGTAAAGGAAACGTATTTTAGTAAAATGTTTTGCTGTTGCATGTTCAGTACTGAAGCAGTCACTGCCAGAAGTACAAGGTGATGCTGAGGAGCAGTCTCAAAGCAGCAATCTGAAAATATTTTAAAATCTTAAAATGTTTTAACCAGCACATTATTGCTGAGTAGCTGTTCATAGACTTCAGCAGAAAACGTCTCTCCCCATCAGAGAGGTGTGTCGATTACCTGTGAAACTGCAGGTACTGATTACGACACCATAGATTGCCTATTACAAATGCGGTCTGATCACAAAGTTTGTGCTCGTTTACCTGTTGTACCATTGTGTTCCTCCTGCCAAGTTTCCCCTGCTCTGTTTAAGTAAGATTTATCACTCTGATAAAGTAGTTGTACAAGTGCTAGTGCAGGAAGGAGAAAATCTTACTTCAAGTAAGCTTGACTTTTCCTTTTTATCCCATTTTGATGCCATCAGCTCCGCATAAACCGCTCCCCTCAGTGAATGTAAATTTCATTAAAGGCCTCTTGGTTCCTTGCCCACTTCTCCACCATGAATCCAATCGCTGTCATTATTTCTGCCTGTGTCACTTTTATTTTCTCTTACCTTTTCCCCCTCGGTTTTATGTAAATAATGTTTGGATAATGGAGTGAAATGGTTTCCATGGTGCTGAACAAATACAGGTCACAGTGTGTGGGACTCCTCTGCACCTGAACATAAAGGTGAACATGTATACAATTTTTTATTATTTGGTTTCTTACAACTAAGAAATAAGTTTTGTGTGTTGTGTAGCATCATTTTGCTGATGAGAAAAATAAGTTCATTATGAATTCTGCAAAAATAGTTTTGCCTTTCAAATGGTAATTTTTTCACTGTATTCATACTTTTTTTTTTTTTAAATTACACTATCATGCATTACACCATCTGATTAAAAAATCTGCTGGAATAATATTTGCACTGAACATCTGTCATTGGCAGCTGTAAATATGTTCTGTATTTATCTACAAGAAATCAAGTTAAGAGCCCCTTGCAGTCAGCAGAACTTTTACTGAAGGGTAAGCGTGTCCGAATGCCTGGTTCCCATGCATTTTCTTTAGATATAGATGTCATGAAATAGGTTAAACATATGGATGATTAATTTTGAAACCAAACTGAAGTTTATAATGACTACTTTTAAAATGCTCCATAACAACAGTTACTGTCATGGAGAAAAGTTGCAAATGTAATTTTTGCAGGAAAATTAAGGTTTCATCGTGGGGGTTTAGTACTCTCCTGAGAGCAAGACTGGAGCCCTTGGGCTTAGAGGGCACTGTGGGCTCAGAGCTGCGTGTGCCGAGAGCCAGAGCACTGTGTCTTTGCTGCCATTGCCAGATGGCGAAAGTCAGCGCAGGAACTTCGTTGGCGTTAGTATCATGCTTGCTTTTTTCCATGCTGGATCCAAATAATAGCGTGGACAAAGTCATCAGGATAGGTGGTGTGAAAAGAGAAATACATATTGATGTCCTTCCGTCCTGTTTTGTGTGCACTGCTGTCTGTAGGTTTCATGTGGTTTTCTTACCCTCTGCAAACAAGGAAAGAGGATTAATTCATTCTCAAAGAAAGAGGATGATAAAATAAATTTTATGATCGTTATCTTATTGTCCAAGTTGCCATCTAAATAGAATTTACATTGTCTAATCTTACGTAGATCCTGTCTTTCCCTGTACACTCTACAGAGAAGCTGAGTTAGATGGGTTCAGAGCTGCTTTCCCAACAGCTCAAGTCACTACAGCTGTGCCTTACAAACTGCTAGAAGCCAGGAGTGCAGGCAGCAGGCATGATACCATTTCTGAACTTAAATCGGTATATTCATCATGTAACATGGTAATGCAGCATCACATTGAACAAGTGGTGACGATGAATCCTAGAAGGAAGGATTAAGAACTTGTCTTTTAAGATTCAGTGGCAGTTTTGCTGTTCATAAACCTTGCCCTTCTTAGGAAAATTTAGGCTGAATCTTGGAGCGAAGGAGGGAGTGACCTTAAATAATGAAATCTGGAGCAAATGAATACCTTGACTAGCAGATAAAAGTACCTTCTCAACTCTGCATTATGTCAAAGCTTGCAGAAATGAAGTCATGCCTCATTCTCTGAAATTCAACCTGGGCTGTATTATCAGGGAAAAAAAATCCAGACTGAAGGTTCTTTAACTGAAAATTCCCTGCCAGAAGGTTTAAGGCATTTACATCTGGACTGAGTTCCCTCAGCTGTGGATACGAGCATTTTTGAATTTGTAGGGTAGCTGTCAATGACTGGAAACAACATCGTGTGACTTAAATGACTAATCAGACAGAAAAATAAATGCTTAAGCCAGTAGGCTCGAGAATACTCTGTGAGCAATCTTTAGTTATCCTTGATATTGTAAATGAGTCGTTGAATAAATCAGGGTAACTTATAAATGAATGTAATAAATTAGTATCAACAGAAGTTTGTGTAGGGATAATTCATAAGCAGAAAAGGGTGGTACATCTGTCAAAAAAATTTTCACTGCAGATAATTCATCTGTTACCCTAATCATCAGCTTGAATTGGTCCTGTTGGTGAGTGAGGAATTAGTATTGCCTCTACCACAGTGATATAAAGATATATTGTCTTCAGCTGACGGCATTAAATAATCCCACTGCCACGTTCTGCACCAGATGGAGAATGGGTGACCTTCTTGCACAGCTCTGTGCTGCAGCCCATCGCAATACCCCGGTCTGAAGGTGACAACAGGATGAGCAACTATTGCAAGGACCTTATCTGAAAGAGTTATGTGCTGGTGTGCTAAACCCACGGTTAGACATGCCCAGAACTATGCAGAGCCCTGGGTGTCTTTCCTCCTGCCATTCCCTGCCTGAGAGCTGGTTGTTTCAAGCAGAGCAGTAAGCGCAGTACGTTAGGGATGTTTTCACATTGCTGTCAGCTGGTCCCTTGGCAAGTGCCTTTCTTGCTCCCAAAAAGGCAGCAGAATAAGGTTTGAGAGGGGACCTGCCGCTAACGCATGAAGTAGAGATGGAAGTGAAAGATTTGCTTCTGGATCTGACTTACCTGTGGTACTCCCAAAGCTGTTTAAGCTGTGGAGTTAGTTGTAACATTAATTATGTTTTCCCCTCACCATCCTGAAGGACAGTGCTTGTGGTTGCTCCTGTGCTGTTGCAATGGATACTCTAGAGCATGGTCAGAAAACAGGTAAATATAGATTAATCCCTTTCCCCTAATGCTGCTTTGCAGAGCAGGAGAGTTCTCCAAGGATAGCATTGCTTTGTTTCACGAACATCCAACTTTCCTACCCTCCAGATGCCCCAACCTCTGCCAGGATTTTCTCTTCTTCAGGGTTTTTTATGCAGCAGCTCAAACTCTTGACAATAGAGATTTGCCTCGGAGCTGTTAAGAGCAAAAGATGCGTTATTAATCCTACTGTGCCTCAGAACCAGATGAAAACACAGCCTGATCACTATGATGCTTAAAGAAGACGATAGTCAATGGTCCCCATTCAGAACAAACAGGGTCTTTTTGGATCAGTGGTGGCAGGGATGTGCTGGTCCCACCATCCACAAACTGGGTCGGAATACAGGCACCGTACACAGTGTGGCAACTGAGTGTTACCACTCAGGTGAGAGTGTGAGTTTTGGGCAAGGACACTAAAGCAAGAGCCTGACCTCCCAGGTTGGACAATTCTCTTTTACGGTATTCTGTTTCAAAAGTGCTCGGTGTGGCGCAAGCAGAGGAAACTGGTGGTTTTGGTGAAAACAGTTACATCGTATGCGTCTTCAATTGTTAAAAGGTATAGCTGTCAAGAACTACTGTGATACGGGACAGGCTTCCTTCATCATTGTTCCCTGATTATGGGACAAGAGCTAAGAGGAAGAAAGTGTTTCTTAGCGGGGATGTATAATATGAGGTTGTCCCTAGGCTGACTTTCATTTAGATCCTACAGATTCTCTCTGTCTCCACAGCTAGTTCTTCAATAACAAAGCAAGTTGTGTGCGATTAGAAGTCCTTTTGGCTGCAGCGCTGAGAGTAAGGAAAGTATTCTGCCTATATACGTAGTCTCCACTATCTCTTTGGGACATTTTAAAGGGACAAGGTACTGTATCATTCTTCTGTTTTAGTGCTGTGTTTAGAATAATGTGTTAGGTCATCAGTTTCAAAAAACCCAAACAAACATGGAATTTGTATGGGCTGGTACATCAAACCGACCTTCAGCCCTTCATCCTCTCTATTATTTAAAGGAACAACTGTGTATATTCTTCTTCCATTGTAGCACACAAACATTGCTTTTTTAGAAATCATATTTAAATTATAAAATTAATATAGCTGTCTTTTTCCTGCTGCGTCATGTTACGGATTAAGGATACCAGACTGGTAACAACAGTCTTTAATAGGTATTAATAAATACAATTTTCCCTGAAGTTTTGACATCGAAAAGTTTGTGAAGAGAATTATGTTACTTATTATCAGCAATATGCTACGGTCTAAATTTAGTTACTGATGTTGTAGGAAACTATGGAAGTAGTTTTGGTTTAGATTGAGGCTGAATCAAAGAAACCCACCCTTCTCAGAAATTAATGGATGCTTTCATTCTTCATGGCAGAGCTACTTTATCATTCATATGACTAAACAGACAATCAATTTAACAGCAACGTATGGGAATGGAGGGAATGAACAAATAAGCTATGAATGATGAGAACAGAAAAATCAAGCCCCCCTCCCTTATTCCCTTTTAATGGCTAATACCAACAGGGACAAGACCAGTAAAAAGAGGTTAATGAATTGCAAAGATCCTTTAGAAAGTGATTGACTGGTATTGAAGCTCAGTCAAATCAGTCATAAATATTTACTTTTATTAGCAACAGTGGGTTGCCTGTTATTTTCAATTGATTTTTAAAGCTGTCAAAAATCTACCACTGTGACTATTATCAAGTGTTTTATTTCATCAATATTTTCAAGCTACAAAGAGCTGAACAGAACTGTCCTGAAACTATTTCCTTATCTGTTTGGTAAGTATTGCTCACAAATGATTAAAGAAGGAAGTTAAAATAAGATTCGCTACACCGTGCAAGCTAATCACCCCGTCATTTCCTTGCAACATTTAGTCCCTCGTATTTAACATCGTATCCACTTGGGTTTGTTGTGCCACGATGATCTGCATTAAAGCAGCCACGATTCCTAAACCTGTAGTTCTGCTGTTTATTTTACCATTTTGGAAGGAGCCGCAGTAGGCGCTTGCTAGATGCTTTATTTCTCGTGAGCTCCAGGAGTTAAACTGGCAGCGTGGTGGCTGTGGTGAGCACCACGCTCAGATTCACCCACGCAGAATATTGCTCTCTGCTGTGAAAAACTGGGGGGTGGGGGGTGGAGAGGAGCCTTCCTAAAGTTGCTGTCTAGACAAGCTATGAAATGAAAATATTTTCAAGGTGGTGCTTGCTACATTACAGCCTAATAATATAATTCAAAGGAAAATAACAAAAGGAATTTCCTAGAGATAACAACAAAGAGTTAACATTTCCCAGGGCAGACAAGTTTCCAATTCAATTAGTTTTAATGAACCTTCTGCTCACTGGTTACTGAACTAGAAAGAACAGCAATAAATGCCCAGAGGAAAGAGAGAGAGGATATTAAAGGAGGGTTAGCGTATAGTATATAAATTTCCAAGTTGACTAAAAGAGTAGCCTTGATATAGTTTTAGGAACCAAAACTGCAATATCATATATGCTTTCCCTTTTCAGCAAGCAGTTGTCACACATACTGGATAAACCATGATCTCTCTTGATTCTGCCAAACTATTGACTGTCTATTGTCTCTGGAAATGCTGCAAAAAAAATTACAAACTCTATTTTCAGTTATTTTTTTAATCAACTGAAGAGCTTTTTTTAAAAAATGGGTTGCAGTATTAGTATTTCATGAGTCAAGCACAGAGAAAGCATGAGTTAATAAGAAAATGGAAAAGCAAATACAAATTCTGTAGTGAGAACTCTCTATTGAATGTCTTTTTAATATAAAATGCACAGTAATTTTTTTTAAAAAAACAAGCTTTGAGGGTATTATTCAGCCTATTATTAACAGCATTTCCATGCGTGTTTGCTTTAAGTTTAAATATTAATTTTATATGAATTTTGGTCACTGAAATTATGCTATAGAATTTCCCTCTTGTATTTCCAGAGTCCAACAGTATGTGTCAGATTTTGGTTAACATAAAATCACAGTTTTGCATATGTTTACACATCCATGCTGACTAAATATTTGACAGAAATAATAGATTTTAATATATGCTGCACATTGTATTATTGTTTCAAATAACATTTTCTGTTATATGGCGCTTTTTTTCTCCCATTCACTGAATTTCCATGGAATTAGCTATATGTACTTAAAATATTTCTTAGCCTACTTTCTTCTATTAGCAGTGTTAAATACTTGAAAAAAATTACGTCATTCTAAGCATACAATTTGTTGTTCATTTGTAATCTAATATGAATTTATAAAGAACAAAAATCTGTTTTTTCATTTTGCATATTGGTATAGGTTAACAGCAAAATTCTGTTTGCTGTTTTTTAATAATATTTATCTGTTTAGTCACAATGCTGTACAAGCAAGCAGATTTTCAATTATGTATCATTCTATTTATCTGTAGATTTCCATTCACTGTTCTTCATTCAAGCTAAGCTTGTATCCTTTAAACTCCTGGATCTTTGCTGCAGCCCGTGTTACAGTATAGGTATATGATGTGAATGAAAACCTTTTTTTATAACTACCTTTAAATACTAAAAATCCTTATTCTAAAATGAAGCTTTGCTGTTACCTAGATTTAAGAAAAGAGGTCTCACCTCCTTTTCTTACTGTTTAGTTAGCAGTATCAGTATCAAAAGAACAAGAGCTTTTAGACTGTATGTCTTTTAAAATTTTCTTATGTATACAGTAGTTTGACCAAGTTTTTGTTAAAATTATAATCCAGTAACTAACTGCAAATAGGGAAGGTCTTCCTTCTTTGTTAAAGTACTGATATAGTCAAAATTTTATTTTCCATACCATCATTTTAAGGGCCATGTAACCAGCTGTTAGAGTATCTAGAGAATGAAACACAGCAGATGACAGCCTTTTCCACTGCTTACAAACTGGATTTTTTTCAAAGAACAAGGCACAAGGAACTAATCTCTTCTCTTAATTTTTTTATTCCCCAGTGTTTGTAGCATCGTATAACATTATTAGAGTAAGTTTACAAGCAGTTTGCAAATGAACAAACAGGCAAGGCAAAGTTCTTCAGGAATATAAATGTTTCTGTTTATGGAAACTGTTTTGGGGCGGGACTGGGTGCTGAGGAGCAGAGCTGGAACCAGCCAACCCCTCTGCTGGAATTTGCCCTGTTTTGTGGTGCTGGAGAGCTGGGGTGGCGTGTTGACAGGACTCCATTTCTAATGATGGAAACGGGGAATGTAAGTAGGTAACTGAAAGTAGCCAGTGGGTCTTTAATTGTTGCCCTGTAGATTTTCTTGTGATTCACTGAATTTCTCCCCTGTTTGCACTGGAAGTATTTGTTCTTCAAAGTTACATATTCAGTGGTGAGTCATATATTCATTTTCAATAGCAGAAACCACACCACTGGTATACCATGACTTCCAGAGCTAATATTCAGCATGAAGCAGGCTGACAACTTCCTCTTCAGTTTGCTAAATCCCAATAAATCACGGCAGAGAATTATGGGAAAGTGAACAAGAACAATGGAGAAGATAAAATAAGTCTGCCTTCCAGTTTCTTAAATAGCAACTAAAACTCTAGAACTTGCCTCTAAGATATTACAAGAACTTTGCCAAGTAGCACATGAGAAAATAGAGCCCACAGCCATATAGTAAGCAAAAAAATTCTGTTTGAGTATTGACATGACAGTTTTTGAAAGTTCAAGCAGAAAACCAATTATAATGAGCACTGAAAAGCCCGAAGCCCTGCTGTTCAATAAATAAAAAAGTACAACAAACTATTTTCCAAAAAGGTTCTAGAGAGTTTCTTCTTGTCCCACTACTTACAATATGATTACATAAATAGTCTCTATTTGCTGTTGAATTGCCAGGCAGCTGTATTAAAGTACAAATCAAATCAAGTCAGGATTAGAAAGTAAAAGAGCATGGTTTAAAGTAATCTATCCCCCAGGAACTGTGCTCAGATTCATCAAACAGAGCTTAAAGTACAGTATATCTTATACCCTTGTGTTTCCATGCTGCACTGCTGCAAAACCAGTTATTATTTTTGATATCCAGAGAATGTTGCTCATAGCTTTAGGAGGCTCACTTGCTTATTTAAAGTACTATAAACCTTCTCTGTCACTTATTATTATTTCTCTTGGTTAAGATTCATGAGAAGGACGTAAGTGTGGAAGACAAGAAGCTCCTTTATTGATCAGATCATATTTGCCTCCCCTGAAATACTCTAAATATGCGCTATGGATAAAGGAATGATATGTTTTCTTCCAGGTTTCTGCTGATCTGCAGGTGCAATATTTTTAAAAGCTTAAGCACTCTGCGTTGTTCTGCCTCATCAGCAGCAACACGTATTTCCCTCTTAGTCAATGTATGGAGGACCTCAGCTCTAAGGAACCAGGTCAATGGTCTTTATGTGAGCAAAGGCACTGACTCCTGGTTACCTGACAAAACGTATTTCTGTTGGTTTAGAAGCATAACGGGCCCTCAAAATGAGTGTAAATTATATGATAAGCATGCCTTTATGAAGCTTTTTTGTACTCCTATTTTGAGGCCATGGAAGTGTAACATAGTCTTTGTATAAAAGAGGGTCACACCGGCTGGTTTGCCAGAGGAGGGGCAGAGACTTGACCTGGGTTTGTGTCATTTATTGGTTAAGACTGGGACTTGCAGAGAGCAGAGCCAAATTCTCATCACTCCTAATTGCAAATAGGTGACATACAAAACCAAAAATTCATAAGCATGAATTTGAATATAAGAACAACACGCTTTAATACTTAGCAGCTAGTTAATAATAGATACTTTCTGTATTCCTTTTCTAAGGACACAACGGGCATCCATAAGCATCAGTTGTCTTTCTAGTAATAGCCGTTTGAGCTTATAAGGTAGATTACGATGCGGAGCTGGCTCTTCATAGCGGGGTGTAGTCGCAGTGTGTTGCAGTGCGCAGTGTGCTTCTAGGGCTTACCTTGTTGATCAACTCAGGCTGCTGGACTAAGCAAAAAGGAGTTTGGAAACTGGAGATCTGATACTACCTGACAATCATTTCCTGCATGACCTGGCTTATCAAAATGAGTTGTCTTTGTGACTGCTTCCCTTGCCGCAGAACAGGGAGGCTAACTGTTCCCCACCACCCAGGGTGGGCTAGGGCTTGGCACAGGGAATGGTTGTGTGGTGCTTGGAAATGCAGTGTGTTCAGTAGGTGCGAGGAGTGAGTAGCATGGTGAGTGCATGCTGCTTTCCCTCCCCCCCCCCCCCATTGAAAGCAGAGTAAAGTCAAGTAACCAAACAATGATGATAAACCCCAAAGCATTTCCACACTGTTAGAAATACTAGCATTGCCCACGCAGCTTGGTGGAGGTGTGATACTCTTTCAGGGTCTCAGGGGAAGCGCAGTGTTCCCCATGTGTGTCCCAAACGTTGGTCTCCTTCCTGGTGGCTGCTCTGATGGCTCATCATTGGGGACCTCCAACTCTGTGGTGTTGTTGGAATCTGATTGTTGCCACTCTGCTGAGGAAGATCATCCTAAATTAAAAACAGGGTAGTGCCTTGATAGTAATGGGTGGTTTCATTAAGAAAGTTAAAACACAGCATCTGAAAATTAAATTTATTGGTAATGTTTTGTCTGGAGGAGAGGTGAGAGTGGTTAAAGCAAATCACTTGTTGCACTGCTTCCCCAGAAGTTTCATACTGGGGTGTAACTCCCTTCTATAGTTTGCTCTTTGGCTTCCCAGTGAGCAGAGAGAGAACGGGGCCATTCTCCTCCTTCTGCCGTCTTTGTGATTTCCACAAATTGCATGTCTTTATCCCTGTTATTTTATAAACTGGCAGTGGATAGCGCAGCATGTATGTAATTATATAAATGTTAGTGGTTTAAGTATAAGTACCTTCCTTTTTCCCCAGTCCCTCTCCTGTGCTCAAATTGGTCTGAACAATTTTTGGGGAATCTTTTAATGAAGTATTGATTTTTATCAAGCACATCAAACTAAAGGTAAATGTACCATTGTGTCATGTTTAAGAAAAACAATACAAAAAACCCCAAGCCCCAGTATATTACAGATAAACTAAGATAAATGACTTAAGTGCTCAGTTTGTGGAGTAAATTGAAACCATACATCACGGGCTTTCATTATTTTATATTATAAATACTGTAAAAAGTAGGAAAGATGATTGAACAGTAATACAAAATTAGTACTAATTGTCATGACTCCGTTGATGAGGAAATGTGCTTTTAATATAAATAATGTGGAGTAATCATTATAACAAAAGTTAATTTTTTATAGCTAGTGATTGCAGGGTGATAATCAGAAGACTATGACATCCATTAAATTGCCCTTCCCCGATCCCACATGAAGAAATGAAGGGATCTGTGTTAATTTTAAAGCTCCCTTTGATTGGGTGAACCTGTCTCCGTTTTGCGTGACACTCTTGCCACAGGTCATTGCCTGGTGCAGTGTACCATGAAACAAACAAATAGAAAAAGGCACCTTCTGGCACTTTAAGTTTCCCTGCCATCTGACTGCAGCCCCGGTGGGTTGAAATGATGAAAAGCACAGCCTTGGAAAAATCTTCCTATGGTTAGATTGGGAAAAATGAGTATGATTATCACATGTGCTGGGAAGGGCAGGATAGACAGCTGAAGTCATCTCAAAACTCCAGAGAGAAGAAGACGACAAGAGGTCACAATTATATTCTGGTATCACACTCCCTTTCACGGAGATCTGATATATTCGGTTTGTTCTTGTATGGTGCTTAGGGAAGTTCTAATTAAGGGAAGAAAGAATTTTGACACATGTGAAGCAGAGATCAATATTTAGCACTATAATCAGCAATTCCTGATGGTTTGACAATGTCACTATACACACTGTAACTATCCATTATTCTCTGAGAAGGGAGCCAGGCGGAGGCTAACAGGCTTACTGCAAGCTATCATGAATCACATAAAGCAGTGCCTCATTCACTTCTATTTGTCTTCCTTTTCATCTTCATTCATCCTTATAAAGCAGGCTGCGCTGCCACCAGCCTTGAAAGCCACCATGCTTCTGTGCTGCGCTGGAAGGGAACACGGCTGCTAAAAGCGCATGTTGTGTGAAAACAGCGGTGATTCCTATGGGATGGGCGGAGGTTTGTGCCACCTAAATATATGTAGTGCCCCGTAATATTGGTGGGTGGTGAACAACAGAGTGTTTTGACAATTGATAGTGCAATAGAAAGCGGTAACAGGCGTGTTACGCAGTAGCCAAAGCCCCCGACTCGGTCTCCTCTAAAAAGAAATGGAGAGATCAGGCGAGTTATTTTTAGGGTATGATCCTGTACCTGCTTAAATTGATGGCATCTAGCTCTAATGGTGTAGCAGTAAAAGAAAAATGGAGCAAGAGAACGAGCTGAATCTCCAGTTTTTGCTACTTGTACATCTCAGGCAATCAATCATCCTGTTTACTGCCTGAACTCTGAGCATAGCTGGTGGAGCATTAGAGAGAAGGATGACACACAAACGAAGCCCCCATTTGTTTTTGTTCTGTTCTTTTGTGATCATGGCTTTAATTGTTTGAATGTGGAGATCTGCAAGGTATTTGTGAAGTGCTCATGTATCTCAGCATTTTACATGATTCCATACAAATAAAAGGATATGTGTATCCTGTGCCACTCCAGTCATCGTTAGTGGTTTTGCTTTATTTGGGAGGAGAAATAACACAGGTGACTGGTTGTGTCTGGGCACACCATGAATACTGAACCTTCAAAGCAAATTATTTATAAGAAATCCTGAGCTGAGAATTATCTGAACTGTTCAAGTTTACTCACAAGTTATGAAGACATTAGCAGATGCCCAACTCAGTTTATGAATCTTTCATAAACAATGATAAATTTGCAAGAGAAAATGCCATCAGCTCCAGTTTGGGTATAATGTTGATCATAATAAAATGAAAGCACAATTTGTTTTGGTAGGAATATGTGAGTGATACAGTATTTTGGATGACAGTGCCTGATATGACTTGATTCAGGCAACAAATTGACATTGCCAGCTAATTTAAACTGAAAGTGAAATTGTTAAAATAATAAAAATTAAAATGTGAAATTCAGGATGCTTTCGCATAATTCCTTGAAAACATCTGCTGGCAAACTTCCAGTTACAAGTCAATGTAATGGGGATACAATTTTTGCTGCTTTTTCAAATAATTGGCTGTTTACTATGGAATACTACAGTATGTTTTAATACGTATAAGCAATCCAATGCTTTAACATCTTTCTTTTTTCTTTTTGAATAAGAAATAAGGATTTTGTATTCAGGTAGCTGAATAATAGCATTTTGATTTCCATTCTGAGTTTTTAATGATCTGAAAAGTGATTTTGATATTTATCTGTTTATCCTTACATCTCTAGTAATATTTTGGTAGAGCAGCTAACTTGCATAGTTCAAGCTTAAAGAAATAAATACTTTGTAAAATGTAATAGAAAAATTTGAGGCCACTTAACATAAAGAACATTATTTCCTACATTTCTCCTAACATTACCAGTCATGCAGCGTTGTATTACTGTAGGTGGGAGTGAAAGAGACCCAGTGTCCTGCATTTCAATTGTCATCTGGTTCTCAGTGCTCCCTCCTTACTGCTGAAGGGCCGGATTGTGGCTGGTGCTGAGCACATCCCGGCTGGCCCCCACCACCAGCTGAGCCGGCAGCATCCGGGCATGCTCAGAACCCCACCGAATTGGGATCTAAGTGAGATGCTGACACAGGCTCTCATCCTGACTATCCCAAGTAGCACTAATTAAGGGCTGTCCAACTGTGCTTTCTGTTGAGCCGTTTGCTCCGGTGGGTGACAGGGAACAGCCTGGGATCTGTCTGCAGAATGACATAACAAAGAAGGGGAAAAAAACCTAGCCCTCAGAGAGGGTGGGCTGGGATAGACAGACCTGAACTAGGTTTGAATTGCATATTTTGTTATTATAAATATGTAATCTCATATTAAGCATTGTGGCGTGCTATGTTTTGGCTTTCATTACATTTATTAGAGCTCCAGTGGTTACTCTAAGTGATAATTATAGAGGAGCATAAATTAATAAGGAACTTGGGGAATGATCTTCCCTTTGTTGGAAAGGTTATCAATAAATCTTCCTTTTTTTTATGTAACAATGGTCAGTGTCGCTATTCTCCAAACTGTAAACTGGGAGATACACTGCAGCTAGGTGTGAGGGAGAGGGGCTCGCCCAGGTACCAGTGAGCTGCTCCGTGCAGGGGCTGTAAAAAAAAGATTCATTCAGCAGTCTGCCTTGGAGACTAATTCAGCCCAAAGTTTACTTTCCTATTTATAGGCCCCTCCCCAAAATGATCCCCAAGCAAGGCCTTTCCAGAAATCACATCATTGCTTGCAGTGCCCTAGCGTGGGCTGGAAAAGGCAACACTGCCAGGGGACTCAGAAAACCAAGAAAGGCACCCAAAGTGTTTCCCGGTGCCTGGCTGGGGTCACTCCTATCTTCGTTATCATCCTTTGAGATGACATTACATTAGTAACGCATAACAAGACCCAGAGTTGTTTTACTGGGAGCCCTAAGCAATAACACCTCCCGCTTGCAGCTGTGCCTCATAAATACTGTCTGTCCCACTACGCTACTGTCCTTTTACAGTGGTATCATTTAATTGTAAACCAAAGATCAAAGGTCTTTAACTCTTTAACCAAATTCCAATGTCTGCCAAATTCAATAGCTGTCATTCCCTTAGAAAAAGCCAGTGTAATATGTGCGTTCTGATCTAATTTTATAGAAAAAGACAGAATTTACATACTGTTTATTTAGTTAAGTCTCTAAAATCAATACCTTTGTCTGTAGCTCTTTTATTTAAAATACATCATGACATTGCAAACTGCTATATAAATGAATTTTTCTAAACCACACATGTTGTTAATGTTTTTCTATTGCACATTTTTTTTAAAGTTTGAATCATAGCATTTAATAGATCAACTTAAATGTATTTTAATATTGGATTACTAAAGAATGTTAAGTTTTACATTTCTAAAATTATAAATATTATTTCAAAAGGTCAGTCATTTGCCCAAGACTTATCTGTCCAATGGAGAACATATTTCAAACCATCCAGACACAGAAACTGATCATGTTAAATACTAAGAGAAAATGAAATCTCTTAATATTTTTTTTTTCCAGTAGTAGGGAGAGAGGAGAGAGCAGTCTTGGATAAAAAGCTTAAGGAAACTACTCCTGTAGGCTGCCAGCAGTACTTCAGAAAAAGAGAACCTTGTTTTTGTGAGAAAGAACTGTAATTCATGCTCTTCATTTACATGTAGGTTAAAGTGTATTTTGGAGTCTGTAACCAGATGTAGAAAGAATTTTATTACTGTTGCTTTGGCCTGAGCTGAGTACCATGGCTACACTGCCTTCAGTGCCCAGGTCAGCTTTAGCTCAGGCATGCTACATTATTGACATTGCACATTATTTAGGAAGCTCCTATATGATTGAAGTATCCTTGCTGTGATGAAGAGTCATCAAAGACCTGTCAGTGCCAGAGGCAATGGCATTGGTAGATTTTGTGTAAGACAGGTACCAGTACATGCTTGTGCAGACTTAGGTGAAAACTGTCTTTCTGCTTAGCTTTTTATCAATCATATGTTTTTTATGCATGAAGATACCGTATTAGCTGTGCCATGAGAAAGGTTTGTACACACAGCACAAAAAGCCATGAAACTCTGTCTGAGTTGGTCGGAGCTCGTGGCGAGTAGAGCTCTCTTGTTTTGGATTTGTGATGTAGGCCACCCTCCTCAAGAGTGGAGGAGGTCATGCACGAGCGCAGTATGTTGGGGGTCCACACCTAGGAACAGTTTATTTGGGACTACAGAATTGTCTGTCTCATCGAAATTGAAAACTAATTTGTTTCTCATTTTGATCTTGAGCAGCACCACAAAGTCCAGCTGGGAGGCCAATGGCCAGTAGTGTACCCCAGCGTCAATGCCGGGGCCAATACTCTTTAACATCTTCATTGGTAATCTGGATGATGGAGCAAATGCAGTCCCAGCAGGTCTGCAGAAACACAAAACAGGGAGAAGAAGTTTTTGTAGCACCTCACTTAGAGAGTTCAAGATTAGGATGATCTTCAGAACTAGGTCTTCTGCACAGTGGCATGTAACCTTGCTGCACTGGTCATAAAATTGACTTCAAAACTGAGTAGCTAGTTATTTATCTCATTAGCTGTATAAACTTTGTGAGTGTGTGTGTTTTTGTATCTTACTTGACTGATACCATACCCTTGGGCCCTGAAAATGTGAATATTAAGCCAACCAACTGTACCAAAACGGCTGGTGGAGGCAGAGCTGATTATCAGAACGCCTTTTTTCTGCTGCTGATCTCAGTGGACAGGCTGTTCATACAATTCCAACAGAGGCACCTGCCCCTGAAGAGCTCCAGCTGATTGCCCTTCCCTCTCCCCCAGCGCGACACGTCCATATACACAAATCCCAAAGTAGTTATCTTCTGTATCTGTATGCACAGGGTCTTGCAAACAAGTGTTTGTTCTCCAGCGGTGAGCTGACCAAACAGAGCAACAGCAGTGTCCATTGCGGGTGTCTGACCTGTGCGTACGCATATGCAGACTCCATGTCTTTTTATAAAAAACCCTTATGCGTGCCTTTATACCACCCTACCATATGTTTATCTGATGTACAGGGGCAGGCTGTTTTGTTTTGTCTTGTTTTGTTTTGTTCATTTTCACTGGATGCTTCCATTTATTTCCCTAGAGCTATCGGTATCTTAATTGGTGAAGTAGCTCCTGTGCTTGGGCAGATAAAGTGGTGTATGACTGAACAATGCCAATCATTTCAAACCCTGTTAGAAGTGCATATTTGAATCCCTCCTCCCTGCTTTTAACAGGTGTATTCAAATTTTACTGGCTTTCCTTTTTTTTTTTTTTTTTTTAAATTATGAGTCTTTGTACTGAATGGAAGTTTTAAAACCTAGAAAACATTATTGCAACTGTTTGCTGTAAGCACATAGTTTGTGCAGTAGCCTGTTCTTAAGCAAAGGGTGATTATTTAGTTGTAGAAGGGAGCAGGACTCTGCTCCTGAAAGTATCTTCTCTTTGTCTGTGATATCTACTATGTGAAAAATGGCTTCCACAAAGTTTCTGCTTTTTTTACATGATAAATCATAGTCCTGACTAGTATGTCTAGCTTAAAAATGGGAGAACTTAATTGTCCTGCATAAGTAAAACCAGAGAAACTTGATAAATAAAATTATTCTATATACATTTTGCATATAATATTTAGTTTATGTGACAGTAAAGATGAACTTATTTTGAGAAAGGAGTTACAGTATAATAATAAATAAATAAATAAATACATAATACATAAAAATAGAACAGTCATGATATTCTTGAATTGTTCATTTTAGGGTTAAATCTAAGTTCTTTGCTTCCAGTTAGAAGTGATTTACTTATATTTATCTTCCTCCTTCCCTCCTCCCCCCTCCCTGATCATATGAGATTTTTGGAAGAACTTTACTCAAAATAAATGAGCTGCAAAGTTGATATTTACTATGAAATAGCCATCATAGAATTGCTTTCAGTATCTCAGGTAAAAAACTGATTAGACTCGACAGTTATAAAAACAACACACTATGCATGCCTGGTACATTTTGAATGTACTTTTCCCTTGCTTATGAGGTCGATAGGGAAGATAGGGTATCTGAACACGTGTGTGGGGCTAAATTGGAAATGAAATTCCATACCTGCTGCCCAGGTGTGAGTATCCAGGCTCTTCCAGGGCTCCAGCTAAATTCTTTGGGTATAGGAGATGGAGTATGAGTTTTATAAGCCTAGTTTGCTTGAGCTTGGCTGGTCCAACACAGAGGCACAGGATGGGACGTGAAGTAAGAGTGACTGTTTGGACATTGCAATGTATGCATGGTGGCAGGCTTCTGTTACATGAGATTAGTTTTAAGCATGCTGAGTAGTGCCACTGAAGGCAAAATGTGTAATTTCAGTTGTTAGAATTCATGTTATGATGAGTTGTCATTCAGAGTTGCATGTAAGGGCGATGGTGAACTCATGAGTCTGCAGGAGCTGTATCATCTGGACCCGTTATCTCCAGCAGCCTACAGCTCACAGGTGGCTTTGAATACTGTGCATCCCTTGCTTCTGTTTCTGTCATTGTTTTCCACCCCTGTGGTGAGGTGGTAGGTGTGACTGATGTAGCTGGAAATGAGAGCTGGTTTCTGAGTGACCTTGGCTCCAGAAAGTGAATTTTGGAAGGGATCCAAAAATACATGCTGTGATGCTTGGTTCTGTGCGTGACATAATGTTAGCCATCAGGTGAGCAGTGCTGTGATCTGGAAAAGGCATGATTTCCCCCACCCTGCGAAACTTGGATTGTTGGAGTTTGAAGAAAAGGTCTGTGAATTTAAAAAGTAAATGTGGGTGCTGTGGAATTCTGCAGTTTAATACTTCTGTTGATGACTTGGAAGAAAGTGTAAAATCATTTCTGGCCAAGTCTGCAGATGATACCAATAGTAAAGGAATAGTAAATATTGAATACGGAAGATTCTAAAATGGAGTAACTTGGTAATTTTTGCTTGCCAATTATGTATTTAGGCTACACTTCTAGGAATAAAAAAAAAATGTTTGAGGACTGAGAGCATGGGAGGGAGGTATCATCCTGGGAATCATTCTCTCTGAAAAAGGCTTGATCATCATTACAGTGAGGTACTACAGTACCACGTCCACTTGTGCTGTGATGAGATAGATGTTGGTGAATTTCAGAGTGCTCCGAAAGATTAAAGGAGTAAAAAAGCCCCCATGATTTTTAGCTCCCATGATTTATATGAAAAGACTATAGAAGTTCACCTGCCTATCTGAGCAAAGGCACGGTTAAGGAATTACTTGATCAAAACCCAGAGGTCCTTATGAAGGTCAAACTTTCTTAGACTGAAGAGCCTATTAACAGAGGTCGTTTTGTAGATGACGTGTAAGTGTCAGTAACACTTGCTCTTCCAGCGCGCGCTCCTGTTCTGAGTGACGTGGGCGAGCAGTTGCCGAGCATCCCTCCACAGGTGGGAGCTGCTGGTCCCCTGGCACTCTCCAGAAGGACGGAGGAGTCCTTCCAGCACATCGCTGTCTTGTCTTAGGATGTTCCTTGGAAATCTCTTATTTTGACCATGGGAATGTGTTGTTTTCTGGTGTGGAGGTTATCGCCTGTTCACAGATGTGGGAGAAAGAGTCAGGCCTCAACTGTCACTTTTTTAGTTCCAGTATTTAAATCCTTGCCTTGCTTTTCTTAGAAAGGGGGCTTATTCTTTTGTGATTGCTCATTTAAAAATGCAAACAAAACCTTTTTATTGATTTGTGTGTATTGGCAGAATTACTGTAATTGCATCAAATGACATAATTGGTGTAAATAGGTATAATGATGTCATTAGCATTTGTGATTGTGACATTTAACAGTGTAATTAAAATGTATAATGACATGGTAAAAGTCCTTATTAAAGTATGCGAGAAAAGCTCCGCAGGTGGACAGAGCATGATTTAAAAAATTCAATATTGCTGTCATTCCTTCATATTCTTTTCAAAACAGCAAAAGCCATTAGGTCACATCAAAACTGATTTTCAAACCCGGAGGTCTAATCCTGCAATGTCTTTCTCCACTGGGTAGGTTTTAGCAGCACCCTCAGTGACTTCAGGGGACCTGTTTTCGGCAGAAAAATCTACTTATACAACTTGTGCACGTTTCTGTTCAAGGCTTTTTGTGGAATATTTCTCCAACAGCTTCAAGTCGCTTTTCTTTGTGGGCAAAGAGGGTTCATAAGGCTGTAGGATAACTCAGGTTGGAAGGGACCTCAGGAGGTTATCACCATTAACCTCCTGCTCAAAGCAATATCATCTATGAGGTTTCATCTCCAAGGATATTTAAAATAGTTTTTAAATTCCCAAATGATGAATTGGTATACTCGGTACCAAGGGGCTTTCATTATATTTACCTAAACGAATCTGTAAATGTATAGGCGGTCCATTTTCAGAGAAGGATGCCGTATGTGTTGTACAAGTCCTTCATCTGCAGGCTTGCGATGACACTTGTAGGCAAAATTATTGATTCTTCAACTCCCTAAGAGCTGTTTTGTGAAGAAAACCTATGACTGATGTCAGTCTGAGTCCTTTGGATGAACATGTGCATGTGGCACATCTTGTGGTACAACTGACCAACGCGGCGCTGAACTGAGAATCACACAGGTGGAGCTGGTTCCTTGTGGTGAGAACGAGCAGGGCTTTGCTTTGATGGCTCCCCTTCCCCTTGAGATTGCGGGTATGGTTGCATGCTCCATTGAAGGGCATCATCTAATAAGACGTTAACTACAAATATTCTCTTGGTTGGAAGCACTGTTTTGTACATATGGTGCAACCACAATCACTCTTACTAAAAGATTTTTTTCTTTGTTTTTCATTGTGTTTCTTGGGGGGGGGGGGGGGGGGGGGGGGGGGGGGGGGGGGGGGGGGGGGGGGGGGGGGGGGGGGGGGGGGGGGGG
>JAVJGI010000064.1:42915711-42945468 GCA_035590275.1 Ibycter americanus | reverse complement strand
TTTTGTCTTGTTTTGCTTCACTATTCTGAGTTTCATTGGTGGATAATTTCTGGAATTGTATGATTCGGTTTGTGAATGTTAGTGTTATACATAAACTGCGCACTGTGGAAAGTATAAAAGAAATCCCCTTTTATATAATTTCCTTAGTTAACTTGTGTGAGGGATGTAGAACCCTGATATATTCCCTCCTGCTGCTGTGCCTGCCTTAATGTTCCAGACTGGGAACAGAATCAGAGCCAGCAGCCAGAAGAGCGAGGGCGTCCTCTGAGTTGGGGAATCTGGATTTTACTCTTTACTCTTACTAATTCAGTGGTGACATTTTGGGAAAGGTTTTTCCATGACTCGGTTTCCCCAGTGACAGAATTGATACTGCTTTCTGAAGAGCTCTCAGATGTGTTTACAAGTTCCAAATGCATTATCTTTGCAGGACAAATTGCAAATTTGAGACGAAATATGTCACTAAACTTTAATTTCCAGTGAATGGGCACCCTGAAGATGAACTTTTTAAGATTATGCTATCCAATAAATTTTAAAGGCTGAAATCCCCCAGGAAATGAAATTAAAGAGGCTGTGGACAATATTGAGTGAAAAGTTATCTGACGTATCAATCTAATATCTATGGACTAATTTTTCATGGTGACCACTTGTAGCTATAGTCATATTTGTGGGTAGCATAATTAATTTATTAATTTTAATTTTTTGACCTATCCAGTGCTTTCTGCAACTTTAATTACAGCCCTGAGGAGCATGCATCTTCCCACACTTGGCAGATGGTCCCATATAGATACTTTTACACCCATGCAAAGACAGCTCTGAAATGATCTGTGAGAGTCTGGGAAACAGTAACTCTTCAGACTCACACGCATGGTCTAGGCTTCGCTGTCTTTCTGCTCACTATTTCCCATCTTTGTTTTTCCAACACTTTGGCTTCACCATTGGTATGGGAGAAGTTAACTTATCAAAAAGAGAAATCAAAATGTGTTGGTATTGGTCAAATGCTTTCTCCCTGTCCATAAGTCTCACTAATTATACTAATTTTATTCCTGAAAGAAGTCTGGCTAGACCATTGTTTAGAACTTCACCTTTTGCATTCATTTTCTGGAGGACTTTTGACAGCATCTGATAGAGCACCTCAAGCTTCTTTTCTGAAATAGATTCCCAATGATCTTTCCCTGCTTTAAAAATAGTCCTTTGTGATTCCAATATCTGGAACATTTAATTGCAGTGTATCAAAACATAACTTGGCAGTTTTGGTCACTTCATGTTTAAAACAAGTTATTCCATGTCAGATCTGCTGGAATCAGTCAAGATACTGACCCAGCTCTGTGACTGCTTGTGCTCAGTGTTGCAGTGGGATCAGTATCTGGCCCTTGTTTAAGGCAGAAGTGTGTTTGGTGGTCTCATGCCAGAGAATAATTTCTAAGTTTGATAGAGCCAATGACTGGTGCAGGATCCTTGGAATATCATAACATACCACTGCATTTGTTGTGAGTCTAAACTTTGCTTTGAAGTCTGTTCCTTGTCCAAAATTTGGTCACTCTGGTTGTATTGATTACAAGTGGCTGAAACAGTTGCTTTGCTCTTGTGCTGATGAATACAGTTAATTCAATCATGGGAATATTTGAGTGTTTACTATTCATAAATTCTTAGGCAAAGGCCAACCACAATATGAATGATATTCTCAACGATTTAATAATGCAAAACATTTTTTCTCACCTAATGTGTTAATAATAGCCTGTGTTGACACCACATGGGGTGACTTCATTCGGAGTGCATGTTCTGTAAGAGGCTCATGTGAAGCTGTCTTACTGTTCTCTGAGAGTAGGTTTGCCACCCCACTTTATTGCATCCAAGATAACACAAGTTCTGTTCAGAAGTATGTATTTTTCAGTTAAAACCTGTTGCAGTTTGAGTTACGGCAGTCAGGCTTCCTTCTCTTTATTCCCAACGGCTTGCCACTACTGGTGTTTGATCCGGATCCCCAGGCTCTCCCTGCCTGTCTCCACGTGATCCGGGTTGCGGGCTATCCCCACCTGTCTCCGCTATGTTGGGCACCACTGACATCGCTCAAAACTTCAAATGTCCCCCAGCACAGCCACGACTGCTGTCACTGCTCATTATACTTAATCTGAAGGTTGACGAGTTTGAGCCTCACACGGGGCACCAATTGTCACAGCACTACAAAACTAGCTGGCTGCAACAAGTCTTTCCCACACAAGGTTCCAAAAATTCATCTACTGTCCGTGCTGTGACTCTTTCCTCCAGAGGCCAGACCACACTGCTCCTCCTCCACCCAGCCCCCCTTCCCACAATCCTCAGAGCTATTTAACTACTTAGTGGGAACGAGCTACAGCTGCACATCATCCATGTCAATCAACTCACTGCCTTGGAGGCAAGGCCACAGCTGCATATTATCAATGCTAATCAACCTGCTGCCTTCATTCCTCTACAAAACCCCACTGTTTTTCTCAGAATATTTTACTTGGTCTGTGACAACACTGCTAAGAATAACAGAATGAATAAATATTACTACCCCAGCAGTGAAAGTCTGAATATGTACTGAATTATTCTTGGAGTATTAAAGAGCAGACCCAAGTAACTGCATTCAAGCCTACCTCTAGAGTTCACTTTATTTCATTATACTTCTGGATTGGAGCAGCAGCATGGAAAACTGTAAGATGTTTATGTTGTATCTATCTTCTATCTAGAGGCTCCTGCTTCAGCTTCTTTAAATTTGAACCTGATGATGTGATACATTAAATTAATGCTCTATGAGTGGGTATAGAAGTTTTTGAGATTTGTAATTTGCAGGACTTCTTTGGCATTAGAAATGCAGGTGATTTTTTTTTTTTATTAAATTCAGTGTAGTTCTCTTTCCATGATGGTCAATTATGTCGATATATTCCATAGGTTTGTTCGCTTTGAGCATAGGAGACATGTTGATACTGTGCTGTGTCTGAATCCACTGACTGCAAAGTATGCAACATTAGATTATTTTGTTTTTAAGCAAATAAATTGTTTTTGAAAGGATCTGTGGTGTCAGATGGTTGATGGAAAGACAGGAAGTGAAATTGCTCAAACCCAGTTGTGTGGAACATGGTGTGACTACTTTGGTGGCTCATCAGGGTCACCCTGTGCTGATTTCCCAGGTACGGTATGGGAGCTTTCCCCATAATTCTGTCCTCTTAGCACTTCCTTGTTAATCTGCATAGACGTGAAGTGGCCGCCCTTCAACCCTGTGCCGGCCATTATGGGGTCTGTCTTGTCCATACCACCACATAGACTTCGCGTGCCAACCTGGCCCACCACTTCCTCAGTGGATTGGGTGTTGTCACCTCCCTCCCTTGTCATTCCTAGTTTAAAGCTCTCCTTACCAGATTGGCCAGCCTGCTGGTAAAGATTCTTTTTCCCCTCTTGCTCATGTGGATCCCATCTCTTCCTAACAGCCCTCAAAGGAGGTCCCGTGGTCATAACAACCAAAAGCCTGTTGCCAATACGAGCTGTACAACTGTTGACCCACAGGACCCATCCACTGGGATATGGAGGGGCTCCCAATTGCCTGAAGCGTGGGTTTATAATAATTTGCAATATTTCCATAGATTCATAGAATGGGTTGGGTTGGAAGGGACCTTAAAGACCATCTCTTTCCAACCCCCTGGACATGGGCAGGGACACCTCTCACCAGACCAGGTTGCTCCAAACCCCATCCAGCCTGGCCTTGAACCCTGCCAGGGATGGGGCGTCCACAACTTCTGTTTTAAAATACTCAACTATGCTTAGAAATTCTTGCCTACCTTTTCTCTAATTCTTGTGAAAGCCTTTTGTGTGTGCTTAAAGGAAATGATCTCTAGTGCATCTTCATGGGAACACTTCCATGGCACAGATCTCTGGCCATTGCTGTCTGTGAGTCATGCTTCTGGTGACTGTTTCTGTGATGAGGCCATGTCATGCAAATGGATTTTCCATATCTGCAGATTCCCAGCAAATGTGAGATGTACAGATGTGGTTGTGTGGTGTACCCACCATCACTGCTTTACCACCTCCAGATACCCAGGAGGCGTCACTTGCTGGGTGGTGAGGCTGACTCTTGATTGTGAACACTACCTGTGAAACGGTTCCCGACGAACTGTGTTTACTATTTCAGCATCGTTCCTAAAGAAAATCCTTATAGCAAACTGCAGCCAAGCGCAAACATGTCAGGATTAGACTGGGCAGCACAAACACCGCGCCTGCCCAACTCCAGCGTGTGAAGCAGCATTGCTATTCTGCTGCCTCACACAGGGCTTCAAACACACACTATTAATTCACTGCCAAACAAAATAAATTTGACAGCAGAGAATGCCCTCTCCAGACTTGCTCCTCTGACACTGGGAAGACTAAACTGTTTGTAAAGACACCTATCACCCACTGACTTCTTTCCCGTGACACCCGCCTGCTCTGTCAAGATGCTTTTTTAATCCTGCCCCTTCAGTCAACGCCTGACATAACTTTTGAGATCTAGTCACTCACATAGTGGTCAGTCATACTTTGATAATGTGTCTGTCATCGTGTTAAAACAGTCATATGGTGACATACTTCATGGGCATGAACATGTTTTAGAGATGAACAAAAAGGATTGGCCTTTAAAAAGAAGCAAGGGTAGCATTTCCTTGCAGTGAAAAGACATATAATTTGAAATAATAGTATGTCAATAGTGCTTATAGGAAATTGTTGTAAAATGGGAATTGCAAAATCAGCCTTTAGCTGGGCAGGACGACTGTGGTGCTTTCTAAAACAGGCCCCTCGTCTGAGTGCAGGTCTGAAAATATTTGTTGCGAAGAGCTGGCGTGGTTGTTGTCAATGCGCTTCCATTAACTGAGCCGCAGCGTTGTCAACGCCGCACAGCACTAGGCTGAATCCTAATTGCATACCTTTTGACTGGTAATATCACATAATTTCAAAATGATTGAGTGAATGGTTATTTCAGATTAGGTGTAAAAGCTTACAGTTGCAATTATATATACGAATCCAGTACTTAACTAACACAGTGCTTTTTTCAGGATGTATGTCTGAATATGCATTATAGATGTAATTTTAAGTGACTCCATTCGTTAAATCACAGATTATCCACTTCTATCCCAAACTATTAAACTATCCAAACTATAGGAGGTCACTGTTAATATAGCAAATAATTAAAAGGGCAGAGTGCTGTAAAGGGGTTTGCTGTCTGAGTGTGATCACTGGACGTCATGCTGTAATTGCTCATTTAACAAATTTAACAAATCCCAAAGCAACTAGAGAGTTTTATTTATTTAGATGTGGATTCTATATTATTTAAAGATGTTTTATTCATGTGATTTTAAACTGATTCATTGAAACCACTACAAAGAGAAACCACAGTTCTTCCTGTAATTTACTCTTTCTTTTTTTTTTCCTCCTAGTTCCATTTGTTATTTGTGGGAAGTTAATATTTCAATTTAAAAAGGGGAATTTTATTACTCTAATTATTGTTTGCTAAGTTACAGAGTTGCTCATAGTTATTTGAATGAGAACTAAATAGTTCTTGTACCATGTCAAAGTTAAAGTATTTCATAATAGTGTATGTAAAGGTGCAACTTAAGATGGTTATAAGGGTGTGTCGAGCAAGGCAGTTAATTTCAGAGTTTGCTTAATTTTCTAAATGCTTCTATTTTCTTAATACATTTATGCTATAATGTCCTCTAAACATATTAAAATGTGTTATCAGTCAGTTAGCAAACCTCCCTAAAGATGTTTGTATTCATGAGGCAAGTGTAAGCAGAACCATAGCTTTATTTCACTTACTCTGCTGCTTTGTTCATTAAGCTAATTACTGTATTCTACATTCCTCTTTTTCATCTAGCTTGTTTCTGGAGCTTGATCCTTTCCCAACCCTGAATCGACTGTTACTGAACAGTTGAAGCTGAACAGGAAGGAATTGCAGGTGTCAACTCACAGTTTACAAATATGACATCTCCTCTGGCATAGCTGGAAATATGAAATATTGATTTATGTGCAGTAAAAGGTCTTATAAAAATGATCACATACACATGAGAGATTAATGCGCTGGAGATCAATAGAAATTTCATTCTTGACGCTAGACTGTCACCTATGGTGAAATGCTAAAATACAGAAATCAATATTATCTATGAAATGTCAAATTTATTATAATTATGAGGATGAAAGCTGGCCAAGTGGCTCCCAAGAGAGAAGGAAGGATAGGTTACTGTGCTGAAGCATCCTTCATGTCCCTTGTTCACTTGCTGCCAATTTGAGAGCAATATTGGTGCAGGGGGTTTTCAGGCATTATGTATCACTGTGCAGTAACAAATTCCTCCTGGAATATTTAACTCTTGAAACTGACAATAACACAAGCGTCTCCGTAGTCAAACGGTTCGCGAGTTTTAGGGGAATACAGTGTCTCGTGTGTGTGCTTATGCGCAAAATGCAGAGACATTTCTCAGCATAGATCATGATCTGATCCCAGCCTGTGGTGCGCTGCTTAGGAAAGCTGGACTTGGGGAGTTACACGACGTTGAGACGATCTTCTTGAAATTTAACGTACTCTCCCTTCTGTCCTTTGCAGTCCTGTGGTGGAGGGAATTTATCTGTTACCAGGCTTTGCATTTTCTATAGTCTTAGCTACCAGCCTGACTCAAAATACTGCCCTTTGGGCCCTACTGCCATGCGATGATTCACTGAAGGGATTTTTTACATGTTTGTGGCAGCCGACCTGCCGCATGTATCAAGTTTACAGAGTCTCCCAAAAACTAACACAAAGCTAAAATGTTATGAACTCGTAAGAAAAGAATAAGAGATTACAGGTTCTTCACATTTTTTTTCCTTTGTTTTGGAGATCTGATGTAAATGGGAACATGCTCAGAGAATATTACTACAAAACGTATGTATGTGAGGAGTCCGTGTCAGTCTGGGATCCCTTCTGATAGTCTGGGAATGTTGTTAGAGATATGATGCCATAGCAAAGCTTCTGAGGTTCAGGCTTCTTGTAGCTGAATCATATCTTCTTTAATAACATGTGTGTTGCATTTTATTTCTGTTGCATAAGGTATTTGATTTCACTTATCCAGTGTTAGCCATGTAAAAAAATTCCCTTTACATTCCTTTTCTACCCTGTACCTCTTCGGTGCTTCTGTTCTGCTTTTACACCTAACCAGCCAAAACATTCTCCTAAGTGTCTTTATTTCCCACTAGAGTTTTGTGCTCCATGAGAAGACCTTCTACCTCTCACATACCACAGGTAACATCCTTGAACCCTTTTTGAACGGCTGTTGTGTATAATGAGTTTCTCTTTATTTTTATGGCCTTTCCCCTACTTTTCTTATTTCAGTATTACTCTCTAGATGGGAAGGTGAGAATACTGCACACTTACCATAATGTGATCTTGGCTACTGGTGCCTTTATCTTTGAAAGAAAAAAATTCTTTTGGCTTATCAATGTTTCCTTTTCCCAATCTGTCATGCACACAGTTCTGATCTTGTCTGCTTTGCTTATGGCTTTTTTGGGGGCAGAAAACTGGTATTGTCATGTATCAGTAAAGGAATAGACCTGCTACTGCAGAAGTGGTAATAAATTTGGGTTAGAGCAAGACCTGAATTTGCCTGTACTCTTTTAATTGGCAAATAGCCTTTGAAATTTCGATGTGTATATATATATTAATATTCGGAGAAAGAAAACTGCTACAAATACCAGCGCAAAAGAACATTGTGTATTACCGCACTGCTCGTCTGCAAGTGACACCTATAGTCATGAAGGCAGAGCTCCTTCTGAGTTAATGGACTCCTGGAAAGGACAAGTCCTGCTTTCCTACTACTTTTATGTGCTGCAAATTAATTGGCAGAAAAAATATTGCTTGGTCCTCCTGAGAAATGGGCTTTGAACTAGAAAAAGTAGTTAATGCTTTGTTTTTTTTTGTTGTAAAAAAGAAAACAATTATTCATGAAGAACAAGGTAGTGGATCACAGTTGCTTGCCTGGGCAGCACGGTTTGTTACCTGTGTTAGTCCAAAGATTTGAAGTTGACATTGAAGTCTTTTTACCCCATTTTACAGAGGATAAAATTGATTTACAAGGAGATTCGTGCCAATTAAAAAAAAAATACTCTGAATTTAGTTGTCCAACTTCAGACAGTTTGAGTCCAACTTTCAGGGATGTTGTTTCCAAGAAGAGTTGTGAAAAACATGAACCCAGATAAGGTTCTGGGCTTTTAGTATAGGTGCACATCAACAGAGACTGAAATAACTTCTACTCTTAGGGCTTTTATTGAATGCAAATGTGTCTGTTTGGAAGGAATAAGAGTGTAACAGAGCAGTGAGACAGAACCCGCATCTTCCATGCTGTGTCTCAACATGGTGAGACCTCATGGTAAGAATTGTTCTGGGAAAGGATGGTTCAAAAAATAAAGATACTTCTCTTCAAAGGGTGCCTGTGGCCGTTACACGCCTGCCCGATATCCTCAATGAGGAGGATTCAGCTACTGCTGTTAAAACTGAATGGACTAAACAGATGATTACAGTGAGAAAAAAAGAATTCTTTATCGCCTTTAATTGCTAAATGATTTGTTATTCATACATCATTCATTTCATAATACTTTCCTTTTCCAGAACCTTTGCATTTTAATGCGTTTCTAGTTAAGGAAACGTGTAGATGAAGTTTACTTCTCTTTGTAATACATGCTTCTTTTTTTTCTTTCTTCTCTTTTTTTTTTTTTTTTTTTTTTACTTGTGGGAAGAGGCAGAGGCGGAAGAAAAAGATTTTTTTTATTACACTGTAGCATTTACACAGTTTTTCTAAATAGAGATTTGGGGAGATTTTTCACCTTTTTCCCAGCTTCTTAAGGTTTTCTGTACCTCAAGTAGCCAAAGCAGTTCAAGTTAATACTTAATGCAACACACTTTAAGAGATAGGCATTTCTTCCAGTCAGGTCTCAATTAAGAGATAAAAGACAAAAAGTGCAAAGCACTTGATAAAGCTCAGAATACAAGGACCGGCATGGAAGTGCTTGAAGCTGTCCATAGCGATAACTGGATAGTCAGCTGGAATCTTCTTGAAATGAAGTGGGTGCTCTAACTTATCAAATTCCACATATGGGGAAATTATTGGTGCCCACAGGGGTGATTAACACTAACTCAGTGGGTCAGAAACAAGCTGGGATAAAGGTGAAAACTGTATCTGACTATCAACACCAAATACATCCATTTAGAGAAAGATAGTGGTATTTTTTTTGCCTCTCTATATATCTTCAGTTGTGCAGGTTGTCAGGGTAGTCACACAGTAGAAGCTGCATATATAGAGTGTGCTGTATAATGTGCAAATTGCAGTGCACATTAAAATGTAATCTATTTTAATAAGTCATATTAAGATTACATTTTAGATAATTGTGTGTTTATCTTATACAACAAATATTTGCCCTGCTGTATATATTCTCTGTCTCTGTCACTCTCTCTCTCTTTAAATTACAAGTACTAGCACCAAAAGAGAAAACAACATAACATTTAACTGATATAATGAAACAATCAGCTGAAGCTCGGGTAATCAAACATAGGAGGTGATGTTTGGCTCGAAAGTCACCACATCACCACCAAGATCCCTGCAGCAGCAAGGAGCTGCGGTTCCCCTTCATCCCGACAGCAAGTCCATGGGTAACGAATGGATCTTGGGGCTGGGTTGGGCTCACTGAGGTTGGTCAAGAATGCAGGGTCCAAGATGATCCCCATTGTAAGCAGTATGATTAAGAACAGTCATAGTCACGGTGTGGATTCCTTGCCCTGGGTCTGAGGGCTTTTGGTGGCCCCTTCAGGTGTTCCCATCCCACAGGCAGCGCAGGGCTGCATGGCCCCCTCGTGAGCAGCCCCCAGGCACCTTCCTCCTCCTCCCCATGCTGCCCCTTACAGTCCTGCAGAATCTACCAAACGATCATACTGTCTGCCTTCAAATCCTTCCTTAAAGGTCACCTCTGCCGTGATTCCTACAAAAAAATTGGCAGTTGGGAGGCAGCTACTGTGCCGAGACCACCGCTGCTACACTGATCATCACCCTTGCCTGGCTTCTCCCTGCTCCTCGTCTCCTGTGCTCCATCACTGGGAGTTAGGCTGCCGGTTTTGGGGAGTCAGTGCTCTTTGTGGTATGGTTTATACAATAGCTGGGGTAGGAGAGCTCAACCCTCTAGCTGTCACTACTGAAATAAACATACATAAGAGAGAGGTCCTGTTAACGGGACGCCTGGATTAAGACAGTATTTGATGCTCAGTTGTGAAATTATTTGAGTACGGATTCAGGAGTAGTATTATTTGGGTGTCTGTTTCAGGCTTTTGTGGTTTACTCACCACCTCATTCCTAGCATTTTTCTGGTTACTGTTGCTCACTGTCTTTTTGTCTCCTGAAAGCTGCAAAACTGTTTGAGGTTTTTATTAGCTGTATTAGTAAGACAGGAGTTGATTAGGAGTTGATACCTGCAGTATGTTTCAAAGGTGATTAGAACAGTGACTGTACTACAGCAAAGCCGTGGTCTGGATAGTCTTTCAAAATGGTATTACTCCCATAGCTAAAATCATTAATGTATAGTAAGTTGGCAGTGTTTGGTTTTTATTTCTGGTCAGCAGAAGGTGAGAATTCAAATAAAAAGATTCATGGATATCAGTTGCTGGAATATTCAACTGCTTGTTTCTTCTTGCCAGAACTGTTGCAAATCCTGGATGCCCATCACAGCTGGGGCTGTGGCAAGTGTCTTTGTTTTGCACATACACTGTAAGGGTTGTTTGTTCAACCTTAGAGCCCATCACCCTTATTTGTTTATTCCATGAGCAGTTTTTTTTTTCATTTCTGATAGATCTTTTCCTACTTTCTCAAGTACACGGTAATTTCAAACCTAGTATTTGCTCAGCTGACAGAAATTTAATTGATGACTGAAAATAAGACTAAGTATAAGCATTTCTTTTATAAGAAAGTGTTCAGGAACAATCAGATGAACAATGGTGTCAGCAATAAAACTTTGAGTGAAATTGGACTGGCACTGGCTGACCCTGGCTGTAATCTTTGTTCTTGCGTATTGGACTTAATGTCAATAGGTTAGTCATGGTGACATCCTTCAGCCTTGAGAATTGAGGGCACCAAGCGTCTTCTTCCCTGGCCACAAACAAACTAACAACTTCAAATGCCTCTTAACCTTCATCTCCATGAGCTTCAAAGGATCAGCATGAGATGCATCTTCATCCCTCATAACAGCAGAAATCCAAGGACAATATGATCAGTAGGCTCACGGGCTGTGCCTCTTCTGGAAATGTCTTCTTTTATTCCCCTTCCCTTAAAAAGTAAGCAGATGGGAAGACAGCATTTTGGTGTAAACCCTTATTTCCTGCAGGTATTTATACCTATGATAAAGTAGATCCAAATTACTGATGTGAAAAATGTCTGGTAAGACTAAGATCTCACTTGGAGTATTTTTTTACATTTGTTTTCTATTTATTGCTTAGAGTCAATAAGGGAACATTTTGGTACCCGTAACCTTTTCCTCTTTTCGTGTGGTTTTTTTTTGGTTTTTTTTTTTTCCATTTTCCTTTAGTGCTTTCTTTTTTTTTGCTGTGAAAACTGCACATAAAAAAACCAATGTTAAAGCAGTGCTAGGTTTGAATAATTTATAATTTCTGAGTCAGGATGTTCAGAGTGTAAGATGACCACCTAACACTTGTGCACTTTATTTCTGTTCATTAACACTGCATCATTAACTCTGTTCCCCCATTAAAAAGAGATGCTGTAATTTGCCAGAGGTAGTGAGAAAGCAGAGGAACAGATACTGTCTGTCCAACAGCAGCATTAACGTGGAGTGGTAGAGGGGACTAATACTAACTGCTGCCTGGGATGGGGGTAAGGCTGTTAGGAAATGCAGTTACGCTAAGGGTACTTTCTAGTAGTTGCTTAATATTCCGTGGAGGTGTTCCGTGTGGCTTGGGCTGTTGCCTGGGGAAATACCATTCACTCCCTTGAAAAAAGAGGAAATGTCTACAGCATGTTATACTCTAAGAAAAGTAAACTCTTAGTAAAGTAAAGGTTAATCAAAGTTGTGTCTTGCTAAAAGCAACTTTCAAGCTTAATTGTGCTCCTTGCATATGTGGCCAGAGGCTGCATAAATCCAAGAACAATCAGTAATATTGCAGGTATTAAAGTGACCATGTTCATTGCTTGTTGCCAGTTGTTTTTACCCAGTGGATTCAGTTTCCAGCTGCTCAGTGATGCTTCCAGTTATTCTTCAGACAACTCTAAGTCAGCTGTGACCCAGCTATGGCTGCAGCTTCTTACCTGCCCATAATGACCGGCCTGTTGGAAATGCCCATGTCTCGCCCCTGGCCTCAGGACACAAGTATTCCTTGGAAGACCTGGACCAGAACAGACTGTCTGATAAACCTGCACATCCCCTGAGCACTTCTCTTGCAAAAAACCTTTTGCGAACTGACTTGTACAACACTTGAGTTGCAAGTCCAGATGCATCTCAGTCCAAGTTCTGATGGTCAAGAACACGAGAAAAGCAGTGGGAATTGACTTCAGAGGTAATAGTATGGCATGGACGAGAATGAGGGTGAAAACTTGAGTGCTGCTGAAGATGAAATTCATTGAACAGAACTTTTTTAGCTTTTATCTAAGTCATTTCAGATTGAAGGGAACAGCAGAAATCTCTGACTGAGCCATCAGGGTTTGGTTCTCTGTTTGGACAAGAGGTACCAAACAGCAAAGTCCTTCAGCTTCTCCCTGCTGTCACTAATTACCATCTTGTAAGTATGTGACATTCATTTAAGCAGTAGACTTTCTGGATCATCAGGGTCTTCCGGTGCCATGCTGGGGCATGCAGCGTGAGACCTGAAGCCCATGCTGGACCTTCTCTCTAGACTACTGTGTGCCAGCAACTTCTCTGGGCAGCTGCTTCCCTGGCAAAGCACTGGAAGCAGCTCTTTCCTCATCACTCCTGTGAAGTATTTGAGATGTTTGAATCTGTTTGAGAAAACCACTGTGCTGTTTCCAGCCTGCGTTAGTGAAATGAAGGAGGGACAAAAGAGGTAGTAAGCATCTCCTGGGGTGTGGTAGCTTTGCCATTTATTGCTCTGACACAGGTTGCAGATTTGAGAGTTGCCTGCTCTCTCCAGAGCCTTGGTCCAGGCTGTGTGCAGAGAGGGAATCTCATCCTAAGTTAGGCATGGTTCTGTCCTCAGCTTTTGTTTCTCAGGTTGGCAACTATTGCTGAAATCACTGAAAATTAGCATAAGGAATATCCCTGGAAAGAGGGAGGAATGGTCATTTGTTAAACACCAGCTTTTCCTGGCCAAAGGAAGGCTATACCCTGTTACACTGTCTTAATTATATTTATTATTTCAAGTGGTATGGACTGCCACTTCTAACATCACAGCTATTATAGCAGTCTACACAGGCTTTTCTTTTTCTTTTTAAGGCACAGGACAGAAAGACAACTCACATTCCAGGGCCTGTTTGATAGCATGCCACAACTTGAGTTAAGCAGGTGGCAGGGTGAAATATAAAAGGCTTGCTAAACAAAGAATTTTTATTTCCTGGTTTGTGCCTGCAGGGGAGGAATTATGAAAGCAAACCTGACAGCCAAAGAGCATCCAGAATTTTTAAATGAACGGTTTTATTGTTCTTTTGTAAAGCTATGCAGATTAATTACGGTTTACAAATAAAAGGGTTTTTTTTGCAATGATGAACCGTTAAAAAAAATAACAAATGACAAAATGGTTCATTAATACCTTAAGAAACTGGTGTCTAAAGCTGCCCGAATAAACTGTCTTCGTCCACTTGACTCTAGTCAGGGCACTCTGCGAGCAGCAAAGCTTGGTTAGAGCACACGCTTTTTAATCTAAGGCAGTGTGAAATGACATACAAATGGTAGCAGCTTCATTTTCCTGGGAGGCAAAATGGTTTTGCTTGGACTGCTGAACAACGGCCTTATCAGTGTGTGCGGGTTTGGGGTGACCCCACGCTGAAGGCTCCCAAGCCTTTGCTTCGTTTCCTTTGATAACAGCCAAATAGGCAAACCACCAGCTGCACCGCAGTCTCTTGTTTTGAAACCGCACTGCTTAAGCAATAAGCACCCCTTGCATTTCTGAAATTAATAAAGTTAGTTTGAACCTCAAATGTCACTTATTTGCTTTCCTGTTTTCATAGGTGATTTCACTAAGCAGAAGCACTTGCTAATCCTGCATTCACATAGATAGAAGGTCAAAGTTGGTCAGTGAGCCAAGAAATACCATATCAGGGTTTCTTTCCTCTCCAATTGAAAGAGGTATAAATTGTGGAATTAGTGTATTGATTGAAGGCTACAACTTCAAGCAATCAGTTTTTCTGGCTTGACAAGATTATTTTATCCTACTTTTCTTTTATTATTATGTGTTGTATTTGAGTCATCCTTCAGGCAGATGAAGTGACAGCTTGATTTAACTCAATAAAATCCACCAGTTAGGAAACCTACTGAGCCGAACAAAAGATGAAAACGACTGCAAGGGGAAGGTGCACAGTTAGTGTAAGCAAGCATAGCATGCTGAAAGAAGACAATATTAACTGAAATTATGCTCTAATCAATGCATTTCTATGGAAACTTGGGAGAAATTTGTAAGACCTTCGTGCTGGGCCAGTGAACAGATAATGCTGGCTTTCTTATAAAAAAGTAAAAATAAAATTTCTGCAGCTGAGTACTGAAAACAATACTTTCATCGTAGCTGTGCTTTTGTGTAATTGCAAAGACTAGGATACTGTTGTTTTTCTGACAAATCTGAAAGGAGGTGCTTAACCAGGAGTTTATAATTGTGTGGTAATTAAAACAATATCAAGTCTTTGGACAGTAGGTCTTTGCTTCGTTAGGTATTAATAAACGCAAGCTTGTTCTGTGTGTGTTGCAGACACAGGACTGTGAGCTGAGCTCGTAGGAGGGCAAGGGGGTGGAGGAGGAGAGCAACTGAGGCCCAGATAAATGACACCTTTTTCATTTCATCTGCATGGGAAATAGGTAATGCGCTGTACAGTGGAGATCGTAACGTGTTACAGAAAAGTGGAAACTTGCTGAAGTGAGTCTCTGAAATCATCCGTGTTGGCTGTTGGTGCGAAGATGGAGGTGGCGAAGGTGTAGCAAACAACATTACCAGTAAAATATGGTACAGGTGTTGCATCTGGATTTCAGTGGTGCAGCCATATCTACTCACTGATGTTGGTTTCTCAGTAGATGTGATTGGGAAAAATACTGTACTGACGTTTAAAAAATAATGTCAGTGCATTATTATTAGGAAGACAAAGTACAAGAGGGTAACTTGCGATGTGTTAGTTTTCCAATTGTTTAGTCCTAGTTCTAATCATGCTGCTTTCTCCTCCATCCATCGGAAGCCCCCAGGTCTCCTCTGACTAATATTGTGTTAGCTGTACTGTTCCCTCAGTATTTTTTTCCTGCTTTGGTGGAGACCTGCCACTGATCCCTTATCAGCAAGGTAAGTGAATCCTTTCAAATGGGACAGTGGGAACCATGTCATTCTGGTTTCCGTCGTTTCTGTGGAAATAATGGTTTAGTTATGTTCATCGCCTGTGCACTGGTACTGAACAGTACCTAGTGAGACACTGAGTGTAAATATAGCAACTTTTTGGTTCTCCACGCTGTCTATTAAGTGAGCGTATAGAGCACAATAAATCTGAATTGTAGTACCTTGTCCTATCCTGGTGGGTTTCCTAGGCTGTTGATACTTCCCTTAGCAATTGGCCTAGATTTCCTTTGGGACAATGTTACTGTTTGTTTTTTTCTTTAAAGAGCTTCACCCAGAAGCAGGAAAACACAGTTCTAACTGTGAAGACGTCACCAGTGTTTTACTCCTCCCCAGCCGGAGGGAAGGTGCAGTCCGGCAGCAGGAGCAGGTGGGTTCATCCTTCACAGGGCGTGAGTATGCGATGGCACAGAGGGGGCTTAATGTCCTACATGATGAGGCAAAGGCTTCTTGGCGCGAGGGGCTGGAGGAAAGCAGCTGGGGGTTCTGCTGAGGGGTGGGCATCTCTGAGAGAAAGGCTGGTGGGGACCTGCAGGCACAAAGCAAGAGTCGGTGCCTTGTCTCGCAGTCATGCAGTGGTGTTGCACCGGGGTCAGCATCGCTGGGTGATGCCTTTGCCTTGCTGCCTTGCCAGTGTCTGCGTAAAGGAAGGTGGTGTTAGCAGCCCACTTGGGTGAGTCCAGGGAGGAGGACCTCTTCAGAGTCTGCCCTTCCCTTCCTGAAAGCCTCAAATACCATATTTTGGTCATTATCTTATTTGGGTGATGAGCTCAAGATTAAAACGATCAATGCTATTTCGTAAATAATCTCTTGCTATGTTACCTTATAGGGCCATTTGATTTGCTGGTAGGTTTTGGGTGGGTTTTATTTTTCCACTTAGAAGAATATTTTGTATATGTGCAGTCTGCAGTGTTCATGTGTGTTAGAATTGCTTTTAAAGTTGCATCTCATAGTATATAAATATATATAAAATCCTATGCTTTAAACAGCATTCCCGTGACTTGCAACAATTGTAGACCAGTTGTATAACGTTAATGTACTTTGTCTGACTCTATTGAAAATAATGTCTGGATTCACACTTTTCCTGCCTGTTCCATTTAAGTTAATGCCATTAAGGTGATGTAAAAGCGTTAAACTGATGTAAAAGGAAAAGGACATCTCCCATTTAAGGTTTCATGTGAAAGACCGGACTGCTGCATGATTACTTTAAAAAACATGATTTGTAACTTCTAGGGGAGTTAAGACCATGCATTAACATTCATTAACTTGTGTGTAATTTCTCCCACCCAACATTTCTTTACCATTTAAAATTGTTTTCATCTTTCTGAGGAAGAGCACATATTGTCATGATCTCCTTAAACTGCAGTTTGGTAAATGACTTGTTTAAATTTAAGGAAAAGAGGTTGTTGATAAGTATAGTTTTCTAATACTCTTCCTCAGCTGTCATTTACTTTGACTAAATTTATTTAAACCACCTTAACCTTTCAGAGAAAGGCCAGGAGATGTTTAAAAGAATAATATGTGTCTGACATTTTGGTTTACCAAAAGGACACTATCATAATTCTGTAGTGCCTCTGTTAAAAATAAGCTAAGAAAAGGAAACTAAAATCTCTTTTTCTTTCTGCTTAATTTTGAAAGAATGGAAGGAAATTTGATTGATAGTTGCATTAGAAAGTGACCTGCAACGGTAATCACCAGGTGCATTGATTTGTCACTGCACCAAGATGTGTTGAGCATCTTCCACATACAGGTAGTCTTTCCCTCTCTAATAAACACCTGAGTGTTTTATTACCAAAGCATGGTTTTTTGTGTGTTCTTTCTGGTACTGACCATCGACTTCTCCTGCAGCTCCTGCCTTGGCATGGCACTGCCAGACACCACCTCATGCTGTGTCACAGCGTCAAGCGAAGACTGGCTAGGTGTGGGCTGAGCATGGTTCTGATCAGGTAAGGTGATTTTAAAAATACTTGATGGGGTTTTCATATTATTTCATTATAAATGCTCTTTGCTTTCTATTTTCGTATACATTATGATTGATTTGTGTAACCTAGAATTGTGAAAAGCAGGATGGAGAGCCTAAGTGCCCACCTGTGGTTTGCAGAGCAGTGTAACCAGGTGACTCTCCACTGGAGCTCGCGAAGCAGCTTGTTTTGCAGGAGACCCAGAGGCAGCTGGTTTGTCTTCTCTTAGGTTAGAAATGTCTTCGACTTTGGCATGGAAAATACAAACATAGGCCAATTTTAACATAATTCTGTCTTGCTTTCAGAGTGTTTCCTCTTTCCAGCCATTTCTATTTAAACATCTCAAGGTCTCATGAGTCTATTGTCAAAAATCTTTGTAAGTTAAAGAAATATTTTTCTGATTATTAGTGATTCAGAGTTACAGAGCTTCTTTCACACATGTTGTTGTTCTCAGACTGTGAATTACAGTTACGTATCAGCGGACAACACAAGTACAAAAGTTTTACACATTGTAGTTTTGTCATCCAGTGAATTCAGGTGCAAAGATACCCGGTAGTTTCAATTAAATCCACTGTTTTCACTGTTTTTCCACAGGTCTGGCAAACATGTCTGAATTTTAGCACTAGACGAAGTGGTCAAATAGGAAACAAGACATTGCCATGTATGTGACTTTATTGTTGTGTTTCATTATTATTATCATAGGGCTTGTGAGAACTACGTGGCCAGCCTGGTTGTTCTGAAGTGCTGTCATAGGAGAAGATGCAGGAGAGAGGAGTCTAATACACACTTCCAGCCAGTTTCCTCAGTTTGTGCTGGGTGTATATTTGTTGATGGGTTACAAAAGAGACCCAAACATGACTTTATTATTTATTATTGTGGGAAACCACCAGATTTATCTTTGCTTGATGATACCGCTATTGGCAAGTGACAGCTGTATTTGGCAATCAGAGAGGAACCTGGAGCTTACTGCAGTGTGACTTTATCAAGGGTTTTCAGACCCTGGTCAGTAATCACATACTCTTTTTGTCACCCTCTGTGCATAGCGGCAAAAGCAATCTTGCTTCTAGTTATACATCATTCCTTCAGAAACAGCTGCAGCAAACACTGGCATGCAGAACAGCTGGCTGTGCTTGAAGCTTTTTGGTGCGACTCAGGTGGAGTGTGAATAAGCAGGGGTGATGAGGAATACGTAAGTGTTTTGAGCTTTGTGGCCCATAACTATATAGAACTGATAAAGGTTCGAAGGTATTGTTTTCATTTTTAAGAAGTGATTAGGTGGTAGGGGATACTAACTTGCAAATAATCAGTGAAATACTGCCTTTTGTTTGAACTGATTGTTGTCTTCTTGGTGCGATGAACTTTTTAAGCCCTGCTGCTCCAAGGGCACGTAGTATTTTGATTGTATTGTACTCTTTGGTGGGAGATTTTATTTTTCATTTCTTTATAACATCCAAAAGGCACCGTGATGTCAAAGTCATATATCCTGTCCCACACTAGCATTCACATTATTAGTATTATTTAATTTCTACAATAAAACTGGGATAATGAATTCTTTACAGGGTGACTGCTTCATGATGCTCAAGTTCTCCCCTCTCTCCCTGGATGGAACAATAATCCTGCTTGGCTGCAGATCCCTGGTCAGCAGGTGTTCGTTTAATGGACGCACTATTTTGCAGTAAACTAAGACTTCATCAGGTGTTCTAACCTTTCCACTAATAAGATGCAAAAGGTAACAAAATTCGTAACTCCACGACAAAAAATTCGTTATAACGGCATGTCTATATGCTTTTTGTTCACTCTAACATACCAATATATTCATTTGTGGAGGGCCACCAAGGAGGTTCAGGGCTGGAGCACTTGTCCTGTGAGGACAGGCTGGGGAAGCCTGGCTTGGTTAGCCTAGAGAAGACACACCTTTGGGGCAGCTAAACAGCAGTCCTGCCTGTACGTGCAGGGAGGTTATCAAGAGGATGGAGCCAGGCTTTTCGCAGCGGTGCGTGGCAGGAGAATGAGAGGCAGTGGGCATAAGCTGAAATAGGAGAGGTTCAGACTGGATGTAAAGCAAACTCATTGCAATGGGAGGACAGCAAAGGAGTAGAACAGGTTGCTCAGAGGTGTCCATCTTTGAAAGTTTTCAAGCCCAGGCTGGCTGAATCCCTGGTCTGATGCAGTCACTGACCTGGCTGTCCACAGGAATTGGACCAGGTGACCTGCGGAGGTCCTTTTCAACCTGGATTATTTTATGATGCTCATTGATTCTTTAAAGTGTATAAATGATTACATTGATAGTATTTGAAACCAGGCATAGAAAATTAATATTTTTTTGACTGATGATTTTGGAAAGAAGTTTGGATGCATCAGATATATCTACACTTGACAATTGTGTCTGCATAATGCAGGCATACTCAAGCTACTAGAGCCCTGGGCTGTAAAGTAGTAATGGTGCAGGTCAGCTCTGCATAAGCATATTGGTTCTGGGCGGGTGTGCATAGTTTCAGTAAGTTAGGAATAAGATTTTCCATTTTTTCTAGGAAAAAATGGAGACAGTTTGCACAGCTTGTTTTAGTCGCCTCTTTCTTGAGGCTTGCAGGTAGGGGTGGACTCTCCAAGTTCAGTTTGACTGTCATTTTGATTGCCCCTTGTCATTTGTGGGTGTAAAAGGAGCTGGTCTCAGGTTTTGGATTTATTGAGAGAGATAATTTACATGATGATGTGCCATGCCCTTGTCCATCTTCTTGTTTTGTGCGATGTGGCCAGAGTGCATAAATAACGTTATCTTGAATGTGCTTCAACCCTGTATTTGTAGAATTCGAGGTGTCTGTTTTCAAGTGATTAAAATCCTCTTTTTCTTAGCCCCCTCCCTTCCCCACCAAGATGAAAAGCAAACCCAAAACTTTTTAAATACTCACCACCGACATGGAAGACTAGAAAGTAGATTTCTTATGCATGGCAACCCTGTGTTCTTCTCACAAAGCCAAGGTTGCTCTCTTCAGCTGTGAAGACCCAGTTGGGCTGCCCAGGGTGGGGGTGACTGGCAGAGCCTGCGCGGTCCTGCACCGTCCCTTTGCTGATGACACTCTGCCAGGCAGGGATGTGGCACTTGCCTCTTGCTGACTGTGCCAGCCTGGGTGCACAGACACAGGTACTGCTACTATTCCTACATACACAAACCTAGATTGTGCTGGTATAAGCCTTTTATGCCTTTTCTCTGTAGTTATTCTACTTTGATAACACCGCGGGAAGTTCGTTCTTTGGTTCTTGTAGAGAAATGTGGGGTACTACCTCTGTCCAATGTATCTACCTTCAGGTAACACCATTAGCTCCTCTGCTCCACCAGCATGATGAAGGTCTACAACACCCCACGCAGTGAGCATAGAAACGGCTTCAAATACAATTAGTAATTTCTGCAAAAAATGTTTTCTTCTATTAAATATGGGGATTAAAAAAATCTTTGAAATGTATTAATGCATGGATACAAAATTACAGAAATCAAAGTCTTCAAACTTGAGACCACGACTGGAGTTACACTCTTGCCCTCCCGCCCTTCCCAAAAGTCGTGTGAATTAAGGACAGTGTCAGCTGTGACTTTGCATTTCCCTGCTTTTGTCAGTTTGTGTCACAACCTTAGCATTATTTAAATGAACTTTTTTTCTTTGTATTTAATATTCATATTCAGGTATTCAAGCCATAATTTCTGTTAGTAAAAATGACATTTTGTAAAGTTCATTATTTTTTTGCAGAGAAAATCTCATGCACTTCAAAAAATAGACATTAAATAATGGAACGGCAGTGTCTCCAGGCTAGCAGTCATCCCAACAGTTTGTCATTTCAATACCTGGATACCTGTGAAAAGGATAATACCTTCGATAATACCTAGGTTATTTAGCCTGACCTGGCTGCCTGACTACCTGGGAACTGCATACATCAGTGTGAGCTGCATCCCCGCATCTTAGTAGGTCCTCAGCATCCCATGAGTACCCTGTTTCTTGTGACACTTTTGCATGGCATTTTCAAGATGCACCATGAAAACCTCTGTCACGTTTGTCTCCAGCTTCGGTGTCATGAATGTACAGCCCAGTGTGGGCTTGGCGAGCTCTCTCATCGGCAGAGCCCTTCCCGGCAAGCAGTGCCTCCCCGCTGCGGTTTGTAGGTGACATACATGAGCCAGTACACGTAGGTGAGGACCTTGGGACTCCAGCTATTGTAAAATGAATTTTATTATTAATAACTTTTATCATGGAGAGGAAAGGGAAAGAACCAAATAACTTAAGATACAAGGGAGAGGTGGACTAGAGGGGCACGTTTGTGTTGTCTACAGGCTCTTCCAGAAGTCCCCCATGCAGCAGGGTGGCCGTTTGGACATTGTGGCTGGTGTTCCCTTTTGTTCATCTTGTAGCGAAGTATATATAAAAACTCAAAAGGAAAGAGGTGTGCCACCATTTATTTTTAGATGACATTGCCCCTCTTCGGAAGAAGATTATGTTCGCAAAGGAAAGTCTCCTTTTGTACATTTATCTCAGCATTAGTTTGAAAAAAGGGACAGAAAAAGGCAGGTTTTGCGTATTTGCGTAATATTTTTTGAACAAATTGTAATATAGAATCTACTCCTGTTGGGAAGACCATAAATGTACCCGTGGCCTGTTTTCAGTTTGTTAGAAACCTTTGCTCTGTACTTCTGTTTATTTGTTTGGTTTTGTTTGTTCTTACCCCCTTTTTTTTGTGGTTTGATAGCTGTGGATGCCAGGTGAGACCAGCACACCCAGATGCTGCTTTTGTAACTGTTCCTTATTTTTCTGCAGCCTGCAGTGCACTGAGCTCCAGAGCCGCTCTCCTGAGCCTGCATCATCCTGAGATGCTGCAACTTTGTCAAGCATGTAATCCCACCGCCTGAACATCTGACTCTGTGCAAGCACTTTTATGTTTCCCCTCTCAGAAGCAGCTAGCAGGTCAGTACCTCCTTCAGTATTTCCTTAGCAAAGCCATTCCAGGTCCTGAAAACACGGCTGCGTGCACACCAGCTTGAGGTGCAATGCAATGGAGAGCAGGCGCGCTGAGTGGGATGCTGCTGTGTGAGGCATCTCTCTGTGATGCTATGAAGCAAACAAGGAAGGTTTCAGCAAATCCTTTATTTTGTAACTAGAAACAGTCCAACCAGCATGTAAAGACTGATATTTGGAAGTCACTTCCTTTACAGGAACACAATCAGAAGGAAAATAAAATCTGCAATACTTTTTTAGGGTCCATTACACAGATCCCTTACCTAAAATAGTAATTCACAGCGTATGGCAGGCAGATATGAAAAACCACTAAATATGAGGAAACTTAAAACATTCCTGGTATTATCAAAACAGAGAGTGCATTTAGCCTACAGGTAAGTGGAGTAAACTTTGTTGATGTCATTGGAGCTGATCATACAATTCTAAACTGAATTTGGTTAGAAATGTTACGTTAATACTTAATTGTCTTAAGTCATTCTGTGCTTTAAATATCTTTAGATTTAGGTTCACTTTTAAAAATAATTTATGAATTTGAAGAATTAAAAGCTTGTTTGGCTGTGAGCTATTCCGGTCTCTCAAGGGCAGGTATTTAAGATCGCATGATAGTGTATTTTATTAGTTTGATTGATTGATTGGGTTAGTGAGTGATATAGTTCTGAAAGGTGCTAGTTGTCTGAATAAATAAGGATTTCTGACAAATGCAACAAACATACATGTTAAGTTTTCCTTCTCTTCTCCAGTACTACATTAGGAATCCGATCTTTTTCTGTCTTGAGATAATTTAATCTTTTGTGTCCATTGTTTTTGACAGACCATAACAACTCCTCGAAACTATTGTACTTTCTTCTGATACAACCATCTTTAGGCAAGAACATTATATTCATGTATTGCTTGGCCTTCAAAAATGTTGGCAAATATCAAGTAAATGCTTGCTTAAAGCCATATTTCTAGGAATGATAGCTTCAGTTCATTCTTTCTGTAGCTCTTGGTAATTCCTAAGGAAGCCTCAAGGTAATGAATATACATTCTCCAGCTTCTTCTAGTATCAAGGAGTGCCAAAAGCATGATTTCATGCACTGGTAGTATTTTCTGGTCAAGTCCCCAGGCACCAACTCCAAAAGTACCACATCAATTAATGCCCTGTAACATTGTTGTGACAATAAATATCCTGCTTTTGAGAAGAACACCACCACCACCACCACCCCCCGCCCAAACCACATGGAGAATGAATATGAATTAATTGTAAAATCTGCATACTACAAAAGAAAGTCAAATGCTGTATGTGTCAAATGTAGGTATCAAATAAGGCAGGATGTTTCGTGAGAGCTGAGTAAACTGTCTTAACTTTAGGTGAAACCTTAGATTTTTTTTCTTTAGCATTCAAAATTTCTTCTTCTGTTTTTTTTCTCCTGTTACTCAGGGAAAATAAGTAGAGTAGTCTCGGTTGTTCTGGCTAAATGCCGGCTCAGATATTTAAGGTTTAACTTTGTCGGGTGTGCTTCCGAGAACATCTCTCAGTTTTATTCTGTGTTCATAGCACTGTATCGACCACTGTACCTGGAGCGGGGGGAGAGCATGGTGGTACCTCTCCAGACTTGCTTCAGCCACCCAAGGGATCACTGGCTGGCATTGTGCTTCAGCAGCCATCCACATCTGGAAACGTTATTCATTCTCCATCTCCACGGACCTACTTCCTCATGCTCAGGTTTCTGTAGGGTGGCATTTTGCCATCTTTGGTAGCATTTAAGAACTGTGGGTTGGCGCTTGTAATAACATGCATCTTTAATAAAATGATGTGGCAACTAAGAATATAGGATCCTATAAGGAAGGAAGAGAGGGGGACCTGTTCGTCACACTCTGTGCCCAGCCACTGTCGCCAGCTGATTTTTGTAGTATCTGAGCTGAATATTATAAGCCTTTTAAAGGGGCAGATCCCCTTGCAGTGAGGTCCATCAGGTGCTTAGTGTCACATACCTTGTATGACAAACATTTGATGTGACACTTATGCATGCAGGTTGCTCCAGAGATATTTTTATAGGTCAGGCTAAATATCACACATCCAACCCTTCAGTCAGGTAGTGAAGCCGTCTGTGATTGCAGCTAATGGTCTTGGAAGTTGCTATGGTGCCTGGTAAACAGCATCCTGTGGCTTCTGCTCCTACCTTTGTCGGAGTGAAGGGGCAGGGACATCAAGAGAGCTGGTACCAGCATAAGCTCCAGGTTTCTCCAGACAATCAGCTAATCCAATTGGCGGTACTTTTTACTTTGTTCTACCTGTTGGAAACTCACCTGGTATCCAGCTATTCCAATGGTTCAGCTGTGCTTAGCTTCCCTGGCCACTGAGTGGTCGTACAATTCTCCTTATCCTTGGTGAACCTCTCATGGGTCTGTGTTGCCTGAACCGCTTGTCCCCAACCAGCTGTTTCAGCGAATGATTGGAAAAGGAATATATAGTCGTGAAGTCAAGGAGAACATGAACAGGCAGGGACTAGAAATGCCTATGCGCTCTGTAAGGATTAGACAATCAGGCAGGATGTAGCAATGCTAATTCTTACCACCTGAAACTCTTGGGACTGCATGTGTGTCCCAGAGATCTCGGGACACCTACTGATGCTTCTGATGGGTTTAGCGTACAGCGGGGCCCTGAATGCAATGAAAACAGGGTGTCTTACGGAGTTTAGCTACTTCTCTTTCCAGTCCTTGTCCTGAAGCTGCATCCTGAAACAAAGAAATGTAAAATAATTTGAAAGCTAGGGTGAAGAGAATTTTAATTCTGTAAAAGTTGGGAATAATTTTTGGTATCCTATCATCTTATGAAAAATAACTAAGGACAGTGATAACCAAGGACAGTGATAGTTGGTCCTTGGAAATGCAGTGGTGTAAAACAAATATGTGACAGTATTTAATTTTTATAATCTCAAAGATCTATTTTGGTTGATAATTTACAGTATATGTTTCTTGATATTTCTCTGTTGTCTATTGGGAGACTCTCAGAGAAGGGGAAGGGAACATTGCGATGTTGAGAGCGAGCGAGCAATCCTCTTTGCTTTGTCTTCCCTCTTCCTTCCACCCTTGCAGCTTGCTACGGAGGTAATTCAGCGCAGGAATCTCTGATTAGCTCAATTTTCAATTATGCTTTCCCGTCACCTTTAAACAACCGCTGCTTAACCCATGTTACAGAGAATGAGTTGCAGATTCAGAAACAGATATCTAGCCAATTATATTCTTTTATGTATTCCAGATAATGCCAAACAGGTTTTATATTTACTTACATAGGTTATTCTCATGCTATGTGTGCTGTGGGTGTTTTTTATCTGCAGTTGACACCACAGAGACTCTATCACAATGTGTGTCTGTGAACAACACTGTCTAAACATCTTAAATGCTCTAATAGAAATACAGAAGAAAAATCCATGTAGCAATTATTAAACTAGTACAAATGTTTCACTGATTTTAACAGCGTTCAAGTGCTAGTTTTTTTCTTCATTAAGATAAACAGTGGAACTAATTGAAATGCCACGGAAACATCTGTTAAGTAACAGGAGTATTGGGAGCTCTTCCCTGCTCAAAGTGACCAGAGGAAGCTGTCGGAAGATGGGGCAGGGGGAACCACTCATGTGCTTGGGTAAATTTTGCTGTACATTTGAATTTTGCAAACAAGTGATATATACTGAATTTTGGAGGCATGAAATGTGCAAGAAGATGAGAATCCACAAAAGAATCTAAAGAAGGGAGGCTGAAGGGATACTGATGGAGCAACTTTCTAAGATGAAACAATAAAGAGAGAGAATTAATTATCTGTATTACAATATCATTATTTATTCTGCTAGGCACTCACTTCTATGTTAGAAAGCCTTCCTGTCAAAAACTATCCTCAGCTAACACGGCAAGAAAATGGCTGGATAGGAGGGGGAGCAGAAAGTTTTTCCAGGGATGTCTGTCAAAGGGAGGAACGGTCTGTAGGTCTTGCTGATGCACCAAAAAGATCATCCTAGACAGTGATGATTTGTGATGTTTTGCAGGTGGTGTGGATGCTGGACTGTTGCAGTATGTGCTCTAGAACTGTAGCCATTGATTTGTATTTCATAGGTTTTTCTGTGGATGATGTGGATTATAGTAGTCTGTAGTGTTTATGAATGATAGACCCTGCTGCAGAAGTTTTCAAACTGAACTGGTGTCAACAATGTTGTGTTATTCTGAAAAAGACCAACTTCACACAGGACTGTATAAACAAGAAAATGACCTTAAAGATGTGGAGTGTCCTTTGCTCACCAAGGGTAAGACCTCAGCTTAGAGTACCCGATTTTGGGCAGCCTGTTTCAAGAGTTAGGAACTGCTGGAGGGAAAAGCAAAACATGTGATGAGAAATGCAGCAGACATGACCTATGGAGAAATGTTGAGAGATGAGGCACCACTTATTCTACAGTATACTAGAGGAAAACATATCGACAGTCTTCAAATACACAGACAGTCTGCTGCTCGAAGGGGTAGGATGATCTGCTGTCCACATTCACTTGGATACAATGGGAAATGGTGCATTTATATTGTAGACAGGGAGAGCTGCGTGAGGTATTAGGAGTTTCCAGACATGAAGCAAGGATGGAAATAGGTTCGGACCATGGGGTGTACAGGGTTCATTACTGGAGGCATTCAGGGCTGACATTGCCAGGAATGGTTTAGGTACAGGTGATGCTGTCTGCATATGGGAGAGGGAACAGCGGTATTTTTTAGAACTCCTGTGTTACTGGTGGGGACTAAAGAATGGTTCAGTTATTTCTATGTAAATGTCTGTTTAATTACCTGCTGCAAACAAGGTTTAGGTATTCTGGAGGTTTCCCTCCCTGATCTGGGAGAAAAGAATTGTACTTTTCTGTGTAAATTCTCACTACATCATGATTCCTTTCCTTGTAGCTGTTTTATGATACAGTAAGTAATAGTGTGCACTTGTAACACTACCACTCAGTGTGGCCTCCTCCTACTCACATGTTTCATCCTGGCATCCTCTAATGTAGTAGATTTCAGTACACGCTAGCTGCTTTTTAATTCAGGGATTGGGTCAGTGCAAAGTTCTTTGAGTTTCAATCCAATGCAGCAGACAGTGAAGATCAGCTCATGATGTTTTTTCCTGGGGTTGCCTGAGATTCTTTGGGCAGGACTGACACAAGGTTGGGGTTTTTTCCTGATAAATATCCAGAAAAATGTTTGAAAGATGGTGGTTAATGTGTTGTCCCTGTCCATATGGTCTGGAGCAACACAGTGAGCCACCTTCATGGTGTCTTACCCTGGTACCCTGAGATGAGCTGGCTGTTCTTTCAGTTTTGGGTGCCCGTGAAGTCTGGGTAAAGTAACAGCCTGCATTGCTGCAGTGTTTTGAGGTTGATCAACACCGTCTCCACATACATCTTGTTATACCTTTCTGATGCATTTTAATATCTAGTTTCTTTTTTATTGTCTGTCTGAATTTCAGCAGTTCTCAGCTAGTTAGTGCTCTGCCTTTACTCCCTGCCATCACCAAATGGCTATTGGTATTTTTCTAAGCATGATTTGTGTGGTTAATATTGAGTGTATCAAGCTGCTCTTATTGAAATTTTTAAGGTTAGGGGATTGGTATATTTTTCCTTAATTTCTTTAATTTCCTAATAGTCCTTTGTTTTTATATTTTAATGGCCTCCATGGGTTGTACTCTAATGTATTTATTGGTAGACGTAATGAATGCTGAATTTACATTTTGAATTTAATTTCTGTTTTGACAAACACTGTCTTTTCATCAAGTACTATCAATTTAAAATGAAGAACCCTTCTCCCCTCAGGCGAGAGCTGAGGACTTTTCCTGGGGTGGGAGGAAGGGACCGTGACTTGGGACCTGTTGTCCTGATGCTCTTCCTCCTTGGGAGCTGTTTGCTTGCATCAGACTTCCCAAATTAACGGTGTCCAGACTAACTGTCATCTGGAACTGATGTTAGGTTTACCCCAAATTGTTTGAACAAAGCTCAAGAGAGGAGGCGGCTGTCTCCAGACTCGCTGTCTATGCCTTTTATCCAGTTCTGACATAATGTATTGGAAATGAGAGGAATTGTTTCAGAACAAGCATCTCTGACAGCTTGGCAGATTGATAGAGAGGTTTTCTGATTTCATGTATTTTTTTTTTTTTTTAAATGACGCTTTCCTACCATTTGCTAATCTCACTAGTATCATTGGTGTCATGATATCAGATGCCGACATAGCAAATACCTGAATTAGCATTGCAGGAGGGAGGTCATTTAATTTACTGTGGTCTGTCTCTTGGCTATTTATCCTTTAAAAAATTCCTAATTTTTAGTGACATGTGGAACACATGCAATATGAATTTTATTTAGCCTAGGAAGGACTCCACCAGGTCACCCCACATGCCATAGGTGCTGAAATGAGACCTGGGCAAGCTGTACCATTTGGGATCCAATCCTGCAACAGGGAATGAGGCAAAATTCTCACTGTCTTTCTTGAGTAAATACTGTGTGTCTTCTCCCCGGTTTTAAAAATGAACGTTAATAGCTCTGTGTTTTAGGAAGTCCCATATTTTGCCTTAGGAGAAATACAAAAATGAAACTAACTTTTTCTGGTTTCCTTACCGGTCACATCACTTAAATAGTGCCTGGGACCATCAGCTTAGTGAGGAATGTTTCCCAGAAAGAGCAGTGTATAGTACGGCTTGCTTGCTAGTCATAGACTGTCATTTTAAACAACATCACACGAACATACATGTTGATAAAGACACCTTAAAGAATTTTACCAAATTAATAATTTTTAAAAGATTTTTTCCTTCCCTCAGAGGAAAAAAAATATTCTCAAAGAACCCCCTTTAAATACCAGTATTTTTTTTTAGAAAACAAGGAGCTTGCCAGAAAGGCTCTTCCTCTCGTACCTGCCTCCTTATCTTCAGCTCTGATCCTGTGAAACATGAGCTCAGCTTCTGGTAACAGTTCCATGCCGTTCATTGGGTATAAATATTAGGTACACAGGTCTATTTTAGTAGATTTAGTCCCTTGCTGTTCTTATCGCTTACCTGATTAGGTGACTAATGTTAAAATGAATTATAGTCACAAATTATTTGTATTCAGAAAAAGAGGCATTAAACTGGGTTATTTACGTTTTTATGGGTTTCAAGATTTTTTAAAATGTATTTATGTTATGTCCAAGAAAGACATGGACCGGTGGGAGCGAGCCCAGAGGAGGCCACGGAGATGCTCAGCGGGCTGGAGCACCTCTCCTGGGAAGCCGGGCT
>JAVJGI010000064.1:42898176-42915358 GCA_035590275.1 Ibycter americanus | reverse complement strand
TTCCAACCCAAACCGTTCTGTGATTCTATGATTCTTGCAGCCATTCCTCTTCTCCATATGTGTCATTTTAATATAAGATCTTGATCTTTTGCAAAATGTTTCATTTCTGTTCCACAGTCCTGGTGTGAAAGCTTGGGTGTCCAGAGTGGCACAGGTAATGCGTTGTGAGTAGGGGAAAGTGAGCTTGATGGGGACACAGAGGGCTCTGACAACCTTTCCAGGCACTGAAAGCCTTGATGAAGAGTCATTATAGTGGTGTCTTTACAGGAGAGGAGCAAACCAGAAGAAGACATTGCGGTGAGAAATGTCATTTCCTTTAGGTATATTTTCCAAAAGAGAGGTGGACGGAAATAATTTAAAAATATTGGTGTTCTGTCTGTGCAATTATGATGGTATATCTTAATCTGAGCTTATATGACTTTTTGTTACTATTTTAACTGGCAGTTTCCAACTGAAAAACAGTAAAAATGGAAAATGTAGAATCTGAATTACTGCCCTGATAACTGTTGGTCCAAAGGCAGTGCAGATACTGGCCAACATCATCTCTATCCATTCCAGTATATTCCTCTTTCTAGGAGTGTCTGAGGTTTAAATCCTTGCTTCCCACACATACACACATGCAAACCCCCTTTTTTCTGTAAAGTCACTTTCAGGTGTCTGCCTACTAGAATTTTAGAAGTATTTATTATTCTCTTTCCTAGGTTTCTCCAGATGTTTAGCTACAGGGTAGTATTACTGAATAGATTAGTGCAGCTGGTTAGGAGACGCTGTGCTAAATAAGTAGAGCATCTGTGGTTTGTCTGGGGAGGTTGAATTTCAATTAATTAAATGTGCACCTAACTTGCAAGGATCTTTTGCATTTCAGTTAAACTGACTTCAGAGCAGACCTAAGATTTATTCTTGCCTTTTAAATTAACTGCCAGATCCTTAGCTGATATAAATTGTTGAGCCTCTCTTGACATCAGTAGAGCTCAGTTTATACCAAAAGGGATGTGGATCGTGACAGAGAAATAGGCTTAGTATGAGCCCAAGTACTACTTGGCTGCTACAGTAGTTCAATGGAAGTAAAACATTTATTTACTTGGAAAGCAGAAGAATTTTATTTATTATTTATATTTGTGTTAGTTTTCCCCCTAGGATTATCATAAAATGTATCTTTGTGAATTTAAGAGAATAACATGGTTTAGTATTTTAATTAAAAATTGTTATTTAGAATTATAGTTGGGGTTTTTTTTTAAATATGTTTGTTTTTTGTTTAGTGAAGCGAAAGAGTGAGTCAGTAATTTTTCCCTGGTAAAATGATGTTGGCACAAATATTTATCAGAATCATAGCTGCAGACTACACCACTTGTGGTTATACCTGTGATGTTTAGATGAATTTCTGCCTTAATACTCTGTCAAAAGTTCTTCTGTCATTATTCAGATATTTGGAAAATGGATATTTATGAAAAGGCTTTGTAATACTGAATGCCATTGAAACCTTTCCCAGAATATCTCCAATGAATTAAAGAACCTGATATATAAAAGTTAGGTATTACATAAGATAATTTGGAAAATACGGAAGTGGGCTAATGTTTTTCTCATACACATTAGGTGCTTTGAATATATATCTCACCTTGTGATACCATATTGGTAGCCCTGACCTCGAACCACACATGATCCCTCTTCCCCTGGTCGTGACTTCACACAAACTGTTGGTCCTGGATGGAGCAGGGGCTGAGCACCTGCACATGAAGACATGTAAGACCTCTCTTCCTCTGACCGTTTCCACGCCCGTCCATGGGGCAGTGCTCTCCACAGGGCATGCTGGGCACCTGGCACCCAAGGGACTTGCCAAGGAGCTCCTTTGGCATCCCAAAGTCACCAAGACAATTAACATGTCCTTTAAGCCACGGGAGAAACTTGCTCATGAATTTCTAAAAGGGTGAACCATTTCTCAAAATCTTTGCGTGGTTGTCGTCTTTTCTTTGGTCTTTTCTTTCGCATCGCACATCACCAGCCCCTGAGTTGATCCGTTCTAGGCATGCAAGCGTCTTCTTCCTCCCCCTGCCCTGCTGAAGCCGCAGGAGGATTGTGAAAACACTTTTCCCCTCAAAAGGCTAACCAGCCCTTTTCAGATTCTTTTAAATAGGTATCAATACCTGGCTTTTACAAACAAGAGAAATTAGACTTTGTAGCATTTTGCTATTTGAATGACCTACTCAGTGGAATTACAGCAGCAAACTAATCCTTTAGGAGAGATGGCTCTATCAATCTTTGGATTTTTCTAATGTGGAAGCTACTCAATTGCATCTCAGAAATCAGGGAGGTAATTACTCATGCAGACAGCACAAAATGAAAAAAAAAAAAAGGCAAGTTCTGCTGAGTATCCCTTTTAGAACAAGCAGTGGAACAAGGAAAACAGCCTCTATAATCAGTCAAATTCTTCCACTAATTTTTCAGGTGTTGAAGGCTATAGTGAGGATACATGCTATGAAAGTTAACAAAGCAAAGTGGCTTTAATAGAGGGTTTTACAAGAGAAAAATGCCTCTTATTAGGCAAACATACTATTTTAGATGTAGTTCCCTATGTTACAACTTCATTGTTTAAAATAAACGTGTTCTGAGATAAATACATTTACAGATCTCTTCTGAGGCATTTTGCTGCAGTGACAACATCCGACTGTCCAGTAATCAGTGCACTGGGGTAGATGCTGATTCTGTCTGGTGAGAGTCACCAACCTGCAGATGAAGTCGAGGGGCACAGCCTTAGAGGAGCACTCACACCCTGTTATCATGGATAAATGGTGATGTATTTAATTTTAAATTCAAGTGCTACTAGATTGATACAAAGACAGCATATATAAAAAATTACAAAACCCTGTAAATAATACCAGTTGAAACAACTGAAAAGAACTAGTGTTTTTGTACATCTTCGATTGCTTTGAATCCTGTCTATGTTATTAGTCTAAATTGTTGTTACCAGAGGTGGGTAGACCCTCCCTCAGGAGAGGTTGTGAAAAGGGAGTGGATAGTTCTATTTACTAAGAGGCTTCTCATCCAGGGGAAATCTTTCAATGCAACATCTAACATGAACACAAGTAGACTTGGGATCCAGGTAGGAATGGACCAATTTCTCCAACACGACCCCAGGAAGCCAGTTGTGATTTTCAGATTTTTCTGTCTTTGACTCTAATGTGATTTTGGGCTAACTGCAGCCATGCCTTCATCTAGTTACACCGGATGAAGGCCAAGATCAACCTCACTGCAGTTAGTTTTGCTATAACAGGGTCTACTTGTATATGGTACTCTGCAGTTCTTGATTGTCAGTGAAGGTGTTACTGGTAGTTAACTGGAATGGCTGGTGCTTACTGTTAGACAGTAAAACTTTTATTTTCCTATATGATGTATGTTGTCTTTTTTGAAATATATTTTCTGATCTGTGCTAAAACCAGCCACTGAAAATACCATTTGAAGGGCCACCCGATGCGCATGAGCACGGTCATCTGAGCTATATGAGGGTGTACTTGATAACTTGGTATCTCTGGAAGCATATAACAAGGTTTCACTTTCCAAATAGTCATGAGAGATCAGTCTAGCTGTGTCCAGTCAGGTTTTGAATATCTCCAAGGATGGAGGCTGCGCAGCCTCTCAGAGAAACCTGCGCTGGTGTTCGGCTGCTCTTACAGTAAATTGTTTTTCTTGGTTTTAAGTAGAATTTCCTGTATTTCAATTTGTACCTATTGCTTCTCATTCTCTCTTGGCCTTTGCAGCCTAGTTCCATCTTATTTATTGCCTCCCATCAAGTATTTCCACACTTTGATAAGACTCCTCCTCAGCCTTCTCTGGTCTGGGTTGAACACACTCAGCTCTCTCAGCCTTCCCTCATAGGAGAGATGCTGCAGTCCCTTAATTGCCTTTGTGGCCCTTTTCTGGACTCTGTCCAGTATGTTCATGTCTCTCTTGTACTGGGGAGCCCGGAACTGGACTCAGCACTCCAAGGGTGGCCTCATCTGTGCTAAGTAGAGATCACCTCCCTCAGCCAGTTCTCAGTCCAGATCACTGTAATTTATGTTGTCCTTACTCCATCAGTTTGTCCTTGAGAATGTTGTAGGAGCCTAAATAAGCACTATCCATTCCTCTCCCCTTGTTCACTGAGCCAGACATCTCATTGTAGAAGTCTGTCAGGTTCATCAGGCATGATTTCTTCTACATAAATCCATGGTACTATTCCTTCACATGTCTGGAAATGGTTTCCAGGATTATTTGCCCAGTCACCTTCCCAGAGGGCAAGGCAAGGCTGACCAGCCTGAGGTTCTCCAGATTCTCCTTGAAGATAGGAGAGACATTTGCTTTCTTCCAGTTTCAGAAGTGTCTCCTGATCACCAAGATCTTCAAAGATTATCCAGTGGTCTTGTGATGACTTTGGCGAGCTGCTTCAGCACTTGTGGGTGCATCCCATCAGGGTCCACAGACTCATGTCTGGCCAGTTGGTGCGAATGTCCCTTAAACTTTTGCTCCTCCAGCAAGGGTGAGTCTTGTGCTGAACTTTCCCGCTGGTATTGGGGACTTTGGGTTGCTGAAGGCAAGTCTGGGGTTGCTGAAGGCAAGTCTGACTGAGTCTTGCAAGACTGAGGTGAAGAGGGAATGGACTGACTCAGCCTTTTCCTTGTCCTTTGCCACCAGATCCCCTGCCCCATTCAGCAGCAACGTTTTCCCTGGTCTTCCATTTGGTGTTGCAATAAATGCGTAAGGACAATAACCATGGAACAGTTCAAAAATACCTAGCTCTGAGTCTTCCCAGCAAAGAGTAAAATATGCTTTTAATGTAAGCCTTGCACCTTTAAACATCAGTAAAAGATTAAGCAAATACTTTGGAGAGCGTTACTGTATGAAAATAGCAGCGACTGCCATGTACTTTTGTTGATGTCAGTGTGGGCCTGTTGACATATGCAAGGGTCTTTTTCAAAAATTCATGAAGTGCGAAGTCTTACTTTTTGTTTAATTTTTGAGACTCCTGAGGAAACAGGGAGGTAGCAGGGCTGCTATCAAATGCGTCGTCAGTTAGATTAAAAATCAAAGGGATGTTTTTGAATGAATGTGAGGGCCCAGAGGGTCTCTTTATGCCAGATGCTGGAGCAGGGGTGAAAGTATGCTCTGTGCCTAACTTGAGAATTCATACTGCACTTTGCCTGTGTTTCAGGCAGCCCAGCTTGTTCACTCACACGTGGTTCCTATTTTAAAATAATGATATTTGGAGAATACTGATTGAGCATAAATAAAGAGCATTAAATCCCTTAGTTCTCAAAGCTTTCTTGATTTCAGTAGAGTTATGGTAGTTTACAGCCCTCCAAATCCAATTGTGAAAGGCAGCAGGAGTGTACACAAATTCCTTCAATGGCTTTACGTCCAAGTCGCTCTATCTTATATGTTGCAGCGCTGAAACACAATTCTGCATCAACAGATATTTTGGAAGTTGCCCTGTCAGATAACAATTCACCAGTCCCTTTTCTTTTTAAAGCAAAACCAGAAACAATGTGGAGGTCGTATGTTCTCTACTTTGCATGCTGCCAGGGATGCGTGTGTTGATCTGCCGTTTCACCAAACCTCCAAACTGTCCAATATGAGTTTTAAAAAAATTAAACCTGCCACCATGAATGGAATATGTTTTGCGTTTTCCCTTATGGTGCTCCCCTGGGTGCTGGGGAGCAGCCAGTTCTGGAGTGACAGTTCTTGGGGTGGGGGGACAGCCTGGTGGGACAACCTTCTGCACCATGCGTGAGTGCCTGGTTTCCCCTGCAGATCATCACCCACTGCGCTCATTGAGTGCTCTCCCTGAAGGACCCCGCTTCACCCTTCGCTTGCTCCAAATTGGAGCTTGGGCAGCACGGAGACCATCCTGGCCAGGGAAATACTAAAAGGACTGCGTGCTTGAGGCAAGGAACAATCAGTTCCTGAAGACTGAAAACCGTGGGTGGGTGCTGCAGGCTGTACAGCCCTTCACGTGCTGGAGACATTCCTTTTTGCAGCCTGCTGCTGCCTCTGTTGATTTCTCACCGTGTTTAGCTGTGCTTGTCTCTGGGCACCTGCAGTGACAACTGGGTTTTGGAGTTGGTTTGTTGGTTATTTTTGATAATGGTGCTTGACTTCGCCCAAACTACCCCACGTACAGCAGGACACAGCAGGACATGTGGAGGTGAAGGTGTGCCCAAGACTAACACCATCTCTCCAGGCTTTCTGAAAAAATGGGGGTAATACTCTCAGTCTGGGCAATAGCATCCAGTCTGTCCAAACCTCCCCTGTTTTCAGCTGAGGATGAAATAACTCCAGGCTTCTGTCCGAAACTGGTGACGCTGCTGTGCCTGGTGCAGTTACCCGTTTTAGTCACCCAACTCAGGGAATGGTTCAAGGCTTAATTATTCAGTATCTGTAAAGCACCCTGAGATCTGCAGATGAAAGACTCCACAGAAGTGCAAAGTATTATTTTTATTATAGGTTTCACAGACAGAAGTGGGGGCATGCTTGACCTGATAACGTTAAAAGCCTGGTGGGCTTGCCAAGCTTTAATATGATCTGTTAAACGCAGTATTAGTGGGGTGTCTGGGTCTGAACAGCTACAGTTCTGATGACATGTAATTCACATTCCCTCCCTGCTATAGGCAAAACTCCTTGTGCAATTACCACTGGGATTTGTGGAATGAGAAGATGTTTTTCACTGATGGTTCTCTTTCTCATTATTTTTATCCATTCGTAGCATCCTTCTAAATATTCAGACTGAGTGGACGTTTGCTAACACTTGATTTTTAAGGGTTTTTATTTTTAAAATGTTTTAAGGAAATAATTCTTTTTTTCAGGTTTTATCAAATGTGCCAAATTAGAAATATTTCTCCTTCAGAATTTACAGATGATATATTTGTGCATACTTGATACAACTCATGTCTGTACATTAGCAAAATGATTGTATTGTTTTATCTAATTATATATTTATCTAATAATTTTAAAGATTACCAAAGAAGATAGATCATCTCTTGCAACATGTGTACATTTATATATATACAGACACAATCATTTATATGTATATATAAGTATGTGTGTGTCTGCTGTAATGTATCTGTTTGGGATATTAATAAAAGCTTATGATTTGTACTAACCTGCATAAAATCACAGACCCTCCTCCAAAGCCAATTCATTAATTGCTAGAACAAAACCAGGAAAACACAATTTTTCAAGGGAATAATTTTCTAAAAGTCGGAATCTGCAAAGTAGCTTATTTTTGATATCATGAGTATAATGGAAATATTCATAGAGGTAAGAAACTCTCCTGCTTCAGGACTGAAACCTTTGTTGCTCTTTTTGCAGTGATGAGAGATTAATGTCTTCGTTATAATGATCTACAGTATATTTAAGGGACTGGTCATGTTTAAAAGTGTTGATTCCTTTAAAAACCCCCCCATGTGTATCTGACACTTCAGAGTTATCTTAGATTGCAAAATAAAGCAAATACATATAATGCAGTGCATTCTGCAGAAGCACCTTCCAGGGGAAGAACCCTCTGAAACCAAATTGCATGCACACAGCCCACCACATAGATTGTGGTGTTCTTGTACAAGCATTTAAAAATCCCAATCAGATTTAATATGATGGATAGAATTAAATTAATCTGTAATCATGCATTTAGTTACAATTTCAGCATGACATCCCAGAAGATGGTACAAAATAAAGCACTTCCAGAGAAGTTTAAACTTATGTGTTACTTCCATATATGAGTTCTGACATTCCCAGAAGGTCACTATATTATGCTCATCTTCATACTGGAATAAACTTTATTCTGTATTTTTTAAGTTCACAAAACATAAAATATTTATTTATTTTTAACCTTGCTGAAGGGGGAAATAGATCTTCCAGCATCACTTCCATTATCCCTCTTTCACCAATTAGGTCATCAGCACCCAGGTGTTAATTGCTGGCCAGGAACCTTTGACCTTTGATGGCCATTGCCCATCAGAGGTACGTGTTTGGAAAATCAGCCAGAAGGCCCAGAATTACAAATATCTCCTTCAATTCTCTGTGAAGGTCAAAGGAAATAGCACATGTAGAAAGGGTGCCAGCACCACCAAGAGCCTGAAATATACCTGTAAGTAATGAGGGGTTTCGAGGAATGCTGGGCTGTTGTTCCTCTGCTTTCCTGAGAAGTGAGGGACTTTCCTGGGGGCAAGCCGGTAGCTAAAGCATCATTATCACAGGGGCCTCAGTGCATGCAGAATGGCATCACCCTCATGTTTGAGGCAGGCAATCAATGAGATTCGTCTCATCTGACCTTAAATACATGTAAAAGGAGCTTCTTGGTCTAAGCTAGTTATTAAGTCTTCTTCCACAGATAATGTAGACCATGCTATGCTCCTAAAATATCTTGAGATAAACATAAGGCAGTCTGTCTTTTTCTATAGGAGGAACATAAGTGATCGTTTACACCTGCTAGCTGGCTAGAACTTGGTGGGATGTAGCTCAGCACCAGTGCCTGGTAGGTGAGGTGTCCCCAGCATATCTCTGGGGCTGAGCTGTTGGAGACAGATCCATCAGGGTCCTGCCCTGTGCCGGCTTCTCCTGTAGCGTGGAGGTTCGGTCAGACTCATGTCTTCCAAGCCTAATTAGGCTTCCAAGCCAATGTTCTTCTGAAACAGGTATATTTCGTCTCTTGTTTTGTGTAAATGTTCGAGCCAGTCTAACAAATAACCTTCCAAGAGCAGCTGTGTATTTTTTTTAATGTGACATAGTTTATTGATGAATATTTCTTGGTTAGTTAATTTGCAGAAAAGATGATCCAAGTGACCTTCCATCAGTCTCACAGTGTTTTAAGAACAGTAGATTTCAATAGAGTTACTATCAATTTATGTTTACTTTTCATATCTTTTTCTGCTTATGTGACATACTGTGAGGCTCTTCATGCTGATCCAATAACATATTTCCAGTTCCTTCTCCCCTAAAGAAAAGTTTTTATTTATGACTATGCCTCCCTCCCCCATCTGCCCTTTAGCCAATGTCAATCCATTTTATGTTACATTTATGTCTATTCCACTTCCTTTCTTTCTTTAGACCTCAATCTCTGTACGAAGACCTTAATCTCTGATGTGGAACTTTGTCAAATGCTGTCTGGGAGCCTGGACAGGGGTTGCCCACCGCAGGAAGGCAGATGTCCTCCTCTAACAGCAGAGGTACGGCTGGGCTGGGGAAAATATTGTGGGTTTGTTTTTGCAAAAGTTTCCAGGCAAAACTAGACTAGTGAGCCTTCTCCATCCCCCTGCATCCACCTACAAACACACACGTTCTCTGTGGCTTATTTTCTGTTAATGCAAATCACTTATCACTTGATGCAATTTGTTCTGAACTGGGAATATGACATTTACTAACAAAACAGCTCAGCTAAAATCGATTTTTAGAAGGAACACTTTGGTCCTTATATTTGACCACGTATGGAGGAGATGGTTGTGATCTTGCCTTAAATATGCAACAGAATAACAACAACAGCAGCAAAGACTTGTTCTTATGCCAGTTCACAAGGTCAACTGTTTTCAAACGTGTTATTAGATACCTAAACCTATGGAAAATGTAAGTTAATTTTAGCATTACCACGTTGTTTTCTGTAACTACTTTGTTTCATAATTACCATTTTCTGTGGTCTGCCTTTTATCTTCCTTTTCTATGGTTTACTAGAATTTTATACAGAATGGAACTGTTGAATGGGAGGTCTTCAAGTGCATCAGGTGATGAATATTTGCAGGTGCATTTGGTTCATGATTTACAGTGCTGTTAAGTACATACCAGGTGTTATTTTTCTTTAAGTGCTTCGTAGGGAAAAGTTAAATTGAGGGCAGGAAAAGTTGTGGGTTTGTTTTTTGTTTGTGTGTTGTTTTTTTCTAATATCAGATTTAATTTGTTCAGGAAATAAATGTTATCACATTTGTGTAGAGAAGCACTCGATGTCTATGGCATACTGTTATTTTTGCCGCTGCCAAACATTTGGGAACTCTCTTAATCTTTATGTGCATCAGTGTTTATAAAATAGGTGATGTTTATCAGTTAGTGTGAGGGAGAGGTTTTACAGCCTTTGCGTGGGAGACCTCTTGGAAGTACAAAGAATTTTGGTGCCTGTGGTTTCTTGCTAACAATTCCTCTTTTCTGACTCATCTGTGATTTTAATAAAAAACAAACCCAAAACTTCTCCTAAACAATAAGCAAAACAATATCGCAAAAAATGTGATAAACAAACCCTCTTACTGGCCTCTACTTCATCACACCCGGCTCCTTCCCACATGCCTGGCCAAACAAAGGAAAGAAACTGAGAAGCTGCTTTTCCCAGAGCCAGACAACAAAAACCAAGAACCAGCTGAAAGTGAGGCAATGTGGTGCATTTCTCATTACTCATCAGCTAATTGTTCCTTACATTTCCAACTAGTTTCTCTTCCACACCTACATGAGCTTGCTTATTCTGCCGTCAAATGCCCCTCTCTCAAGCTGAAGTCTTGCTGATCGTCAGGGTATTGATGCAGCCCACGAAAATATGTTGCATGTTGCAAGTGGAATTTACCCTCTGACCTCCAGCTCCCCCTCTCCTGTGACCAGTAAGTATTGTTTTCCTCTCTTTTTTTTCTTTTTTTTCCCCCCCTTTGGCTGTGGAAAGCTGCTTTTCGCTCGCTGCAGACACTTGGTGCTGTGCCAGTGGCGGGTTTCCTTCACGCCTCCTCCTTTTTATGAAACCAAAGAAAATGCAAAATGGACCGTTTGCAGATGGAAAATCCCCACATCTTTCCAAATCCACTCCAAACTCCACTCCAGATGTTATTTCTGAGTGGTGTCAGCAGCGGAGGGGCCGTGGGGCCAGCACGAGGGAGTAGACCTAGTGAGGTGCCTAAGCTGGGACTTGCATGTGCAGTTTCTGAGCATTAAACTAATGCACTTTTCTTTCTGGTGTTGAAAGGTATGGCCAAGGCAGTCACAAAGAGCCTTGTCTTACCTTGCTTTGTGACTAGGAAGCACTTTAATTTCAAGTACAGTCATTTTAGAAAAAATTACAGGTGATGCCTCGCTCCATGCCTGCCACAGAGGGTTATCAAGTCAGATGCTGTGGCAGGATTTAGGAAAGGGCTCAGATAATTTTATGGTCCCTAATAAATTTTGTAGCTGCACAAAGTAAAGCAATAATAAAGGTGATTAAGTCTCATGTATCAAAATATAAACTGATGGACAGTGAAAATGGAGGAAGGAACAGTATGCCATATATACAGCAGAGCACAAGAGGGGACTGTGTTTGTATTGCGTTAATTTACCAGTCTGCATAGGAAGTGGTATTCTGAGCTAACGGGATGTGTGCGGAGTTCCCCTTGCTTGAGGAGCTGATAATCTAATTGAATTGCTGATAGCTCCCAGAAAGGGATGTGCAGGAGATGGGTTATCTCCTGGCTTGGGTCCTAGTTCTGCTCTTTTGTCTTCTTTGCTTTCTGTATCCCTCTTCTCCCTGTCCTTTACAGATATTCAAACATTGCCACAGGTGATTTTCATGTTGGACTCCTATGGTTCTGCACAGTAGCGTGTGCTGCAAGAAGCACATCATGATTCTTCTCTAAAAGCAGTCTGCAGTTTCTGAAAAATTTCACATACGTGTTGAAAAGAAAACCCTCTTAAAAGGTTCCTCTCTTGTTGTAAGGAAGAAGTTCTTTTCATGTCATGTAGTTTTATCAGTATTGTGCAGGCATCTAAAGAAGAGGATTGGGAGGAAGAGTAGATAAAACTAGAAAAGGGCTCCAGAAAATCATAACCCCCCACCACCACACTGCTGAATATTAGTGAGGAACTGAGGAAAACCAGTGTTGATTTGGAAGCTGGTGCTGGGGAGAAGGGACCCTTCCCCTCTTACACCATCTTTGACTTCTTGCAGTCGTCCCTTCCAGCACCACCTTTTGGTGAACGTGGCTTTGCCAGGAATTTGCCAACACCGGTAGAGATGCTGGGTGCTTGTAGAGGCTCCATTGCTCATTGTTTAGCTGCTCTTCATACCTTAATTATTCACCTGTGCTTTTTTGTGGATTTATATAGTGAAAGTGTAAAACTTGGTTTCAAGGCAAGATAAACACACAGTATTTCATCAAGATAGCTCTTTTGTCTTTTCATTATTAGCCAGTGATCAACCTTTTGTTTATGATCTTTTTCTTCCTACTTGATTAATATAGCCAAGTTAACCCCAATTTTTGCATTACCTTAAGTAAGCTGCTGATTTTTTCCACTGAGAACTGTAATTTTAATATTGTATCGTTCCTAATAATAAAAAAGTTAGCAAATAGTTCATAAATATTCTGCAGATTAATAAGGATTCTTTGCTTGTTTTTTGAAGCTGTTGCTACCACTGCTAATTCATGTAGTGCAATGCTGATGTTTTAAATATACTTGCAGAACCCATTCATTTGTAGACCCGTTTTTCTAACATGTATACGTACACAGAGAGAGAGACTCTGATTATAATGAAATGAAAATTAGCTGGCTCTCAGAAAACTTTAAATCGGATCCTCCTAAACATAATTCTTTACTGCTTTGGGGAACAGTGCATTAAAATGAAATATAATTTCAGAAAGCAGCAACAGGTGAAAAAAAATGTGCAATTTGGCATGCTATATTTTCATGTGCCACTATTGCTCAGCTCATATTTAATTCAAATAGAGCCTAAGCCTGTTTCTTCCTTCTGTTATATTGTTTTATTAGGGAAGATGCTAGCCTGTATTAGCCACTTATTAGATAAATACAAGAAAACTGCTTGTCATTTATGGGTTTATCCATTATCATCTTGAACATCAGATAGAGTAGCCTGATTTCAAAGTGACAGCTGGTGGAACCTCTTCTTGATACATGCTAATCCAGTTTTTATTATGGAAAAAATTGCCTGTGCTTTCAGAGAGTGAAAGGCAGTTACGAGATGTAGCTGCTGAGGGTGGAACCTTATGATCTCTGCTATAACAGCCTAAAAATGAACCATTATCTTCCAGGGTAATAGCATGCTGGTAAAATATGGACATAGGATAATTTATGGCATGAACATGTCAAAATGTACAGTTACTCTTACTGTCTCTTTCATGTGGTAAATAAAAAATAGCTAGTTCTCCAGTGATGCTAATTTGGGTGATTAATGATTTTGTGGGAGTGGACAGAGGTGCACCTTTGGGCTGCATCTGAAGATAATGTGGTGCTGGAAAGATGCCTCTTTTCTCTCTGCCCTGGGTGGGAGAGAGCGTTTGAGAACAGTATTGTGTGAACCCTGGTGCCATGGGGGGGATGTGGGTCACGGCTGGTGCTCAGGGGTCCTGCAGGCAGAGTGCAGGCTCTCGCTGGTTAGCCTTGATTAGGTCTGGTGTGGTGGAGACAATACCTGAACACAGAGTTGAGATGGACTGAGTAAAAGTCCCAGTAAAGTCAGTACAAACCTCAGAACCTGGTCGGGAGGGATGGTGAGGGGCTGAGCTTCAAAACCGGAGACAATACGTATTATCCCATCATACTGTGCCTCTTCTCCTTTTCAAAATCCAAACCAAGATAATGCAACTGCTGCTTGCGGAGTACAGCGAGTGCAGAGGAGCAGCTCGCTGGGGTTTCGGCTCCTGGATGACAGATGGAAGGATCAGCTGGCTGTTCTGTTGCTCCCCAATTATTAATTTATCACTAAATTTATTAAGAGTCACTATATAACAGAATATTGTTTAATTGGGAGAATAATAGATGTTCTAAACCTTGCTTTTTCCTTCCTCTTTGAATTTGTCAGATCTTGCTCGCTCCAACCTGCCTGTTCAATCTCTGATTTAAGTCAAACATGCTAGTTTAAAATTTGAATTAGAAAAGAATTAGCATCGTGTCATTCATACTTGACTCACTTTCTGAAGCTTAAAGAAAAAGTTCTATCAAAACTGAGAGTCTAAAAAGGTTAAGTACCCCTGAATGTACAGATCCTTAAAGACACTTTCCTTACAGACACTGAAATTAAAGAAATAATCTCAAAAGGAGATGTGTTAGGGGGGAAAAAAAAATGAGGGGGAAGACAAAAAACATTTCTTCCTATCTCTGCCTCTGCTGCTTACTTTGTACAAATTATTTGTTTTACCCTGTGGATATGTTCTGTATGAGTGATACGATTTTACCGATCTCGGCTATGTTTGAGGCAAGGCAGCATGTATTTCGGTGTGTGCACATATGTCTAATTCCATAACGTATTTTGAGACTTTTAGGAGAAAAGTTTAGTATTAATTATGAAAGTAATGGTGAAGAAAATAGACCAGTGGCTTGGGGGGAGCCTTAGTTTTGTTGAAGCTGGATTGGGCAGTCCCAAAAGATCAGGTTGTTCTTCTCCAATTTGAAGTTGTGCTCATAACATCATACGTGATGTTGACAATCACGGTTCAGATCAAGCTTCTTCAAAATGGAGTTGAGGGCTGTGCAGAAACGGGAGAAGCCATTGCTGCTAAAGTTTGATCTCTGAAACCTGATGCAACCCCTGATGCTGTAAATAGATTAAAAGAATATATAAGAACATACATAAAGAGACAATCTCCTTTCTGGTTCAATACCCCTATTGCTTTTATTGGGCTTCCTGAATTTAACTAAGACCCCTAAGTATATTTGTTGCTGTAGGGAGCTTATATTGTTGTTTAAAAAATTATATTGGCAATGATTTATGGATTTCCTACAATATCTAGAACCTGCATTTTCCAGAATGCTGTATTATGCTATTGTGTTACCAAGCAAATTAATTTTAAAATGTGCCCAGTGGGGAGGGAAGGTATAAATGAATATGTACCAGATACAAAGAATTAAATAAACGTGCAAAACCTGGTACCTATAAAATTGATTTTGTCAGTATTCCATAAAATGGTTGACCTGCTCCAGAGGGATGAAATGTGTATTTCTTCCCCATCGTCCCCTTTTCTCTCCCCACTAGCAATATTTCCTGTCCATCTCAAAATTGCTAGTCATTGCAATCATCATTTAAGAGAAACATTTAATTTTCTTGCCTTGATTAATTTTTTTTTTTTTTTTTTTAAAGTATCACAGTTCTATAAGAACTTAGCTTGGCACTTAAATAAAACCCTGCTAATTACCACTGACTTTCAGTGAAACTGCAATTGATACACTTAAAACCTTAAAAACATTCGCAGCCTCTGGAGGCAAGCTGAGAGATGTCTAATTGATCAACCGCGTGCTCGCTCGTACGGGGCCAAACATGGAGACAGAGCCCAGTTCCCGCACAGAGGGAGCCGTGCTGGGATTTGCTTTCTGCTGGGAGGCGCAGTGGAGGAGCTGGGGGCAGCAAGGCGCCCGCCCCGCGGCCGGTGGTGGGTCTTTGTGTTGGGGACCATAGGGCTCCCAGCCTTTGTCAGCGCTCCCGTCTGCTCCTGGGGCTTACGACAAACCGAGTAATTAAAACATTAAAGCACCATCCTGCTCCCGTTGGATTTAACTGCAATGTGGGGAGGATCATATCTACTCTCTAGTATTTCTGGGGAATAAAAAGAGATTCTTAACAAATTCAGTAAAAACTAGGAAGCAGTTCTTTGCAAGAATGCTGGGGCGGGGGGAGAAGAAAAAAAGATTTCTTATGTGTGGGGTTTTCTTTGTTGTTTTGTTTTCATATTTGAAGTAAATTTGGACTCTAAAGAAACTGTTGCCTGTCCCTGCACTAGTTAAAAGAGAGTCTGAGAACCTTTCTCCCCAGCATTATTTATTTACTGGCTCCCAGCTTCTCAGTTTTATGACTGAAGCTGAAGACTCTCCCTGCCTCTCATTCCCTAACGTACTTTGATCTCATTGATTCGTGAACATTTACAGTTTTCTCAGGGACTGCTGTTGTAAAAACCTGGCTCTGCTACGGATGAGAACACTTGCAGCTGATGCAAGCTGGATCTCTGCTCTGGTAAATGGTGGTACCTGGAAGAGTTTAGGAAGCAAGCTGTGTCCCCCAATACCTACGCAGTTCTTACCCAGATGTGGCTATAAGGCTATTGGAAGCCCTCTCCAGAGAGGTATTTATGCTGTCTAAATTAGATTAGGTAGTTCGCTTTGATCTGGAACATCTCAAGTTAGCAAACTGTCTTTATGTAGTTACAGGAGCAAAGGAAATGTCTCCCAGGTGTAATTCAGAGAGCATGAATTAGATGTGTAAGGATAGGTGAATGCTGCCCCAAGTAAGCTTTGAGGAAAGACCAGTGAGTTGGTCCAGTTTGAAAAGTTCAAGATATGAACGGGAGATGTGATTAAGTATGACTTTAAAAATGTGGTCAGCAGTTGTTTTTTGGTGAGGTCATCTTAATTATTTTAAAAAGAAATCAAGTACGCAGCCACAGAAATGGCTTGAGATGCTTGAAAAGGAGCTGGTTTAAGCTCCCAAAGAAGAACTAAGACTGTGTATGGGCCATATACGGGACCAAAATTGGCGGCTATGCAGGGTAACAGAGTGACTTTTCGAGTGCAAACCAGCCCCTGCACATAATTCGGGGTGGAGAGCCCCCCACGTGCTGCTCTTCCATCCTGGTGCAGCTGGAAGTCTGGCCATAAACTTTTTAGTGGAAAACGTGCCGTGAACTCATACAAAATAGATTTATTTGGGAGTGCTGGTGATTTGCTGTGTTGAGAAACTGCCTACAAATTGATATGATGTTACTTATTAATCCCCCCCGTTCATACAGATAGTCTCATTCACCGTGGTGAATGCGGGCGGCGCACGCGTCTGAAAGGTTTTGTTCTGGGTTTTGAAGCGAACACAATTTGTTTTGTGAGACTGTTTCCCATACACATGGCATATGTTATTCTCTGCCTTCACTATGAAATGCAGAAGTCCTAAACCTTCAGGAAAACGCAGGGGAAGGATGCTGCGGGCCCAGCGGCGGCGCGCCGCAGCGGGGGGACGGGGACGTTGTGCAGCCAGCGCCGCTGTTCCCAGGGCCCCGAACTGGGACCGATCCGGTACATCACAGGCTCCTAGATGCAAAGGCGCACGGGCGAGCGGAGGATGGTGTTTCATCCGTGATTCTGAATTTCCTGGGTTTTGTGGATTAAACTTATTTGAACACAGTTTTCTGTGATTTAATATAGAATTATTTTAGATCAAGAACTGGTAGGAAAATAGCTGACACTTTTTGCTGCAGCTGGGGGGGGGGGGGGGGGGGGGGGGGGG
>JAVJGI010000064.1:42877523-42898076 GCA_035590275.1 Ibycter americanus | reverse complement strand
TGAAGCCAAATAATGAATATTCAACTCTCTTAATTAAAGTTTAATTAAGGATCACGTTTGGCAGTACTTTTCACACCGATCTACACCAGCAGATTTTCTAAGGCTTAACTTTATCGTGCAGAAAATCCTCTTTTATTACTCCCAACCTGTTGTAAAAGCTGTTGGCACAGAGCGATGGCTGCTTCATTCAGTGGCCTTGTTTGCCGCTGGAAAATTCCCAAGTCTCTAGAGATAGCACCACTGTGGTTCAATTTAATATCTGTCCTATCACTACAAGACTCTAGCTCATTATTAATGATACTATTCATTAATTTCTTGTTGGGCTGATGTTGTTATTTATTAAAATATTAAAGAAAGCTCCTGAGACACATACATAATGAGGGACACCTCCATTTCATGAGCTATACCAGCTGAGGGAATGAATATAGTGTAGATTTACCCACATCGCCATACTATATCCCTCCCTCATTAGTCCTGCTACATCTCTGAGTGACACTGTAAATTCATTTTGTGCACTGTCCAATCGGAGCCTAATACAAATGTGGGGCTCTTTTTTTTTTAATGAGCCATTCCTATGCAAAATGAATTGACTACTGTCTAACTCATCTAATCTGCCTGTATTTGGGGGAAGGACTAAATTGCCTATATTTATATAGGAAATAAATAAAAGTCGACATATTTTTCCCTTTTCAGTCTTACATTTGGAAAATTTCAACATAATAAATTCTACGTTTTAAGAACCTGCCACCTTAGTTAACTAAAGCCCAGCATGACATTTAAACGCGTGATAGTTGTATTTAAAAAAGCCTCGACAAGCAGTTTGTACACTGCATTGGTCATTTGATGTCTTTCCTCACGCGCTCAGGTATAGCCTACAGAAATTCCAAGTACACTTGATGTATTGCTCACCCTTTTAATCAGAGGGATTTCAGACCGCATCTGCTTTGAGCATATGAGGCTGGTCAGAGTCGTATGAAGAAACTGCGTATGGCAAAATAAATCAAATAAACTTGTAATTAATTTAGCAATGATGTCACACTTTTATTTTGATTATTAGAAGAGGGGCTGGTATTAAGGGTCTCTTTTGGCTGAATGAAAATGATGAAATCTGCATAACAATTGAGGTCGCATCTGAAGGTAAAGTTTTAATTTGTTCTATATGGTTGTTATTTTCACCCCATGCAAATAATTACTGTGGTGAAGAAATACCTCACTGTTTTCAGAGGATTAACTGGGCATAATTGCAGCCTGTTTTGATCCCTCTTTTAATAATGGACCCTCTCAAGCCACATCCCGTACAGCAGCTTTGTGTGGATCGAAGGCTGCTTCCAAAGCAGTAATACGCACCTAGAAGGTCTTTGTACTGTAAATTTATAGTTGTTTGTTTCTGAGGGGGCAAAAAACCGTGTTACCTTGGTACTTCAAGCAGAAGATAGATGGCACAACACCCTTAGTCCCAGTGAAAGACCAAATAACCATGGATGCATAGCACAATGAATTGTAATGACATAGTAACCGACGGCTGAATTGCACTGGTCAAGTGGCAGTGAAAATTTCTTCAGAAAATGAAGTTCTGGAAGTTCTTCTGCCTTTTCTTCTTGTAACAAAACATGAGTTTCCCGAAGCGACCGCTATGTTGCTTTAATAATGTGCCTGTAAATTTAAAAACTCCCCTTGTTTAAACAGAATCACTTATTTATTACACACTTCTTTTCAACAGCCTGGTCTGGCCACATGAATTAGTTCTTTGATTTCTTTTTTCAAAGTTGACACCAATTTAATATATTTACAGATCCTGTATTTGTACATTTCATTAATGGCCTTAGCTGGCAGTGAATCTGCCATTTGCAGACAAAGTTTAGGAGAGCCTGGCACCAGGATGCCTGCCTCAGCCCCTGCAGCCGTGGTGGTCAGGGTGAAGTACTCCTAAAGAAGGTTTCTAGTGTCGTCTTTAATCTGATTTTTATAATCCTGTGCAGTGGATTAACGCACAGATCACTTGTGTTGTGTGATGCATTACGTGATCATGCAGGTTAAGGAGGAGCATTCACTGGGACTGTACATTTACGATCTGCCCCGCAAAGGGCAGCGCACGGATCCTGACCTGCTCCCTGGTGTGTCGCGGTGACTGATGGTGGTCTATGCCAGCCAGGTGTGAAATGGTTGTCCGTGCTGCAGCTGTGGATGCTCCTGCGCAGGACATGGTCAGTGCAACCCTTCTGCAAGGGAGCCTTTCCTGCTGGGATGCTGGCTCTGCACTGTGAGGTGCTGGCTGGTGTGCAGCATCCTCAGGTCTGGCTTGGGATAATTAACACTCACTTGTGTCAGCAGGGTTTGGCTGAAACAGTTGAAAGTGGGTGGTTTTTACACTTTTCACTGGTGTGGTGGCAAACACGTTGAAGGTGTGTCAGCCTAAAGTGGAAAGTTCAATAAATTTGTGGATTTTCCCACAATTTGATCATGTTAAACATAAAATATTTTACTAGACGGTTTTGAATTTAATTTTTGAATAACCATTGTGAGAGGATGTTTCCTGAAGATAGCCCTGACGAGTGTTTTCAGAAATCACATTTAGGCTTTGAGGTGGGTACGGCTCTCTTGCAGGAGGGTTTTCCACATGCCTTTGAGAGCTTGATGAAGTAGAATTGTAGTTTTGACAACTTGCTTAATACTCCGTTCACACCATCAAAACCTCTCTAATGTGCATATAGAGACTGTGTGTGACTTGAGGTCACCAGACGAGATAGTTATGGACCAGGAGGATCTGTGGGTGAAATTTTAATTTTGCCTGGACTGAGAAAAAGTCTGTTCTGAACCTAAAAACGAAGGCATGCCACTTGGCTTCGCAGAAGGTGTTCTGGTGCTCCTGTAAGAACTGTAACTTGTGCTTTGTGCTCAAAGTCAAAACTCAATATTATTAATGATAATTAAAAAGATTGGAAAGTCTGGAATTCCCTGATAGCGAAAGACAGAGCAGATACTGAATAAAAACTACTGAAAGGAAACAGGTTCGGAATGCCGTGTCCCTGAGATCTGAGAAAACTTGAGGAAAAAAGAAATCTCTGCATTGCAGCCTATGGACATCGACACCTCTGACTGACGGGAGTGTTCAGACAAGTTTCTTCATGTATGTTAAAGATACTCGGGCTCTGGTTATCTAAACTAATAAGGGTCTTTTCAACTAATGGTTGAAACTTGATTGCACAATCAGAGTTTTTGGTTTGTTTTTTGGTGTTATCTTTTCAATGTCATTCTTTCATAGGGTTTCGGGTTTTTTTGTACAGGTACAGAGCTGCAGTACTGCCAAGTAAGTTGTAAAAACCGTTATGAGAACACACCCACGAATTTGCTAAATAATAATAAAAAATTCTTTGTGTGCTTTTGTTTGAATTATATATTTTAGTCTCTGTTTACCTTTCCAAGGCATTATAGGTTGCTTTAAACTTCTTTTGCAAAAACGGGCCCCAGAATATATTTGTAATTTGTCATATTCATGTATCTCTGGAAGCATCCATAGTCATGCGATATTCCAAGGCTCATGGTTAAAAGTCAGGAGGGCTGGAACTGTTAAGCACCAGTAAATCCCCGGCTCGCCTCAGAGTTGTCTGTGCTGTGAAACTGCCAGCGCTGCACCCAGAGTCCAGCTGCAGCATCCACAGCAAATCCGTATCAGCAAATGCATCTGCAGGGCAGTCCTCGTTGTGAAATTAAATAACTACTGTTTCTGCTTTCAGAGGGACTGGGGTATTTAGTACAGTGCTGTAATTAAATAGTCCCATCCATTTGATCATGAGAAATCATTTCTGAATAGTTCCATGAGAAGCCATCACAACAATACAACATTTTTATTTCAAAGGCTGTGATATTTTTTTTTTCTTTGACTTCTTTCAATTAACTGTTAAAGGTTTTAATCTGACTCTGTGATGTAAGCTTTTACTGAAAATATGTTGCCAAAGCCAATGGAGCCCTCAGCACAGCTATTGCCTGTGGTTTCTGGGAAGGGACAATTTGCTGGAGGTCTCTGCGGCTCTGTGGGGAGGGTTAATAACTCCTGGAGAGGTGGGAGAAAAGAAAGAATTTTATGTCTCCTGCAAGACTATGAAATGTTTCCAAGTGTAATTTTCTTGAAGTTAAAGTTGAGGTTATTAAGGTTCACTTAGCAGATAAAGTTTGCCACAATTTTCTTGGTCTCTATGGTAAGATGACAAGATTTCTAATTTATAAAACCAGAACAGTATGTTGGGGGCTATGAACCATGCTCAAGGGATACACTGAGGTACTTCGAGCTCTTCTCTTTCACATGTATTTTTATTTACAAGGAAATTTGAAAGCAGTGTGCTTGAACTTCACTCAGTAACCCCTCAGAGCTGGTTTCAATTTGTTTGTCTTTGTAAATAGCCAGTGGTATCTGTATAACCGCCGTGGAGGACGGGGAGCTGGGAGTCTTGCTGGCGATGCGGCTCGTTGGAGGCTGCTGGCACCCTGGGCCTCGGGGGTTACTGTGTTCCCCACCATTTTACAGACGGTCACTCTGTTGAAACTGCTGGGAAAAGGGGTTGCCTTTGAAAGAAGAACAGGTTGATATCAATGTGGAGAATGAAAAGTGATTTTATATGGAATTTGGAATATTATTGCCTTTCTGACTTCATGACTTCCATTGCAGTCGTTATTTTGGTGCTGTACAAGACACGAAGGGGTGCCCTGTATGAATGTGCATTTCTTCATTATAAACACGCAGGAAAAGCGCATCCAGGATTTCTGGGGTGTGTTGCAGATGATGGAGATCTCTTGAGTTTGTAATGGCATCATTATGAAAACCGACTCAAACAGAAATGTAAAGTTTAGCCAAAACCTGACTCATTTTATGCTCTCCCTCATGGGTCGCAGCAGAGTGCTAGCAAGAAAAACTCGCTGCTCCCTTACAGAAAGTGTAGAGCCCTGGGCAAAAGAGAGAGCAACGGAGCTTGCCCTAACAGCTGCTGTGGGGCTAAACCGCTACAAAATATCCTGCTTTGCAATACTAGAAAACAGACCCATAAGCGTTTGATACTTCCATTGTTTTGAATTTATTTGAGACTGAATAACACAAATTCTAGTGGAATTTTAGGAAGGGGCATGGATTCTGCTGTTCTTCCTCATCCTCTGTACACACACACGTGTGCGTAAGAGGTAAGATGCTGTACAGTTAGCAGTGTACCCCAACAAAGTCTGGTCATGTACGAGTCTTGAGGACAACACATGCAGCTGGAGCCTGTGATCTGTCACGTTACTAGATTCCTGAGGCACAGGTCAGTTATATCTGTGCACAGCTTTAATATTAAGTTTTACAAAGTCTCCCTCTGCCTCCTGCCTCCCAGACCAGGGAAACCCTCCTTATCCAGCCTCCTTCCCTGAAACTTCTGCATCAAAATTGCAGTTGCCATTTGATCTGAAGGACCTGCCTTACGAACAGGGGCACTCCTGCTTTAGAAACTCATGAGCTGGGGAGTCAGCTGTGCCACCTGGAAAGTTTTCCTGGTAACTAATTAGCTGCACTGAAAAAGGTGCAGTTACTTCTAGTCCAAACGCATCTGCCTTGAAACTGCCGGCTATTGCTGGATCTTTTTAGTCTTTGCCTAGCAAATTAAGGAATTCTTTGCTCTCAGGAATTTGTAACTCAAACGAGTAATTTAAGTTATGATCAAGTCAATTCTTAACCTTCTTTTGAATAAATTGGGCAGGTTGAACTTCATATGTCTCTCCCTGTGTAGCTGTTCTGCAGAATCTAGTCACTCCCGTAGTGCTTCTCAGGACCTTTTTTAATTTTTCAACATCTTCTTTTGAAATGCGGACACCGGAAGAGGATAGATTGTCCCATTAGTGGTTTCACTAATACCATATACGTTGATAAAACCATCTTCCTATTTCTACTTGATATTCAGTTTCCTGTCACTGACTTATTAGACTAAGAACCAGAGAGAGCGCAAGAAGTTATTTCTGTCATCTTGCAGATTTATTAGTGCAAGAGAACAGCTACCTTTCATATCAGCTATGTTTGTTGTATTAATGAGGGAAAAATAGCCATTAACTGGCCTTAAGCATGTACTTGAATTTCGATGAGTGGTTTCTTTGCATAACCAAGAACAGATTACAGGTCAGACTTAGCGGCTACTGGATATGGCCAATTTTTAAAACATGGACACTTCATTTGTAAGGTTTTCAAATGCTAAGATGGATATCTTAAATTAAATACCTGATCATCTAAACTCATCCAGTGTTTGATTTTTAGGTCTTACTTAGCTCCATCCAAGCTAAAGATGAAAGGACAGGCATTAAAAGTGTATAAATATGCTGAGTTACTCAGCCATCTCTAATTGCCTAGTACCCCTCCACACATTACTTAAAAGCGGACCATGAGTTAAGAAGACTTATGTATATTTCACAGACAAAATTTATCAATTTCTTGAACAGGTCTCATGGTAGAAGAAAGCACCAAGGCAGTAGTATGTCTAATACAGCTATTTAAATTCTCAGAAACACCTTAGTTTTAGCTATAACGCAACCTTCTTGATCATTGCAATACACTTAAATATTGAAAAACACGCATTCCCTCTCCTGTTCTGCAGAAATCAGTTACAAGAGCTTCAGAATGGGAAAACAGCAGCTGAGACTCCCTGGGGCAGGCAGTGCCTACCTTGTTTTGAATCACACACATTAGAAGCTTTACTCGCTGCTGCAAATTGATTCTGAGTGCACCTCTATGTTTAAATCCTGCCTCCCCACTTTCAGGAATGTGGTCATCCCCGAGTGCACCTGCACCTGCTCTTATCATCCCAGGGCAAGGCATTTACATACAAACTAATGCAGGATCAGATCCTTCTGGTTGGCTTTGTGTCCCTAGCAGCGCTGTGTTTCTGCCTTGCTTCTTTTTCTGTTTCCAGGCTGGATTGGGAACGTTTTGTGTATTTCACAGCTAAAGCCTTTCTGCTTTGGTTTAAAGTTGCCTTGAGAGCACCAATAAAATAAGCTTATGGCCTCAGTTTCTAATGAGTGAGTGAGTTGTAATCAGTACAGACAGAACCCGTTCAGCAGAGAGAGGGAGGGGGATGTGACTGTGTTGATGTGTCCTGGTTATTATTATTTTTTTTTTTTTCATTCCGCAACTGTAATATGTTATCCATACTTAAATTGGTAGGCAGAAATAAATACCTCAGTAAGAGGTAGGAGCCTCTTACTGAACTCTAATCTTCCTCAGTTGCACATGCCCTAGAGAATGCGGCGCTGCTTTTCAGGAGATAATAATTACAGCCAAAATGATGTTCTGCGAGCTTCCCTTATCTTAAATTAGGATAAGATTAAGGTCTAAGGAGTCTGTTTGTGCTATGTTTTTGGAAATAATGGATGTCTAGTTCAGATTTCTTCAGCATTCCAGAAAATCTATTTATTGCTGAGTTTTTACTTCTTGCTGTGCACTCAGCCTCTTATCTTTCATAGCTGAAAAATGTAGAAGTATAAATCTATGTTTCTCAAGTTAAAAATTTGGTTGATACGTGCTTCAAAGTGTGGATTTATGTGCATATATAGCAGTCCTTCTTCCAGGCATATTTGGTTTTTAAAGACATTTTTACCAAGAAAATACATATAGATAGTAGCTTCTCTGTTTAAAGTCACTGTATTAATTCTAGAGTTATGCAAAAATATGTAGGTTCATATTCAGGAGGCATATCTGTTATATGTAGACTCTTCATGCCATCAAACTCTAATGCTCTCCTAAATTTTAAATTAAACAAAGATATGTGTAAAACTTTCAGAAAGTTGCAGGAAAAAACCCCACGTGACTTTGCCTATTTACCAAAGCCATCTGTATGAAAATCATTTTTATTCCCTTCTTTTCAAACTCAATGTACATATGTTATGTGACTGTAATTACGCTCCTCAGGGTGTGCAAGGCAAAAGGTGGTAGTCAGGTGAAAAACAACACTGGGAGATTGATGATACTGTGTTTTGCTAATACCGTGCAAAAGATGCTAAAAGATTATGACGCTCACATTTGCCTGTTCTATTACTGTGGTCTAAATGTTGTTTCCTCAGTAACTTCTGAACTGATATTTCACTTATCTCAACTGTCTTTATTAAAAAAAATGATTAAAGCCCCCCAAGAAAAATGAAAACAGGAGAACAAAATAATCTCACCCTCATTTTCTATGAAACCACTTTAAAGGCTCTCAGGACATTGTTTTTCATCTTCAGATTAGAGATGTGTGCTTATTCAGATAATCTCTTCTGCATACATGATGGGCTAATACTGCCTAGTGAGATGCAGAAGGGAGATGGAAGATAGGAAGACAACTAATGCAGGCAAGGTTCTGATGTACTGTTAATTGGGCAATAATGCATTATTGTCCATTAGCTTCCTGAGGACAAGGTCAGGTAAAAAACATTTAAAAATAGATTTTAAATGTAAGCAAGTGGTTTTGCTTGCAATGTAAGTAGATGTGAGTGGTTTTGATTAGCAGTAGTGGATTACAGTAAGGTCCACACATCATTTATATCCTGATGATGGACTGCATTCCTGGTTCTGTAACATACTCAAAGGCTAGAAGATCCATAAGTATTAATCTGGGCTGATATTTTGTAAACATTATATGTTTCTCAACTATCAGGAGTTCTTGAGTTACCTGATCCTGGGGTGGATTGAATTTAGTGACTGCTCAGTACAGAAGGGACTTTGGTTGGTGTGGTTGGACAGTCTTCGCTGCTGAGCCTCCAGCTCAGGAACAGCCGATGGTCCCATTTCACGTGCAGTTTCCCATGTTATTTCCCCCTGCTGCAGGTTTCCGTGCATGCTCCGCCCTTCGGAGACCTCCCGCTTGCAGCTGTGTCCATGTGTGGTGGGTTGAGGACACACACTTCTTCCCCACAGCTGGGCCTGAACAACAGCAAACCTCCCAGGTTTCTCAGATCAGGAGGAAGACTCATTCAGCAGGGAATGGGACACTTTGAATGTGTCACCTTGTACCTCCTTGGTTTTAGCATCTTGTTGTTGACTGTGTTGTGCATTCTCCTCCTCTGTCCCCCTCATCCCTTCCTCCAAGAAACCAGTCTTGGGAGCATTCCCAATATATAAATAACAGTTCCAGGCCATTAGGTACCATTCTTACCCCCTTTTCATCATTACGTGTTTTCTTCTAGTGAAGAGAACTTGTGCTTCCATAAATGTAACAATAATCAGTCACTGCACTGAAGATTTATTCAAATCACCTTTTTATTGTTAAGGGCATTTGGCCAGTCAAGGGTGCGAACAACTTTGGTTGGTTGCATCTTGGAAAAATGAATCTGTTTTTCCTGTGATATTAACAAGTGGTCGGGGATACTTGGGTGAGCCACAGCTCTATGATGGTCTGGCTGGTAAGGGAGGAACATGCAGAGAGAGAGAGAGGGAGGAATGTACGTCATGGCTTTTGCATCTGCTGTTTTCTTTGTCTTTTATATTGTGAGTTCTTCGGGGTCAGTAACCATCTTTGCTGTGAGATTAGCGCGTTATGTAGTGGATTTCATTCCCCTTTGGCAGTTTTGCATGCAAATATGGAGTAATAATGAAGGTAACAAGTTGGACGGAAGAAGAATGATCATTCTTAGCACAATTTCTGAGCCTGGAGAGACACTGCGCAGAGGACCGTGGTGTTATGTCTTCACAAAATGCTGAACGGTGATTGCAGCTACATTTGTTTTCTGGGTAGTTTGACAATACATGTATGGAAAACTGTTTTTTCTGTTTCACAAATATTCCCAGGTTAATACTGATGCCTGGGTATATTTGGAGTACCTTGTTGTGTCAATCATTTGGGAAATTGTTTTTCCCCAACAAACAGTAGTCACTGATGTTTAAAAGTGGGGGAACATACCTTACGATCTTCATGTGTGCTGGAGAAGAAGTAATAGCCCACTGATACAGGATACAACAAACAGTACGCAGACCCAAACTTTTAAAACAAAATTGATTATATATATGGCTTTCTTTCACCTCGTTGCTTGCTGTAAAAACCTTTCACTTCTGGAGTTGGTTGATAAGAGTGTTTTCTGGCATTATACCGCCTAGCAATGCCATGTGAGCAACCTGATGGTTATTAGGCCGGTTTTGACCTCACAGCATTTGTGTTTTCCCCAGCGTAAGTCTACAGATTTACACCGGGAAAGAGAGTAATCGCATGATTTGGTGAGATCATGTGCACCTCTAAAACTGTCACCTAGCTGCGAGTCTATAAGGCGACAAATTGGATGGAAAATTCACGGAAGGGAAAAAAGTAATTCTGTAAGGAACGCACTGCCTAACTCCTTGGGTATTGTTTCAAATACACCGCACCGTCCCGGTTACCTCGGAACCCTTTGCCCTGCTGTGGTAGCAGGGCACTGAGATTCCCACCCGCGCAGCGTGGGCAGGTTTTGCTGCCGCACCACGGGCTGTCATTCCATCAGTCTCATGTGGTGTCAGCCACCCACGGTTCGGTGATGCTTAGCTGGTTCACAGCGGATGGGTTGGCTGTGGATCAGACCCAGATGTGAAGGCACCTCTGGAAAGAGGGGTCCTGGAGATGTGAGCTAAGCTGGTGCATTTGCGCCTTCTACTTTGTGTAGTCACTAGGAAGTCTCAGCTTTCTTGATAGTCCTTGCATCATTGCTATTTGTAAATTTTTTCATGTTATTGTATGTTAAACATTTCATCAGAAGTCATGATTTTCCTAATGGTATTGCAAAGATGTTTCATTTGATGATGCTCCATTACTAATTTTTCTAACTCTTTTCTTTCGAAGTATGTGAATGCCCTGCCCTGTCTTTTACGACAAATACTAACCAGGGCACAGCTTAACACACGAGCAACATTCATTCTGGATTCCTGTTCCCTGTTTGCAATGAATTGCAGTCACTGAACGAACTGCTATAGTTTCATTTCATGAACAGCCCAATTTCAATAGTGTGTTTGTAATAGCCGTCCCTAAAAATCAAACAGAAGCACCCCAACCAGTATGAGCCACAAAATTATGAAATCAGGATGCATTTACATCAGAAGCCAAAGTTTTTGACAGTTAACTGTACAAACGTGACTTTCAGACTATACAGAAATAATTTGAAATTTCTTGACAGGTTGCAGCTGTGAATTTGACTGCTTTGCTCTTTGGCAAATGGGTATTTCTGTGCACCTGGTCACAAACATTACATGTATTTTGGCTGGGTTTCTTTGGTTTTGTTTTTAAAGGAGACATCCTTTAAATCTTCTTTATAACGATGGATTATTCCTTCAAAATATTTGGTGGGCCACAATTTCTTATTTTGCAACATATGCCATCTTTTTCCTCATATTTTAGTTGTAGGGAAATTCCTAGAACTGCAAAGTGGGCAATCTTTTCTGTTTTTTCCTCAGAATCTGAAGACCTAATATGCTTTAAAAAGTCTCCCAATAGGCATTGAATCCCTGCTGCAGGCAGGCATTTTTTCTCTATTTTTGATGTTGGACTAACAGAGACACTTTCAAAATTTCTCAGTAGCTTTGCACCCAAAATATCAGCGCCCTTATTTTGATTCAGGTTTGATTAGGACTGCTGTTGCTTATTACAGATTAAAATCGCATTCAAAGTCTCTGCATTTTGAGCTTTACAGTAATCCAGGCAAAATCACCATCACTCATCTGATTCTGCACCCCTTTTTTTCTAAAGCTTTTTGCCACCTGCGTGGAACTCCTGCTATCTGATTTTTTTTTTTTATATATGCTACTGCCATTAGACTGAAATGATTTTTCTTCAGTTTGCTCAAAGACAGATTTAAAGTCAGGTCCCAGAGGTAGCAGGAAAGTCGATCCCCTAAGCTACTCAGTCATTGTTTGCTTTTTTACATGTAATATCCCATTTCTAAGCCAGAGTGTAATTTAGAATACAACATACACTACATAAATACGTCTGCTGAAAATTGTGTAATATGACATTTAATGGAAATTAACTGCTTTTATTGTCATGTTTTGTTGCACCCCAACCTGAAAAATGGATAAATCTACTTTATATTATTTAGAAATACTTCTCGGTCTTTTCTTTTTGTCAGAGTCCTTGACTTTAAATCGATGTAGCTGTAATAATGCTGTTGAGCTTATTTAAAATATATCCAAAGATACATAATTTTAAGTGCAGTAGTCCACCTAAGAATTAAATCCGTATCTCTTACCCATTAGTTATGTTTTATTACCACTTGAAAACACCCAGATCTGTAGGGAAATACCAGTTAAACCCTCATATTTATTGCAGAGCTGAGAACAGCAAAGGGTTACTTTAGCCCAGGCGTTGTAAGTACAAGCAACAGGACTCCATTGGCTTTAATTTGTCCATGTCTTTCATTTGATACTACCACTATTAATAGCTTTGCAAGGAAATTCTGCAGTCATTAATCATAATAATTAATCAGATCCAATTATATTGCATATAAATGCGAACAAATTGCTGAAAAAATAATGATCTATCACCAACATGTCACAAGGAAAAAGAGACTAAAATAGTAATTAGAAGCAGGGATTTAGTTGTGTACAAGTACTCTGCAACTGATTTTAGCAGTATGATGATCTGATGATGTAATTAGTGGAAAAAAAGTCTAGCAGGCTTTTGCAGCAGACCCCTTAATGACTGTGCAACTCGGGGAAAAAAATTAAAATCCCCGTGTTAGTGACTGGTTTTGCATTTACCACTAATTCCTTGTTTTTTACGAAGATGATTAGAAAAATATGGCTTCAGGCATTTTAGACCAAGTTTGCCTTGGTATACTTCAAAAATTTTCAAAAGCTCCTCTGCAATTGAGGTGGGACAGCAGCATTTTTCCCCTGTAAAAAAGGTGTAATCTGGCATAGAATTGTACAGTTCAATGGAAATAATTCAAGTGGAAATATTCTATAAATGGGACCCATATTTTCATTTCACTGGCAGGCAGTGTAGAACCAATCTCTGTTCTAAGCAGCAAGTTGGTTTTGGTTTTTTCTTTAAATCGTACTTGCGTGTGGCACAAGATGCTCCGTCGCGGTTTGTCGGCTCTCGACCCCCCCTCTCCCCCAAATCCATCCAGCCGTTCCTTTCCCTTCAAGGCAGGTTTTCAGTGGGGCTTTCGGTACAGCGTAGCTCGACAACGTGCTCTGCTCTTGTTATGCACACTGCTGATTAGCACACATTTAATGAGGATTAAAACATTCTTCTTAGGAAAAGCACCCCCAAATCTTTAAAATGTTCTGCATTGGTCCAGTGGATTACACTTGAAACAGTTAACTGAAGATTGATGAGCAGTTTTATGACAGATTTTGTACTTGAAAATAAATGTTAAGTTCATCATAGTTTTCAATACTAAGCACTGCACTTTACTGCCTTTGATCTCAGTGTTGTGACTACTACAAAGAAATAAAACCTTATCTTACCTTTTCCAGCATCTACTGCAGAAGACCTCAATAATGCATAAGAACATCTGGAAGTACGGTAATTTCAGCTATCAGAGATAAGAATTGACACAAAACAGGTAAACCCTACAAAGTCGTCATGTTGAAATGAGCTGATTAAGGTCTGGTAACATAAAACATCATGTATAGTGTTTTCATGCTTGCTGCATCTTCCCATTTTATATATAAAAAGAGGAATGCCAATTATTTAATCTTTTTCAGTATGTTTAATAGGTTGATCAGCTGGAAGCTATATTATATTTTTACATAAGGAGACAGAAGTGACTGCAAATCTATTGCCATATATATCTATTTAGAGTTAACTGTGAGTTCAGAGAAAATACATGGGCATAGTAAACAGGGTTTTGAAATGACAATTTTTTACTGGTTGCAAGTGCTAATTGCTAGTTTCTCAAGGGTATAGAATTAATCACCTGCTAGATTTACAGTCTCTAGGTTGAGACCTGAGGATGGAGGCAATAAGAAAAGCTCTTGAGGGACATATCATATGGTGAGTCTAAATATCAGTCTCTATGCATATGTAAATTGGCAACAAAGTTTTTTCAAAGCTCAAGTATGCTAATTTCAAACAGGCAAGACTAAAGCTAGCTTTTAGCAGCTGTTTAACGTCTGCCTGTGGGTGGTAGAGAGAGCTTAAAATACAAGCAAACAGTGGTGCATAAGTAATTAAGCAACATTTTGCTGGGCATAAATAATTCTGTTTATATTGCTCTTTGAAGAGTATAGAATACAAAATAACAGATCAAGTGCACCTTTGGTCACCAGAGGTTAACTCTGCTTCCTCTTTACCTTTCCTTTGGTTTCACATTTTTTAGGGAAGAATTAAATGGGGGTCACTGCTACTGTCTGTCATTTATATATTAAAGAACTTCATTTAACATTGCGGCAAAACAAATGCTTAAAAGTCTGTAATGTATTGTATTAACAGCTCAACAGCCATTCTTGAATAATTTCGCAACTTCCCTCGTGCTACGAAGTGGGTCTGAAACGGACCTGTATCTAGTTTTAGAGCACCGCACTTTCACCAGATTAGACAAAGTTGTTAAAATTATGCTGCATGTGCTATTTTGCTAAATTGTAAAAATCAGTGAGTCAACTCGACTATTTTCAAGGTCATAAGGCTGTTGATAATCCATAAAACAAAATATCCTGGCTTTTGCAGTTGTTATCATCTAAATTATTGCGTGCATTAAAATAATAAGAGAGTTGCCATTATGGTATTCTCCTAAACCTGATAGTTACTGAAGTGACTGAACACAAAATGCTTGTGTAATTTCGGTAACTGCTCTGAACCAACAGAATTGACTAAAAGCCTGAAAAACTAAAACAGAGAGATTTAAGAAATATCTCATTTGATTCACTAGAGACCTTGAAATTAATCACAAGGAAGATGAAAGATGTAACATGATTTGGAAACATCTAGTCTGGAAAAAAGGATTATAAGTACTAGCTGTGATAAGAGCCAGGATTTTAGAACTTGTTTTTGATTAAATGTTGATGGTTTAAAGAATTAGTAGTTAAAAGAACTAGTGGCTGGTAGAGGAAATCCTCTGCCCCTATGTGCTGCGTTGCTATAGCAAAAGCTAATGCAAATATTACTACCGTTTTGACAGAACTACTGTTACCAGTTTGTCATCCTGGGGAAGGCAGGCAACTGTCAGAGAGGAAAGAGATGTGTTGTGCAGCAGGAGTGCTGACTGCAAAAGTGTGTTGCACTTGCACAACAGGGCTCGTGCCCACCTGCCAAGGGAAATCTGCCGCGCAGGGCTGGGGGGCTGCGGCCGCTGGACGGGAGGTCTTGGGAAAGCTGGCACAGGCAGAAGGCCGGCATGTCTCCTGTTTCTGATATTTCCATATTTCCTTGGAAGTTCAGTTTAGTGGATTTCCCGGGTAGGTCCCAGCTGTGGCGTCCCGGAGGGGGTTGCACAGGGCTGGGGGCTCGCTGCTGCACGCTGTGGCTTTGCCTTTCTGAATAACTGCAAGACAACTTGGCTTCCCCCCCGCCCCCTCCCCGAATCTCCTCACCTATTTCTTTAGTTTAATTATTCATTTCCTAATTCGCTTGCCTCTCCCTGCAGAACTCGCCGAGCAATTTGTCATTGTGGCTGAACAGCACCGCGTGGGTCAGAGCCAAGGTGTTAACGCTAGCGTCGAGGCTGATGGGGGAAATATTATTTGAGCCCAGCCACCAACACAGCTCATTAAAGACCCCAGACTGGCCATACTTGTGTTTAGTGTTACAGAAATATCACTTTGCGGGCTCCAAATCACAAGTGAGAAGTGGCATGCAGAATTTGGGCATTCTCCATCTGTACCCGTACCTGCTCTGTAGCTGTTTCTGCCTAGTTCAGAATGGGAGCTCTTGCCTTCCATTGTGGGGGCATCCCTTAAAATGAGCATAAGGAAGGAGTATTATTGTAGGTCACTTACTGGTGACTGTAGAGGGAAGTGGTGGCTGTGATGCTCAAGGTGCGGACAGAAGAAAGCCTCAAGAAGGGGCGATATACTGTGTATAAACATAGTGAAACAGTGCAAGAAAATACAGGTGTGAATAGTCTTTGAGACACTGGAGGAAACAAACCAAGCAGGTTTTGGTTATGCCAGTTTCACAGTATTACATATTAAAACTCAGAATTGAAAATTTAGCTTTTTGCTAAATTGCTGTCACAATGCTTGCTGTGTCAGAACAAAGCTGAAGTTGTTCACACTGTAAAAGAATATTATGTTTCTCAGTGTGTACTTGGCAGTTGGACTAGATGGTCGTTGTAGGTCCCTTCCAGCTGAAATAGTCTAGTCTGTTCTATTCTACTTTTTAAATGCCTAGGTATTTAATTCCTGAATGAGCAGCCTGTATTTGCTGTTTTGATTATGGTTGTCAATTGCTAACTCTTTTGCTGAAGTTTCTTCTTACTTGCCTGTAAATATTACGTGTTCAGACTAGTTTTCTTCTCTGAACCTCTTCTCTTTCACCTGCTTTGGGTGATAGGAGCTGTTCTGCATGTCCAGCTGGAGGAAGCCAGTTTTTCAAGTGTACTTGCCTTTTGGTAGTCAGCATGAAGGAAGCAGTAGGTAGCACTAAGGACGGTCTGGCATTTGAGATATTTTTCGTTTTGCCATTAATTGGTTAGAGGAAGAGGTGGTAAATGTGTTCACATTTATTTTTTTGACTTAAAAAACCAGTTGGTTATGACCTTCAGCCTCCCCTCCAGTAACCGAGCAGCTATTTTTTTATTTCCCAGAGTATTTTTGTTCTTTTGAACAAACAAAAAGGACCCGTCTGTCTGAAAGACAGTCTGTTCCCTTCATGGCTATTTGATTTTGCAGGGTGCGTCTCTTCTCTCAGGTCATAGATGTCAAGCGGGTTCAGAAGCCTTCCCAACCATCCAGCTTGGATGTGGTTCCTCAAGCCCTCTCGTTCTTGTACTCTCAGTGGTCAAGCCTGCACCACCTTGTGTAGAGGGGTCTGCTTCTCACCTGGCTTTGTGAAAAATCAGGCTGTCCTCCCCTGGGAAAGAGGCGTTTATTCATCTCCTTAAAGATTTTCCTGGTTAATCCATTGAATTTATACTGAATATAATTCCCGCTTTCAGTTAGCAATAAGAACCAAACTAAGAAAAAAACAAGGAAGAAAAGAAAAATATAATTTGTAGCCAAACTGCTAATTACTGTAAGAGGATTCTTGCAGAAACATTTAATACAATCAAATTTCTTGCCAGATTTATGTTCTGGGCTTTCACTTTTGCAGTAGGTAGGGGATCTCAGGAAACTTTTGGGTGCTTTGCGTTGGCATTGTAAAATCCAGTGATGCAGGGCAGCTTTCCTTGATAGATTTCAGCTGTGATTCCTGTCCATTTAGGCACCATCCTTTGCAAAGCACATCATCACGTTCAGGCTGTGCTCTCCTCTGTGTGTGCGTGTGGCTTCCCTCAGGCTCAGTAGGATTTTTATACATATGAGAGGGGAGAATTTGTCCCTCAGCTTATCTTAGAGTAAAAGGATCATCCGTTACTGAGGACAATGGTGCAGCTCTGGAATACTACATTTTAATAGTATATCTGGAGAACAACATCCTGTATTGATTTTTCATTTTATTTTGTTTTTTCCTCAGGGCTTTTTTATTGGTATGATTATGTGAGTTTGCTTCCACCTGCTACCAAGCACTTTCTTTCATCTTATAGGCACTGATTTACATAAAATGTAAAAGCAAGAGATAATAACAAATATTTGGCTATTTCATGAATTTTAAAATTGTTTTCATTATCAGGGAGAAATATTTTTGCATAGCCTTTCTTTCCTACTGAATTTTTGACTGTTATCCTTAAAGTAAAAAAAAAAAAAAAAGGAATTTTCTGTTTCTCTTCTTTTGACTACTATTTTACATTTGCTTGAACATAAATGTTTTACAGTGAAAGCAATCCAATTAAAAGAAAATAACCTGCTGCCAATGCTGTTAACTTCACGAATAATATTGTGGTATTAAAAAAAAAAAGAAAAATCCAGTAAGCCAACAGTCCAGTTAGTTTTCACCAGTTCCAGAAAGATTCCTTTCAGCTCTGAGAAACTTGCACATTATATTAAAAAAAAAAAAAAAAAAAAAAAAGCCCTCTTCAGTTGTCACGCTGCTGTGGCAGAATTTAGTTCTGTTCTCAAGAGCTTCCTTGTCCCATGAGTGCAAAGACAATAGTACACTATATAGAGAGCCAATAAATCAATTAGCTTTAACAGCCAGCGTTCAGGAAATGCATTTATTCTCTTCAATGAAAACACAGTTTTTACTTGTAGCCATACTTCATACTGTTAAGGTCAATTTTTCATGTGGAAATTAAATCCAGTGGATGAAAAACTGCTTGTATATTCCATAAAGCAGGAAAGAACTGTTCTTACTGATGTGGGATCACAAGTTTGTTTTATTTGTAATTATCCTTCTTTAGAGTAATTGAGATTCTAAACAGTGGCTAATAGCTTGGCTGTCTCAAATTACTACTGCCTGTAACTTTACCTTTCCAAAAATAAGTGAGCTTTTCAATTGCAACACAACTACTAAAGCCTGGGTCATTTTAGAACAATTAATTGAGAGAGGTGATTAATAGCTTAATAATGGGTTGCTCTGTAAGTGCAGGGAACGTGTAGAAAGGGAATATGCAATTTTGTATCCTAAAACATCGCCTAATTGAAAACTCAGTGGTTAGCCTTCCATGCATGCCCGAGACTTTTCTTTTGAGACCCTGGTTTGATGTCATCCAAGGCAACCATAAATCTCTGCTTCCACTTAACCTCTTGGGTGCTGTGGGCTGAGTGGTGCGGGGGAGTGCAAGGCGTTGGCGGTAACCTGCAGCGGAAGGCAGGTCGTGCCGGGCAGCCTTCACACGTGCAGCGCGCTGGCTGTGCAGCAGTGCCTGTGAATGGGCAGCCGCTGTCAGTCCCGCTTTGCAGGTGGAGGCATGAGGAAGAACGGCCAGAAGGATCACCCAAAGCAGCAAGCCTGGAGAAGGGGAATCAGGATTTCCACTCCTGTGCTCCTTCTTCTGCTTCAGAGCTGTTCAACATCCATGTTCACAGGTCTGAGGGAAGTCTACAAGCTGCTCCCAAGGGAGAGAAAGGAAGCAGGAGAAAAGCAAATGCAACGGAAAAAGAGTGATTTTTATTGTCAATGGTCTTAAATTCTTTACATGGCAACCATCGGCCCCAAGTTGCAAATAATAATGAAAAAAAAAAAAACCAACAAAACCCCCAAACCCTAGGAAAAAAAGAATTTTTGAAGGAGAACCACTAGTCAAGATCATGCTGCCCAGGAAACCTCAGCAAGACAGAAAAAGGCATGGTACATTGCCTTGCTGAATGTAGAGATGCTCCGTGAGCAGATGCTTGTGCCAAGCTGTGGCTGTGAAGTGGGACTGGGTTTGTAAACAGTTACCAGTCCGCTCGTATGAATTGGGAGTCAACAAGGGAGAGTCAGTCTGTCTGAGCAGAATGGGTCTCTGAAAACTCTCTCTGCAAAGAGTTTTAGGTCCTGAGCTGGTCCAGGTGTTTCTGCAGTCAGAAAAAGCAAATTCCAACTTCTGGTTCACTGCCCCGTTTCTGCTGCTTTCCTCATCAGGGAGGTACAAGGTAAAAGGTGTCTTCTCCATGGCCATAGCGCATCATGAGTAATGTGTTTACACCTTTTATCTTTGTGTAAGCTGTGGCGTTATGCAGACATGCTTGCATGCAAGATCAGCCCTACCTTTGCTTTCAGGGGTGATTTCAGTATCTTTTTGAAAAATGTGGCTTCAAAGCCCCATCTAAGTGACTGCAGAGGTTAGAAGGACAGTGCAAAGATCTGGAGCTACTGCTGTATGCACCACGCACCATTTTGTACAGATTCAGATGGTCTGTTCTGGGCTGTGACAGCACGGGGGATAATGGGTCTTTATTTCTGCCCCCTCTTTTTTTTCTTTTTTTTTTTTTTTTTCTTCTTCTCCCCTGTATTGGCATGAATGATGTTTACAGCCCTGGTAAGCAATTGGTGTTGCCAGAGGACTCTGTGGGGGTCTCAGGCAACAGGCAACTTGAGCTTCACCATTCTGGGTCTTGCTGCAAGTCCAGCCTCAGCTACCTGTCTGCCTATTAAAATATATTAGAAGAAGGTGGTGTAGCTTGCTTAATGTATGAGAATTGCACTGGTGAAGATGCTTTGCTTTGTCTACCTGACTGTTTCTTCTACCCAGAGTCATGGGTTTAGCTGTTCTGGTTCAGATGTCCAGAAAGCAGCTGGTGCAGGAGCTTTATGGGGCTAGCAGGCTTCAGCTTTATAGGTGACATGAACTCCTGAGCTTCTGATGAAGAAAAAGGAGTCATTGATGAGGCTGCTACCACTGATTATTTGCCTTGAAATTTTGTACTGTGGAGTGTAATGATTTTGGTTTTTCCTCATCGTAGATACATAAAGCAAGCAGAACTTCAGTTTGGAGCTGCATCAGTTTATCATAGAATCACAGAACGGTTTGGGTTGGAAGGGACCTTAAAGCCCACCCAGTTCCCACCCCCTGCCCTGGGCAGGGACACCTCCCACCAGCCCAGGCTGGCCCAAGCCCCATCCAGCCTGGCCTTGAGCACTG
>JAVJGI010000064.1:42836908-42871964 GCA_035590275.1 Ibycter americanus | reverse complement strand
CTTCAGAAACATCAATTAAAGACCAAGTTCTGTGAAATAAGCATCAAAAATTGATAAAAACTCAAATTTAGGTTTTTAGATTTAGTGTTTAAATCAATCAACTGCAAACAAGATTTAATTAAAGAATATTATTTCAAAGTGTAATTACCTACTGGGATTAGAATGAACCTCTATTGCCCATAATGTTCTCCTACTGTGATCCCACACTGAAAAATGTTGAGTTTTAGATTAATATGCATCTTGTAAGTACAAGTCCTAATCTCAATCTTAAAGGACATTTAAAACACACTTGGAACCTTCTATGCAATCAAGCACAGTGTGACTACAATGTCCACCATGCTAAATTTGTGATTACATTTTTTATGTGCATGATTTAAATCGCTTTAGCAGCCGTCCAGGGAGCATTTTACCCTGCATATTAATTACACAAAGGCTTTGTCATGTGAGGGTCTCAGTGGTCATGGTCTGTAATCCAGCTCATTTGAACTGTGAGTACAGTTTTTGAGCATGCTGTGCACATCAAGCTCAGCTTTAAAGCTAGAATATGCTGAGATGGTTAACAGGTATGGTTCCTGCTTAAGGAATGAATGCCATTTATTTAGTGACATCTGCAAACTAATTGCTTAAAAATCTGAAACTGAAAAAGCAAGCTCACAAAGCTTTTGCAAATACACGGTAAAGCAAGGTTTGGAATTCTAGCATCCTGTTATCCCGCAAAAGCAAAATCCCAGTTAAAAATTCTAGAAACCAACCACAATTCTTACTCAAATGGATACTTACGTTCTTTTGATTCAAACTGCTGGTAGCTAAAACTACTTAGTAATTACTATTTTTCAGTTACTTGTTTTCTTTCTTTTCATCTGAATACCCTTTCCTTTTTTTAAAAAATAATCTAGTCTAGGGTTTTTTTGGTTTGGTTTGTTTTGTTTTTTTTTTTTTTATTTGTCCATCTTACTCGGATCATAAGCTCTTAGTTTGCAAGGAATTTACTGTTGTGTGCAATGCTGCAAATCAGTCAAGGGTAACTATAATAAAGCTGTAGTAAACGTTTTTATACACATACTTTGAATGTATGTATTTTTAGGAAACTGCTTTAGTCATTTTAAAATCTGTCATTCTAGTACCTTTGAAAAATTATGTCTTATGGTTAAATTTAGGAATACAAGAGATGAAAGAGCTGATGGGATCCTGGAGTCCCCAGTTCTAGTGCAGGAGACCAGGCTGGACCCCATTTGCCAGGTGCACTTGCACAGTCCTGTTCTGATCAATAGACCTCCTGTGTCAACAAAGAGACCAGGATTTGCTTTTTTAGTTTAGTCATAGACCAGATTCTGCCATCCTTAATTATTTCTCACTTAGGAAACATTTAATTGAAGCCATAAGTAGGCCATATTTTTATTATTCTAATGAGATTCATGGGGCTAATCACCTAGCGGAGACAGACTTGGAACCTCTGTTGCCTTTCCTGGTGTGCAAGAACAAAATGAGAATAATGATACTTAAAAATGGTGCTCAGACCTTTCAAAAAAGCACTTTTTGACAAATCTGTGCGAGCGGTTTGTGGAAGGTATTGCCATGCAAAGTCAGCCTACCGAAAGACTTGCAAAGATTTGGGAGGGACTTGTTTCTTACTGAATGTGTCTTCCATGCTACGATTAACGCCAAATTTTTTGTATTTGGTTGACTTCACCAAACCTGGCTGCTGGCGGCTGGCTGCCAGGAGCATCTCCTACAGCGCTCTGCCAAAGTCCCCAGTGGTTCCGTGTGATGAGCTTTGCCCATTCTCAGGAGCAGGTGCCACGGCTCTGGAGGTGGAGGGGGGTGTCCTCAACTGCACCTCTCATGGCCAGGGGACTAGGCATAGGGATGCATTAAAAGCACAGCAGGTTTGTCTTTGCTGATTCCTTCTGCACCTCCCACACCTCCCGCTCGCCCTGCAGAATCCCTGGGAGGGGAGGGGGCTGCAGCCGGATCTCCCTGTGCGCACCTTCGCCGGGAAAGGCAGGGAGCTGTGGGCATCATAGCAGGGGATAGAACAAAAAGAGTCATTATCCTGGATTATACAGAATTCCAGAGCCTGACTGCTGCATTAGGTGTTTGCTGCACACCGGTGACCCTTGCCACACTTCTGCTCTGTGCTCAGCCGGGAGAAGGAGCGTGTGGGCAGGGCAGTGACCAACGGGATTTGGAAAGGAGAATTTATGACTTGTATGCAGATGGACTTTTCAGTCTTCGTCAGTTTTTCTTAGAAAGCACAAATTGCTTTTCTGTTCTTTGAGGTTGGTACAACTTCAGATTTTCTGAAATTTGTATTCAGAAAAATCAACTACATTTCAAGAGATAGGAGTTTTCAGTTACCAAAAGGCAGCTTTTTTCCCTCTCTATTTCCCTTGTTTTAAAATTTGTTTTTATTAATTTTCCAAAAATACTTTACCAGTAAGAAGAAGAAAAGTGAAAGCAAATACATTTGGAAAATGTATTTGTGTTGTTCTCTCTCTCTCCATAGTTGTGCATATTCTGTTGGTCTTAACCTGTAGTGAAGAAAACCCCCAAACCCCTTCCTGAATAATCTGGAGTAGGATTTGTTATAGTTCTTCCACATGAAATCTGGAGAGTAGTTTGCACGGCAAATGTGGTAGGGATGCTGATGTGACTCCAGCTGGTGGAAGAAGAAAGAGAGTGATGTCCGTGACTGATTTCTCAATTCACTGACCAAACTTAAAAGAGAAATGAAGTAATTTCAGTTGTATCATTTGAATGGAAACCCTTCCTCCATTTCCATAAGATTTTAAAGACTAAACTAGTAATTGGAAAGGAAAACACTGTTTTAAGATTTAAAAACCTGCATTGCCTAGCTTTGAAATACCCATATAAAATATTTGATATTTTTTTTTCCCACGGTGGAAATTGTTCTTCAGGTTTAGACATATTTGTGAATTTGGTGTTTTCCTGGGGTTTTTTTGTTTGTTTTCCCCCCAAATATGATTAGACCAATCATAATACACACAAGTTTAAAATACTTATTCTTTGTAATTCCTGCTTTTGCGGTGTTTCCTGATGGGAACATGTGCTAACCTCACAGCAGCTGGTTATTTCCCGCATCTGCTGGAGGACGCTGAGTGGTGTGCGGTCGGCGTGGCTGGGGTGACTGTGCAGAGGGCGCAGCCTGGCCGGTGCTGCTCTTCCAGCATTCCAACAGAACTGTCTTTTTCTTGAAACTTAGGCTAAAAGACCCACACGGATTTTTTGAACTGAAAATGCCATTTCAGTGCTCAGGCCGTGCCTCTGATGTCTTTTATAGTCCCTTCTAATAGAGATGCACATTAATGAAATCTATACTTGCAAGTTGAGAAGCTATTTTTCTTGAAAACCCACCCCAAATCTGTGGCCTTTTACATTAAATTTTAATCAGTCTCAAATTTTGAAATCTCAGCATAAAGCTGTTGATATCGGTCTCCTTTGATAAATTATAAAGGTAAACTTTAATGAACAGTGAATAGAATCACCTTTGCTACTTGGGGGTAATAGAATAAAAAAGCAAACAAACACATTTTTCTTACTGCCACATGCCTCTCCTTAATAATAAGTTTTGTGTCTTCTGCAGAAATAGATGCTGTATAAAGTCTCATTAAATTAGCTGACTGATGGAATAAATACACAGCCCATGGCTCTCCAGTCCATAGTAAACTAAGCAAGGGTCTTGATATCTTAGAGTTCTGCTTATTTACACATGCCTCGGACTCTTCTCACAGATATGTAAATTATTCTGGTTAAAACTAAATGCTAAAGTCTACACCATTAGTCTTCCACTTCATGATCTCCACATGGGGCTGTTAGAGGGATAATGTACCATACAATACACGGTTTACTTTTAATTAATAGAAAAAAAATGTGAAATGAATATTAAATGTAGCTTAATGTGAAAGAAACCTCAAAGCGGTATGGTTGTTATTTTTTTTTTAAATATTCAGCTCTGCTTCAGCGTTAGAAAATAAGAAATGTAGTAGCAGCCTGGAAACATTAAACCATGGGAAAAGAAGGAGAAGCAGGTAAAGGCACTGGCAAAAGGAGGTCGGTCCCAGCCTGTGTGCCCTTGGTGGGGGATACCTGCCTGGGGAGGCACGAGGGGCTCCGCTCAGAGCCCCTGAAACACCGAGAGCGGTTACGCTCACAACTCCTGGGGCACCCCGCTGGAATCATACCCCACCACGTAACGTATGAATTGCAGAATCTGGTATTAAATCTTAATATTAAAAAACCTCATCAAATAGAAGCATTTAATTAAAACACAAAATCTGTTTGTCTGTGTTATAATTCAACGTGTCAAAATTAATGCCCCTGTTTTTAATAAATGGAATTACCAATTCACAAACAGTTTATCACACTGTTCTCAACAACAGAATGGAATTTTAATTATATACTATTATTTATTGCGATGAAACGAGTGCATTCCATAATATTTGCCAACAGTAGAAGTTAGGATTTAAGAAGAAAAGCTCCATTAAGTCATGATTTTCTTGGGTGGCATCCCCTTTGTCTCATTTGGCTCACCTAGGATAAGGTAGGAATCTTGGAACGAGACAAAGACTTGTGAACGGCCCTGTGGAGGCTTTAGGAGATAACAAGATACTGAAGGCACTTATTTGTAAGATTAAAGGGTTCGAACTAAAGCCTGAAATTAGTAACTTTTCATCCCTTTTACCAAGACAAGCTGCTGTTTTGCAATAAAATAAAGACCCTGCATTTTAAAGCCTCTTCAGCAGGCGGAGTGTGAAACTAAATGCTACTTACTCATTTCTAAATTATTCATACATTCTTAATTGTGATGTTATCCTTATAAATGATAGTAATGGTACCATTTAAAGCCGAAAAAACGGCAAGCACCTGCCAGTGAAACGGGTTCATTTGATGCACGGCAGCTGAATCTTTAATATGGGGATAAATGAGAAGGCTCTGCTGGCAAAAATACAGTGAGACACCTGATTTCTACAATGAGGTATTAAGTAACCTGAGCCATTTGCTGGGTGGGAAGGGAAATCCAGTGCCTGGTTCCCGAGGAAAACTCACAGACAGGATGGATTAACTGTCCTGGGCTCTGACTGGAAAAGGGGGCATAAAATACCAATGAACTCCACCTGCAAGGAGTTCAACTTCCAAGGAATATTTCTCTCTTTACTGGCAAAATGATGTAGTTTGCTCACCTGCGTGGAACGAGGTAAAAGCATGAACCTCGGCTGGGGAGCGGTGGTTTCAGCCGAGGGGCTCAGGCTGTTATCTCAGACCCATGGTGGTCTGAGGTGGTGGCTCGGGGACGTTCCTTGCCATGATCCTTGCTGCGTCCTGTCACAGGTAGAACCATAGGACATGCCTTCCTATAGTATGGTATTTCTCCTGAGACACAAGAAGAATTATAGAAGAAATACGGCCCCTAAAGAAGAAGTAGGACCTGGAGTGGGTGGTACTGAGTCCTCTTTCAGGCACCTGGAGTTAAGTGTAGGGCTGACCGGCATAGTTCAACAGTCAGTGTTCCTATTTCAGAGAGCGTTCAAGGTATATTTGAAGAGGTAGCATCCCTTTGTGATTGAAATAATAAAATTGTTCTGAAGGTTGCACTTTTTAGGGATTGGCCATTGAAAACAAAAAAGGAAGATCAGAATTTCTAAAGCTTATTTAAGTTATTTGAAGTGTGCAAAATCATGTTGGTTCACAAATGAGGTGCAAGATTGGAAATTTTTTTAAATCCACTGATCAACAACCAAGCATTAAGCTTTCATGCGCAAATCTATATTGATTTCTCTGTGATTCCTGAAGTGGGTCACAGTTTGGGAGGCTTTTAAGAGATTTTATATCCTCTTATTTTTCCAGAGACTCATTCCTGCCAGGCTTATTTGCGGGCAACGCAGTCACACTACTTTTGGAGACAGCTGCTGGGGCTTCAGCTGAACCCCACCAAAGCTAACCATGTGTTTCTGCAGATGGTGGTAGTGACAATCACCCTCCTCATTGTCTTGTGGCCACCTGGGTGGGAGGAGGAGGAAGAGGAGGGGGCCAGGGCCAGCGGAGGGGAGTCCCAGACAATTTCCTTCGTTAGCTGGTGGGGCTGGAGCAAAGCAGCTCTCAGGAATGCAAAGTAACATGCTCCAGTGGAGTCCTGGGGACAAGAGTGTAGGTAAACTCTTGGTGAGGGGAAGTGGAAAAAAAATCTGTTATTTTGCTGTGGATTGCTTGTAAATTAATTGTAGTTTTGTAAAAAGCAATAATCAGGAAACATTTAAAATATAATTTTTGCATTAAGTTATATTTTTGAGACTCACTGAGGCTGCTGATAGCTTGTATTTCGTTTGGCTCTGATGAGGAGTAAATCAGCATCACTTTTGTTTCTGTTTGGTTTTACTTTCTGTTTCTTGTGCAACAGCCAAAGCCCACTGGAGCACAGACGGAGCTGGTGGGGTGTGAGCTGGGCTTAGGGATGTTCTGCCTTGGGGAAATGCTGTGATATGCCTCTGTTTCTTGATCTTTTAAGCATCGTTACTGTTGGTTGCTAAAACATTAAACTTGTGATGAGGGTGAGAAACTCTGGAACTATTTTGGTAGAGCCTGAGATTCTCTGAAACTCTTTTAGTGGCAAAATGATCTTTAGAAAACCTCGTGTGTTCTGCTTTCCATGCTGTGTGTTAGGCCCAAACTGAACTCATGCTTCCTTTTAATCTACGAATTACTGGGCACTTTTTATGATTATTTATTGGGTGCTCCTTTGGGACCTCTCAGGTTGTCTCTTAGGGTAAAGTCCCCAAGTTTGGTGGTGGCTGGGACTTTCTGAGTCCAATGGATGCTGTTGAAGTTAAGGAAAAGGTCAGACTGTCCAGGGAAATGCTTTTTGTCTTCCAATATTTGGCTGTAAAACTAGGAAAGGATGCTTGTTTATTAGGGCAGAATAAAATATCTGCTTCTAGAGCAAGTCACTGTCCCACCCTGTGTTTACCTTTTTCCACATGGGCCAGACTGCAGGGGGAAGAGTCCCTGTAATTAGATGCTGTGTCTTCAGTTAAAAATCTAGGAAGATCTTGTCTTCAGAATTTATGTTTGGCTCCTCACCTGCACCACGAGGCTGGTAACTCTGGGAGCCTTGGTGTCTGATTTTTACCATTAAGGAATATCATGAGCTGCACAGCGTGAAGGGAGAGGGGCCAGAAAAATGCAGCTAATTTCTTTTTGGTGTGTGTATTAATACACTGGGTTTTCAAGTCTGCAATTTCAGTTTCTGAGAGTCGTAGCGCAAATAGTAACTTGGTGTTTTGCCAGCTTCTGCTGATGAGCATCTCGGCACTGTCCTGCGTTCAGCACCGTTTGCCATTGCAGCATCGCTGCGGTCCAAGGGCACCCTGCACCGGGGCTGCAGGTGCTGCTGGTTGGGGCTGGTATACGTGGCGATAGCTCTGCAGAAATCCGCTGCGCTAGATGAGATCCACAGTGAAATTATCCCTGAGAATCATGAGTCTTCCTGAGAATTCAAAACAAACGGGAACACTGCACAAATTCCTAGTGCACTCCCTAATATGTCATTGGACATAACTATAAACCGAAGATAATGAATGCGTTCTCATATTTCACAACAAACTTACAGGAAAGTATTACTAGCGCTTCCAGTCGCTGTGTTTCAGGAATACGCTTAGCCCAGGTTTATTATAAACATCACATTTAAGATCACTCAAGATCCCAAAAGCCAAAGTAAGTATATTTACAGATGAATATGTCCCAGTGCTGTAACAAATGCAGCAAATTCCCAGTGGGATTCCTTTTCCATGCTTGCTTCAAAGCGTGAGTCACAGACAATTTTCTGTACGGGTTATGCCTCAGGGCACTGTTATTAGAGGGGGAAAAGAAAAGTAGATTAATTTATTAACCAGTCTTTTATACCTTTTCTTCATAGTCTGCTCTAGGTAGAGTTTTCATTTTTCTAAATAACAGGGCCCAAAGCTCTGGTTTGGGAGTCTAATCGATGCTACAGAGTTTAACTTTTGCACAGATTAAAAGAACACTTTCTGTTGTCTTTGAGTGTTTTTTTTTTAATCTCAGCAGGAGGAAAAATACAGTCCTGGCAAAGCACAGAACAGTAGGTAAATATGAGAGGAAATATGCGCAAAAGCTGTGTTTTGAGAACAATTGCAAAGAGCTCGCTTATGATACTAGCAGGATGAGTGCATGGAAGAAGCTCTTGCTCCTTGGGTGGGCTGGGATCGCCAGTGCCATGGTCTGAGGAGCCTCTGGGTGCTCCCTGCTGGGACCATGAAGGGATGCTGAGCCCACTGTCTTCACAGCCTCCTTGGTGTTCTACATCCATGATGCTGTATGGCATAAGCCGATGTTATATAGGGCAGTGAGATTCCCCTATCCTTTTAGCAAGGACATTTATTTAAATGCACCTTTAGTGAAATCCAAGCACAGTGGTTTTATAGACAGCAGGGGCAGCCTTAATTCTGTAGATGTGAGCGTTATTTGTGAATAAATGCCCTTCGTAGTCTCTAAAAATTATTATTCAGGATGTCTTCCCATCTCACAGATGAACTATGAACTAATGGTTCCTTTTTGCATAGTTCACTTGACAAAGAATTGGTAGATTTTCTGTGTAATTTGCTATTATCCTAAAACTCTCAGCAAACCAAAATGCCAACCTGGGTTTTAAAATGTGATGTGTTTGAAAATGGAAATTTGACCACTCCAAATAGCAAAATCTTCATTTCCATTAGGATTTTTATGAACTGTCTGATTATAGATCAGAAAAACTCACACTGTTCTGCAGCCTCCTGTGATGCACTAGACAAAATGATGAAAACAAAGGCAATTATTTGTACTGGGAATGGCGTGTTCCATTTAATGCTTTATCGGAGAATATAGTCACATTGGAGGCTATTACATTTTCAAGGAGTTATTTACTTTAAAAGGCCATAAGTCTCTCTCAGACCCCGTACTCTTCTTTCCATGGAGAACAAGTGGGAGCTCCTCAGAGCAGAAGGCACCGTGGCGGGACAGCATTACTGTTAGGATGTGTCTGCATCTCCCGAACATGCCGACCACCCCGAGGACGCTGGGGCTGCCCTCTCCGGCAGAGCAGGGACTGCGGGCGCTGCTGCGTCCTCGCCTGGAACTGGGCTGCTGCATCGTGGACAACATCTTGCGAGGCACTGGGGGAGGACGAGAGGGGTGGGCAGGGGCAGCAGCCCTCAGCCCATTTGTGCCCAGGCTTTCCAGGGAAGCTCGAGATGACGTTTTGGAGAGGTAGATTTCTTCAGTAACAGGTTTCTCCCCCCGCCCCCGTTCTGTGGATTTTTCTTTAGTACATTGGTTACAGGTGGAACACGTTTGTCGGTGTGTGGGCAATAAATCTCGCTCCTTTGTGATCCTTTGCGCTTGCCATTCAGCGTGCTTGTGCACTTTGGCGGAGAAGGTGCAAGGGTGTGGTTTTAGATCTGACCAGCTGCGTAGCTGGTGCCGCTTCCATCGGTAAGCGGCCGCCCTGAGCCAGGCTATCGGCAGGGTTTTATGTTAATGTGCTCCGTGTTCGCTCCCTCCTCTCCAAGCGAGGCTCTGCCGTCCCCGGGGCTCCCCAGCCGGCTGGATGTGTTATTGCCTAAAGCAACCCGGGCACAAAGGAAGCTGCGATTCACAGTAAAGTGCATTTCTGTCCCTGCAAATGTGCAGCACAGCTGGAGGAGGTCTCCAGCGGCTCATTTGTATCTCTCCTCTCCCCCGGGGCTGAACCCATCTTTGGTGTCTAAGCAGTGTCTCGGCAGCGGTGCCAAGCCTCGAGGTTCCTGCGCTTGCACGCTGCAGCACAAATCCCAAGGACTGGTTTAAGATCCCTGTACGCTCCCTGACCAGATTCCAACATCCCGAGCAGACTGCAAAATTATGATGCATGTCAAAACTGCCAATGGGCAGAGACAGGAGCAGCAGGAGGAGGAAAAAATATAGTTCCACACTACTCTGAAAGCTCACTTTGCATCAAATGCTTGTGCCAGATTGTGCTACGACATGTGTGTCCATTTCTAAGTAGGTCCCTTCACTTGGTTGCTAATCTATACAGTCTGACTGGTGTGAATTTGTGTGCATACTGGGAAGGGGGTTGTTAATTTATTGGAGGCAGGTTTTGTCTACTGTTTCTCCTTAGCACCACTCTCAGCGTTTGGACTGGTTCCACAAAGAAAGTTACATTCAGATTATAAATGAATTATATCACAGCATGTGGGCACCCTGGGTTTGGCAGAATGCTTTGAGTTCAGAGTGAAGCGCTGCATGGAGAAGAGCCTAGGCAAAACGAGGGGGACGCAACTCACAACAAACAGCTGTGCAAACAAGTTCTTCTAAAACAACCATACAGATCTGATGCCACACTCTGTAATATTGTGACAAATCCATGTCTACGAGCAGTCTCATGCCTGTCACCACCCTGCAAACCATGCAGACACAGTGCCTCTCGTCAGTGGTTGCGTGGGACTTTGCATCCTTGCAGGCTCACAAGGGGTCAGAGCTGGTGCTGGCGGGCAGAAACTGGGCACTGCTGCCTCTGCATCGCTCAGTGGGGAGGGTGAACTGTAAAGTAGACATGTAAATAAACATACGTGTATGTAGGAAGCTCAGAAGGCAAGGTCTGGGATTTTTTTTTAAGTGTTTTTTTGTTTTTTGTTTTATTTGGTGGTTTGGGTTTTGGTTTTTCTTGCTATTATTTCACTCTCTCAGTAGCCAGACAGACTAACGATTCTAGAGAGGATTTCATCTCTTACAAACTCTGAGGGTATGGTTTCTAGAAAACAGTTTCTACCTGTGCTTTCATGTGGGATGGAGCATTATGGGTTCTAGACCAAGTTTAGGGATAACTATAACTGACATATCTGGAAGTTTTAGGTAATTGATTTAGGTGGCAGAAGTGGGAATAAATTGTGAAAGCCCTGACTTCTAGCCCTCAGTCTTCTCTTGAGACCGTGCTGCCAGGAAGACGTGCTGGTTAACCCCCTAAGGCAGCTCTGCTATCTGTGGTCTGAACTCCCTTCTCTAACACAATTTTTGAAAACAGCAAACCAATGTGTTGACACGTTAATAAATGGCTGGTTTTTATACACACACAAACTCTTCCACATATCACTGGCTTTGTAAATTAAAGCGTTGCCCAAGTGCGGAGCGTTTGCTGTAATCCCGCCGTTGCTAGCAAGAATTTCTTTAGATGTTTCCTCTGACAGCCTCCTCTTTTCACAACAACTTAGCTATCCTTGTAGTTTCTGTAGCATCTGTCTCTTACGAACCTTGTAAAAACCCCCAAAGTGTTGTAATCTAATCCCCTGATCAATTCTTATGAGCAATCTATATTATCTCATCTTCCCTTCTCTCTCCCCACTTTTATTCCTGGCCACTCCATACATTTCTGGTGTTCCTGCATTCCCAGGCTCTGGCTCAACACAAATGTCAGCAATCAGCGTAGGTGTGCAAATGCAAACGGGCACCCGAAGACCAGCCACGGTCCTTGCAGACAGGCTAAGCACTGATTTCAAACAGAGAAATTACAGAAGTTGAAGTAGGGATTTACCTCCTGTGAGAATGGATGTGCTTTCGTACCGTTTCATGGAAGTGGAGCTGGCCTAGGATATGGATACATTTTACAAATAGTTGTTTGTTTGTTTTTTTAATAGGTTCAAGAGTTTGCATGGAAAAATATGAGGTCTTAAGCCCCAAATTTATTCTGTCAAATTTTTCTAATGATCTGATAAAGAAAAAAAATCTTAAAATATTTTGCTTTGGGTTCTGTACTTTTTTTGACTCTTTAGTGGCTTATACAAAGAATCTCTGTTTAAGCACGCAGTAGGAAAGCTAAGTGCCACAGCTCAATCTCGGAGAATAAAAGTGATTCTGCTTTTTAGTGAAATTCTAGAAATAAAAAAAAATCTGAGTATTCCTCTTTGTAATTATTCTCATTATTTTCATTTTGTTGCTGAAGTTTTATTTAAACACAATCCTAATAATCTAAAATCTAAACATAATGATGCTTTTCCTAAGCAAAGAGATTTGCTGCAGAGTATTTTGAATTGCAGGATACAGTAATAATCAGTTTTGCAATATTGTAATGATGTCAGGAAGAATGTTCCAAAGCATATACAAAGACTTATGTCTCATTTCTGTTGACTTTCACTAACGTTGGCCAAGGACCAGAGTGCCTTTTCTTCTTACACTGCTGGGATACAAAACCTGTAATCTGGAAAGTTTATACAGTATCAAAATTCATAAATGTGATAGGCATAGACTTGGATCTACTCTCCAACAAAGGCAAAAAAAAAAAAATATCCAAAAAGGTAATTACCATGGAAGACCAAATTCTGTTCTCTGTATCTAATGTGTATTTAGCATGTTTTTGCTAGTCCTAAGGAGCAGTTCTTCCAGATAGAAAGTGCTAGATCTGACTCTTTCCATATTAAGATGGTTTGTAAAATAAAAAAAAAAAAAAAAAAAAAGATTCGGAGCAGAACTCCAAATCTGGAGCAAAAATACACCTATTTGTCTGAATGGCTACTGCAGCACGCCGGCACCAGGTGCTGCCCATCTCCTGAGCTGCTGTTTGCTCTTTGCAGGCGAGCGCCACGTTCTGCAGGTCAAGCCCCTTCCTCCAGCCGTAGCAAACACTGACCCTTTGTTGCCACCGAGCAAAGCGTTGGCGTTCCCATGCCGGGGCTGGCTAATACTGCCGGAGCGATCGTGGTGCCGCCGCCACCAACAATGCGCTGCTTGTGCCCACTCGTGGGGGCGGCGGGGGGCTGCTGTGACTCACCGTCATGCATGGGTGCCGTGTACGATCCTGAACGATCGTGCGTGCCTCTTCCCACCCCTCAGACCATGCTCCTGATGGGATGAACAAATGCATCCCAACTTCCACCTGGAGCTCTGCTTGACAATGAGCTTTTCTGGAGGTCTAAGAACACAGTTATTTTCTTCCATGTCTTAGCTTGTTTTGGTGTTGCTCGGCAGCAGAAGTCTGATCTCTTGTGATTTTTCTTTTCCTGATAAAATAAAATTGGGAAATAAAACTGGAGATGCGCTTCTTTCCCACAGAGCTGGCTAGTGCGGAAGAAGAGGTGTGATGCTGTTGGTTGGTGCTGACCAGGATCCCTTGGTTTTGGGTGCTGTCTGCTGCGCCCCATGGACCGAGCTGCATCCCCATCCCACTGCCCGCACAAGTGCTCGCTCGCAGACAACGGCACTCACCGCTGCGGTGGAGCGATCCCTCTTCCACCGAAGGGATTGCAAGATAGAAATCCCAAAGGTTAATCTATCCATTATTATAAATATTTATAAATGGGTTGGATAAATCATACTGTGTAATTATCTACCTAACTAGTCAAGCCATTAGGACATTAAATAGCACAAATCAGAACTCATTTGGTTCATCATGAGCCTGATATTGTTATGAAACAGCTGAGCAGTGCTGTGAACCTTTGAGGGGTTTCAGGGCAGGGAGTTGAGCGGGAACTTCCCCTGCGAGGTGCGGCAGGCCTTTAAAACATGGCAAACCTGAGGTATTTGCTTAAAAATGAGTGTCTGCAGTAGAAAGGTCCTCAAGCGCTGAAATGTTTCATCAGCTTGAAGACAAATGCTAATACACCAACAAAACCACAACGGAACTAAAATACAGCCTTGAAACATCAAAATCCTCTTCTCTGTTTTGCGGCGTTGTAATGACACTGCTTATACAAAGTATGTTCCAACTTTAATTTGTTTGTGGTGATGTATTGATAATGGGAAGGGACAGCACACTTTTTTTGCCTCAAAGGCTTTCAAGGATATTGTAACAGAAACTACCTATAAGGCATGTTTTCCCCATGTGCTTTCCATGAAGTCAACTACTAAACTTTTATAGAATTCTCCAGCGATTTCTTTGAAGTCCCTAGCACGCACGGGTAAAAACTAGGTGCATGGCTCATGCTGCTGAGTGTAGTTTTTAGTCCATAATTATGGTACTGCTGTCACTGTAATGAGAAAGCCCTTCTTTCCTGTGTTTTCTCCGTTCAAAGGTGAGATTTCAGGGAAGGGGGAAATGGCGCAACTCCCTGCAGGTGCCTGGCTGCTGCTCCATGGCCAAATGGGCTCCTTGGCCAGCTGAGAGGGAGAACCAGGTGCCTGCCCTTCTCTCAGCCCATTTTCCAAGTTTAGTTTGCAGCAGTGAGATAAAGGTACTGTCTTGTTGCACTCTTATGTTTCAAATAACTCCCAGAAGAAAAAAAAAAAGAAGAGGATGATTGGTGAGTTTTGGAAGTATCCAAGCCAGCACAGCTCAAAGCTGTGTGGATGTGGAAGTTGGGGGTGAGACAGAAGCTGGATTGCTGTGGGTCCCAGCACAGCTCAAGCTTTGTGGATGTGACAGAGAAAAACCTATGATGGGGATTGTGTAGAAATGATATTGGAGTGGATTAGCAGGATTCCTCAGTAATAATCAACAAACAATTTATCTTGTCTATTAAAAGAAAAAAAAAAGCCTTTGTGGTATTCCCACTTGAAGTCGATTTTTTTTTCTGTAAACAAACCAAATTTTATTTTTCATACCAAACCTAAATTTCCCTAACTTCTGACTCATTTAAATGACAGGAGCCACTAAGTAATTAGTACTTGCTCTCAGCCCCCTGAAATCAGCGTGTTGCTGAAAGGATGCGTTGGTAGTTCCTGGGTTCATGTGCACTTTGTGGCTGCCCCCAGGGATTTTCCCTCTGCTCTCCGCAGAGTTGAGCTGCTGCGCCATCCCCTGCGGGCACCGAGGCTGCCCCAGCCCCCACAGGGGGTCTCGGGCATGAGCCTCCTTCGCATGGAGCTTTCACCCCTAACGCAGCGCAAACAGCTCTTAAAATAGAGGAGCGGTGAAGTGTGGACGCTATCATCTGGCGGCTGCCACTCCGTTTGCAGAGTTCCTTTGCCTGACAGTGTCCTTTAAACTTCAGCTTCCCCTTAGTCTGAGGGAGAAGTGTGGAGATTGACAGTGGAGGCACCCAGCACGGTGCGCTCGCTCAGCGGCGGGGCGAGCAGCCTGGGGGTACCGGCAGCTGACACCCCCCAGGCAATCTGCAGCGGCACCACTGTGATCTGAAGCAGCAACTCTGGATGCGTAGTACCGAGCAGATTTGCTGGGGTTGTATTTGCTTTTTTTTTTGTATACAAATTGGAGAAATTATTTTGCGATGACATTTAAATAACAATGATAAAAAGTAGGATGTAACTCCTCAGGAGTATGTTCTTCTCTTGGTGTCTGCATGTTGCTCCCACCGGTATTGACGGGAATTTTGCAGATGTATCTGAGGAAGAAAAAACCTTTAGCATTACATAACCGACCCGAATTTCTCTTGAGACTATCAGATACTGAAGCAGTTGGTAGAGATTGCTGCATTTGAGAAGTTATTTGTTTTACCTGCATATCAAACTCCAACTTATATTTTTATTTCAACAGCATATTGCACATCCTGCTTCTGGGAAAATACTGCATAGACATTCAAGTTAAATTATATTTCACACTGTGCCTAAATACATTTACTGAAATGAGATTCAAACAATTAAATATGTCTTCTATGATTTTCTCTCTGTTAGTCCAGTAGCCTAATAATTATCTCAACTGTTTTAATATGATTTGCACTGTGTTGTCAATTTATTTAGTTGGAATTAGTTTTTTATTTCTTCTTGTATGTGTTGCCTGTTTACTTAACAATATTTGGCTTTGCCTAATGATATGTACAGAAGACAGGGCTAAGTGGAACATCAGCTGTTTACATCAGCTCCAACAATTAATGCATGTTAATTTTTAATTACAGTGATTGTACTAGAGGCAGAATGTATGTTTTTTCACAGAACAGATGTACTAGTCAGCTTTGCTGGTGAACATGCATATCGATTGGATGTTGATGCTGCCAGCGTTTTAGAGGGTGTCAGCTCCTAATGTACTTGCAGATGTATGGATTGCAGTCCCGAGACAGACAGTTATGCGCGCGAGCTAACCACATACATCATTTTCTGCAGGGAAGATTATGTTACAGCACCGTCCAGCTTGCTGCGGTGGACCCTGGAAAGTTAGAGGAGTCCAGGGCTGACTGCCTTCAGGGTCCTAATCCACCTCTAAGCTCTTCTAGTGGTTGGTGGGTTTGTTTTCCAAGTAGACTGAGAGCGGTCCCGTTCCCAACACTTTTTGTTGGTGCTGTTGACTCACGGGTCTGTGCCAGAGAAGGCAGTTAAATGGCCTGCAGAGCAGTGCCCTCCGCCCTGACAGGCGTAAAATATCTGTTTTGCTGGTGGTTTATTGAAAACCTTCAGGAGCAGCAGTGGACTGTTGGGAGTTAACGGTGTTCCTGGCTGTGAGGAATTTGCCCATAAACACACCAAAGCCTATGTTTGTCTTTGATGCAGATGTGTCAGAAGTATTTGACAGGTCTGCCATGAAAGGTGGTATGGCAAAAGCTACGGGCCGTGGGCGAGCATCAGCTTTGCAGTGGTGTGCGTGCATGGCAGCCCCTGGGCAGCTGTTGGGGCAAGACCTCAGGGAGCGGCTGGGGAGGCTCAGCATCCCCCGGCAAAGTGGCAGTAGCAGTGCCCGTGTTCTCTGTCTGCAAACCCAGAAATGCTCAGAGAGTTGTCTGCAGGTCACTGAGCTCAAGTACCTGGTGACCAGAGCCTGGAGGGATGTTTCCAGCAACAGCAGGTATATCTGCCCTTGGGTTGACACCCTCTCCCACACCAAAGTCTAGCTCTTAATGTCGGAGCTGGAGCCTTTAATTTAAAATATAGGGACTCTTGAGGTTTTTTTGATATGGCAAACTTACTTTAGACTTTGTTTTCACCTAGTCTCTGTTGGTGGGTGGTATTTTTTGCTTTGCCTTCCCAAGACTTCATTCTAAAATGGGAAAGAAACCTGAAAAGTCTGCCAGACTGAGTGAACACTTGGCAATGCAGGCTACGCCTGAAGAACAGACATGAGAAAGGGCATACGAGGCAATGTCAGCAGAACTAGTAGCTTCTTTTTCAGTATTGTACGTGGTGACCTCCTTATCTGAGACTGAAACTTGCTACTGCTGGTGATAGAGCCTGCCTTCAGCTTTTGCCCTAGGTCATGTCTGGCCATGTGTGGCTCTGCATGGTTGGGCTTTTGCGTCTCAACCCACATGAAGCTGCTGGGCAGGTTGAAGGTGGCTGCGGTGCCATTGAAGTGCCCTTGCTTCCCCAGACCTCCAGTCAGACAGGTTGACCGGTGCTTGGGCAAGGTTGAGGCTTGTACGTTACCTTGTTGGCTGAGATAAGGTGTTGATATTGCTCTCAGGTCAAAGTGTTGGAGGTGTTTTTGAAGAATGTTGCCTGTTTTTTGTTACCAGGCTCACCATCCAGGGATTTCAAATAACCTGTGGGTGGTGGGGCAGTGGCAGCAGCCCAGGACGAGGGTGCTTTTCCCACCTAGTAAGAATGTTAAAGCTGTCTGAGATGTAGACCACAGTTATGCCTTCCGTGGCATCTTTGCAATCCTTTAGTGTTTGATGGAAGAGTCACTTCTTTATTTTCACCTACAAAAGGTCATAATCTAGGCTCCAGAGTTGCAAAGTGCTCCAGAACAACCATTCAAGACTGAGCTGAAGTTATTTTGACGGCGAAGTTGGTGTAACCACAGCAGTGAAACCATTGCATTAGAGAGCAGATTTCGTCTTCAAGACCTACAACCTGCAACTCAAGCTATAGAAAGTTATACATTCTTTATTACCTTAGAATGTCCTGTGAATAGCCAGTTGTCATTAAAACCCAAGATACAAAGGCTTAGAACCAAGGCAAATCTGTCTTAAGACAAAATAATTTGATTTTTTTTTTTTTTAAATTGCCTGTAACCTTGTACGTGTCCTTGCTATGCAAATGTTATGATAAGCACACGAGAGCGACTGAGACCCTGTTAGACTGTTAGCTTTATGTCCTCAGTAGCCCTAACAAGCAGTATTACTTTTTCTTGTATCAGGTTGGTTTTGTGTTCAACAATTTTGAAGTTCTCATCAGGCAAACAGTTGTAAAAAAAACCCAACAAAACAACAACCCACAAAATTATCAGAAGTAAACTTTTAAACAGAAAGCTGGTGTAATTCCAGGGGGCTGTAATGTAATAAGTAACTGTATTAAAATGTTCCTCTCCTAATTGGTAATAAACTCATTTACATCAGAAGTATGAGACCAGAGTTGCCAGATTGAATGCAATAATGGTCCGATTTCACAACATATTCACCCTGATGTGCACTCTTGCATCTGTTAGATATCTAAGTAGTTATTAAAGAATTTAAGAAGTACAAATATTGCAGGTAGCAGACTTTTCATGCATAAACTACAATATTCATAGCATACCAGCAAAGCCACCTAATGAGTAGTAAAAATGAATCATAGTCCTCTCACAAGACGCATTATGCGCAAGTATTATAATGGCTGTGAAGAGAACCCTGCTAGTCCTGTTATATCTCATGGGCCTCACATACAAGCGACAGTGATAGCAGTTACTGGAAAAAAGGAGGAAAACCAGAAATACCTTGATGTAATATTTCCTGTTTTCTGTCATTGGAAATTACTGTAACAGTGAAGCCTAGGTCCTGTGGAAACCGATGGGAGTTCTGCTGTTGACTTCAATGTGACTAAATTTTCTAGACATCATGACGATCATAAATGTTTGAATGCTGCAAGAATTTAAATAGACAAAATGTGAACTGAAAGCCTCCTGTACGTAGTTCGGTGGCCTCAGTGCACGGGTGAGCCGAGAAATGTCAGATACAGATAATAGGGAGAACATAACCAGGGATGTGCTAATGGTACTCAACTAGTCATAACTGTTAGGTTACAAATAACTCAAAATTAAGCATTATGCCATTAAACAGACAGCCAATGTGAAATATGATCTGAAATGCTGGTTTTGAGTAGTTAAATAAATAGTGGTTCCATAATAGTACTGAGCCTATATGTGGCAAACTTGATAAACAGACTGTTATTTTAATAAGCCCTTGGAATATTTCTCTGTGGTAAATCAACCTCGCCTGCAGACAGAAAATGGAGGTGAGGATTTAAGCCAAACTTTCACCTGTAGCATCGAGATTTGATCCTTTGCATTGTGAGCGCTCAACTTCAAAGTTCAATAATTACCACTCATACACTGTTGAAATTTCCTTTCAAAATGAAGTAGACAGAAATCCAAGTTGGAATCTGACATGAGAGTTTGTATTTGCATGGTTAATATGAGTTTGGACTGAAATCCCCCTTGAACCCATACTGCCTGCCCCTGATAGGGTATGATGGTGGACCTACATGGCACACTCAAGTACTGTGTATGTATAGCTGTAGATAAGTTGGCCAGGGTGTGAGGGACAAGATAAATTCCTCCCATGCCTGGGCAAAGCTCTGCAGGTGAGGAGAACGGGTAGTTGGTGGTCCCTGAGCCAGGTCTGGCTTCTGTCAGGTTGAGGCTATGTACCTGTCCATCAGGAGGCTGGGTTCTCTCAGGTGTAGGATCATCTGGCTTTGGGCTTCCTGTGGTCAACAGTATGAATGGCTTCATCTATTTAGTGTGTGCTGCTGGTAGCTCCTGCTCCAGTCTCCCTCATCCTTCACTTCTCTATGGGTACAGAAATACCACAGAGCAGGTTCTTATCTATTCTGGGGTTTTCAACCCACTCTTGGAGAATCTGAGCTCTTTGTGGGCATGGGTAGATCATTCTCTCTGAGCTAGTCTGCAGGAGATCCCTAGGTCAAGCGAGCGTGGCCATGGTACAGTCGGTTTTTTGTTGGGTGCAATTTGTGCCGTAAGCCCGGGTCCCGTGTTTTATCGTGCTCCTATCGCGTTTGAACGTGCTCTGTAAATGCAGTTGTGTAACCTCTGTAGAAGGAACCTACAACAGGACTTTGCTTCACCTTGAACAGAACTACAACCACCTCTGGAGGGAAACATGACAGCTCAACAGCACGCAGCAAAACAGCGCGGGAGACAGGGACAGAAAACGTGTGTGGGTTTGTGTACATGTACCTCTGCGAGTAACGTAGGAGTCTGCAGGAGCTGATAGCTGTGAGGTCCTTGTATGGCGGCAGAATGCAATTACCCAGAAGAAATTTCCCTTTCTTGGTAATAAGCTCGTAGAGCATTTTGCTGCCTGGCGCAGGCGCAGCAGCAGTCAGCAAGTCCCAGCATCGAGGGGTTAATGAGAACAACTTGCTCTGTTCGTTATCTCTGTTAGCAAAGAAGTGCCAAGAAATAGACAACTGGCATTTTTATTATTATTTTTTTATTTACCTTTGATCGCTGGGTAAATACAGCTGCGTGTTAACTGTGTGTTAATGCTCTGTGGTTTCTGTGGGTCCCTCCCTTCTCCCCTGTTCACCCCGGCAGCGCGGAGGGGCAGCAGCAGCCGCCGGTCCCCCCGCCCGGCTTTGGCGAGGTGCACAGAGGTGGTGCAGTGCTCATATATTTACTGGACGTGGCTTAGAAGAAAAATGCTGAAGCCACTGACCGGCATTATTCATGGGAGACAATTCCCTCCCCTCTGCTCCCGTTTCCCCCCTCAGTGCCTGCAGAGAGATCGCCGTGCCCAGGGAAGGGTGCTCCAGGCACTAATTGCACTAATTGTCTCAGACTGGGGTGCAGCTGAACTGGAACACGGAGAGAGAAATAGCAGCACCAGTACCTCCAACTGGGCTGCTTGTCTGCTGCAGAACTCCGCAGAGGAAAAACTAAGAAAATGCAAATGGAAATACTCACTAATTAGTGTTTTTGAAGTCCTGAATTTTTTTAAAGACTGTAGGTAGTTCGTGAATTGCTGTCCCTTTTAAGGACCCCTTGCTGCCCATTTCAGCTGCTCTGACAAGGGCTGCCCCATGCTGGGGTGGCTGCGGTGCTCCTGGACAGGGATGGGTCTTTCTCATGTCCGCCCCGGGGTGGGTAGCCGACCTCTTGGGACATGCCTCCCTGATGGAAAATTGCTTGAAAATAAAAATAATATTAAAAAAAAAAAGCCTGTGCTTTCTGTTCCTTTATGTGGTACAGAAGTTTCATGCAGAGCTGTGAATTAACAGTTATTTAAAATATTTTTTTTTCTGTTATGCATTCTTTTTCTGATTTCTATCTTAAGCGTACTATAAACTTTACTTCCCGGAATATGCATTTCACCAGCTCCTGTGCAAGCCTGTTTCAGTCACCACTGTGCAGAGATGACTCCCCAGTGGAGTAACCCTAAGGCAAACAGCTTTTTTCTTTCATACTGGCCACTGAAACCTGGGTGCGCATTGCACGTGAGCCAGATCAATGATAAATCGCTGATGGGGCAGGAGAAAGAGGCGTGTTGTTTGGAAATAGATGTCTATTAAAAAATAGCAGTGTAACTTCTAGTTGGATAGCAGAGGGGAGTGTGGTGGGCAGTTTGTTGCTCGCCCAGCCAGGTCACGCCAGCCACACTCTCCATCGTTCTCCCTTTTTCCTCCATTCCCTGAATGCACGCGATGTTAAAATAGTACTTCAAGTGAATTATTTTGAGCAGAAACAAGGGATCGTTCCTCATCCTCATGGAGGATGCCCAGCATCCAGGGCCCCCCGGGAGTGTGGGTGGTCACCAGCCCTGGGGCGTAATGGCCCTGGGCACTGGCTGCAGAGGGGGGCCAGCAGGCTCCAAGGAGCAGGCGGTTTTGGTGCCTTTTGGGCTTCCTTGTCACAAAAGAAGCATTATTCATTGTGCTTTTTAAATATAAGTAAAGTTGTGTGAATATTTACAAGAGAGATAATGTCTTTTTGCTCTTTATGGAAAAACATATTGCTCTAAACCTTTTTTTTGTGTGTGTGGACTTCTTCAAAAGTTATTTCTAAAAGACTGTTTTCTTTCTTGACTTATATGAGCACAGGCACATATATGAAAGACTGAAATTATTAAGGTTTTCTCTCTAGCATGAGAATAGTTTGCATATATATATGTGTGTGTTTTTTAAGTGGTTTTGGTGGACCAGGTACCCATAAAATCACTTTGACGCATGCAAGCAACAGTATCTAAAACTAGTGTATTGAAATCTATATTTCAGAAAGACAGCAAATATATTAGTCCAGAGGGAATGCATCATTTTAAGTGAAAAATCTATAAATAACAGCATTTGGTGGGTTTTTAATGTTAAAATATGTTCCTTTTTAATTAGTCATTATATGTATTGATTGATGCTTACTGTACTTCTGATGCCTTTCCTTCAGGGCTTTGTGTATTTCATAGATTGTAAGATGTAAAAATACTTTAAATCAAAGCAGTAAAATAAGCATAGTTAGAGGGAGAACATGAGGGTTTTTTCTTCATTTACATTCATTACATATTATGAGTTTAATTACCTCCCTCAAATAATACCAGTATGAAGGAATGATGCTAAAGAAGGCGTACTTCTATGATGATTTTATTGATTGTGACTGATGGATGGCATCAACATTTCATAGTGAAGAATCATGGTTTTGTTACATCAGGAAAATTAAATTGGGAGAGTTATTTTCTTTCCCAGTGATAGTGGCAGTTAGAATATTTCACCTGTAATGAGATGTGTGCGTTATGTGCCATAGTGAACCACTGCTGAGCCATTAAATATATGTAAATGAAGAGAAACACAAGAGAGCCTGGGCATAATAACGTGCAGAACAGAGAAATGGATCCTGGAAAGTGATTAATTTATTTGATGATGCCTCAAGTGAGGAATTTTAGGTCACAAATGAAGTGACAGAATGACAAATTACCATTTTAAAGAATTTACTGGGCATCATTACTGAACAATTGTCAGGTAGTTTATGGTGGCTGAGAAGATGGTATAAATATAGATCTTTTCCTTATCTGAGATGAATTATTAATCACCTTTTTAAAAATCTTTGTGAGTGATGGTTGGCTGTCTGATTGGAAATAATGTGTTCTACAATTTTAACTAAATTCTAATATGATATGTAACAGGAATCTTTACAATTAAAGTCTCAGTGGAGAGTGGTAGGAGGTTTACAGTCAATTGCAGTTTTAATGTGATAAAAGAGGATGAATTCACTAGCATATTTCAATAGGTTTCCTTAGGTATATTATCCCTGCTGTGATGTTATTCAAATGTTTACAGTTTATTTTCGTTTGAAAAATGACATTCAGATACTTAAATTGTTTTCCTTGGTTTATTAGTTAATGAAAATGAAATTCTTGTAATTACTATATTTTTGCTGCCTGCCACATTATTTAAAGTGAAGTGACTGGCTTTGTCAGCTGGGTTGTAAATGCCGTCGTCTTGTGTTTTGTTCAGCTTCTGTTTGCTTTATGTATGTCATGTCCCTTCCCTGACTATATGTCACTGCCTGTGGTACCGGTAACAGCCAGAGTATATAAGGAAAAAAGTAGATATGAGAAATTAAATGGAAAGTAGTAATGCTTTTTTCTAAGTTCATTTCCCCTGTTTGATGAGGAAACCCACTTCAGTTTGTCTTTGAGCTGAAGTTGTGCTTTTGTCCCCGCTGGTAAATTTGTTGAAGCTTCTGACTTGACATATTATCAAGGATTTCTGAATATATGTGTGCACACTTTATTGCCTGTTCATGTTTTTTTCCCCCTTAATTGTGTACACCTATAAATACTTCTATGCTCAGACACAGCCCTAGAGAAAGAGGTGTTTGAGTGTACAGTAGGCATTCACAAAAGTGCATTAAAAAATGGTATTTACTCTTTATTTCTCCGTAGAGATTTGCTCGTCGATCTGCATCTTGTATTGTTAAAACTGTGGTTTTGTAATCACCCTCCTTATTCAGAAGTATTGTAAGAATGAACTGCACCCTAATTAAAAATATTTAAGGATTTTCTTCCTTGTAGTTTTGTTTGTTCATTTACTGACTGCTTTGCAAAAATCCAGCACTCTGGCAAGGTGGTGGGGCTCCACCGCTGGGTAGCTGTCGGGCTTTGGTTGTTAACTTCTGCTTTGGGGGCTCTGCTTAGATTAAGGAGAGGGGTAGACTTACAGAAGGTGGATGTGGGGTTGGGATTAGCCCTGAGATCTGCCTGGAAAATTCCCGGTTGGGCTCTGCCTTCCTGGAGGAGGGTGTTGGAGCGGGCAGGGGGAGCTTAGCTGCTGCCAGAGGTCTTCAGAGCCATGATGGCCTGGTTCCCTCTCATGCTGTAACCAATCCAATGTTTATAACATTTATAGATGTTATAAAACTTCTGAGCTCCTGGTAGCGCTTTTTTTAAAATTTTCATTTTAAAATTTAATGCTCAATTTTTACTTTTTGAATTTTAGTCATGATAGTAGCTTATTTCATTCTCTTCCCATTGAAAAAGTAACTCTACAATTAAAAAAATATTAACCATCGTTGACTTGCTATCATCACTTAAAGGTGAAGTAAATCCAAGTGAATTCGTTTTTATCCACTTCTGCAAATTTTCTCAATTTTTTTCCCCCAACAGAGTATTGAAAATCAGCTGCTTTGCTTATTGCACTTTCCTGTTGTAGCTGATTACCTGCTCAGCATCTCCTGCTGCCACAGCGCTGTTACGTCTGGTTCTCTGGCAGTGTGTGTTTTGGATGAAAAGGACTACCTCTAAGATTCAGAATAAAAAATAGGTGATGAGGATGTTTGAATTCGGTTTGTTTGAAAAATAAACCTTGAATGCATAATTCCACTCTTACTGATGTTTTCTTGGTATTTAGCCTTAACTCACCTGTCTCGAGTTCTACACAGAAATAAGTTATAATAACCAAATCTGTCCTGTATTTAACATTGAGGAGCAGAGTTATCTGTTGAATCGGTGCTTGTCATTGACTGTGCCCACGGGTTTGTGCTTTGCTGCAGCAAGGTCTATTCCAGTGACAAATGTGAGTGTTTTTGATGCTGTTGTATACAGCACCTCTCAGAGACATCACGAAACGTCTGAGCACTGCAAGTGCTAATTACCTGTTTTGCTTGTGAGATGAGATACCAGAGATCCTCAAAGGACGCTCACTTAGAGTCACATTGAGGAATTCTTTCCCTCTCGTGGATTTTGGATTACTCCCTCTGGTTGCTCAGGTTCATGAGGAAGAGAAAGACCTTTTCGGATTCACACCTCATAATAGCAGTAAATAAAGAAGCAACACGGCTGCTTTGGGTTCCAGGCTGGCTGGGGCATAAAATGGATATAAATGATCTTGAGCTTCTCTTTTGCAACAATAATTCCTAAGAGAATTGACATTTTGCAGGTAACCTAGCAAGGCGTTAAGTAAGAGGTTTCATTTCTAGGGACACAAAAAGCTTTTATTTTTTTGCTGCCCACACCCCCCCACACCCCCCCACACCCCCAGCCCCTTTATGCTTGGAAATTGCTGCTTAAGGGTAGGGCCACATCGAAGGGGAGTGCAGAACGGGAACTGGAGAATTTCAGGCATGCTCAAAAGTCTCCTTCAAGAGCACAACTTCTTCAGTGGATTAAGTTGCAGTCTAGATCAGCAGAGGGCTGGCTTTGCCCCACTGTCTCTTTGACGACGCTAGTGGGGCTGTTTGTCAAGGATTCACCCTGACTGCAGCAAGGGCAACTACTAAATTTGGCGTCCCTCACAAAGGGCACCTTGCCACCTGTGGTTTCCAGAAATCCTTGGGAACACCTGCATGCACGTGGATGTGCGGAGCTCGTGGGGGTAGGTTGGTGGGGTAGTCAAGTAAGTGTTTGTAAACTTTTGTTACAAGGTTTGTTGCCATAAATTCATCTTAATTGTTACTTACTGATGGGATGAAAGAAAGTACATGATGGATGCAGCCCAGTGGAGATCTAATAAAATATATGATTTATTCTGGTCTACAAATTCTGAGCTCGTAACTTACTGAGACTCAGATCTGACAAACTCCAAATTACATATACCATAGAAAATTTAATATTTAATAAAATCCATTCTTTGCCCTATAATCCTTAATAGACACGCTGTATTTTAAGCGGAGAAAATAAGGTAGTAGAAAAAAAAATACACAGTGTGTTCTCTGTGAAAGATTCAGTAATCACATACCAGGGGCAGGATTTGCTCACACATTATTTATTTCAAAAACATTCAGACACCTGAGGTGTTTCAATGCTGCCCAACACTGCAATGCATCCTGGGATTTGGAAAGCTGCAGTTTTAGAACAATAATTCTATTGAGAATTAAGAGTTTTACGTAGCAGATAGCAAATGGACTGAAAGTAAATGCTATGCCGAGGTGCCGTGCGTAGTTTGTGATCTGTTGAACTTGCCCTCGCTGAGTCAGTGTTGCTGCTAAGCTGATGTTTCCAGAGGGCTGTGAGCAATGGGTGGTGCGCTGGCAGGCTGGGGACCATGGCTGAAGTGGAAAAGCTTTGTGATAAAGGGAGGTATAATTGTGCTGAATGTTAAAATATATTTCTAAACAAAATCCAGGTTTATCGTGAAGTCGCAGCATCAGCAAAAATACCAAAGGGTGTGATTGTGGATCAATGATTCCTGTAGGCTTTTAATTAAACTGAGGTCCATGCAGCCTGCCCATGCAGGAGAACCACCCTTTTTTGTCAGGGTGACAGGAGGGTGATGGGTTGCATCACAGTCAATTTAATTTAGGTTTGTGAATTTTTGCTTGCTGGATGTGGAAAAAGAGACTCTGTTTTTTAGTGATCGAACTAACGGCTACAGTGCCCCCAGGTTCATTTACAAGCAGCAGAGAGGCGCTCGGGAAGCTGGAGATGAACCTGTAGGGAAAATGAGGTGCTGAGGGGGAGAAATGCTGCTGCGGGAAACAAGTAGCATTGGGTCGTGGTGGGCACCAAGGTAACCATGAGCCAGCAACGTGCCCTTGCCGCAGAGAAAGTGAACGGTGTCCTCCTGGGCTGCACCAGGAGGAGTGTTGCCAGCAGGTCAAGGGAGGGGGTCCTTCTCCTCTGTTTGGCACTGGTGGGGCCACCCATGGAGTTCTGGCTCCAGTTATGGGCTTCCCAAGAGAGACATTCCCAAGAGAGACGTTCCCAAGAGAGACATAGGTGTAGTGGAGAAAGTCCAACAAAGGGCCACAAAATGATTTAGGGACTGGAGCATCTCTCCGGTGAGGAATAGCTGAGAGCTGGGATTGCTCAGCTTGGAGAAGGCTTGGGGGATCTCACCGATGTGTGTAAATACCTGGAGGGAGGGTGCCAGGGTGCCAGAGCCAGGCTCATCTCAGAGGTGCCCAGTGACAGGATGAGAAGCAATGGGCACAAACTGGAACATAGGAGGTTCACTTTGAACATCACAAAACATTTTTTTCCTGTGAGGGCAACTGTGCACTGGCACAGGTTGCCCAGGAAGGTTGTGGAGGCTCCCACCTTGGAGATACCCAGGAGCCATCTGTGCACGGTCCTGGGCAACGGGCTCTGGGTGACCCTCCTTGAGCAGGGGGGTTGCACAAGGTGATCTCCAGAGGCCCCTTCCAACCTCAGCCGTTCTGTGAATTAAAACTTCGTTATCTGCCTTATTTCTGGTGTAAAAGAAAAGAGACAGGACTCCAATTTCTTCTTTGCCATTGCAGAATGGTGGAGAATTCCCCCTCAGAGTCAGAAAGGAGCAAGCCTGGAGCACCCTGCTCAGGAGTGGGTGTCCCCAGCTGTTTCATCAGTGAGAAGACTGTGGTCTGTGAACGGTGAAGGTTGTTCTGCTAAAGGAGACTTCCCCGAAGCACACGGAGCTGTTGCAGAGGCTCCGTTTCACTCTCGCCTGTTTCTGTTACGTGTTCTGCTTTTGTTTTCCACAATTTCTTTTATTCGAAAAAATGTTCTGTACCAGTCTTTGACTTTTGATACATGATATTGTGTTAATTGGTTGGGGTTTGGCTTTTTTTTTTCTCTGTGGGGAAGCCTTGATGAGAAATTATTGCAATTTGTGAAAGCTTTATTTGTGCCGCTGATGACTCAAAAGTTAGTAATGCTGCTTTGCAGTGATTGCTAGGTTTAAAAAAAATGACACAAATGAAAGTGGGACTTTTTGATTTCAGCAAAAGTACTTTGTTTGAGGCACAGAATAAAAGTATTTTTTATCATTAGCTTTTACTCATTTCAGAAGAGCTGTGCTGGTTAGTAACTTTAAAAGGCTCAATGAATCTTAAAAGGAATATTAATCCACTTAGTGCACTTCTAAATGAAATGAATAAGCAGATACCAAACAAGAAATGTTGGGACCTTTGGGGAAGGGAGTGAGTTAAAAGCAAACTTAAGGACAGGGAAAATATGTTAGGTAAAGAAAAGATGCTGTATTCTTCTGAATTGCCTGAGAAGCTATAACCAAAAGGAATCCATGCGCTGCCTGTCCGCAGCTGAATGAGGTCCTTAAGATTTCATTAATATTAACCTTCAAAGGCAAAAGCAAAGCTGTATCACTAAGGCTGCAGGAAATGTTAATGTGTGAAGTGAAGGGGTTAGCAGAAATATGGGGGCAGTTCCAAAGCAAGATCCGTGTCCCGGACTTCTGAGTGGGGTGTTTTGGAGGGAGCTGGGCAGAGCGCATGGGTGGCAGGCTTGGAGGTGCAACAGAAAAGTAGAGACCGAGGGGAAAGTGTTGCCAATTTCTCTTCCCAGTTTTTTAAATTTTTTTTTTTTTTTAAAGGAGTTTCAAAATGAAGCTGGGAAAATTAGAAGGGGAATTTACATGGTATTTGAGGGATTTCCTTTGTTTTACAAATATTTTATCTTTTCTATTAAAAAAACCATTAGGAGGTCTGAAAGGAAGGAGAGAAAAGGTCAAGCTGTGTGCTCATTTGCTCTGGTGTAAGTCCGGACCAATACCTTTAATATCAGTGGAGCCGCTCTGGATTTGTCAAAGCACGGAAGAGCGAGATCCAAGCACGAAAGGTGTCTGTGTGGCTCGGGATAGCTTGCTCTGTGGAGTGAAAGCAGAAAATACAGATGAACTTGGATTTTCTGCAGCGTGGTGTATAGCCTGTGGAAGGAAAGAGTGTAAAAACCCCTAAGATTTGGAAGGACTCTGTTTTTTGGTGTGTGGGGGTTTTTTTGTTTGGTTTTTTTTTTTAAAAAAAAACAAAACCAAAAACAGAGTATCATGCAGATAGACTAAACAGCCAGATCTCTGGTGTGGCACAGCTGACTCTTTATGGAGTTGAATGGAGCCAGGAATAAACTTGGTTTGGGGTGTCCATGGTAATGTCCTCGCAAATGCAGTTTTGGGGGGCCGCTAAATTAAAAATAGCAGTTCCTGGGGAAACAGAATCAGGAAAAAAAATGCTTCTTGGGTGCTATTTTTAATGTTTGACGGTTTTTGAAAGTGTAAATCGCCTTTGAATTGATACTTTTACATTTTAGCAAATAGGCATACTAAGTATACATCTCTTATAAAACTACTCAGGTATGTTGCTAGGAGTGTTTGGGGAGGGCACGGGGGGGCCATTTCGGACATGTCCAACGAGCACATCCCAGAGGCTGAGCTGAGTGCTGGCAGCCCTGAGCTCCAGCAGTTCACCCACTGATGGCAGAAAAACACAGCAAGCAAATTGCCCTGTTGGAAAGGAGAGGAAAGAGGAATAAATAAATAAATAAATAAATAAAGTAGTAGGAATTGGTGTAAGCTGGCAGTGGAGCAGAAGCTGGGTGAGGCTGAGGGTCTGAGGAGCCCAGCTGCCTTCACGAGGAGCCTGCGCTGGGCTGAATGCAGCAGACTCTTGTTTTCTCCCTGTATTGCTCATCCTTGTGCCTACATTTTTAAGGAGTGAGTATTATTTCTATGGAGCAGCAATGTACTGAGATAATTCAGTTTATGCATCAGTGGTTTCTTTAAAAACGTGTTGTGTTTCTATAATTGTTGGTATTATCTTTGTCCATATCAGAGAGAGTAATTGATAGATTGGTAGACTTCCCCCCCCTCCTTGTTTTTTTTTTTTTTTTTTTTTTTATGTGTTGTATGTTACACTTGGGCTGTGGGTTTCTTTGTATTTGTTTAGTTTGGGTTTGAGGTTTTTTTCTTTTTTTTTTTTTGTTGTTGTTTGTTTTTCTTTTGGGTTTTTTTTAAAACTCTGTTCTATAAAGCAATGCCTGGTTCAAGGCAGAGAAATAGAAAGCCTACAAGTGACAACATTCGGTACCACACTTAGAACCAGTATCGTACACTTTTTTGGCAAGTCGTTTGTTGCAAATACAGTCGTTCTTTTCCTTTGTCGCTTGCTCAGGGGTGTGTGAATAATGTTGGGGGCGTTCCTGGTCCCTGACATGCCCTAGCAATTGCAGAACTGAGGATGTCTTTCTGGATGGTTCCCTATTCTCCTTTCCCTCTTCTCCCATTTTCTCCGCTCGTTTTCATAGCCTTGCAATGTTTACCTGTGGCTTCCAACTAAAAAAATGAACTCTGTCTTCTTCAGTAATATACAACATCATTATTACACAGTTGCACAATGTTTTGCCAATGTAAGCGTGTTTAAGTTGTGATGGGAGTGTGAGGGAGAGCATGGCAGGAATGCAATGAAGTATTGGGTGAGTTTTCTTGGCAATGTTGAGACTTGGACCATCGAGCTTAGTAAGTGCAAGCGTTAGAACAGAGTGAGCTGCATTTAATAGACTACTTATGCAAATGACAGGAAAAAAACATGACAATAAATAAAGGCATTTATTTTTTCTCTCGCATAGGCCATGCTGTGGAAAGGTATGCAACCAGAGCTCTGGAAATATAATTTGCAAAGGTCAAAGATTGATAGCAGAATTCATAAATGCCCCTACGTAACAGAACTGGCCGATTATTCTTTGTGAGTAACTTACCAAACAGTTTTGCATCTTGCCAGACAAATTATTAGCTATTGGAAAAGCCTTATTCTTAGATTTTCAGTCCACTCTCTTTCTCAGATTTCTCTGTCTTTGGAAGAGCATATTTATAATCTCAAAAGGCTTTTCTTTACAGGATACTTTAAAAATCCTAACCTAGAAGAGGAAATAGGAATGAATAGTGGGGTACTTGGGAACAGAGTTAATTTTCACCCCTTTGTGCAGGAGATGAGGCCAGATAGATCAATTTTGCGCCAGGCACTGTACTGGATATATTCCACTGTATTGGATATATTCCAGTACACGTATCCAATATGTATTGGATAAATTCCCTATTTAGAGATGCGGAGGCTACTCACCTATCAAAGCTTTGCTGTTTCTGTCCAGCTTACCAGACTGGCAGAGCTTGTTCCCCACTGCTTGGTACGTACAGCCCCTCTGCCAAGCACTGCTTTAGGTCTCACACGCTCCTGTTCTGGAAGCCATTTGGGAGAAACAGAAGTTTTCCTGTAGGATTTTCTCCCCCTCTCCTTTTATTTCAATAGAAATCTGAAGGACACATCCAAGCATCAATGTTTCTTCTTCTGCACATACACTCTTTCAGCCTGGTGCATTCAGGAGTGTGTTTCTTACCATTGGAAATGCTGAAATGATCTGTGTCCGGGGGGGATGATGAGCACGTGGGGCCGCAGTGAAGGTGGTCGACTCTACCTGAGTAGGTTGCAGCAAGGATGCAGGCGCTCCTGTGGGTATTTCTTTGGGTGGTCTAGGGAAATCTAGGTCTGAAAAAGAGGAGATGGGACAATTTGAAGTTTAGTGCTCTCATTCAGAGAAGTGTTTAAGCATATCTCAGGGTTATTACAGTAGGCAGTGCCTGAGGACATCAGCTGAAAGCAAGCAGTATTAGCAACTGTTGGGAAAGGGATGGAGAACACAACCATGCATGCTTATGTCCCGACTCACGTGTGCTGCTGTGGTCCTCTCACCTCCTAAAGACCAGCAGAGCTGGAAGAGGGCCACCAAAATGCGATCAAAGCTGCCTGGCAGCTATGGTGTGGAAAACGTCCCAGTGGGTCTGGTCTTCCCAGCTGGCAGGGTGACAGCTGAGGGGCTGTGATGGAGGTCATCTGGGGAAACCCAGCTCTGGCTTCGGAGTGGTTTTCAGACATCAGCTGTCGGCTGTCTTTTGTGCCCTCTGGTTCTTGCACGGGAAAGCTTGCAGAGGCAAGGCTCAAAGCAAACAGGAGCACTCCTCTCACACAAGAGGTGGTGAAGCTGTGTACCTCCTCAATGCTGAAAGTTTATGGGGGCTCAAATGGCAGCCAAGTAAGATTGCTGATGAGATGAAGGCTGTTAAATATGAAGGCCTGACCTCTGGCTCAGGGAATCCCCGAGCTGCAAATAGTCAAATTTCTGGGAAAGTGTTCTGGGGAAATATCACTGGATGTTCACTCTACGCTTAAATTCTTCCCTGAGATAGGTAGGTCTTTGGTCTAAGCCAAGATGGCCACTTGTGTGCTTTGTTCAAGGCTTATGTATTTGTTCCCGGCAACTGACCTCAGTGGGAGTTAAGAAGTGGGCTCCCCATGAGTTTCCCTGTTTTTCCTAGATGACGACAAGCAATTTGAACAGAAGTTCCTCCTCTTTTTTACTTCGTATCGCTGGACTCTTTTCCTGGTCAGGTCAAACTTCAGTGAGCTCACTTTCAAAGCATGAGCCATACTGCCATAGATGAAGGGCACTATTGAACTGGGTCTGGACAGAAGAAAATGGGAAAGGAAAGAATGCAGGAAATACTGACAAAATGATATTTATTGAATTTTTGTGTTTATACATCTAGCATGTGTGGTTAAAATACAAGTGAATGTGAGAATATTAGCAAATGAAGAGATTATTTGAATTTTAGTGTTAATTACTGTAGCTATCATCATGTGGGCTGGACCATGAACTTGAGCATGTCTGGAACGCAAACCTGTTAAACTGCATTAAGAATGCTTTGCACATAGCAGTCCAGTAGTGTTTGTGGGGAGAGTGGGAGGGAAATCAGCTTTAGGTTGCAGGTAGCTATGATCATGGAACTACCTTGAAAATGGCTCCTCAGCTTTGTCTAATAGGCATAGTCTGAAAATAGTGTTTCTGCATATATTTTGAAAATTCAGTCTAAAGTCTCAACAATTTCCATGTCTTGCCTCAAGAAAAATAGCTGCAGTTGAAAATCACGAATTGTCAGTGTGCATTGTCAAAACAACTTTATTTTATCAAGTCAAGATAATGTTGAGGGAAGTCTATACCCGCTTTAATTGCTTTGACATTCAATTAGCAAGACATTCTACTCCTCTCCAATAGAGTGAGCTTTTGTGTGGCTCATAGGAAAACACGGCTGGAAAAGCACCAGGGGATGTAACTGGGGCTGTGTTCCCGGCATGGTTCACCTTGCCCATCTCACTGCTGACAAGGTATACATGCTCCCTACTCTACAGTGTTAGAAATCCCCCGAGAAACCTATTCCAGTGCTTTACTCACCGATGTTGTTCAATTTATTTCTTCTCCCCTGCCACGAGACCCGAGTCTCCCTTGTGACAATTTAAATCCCTTATTTTTTTGCCCAATCCACCATAAACGTGAAAACAGATTTTCCTTCCATCTTTGCTACAGTTGTCGACATACTTGAAAATGCTCTCTACTAAATGTTCTCTTTTAGGATAAACAACCCCAATTCTTTTAATCTTTCCTCAGATGTCAGGTTTTCCAGACCTCTGATTAATTTCATTGCTTTCCTTGAGATGCATTATGCTCAGTGAATAATGGCTCTTGTCCCCTAGGATAGGTCATTTATACATATAGCTGAATATTTATTCATTTAATCATTTTACAATATGTCAATTGACGTAGCAGCTGAGCACTTGCATAGTTCTTACAAGCATGAGCCCAAGACTGTATAGAGCAGAACCCTAAATAAGTGGTAGCAATTAAATCCAATTAAGATATTCGTTGTGCTCTGAAACTTGTTAGACTCTGGCATTAGCAAACTGTTCAAGTGAACCTTAATTCTGATGAGCTGGACTTGTTGCACATAGGCATTCAGACAAACACCTCTGGAGTTAATGTGGTCCTGCTGTTGGAAATATACCGAGCGTATCCAGGGAGTGGCAAAAATCCTAGCTCACGGAGGGGAAAGAAATGGAGAAGTTTTTGCAATGTTCTGGTTTTAGTATTTAGGCTTGCCTAAGCTTGCAGTACAGGAAACTTTGCTCGCCTTGTGAAATTGTGGAGGACTTTAAATGCATTTCTACATAAAATGTGTGTTGGGGACTGATGTAGGTTTAAGTGACAGCTGACAAAAAGACATGGATAGGCTTTGTAGATGACTAGAAAGTCTTGAAATGCGCTGTAATTAATGAAAATGTTATAGACCACCGCTATTACCTGGTATTCCTAGTAGTCTTTCAATAAGGACGGAAACCACAGGCTACTAAGTTGCAAATATTTTATGTTCAAAACCCAGTACTAATGTATTTTAAATGGTCTGTAATTTTTGCTCTGCTGACCGTGTTAACAGACCTTGTTTCTGTTTGCACTGGCCATACTGAAAGCAACTCGAAGCAATGTATTCCTGGGTTGCGCAGTTTTCCTCTCTAAAAAAATGGGGGTAATCATATTTTCCTGCTGTAATGTGTTGGGGATTAACTCATCCATTTTTAATTAAACCATTTGAGCTTTCCAATGGGAAGCAGAACAGAAAGGAGGTGGAAGGGTGGATGCAGTTTCTTCATTCCATTATGTGGTGTTCTGACGAATGTTTAATTTTAGAAGATTTAATAACTTTATTAGCTTCATGAGAAATTTGATATTCAGGGGAAAAAAAAATAATTCCGAGGAGCAGGGTCAACAGCTGAATGTTGTTTTTCCCAAATCGGTAACAACCTGAAAACCAGAGGGAAGTAAGACAGAGCAGGAACTGAAATAAAATGGTTGGGTGTGCTTTCCACTCTTCAAAACTTTCATTTTGAACTAAAACATTTGCTGGACCTAAAGTAAAAGGACCTAAAGTAAAATGCTTAGTTATTTTTTTTTCCCAGTTATATAACTTATTTTAAAGCTTCTTTCATCTTCTTTAGAAATGCTTTAGGAAAATTTTCACCAAAAAGATGTCAAGTGAAACTCTGAAAAAAAATTTTTTGCTTTGAGTTGACCGAAGTACTTTTGATTCAACAAAAATAATTATCATCTCCTTTTAGCCTCTGTATTTTAATAATCTAAAATAATTATTTTTTGTAAAAAATACTTATGTATTTTTA
>JAVJGI010000064.1:42625253-42836829 GCA_035590275.1 Ibycter americanus | reverse complement strand
CTGGAAAATGTTGGCAGCATGTTAAAAGAATGGACTAGGGCAATGTTACAGGTATGGGCACACACACTCACCATAAAACAGCTGCAGCCCAGGAAGACCTCAGCACTGGCATGGCACCACCAACATGTGGGAGGACACCAGTCCTGGATCAGAATCTCTTCTGCCTGATCACCCCTTCCATGGACAAATGGCGAATGGCTTTGTGGCCCACTGTTTTCCTGTGCTTTTTTTGCTGAGGTTTGTTCAAGGAAGTGGAGAAACCAGATCCCAGGCAAAAATAAATGGTCAGGGACTCTTTTTAACAGTGGGTTTTAGGATACATTTGTCTTATGAAAATATAAGGGAAGCCGTAAGGGCTTTCATAAAGGCAACCAATTTCTGACTTACCCCCCCACCCCACCCCACCTTCAGAAGAAGTTCTAAAAACACTGAACAAATCATCTTGCATTAAACTAATCTTCAGTAGAAGCCAAGAGGCCACAGACCAGATCATGCCAGCTGTGTACCATCACTGACGGAGCATCCCCGCTCAGCAGAGACCTGCCTCTTCCAGTGTTTACTCCAGGGTTCTTACCATTCCTCCCTCGTTTCTTAGAAATACGTGGGTGTCTGGCTTCCAGAGCAGCTTTTAGGCCAACAACTGGCTCTTTGTTTCCACGTGATAATAACCATCTTCAACTTCTACACATCTAAGTTATATTCCTTGATATTATTCAATGCAAAAATCCCTTAGATTTTATTATTTATTTACCTTCATCACGCAAAATGTTCTCTATTGTTTATATAGTTACAGAAAGAATGATTTGAAGTTGGAAACTCCAAACTTCCTTGAGAGCTCGTTTCTTTACTCTTGATAGGGTAGGCAGTGTCCCTACCCCATCCCTGTAAGCAAATAAATGAGCAAAACCAGCACTGAGAACTGCTGGCCTAGGGCACTTGGTCAAAACAGCAATAAAATTGAAACACTTTACAGTATTTTGCATGAGAGGAGTAGAGGGCAAGACTTTTTGAAGGAATTGGGTGGGAATGGTTTGCCTGAGCTTGCCAGTGGAGGCATGCTGGGGAAGTCCCTTACTTCTCCCCTGCTTTGTCTTCATGTCCCTTCTAATGTAGTGGCAATGTATGTCACTGCTGCTATTGCTGGAAGTCAATGTTTATAGCATTGTATTCTGTGCTGGAGCCACTTTGTCCCTGATGCCCCAGAAATAGGGGACAGAGCCGGCTGACATCCCAAACAGCTTTTGGAAAGTGCTGGCATGGTGTGAACATGCACAGGAAACCTGGACTTGGAAGGTGTTCTCTTTCTGAGCATCAGGGAAAGGCTTTCAGGCAGCAGATCTGTTTTGTGCTGGATCCCAAGTTAATACTGTATGATAGCCCCTTCTTCATCATCTTGCGGGTGATGGCCTCTTGGCTGCACTGCTCGCTGCTGCCCGCGTTTGCGCATCCCTCCCTGTGTCGGCAGCAGTGGTGCGGTTTGTCCGGCCCTGCCTAGCCAGGGTCTAATCTGCATCAAATTTTAAAAAGAAAACACGTGTTGTGTATTTCATATCTGCTCTGAATGATTTGGTAATTTACACTAAATCTTAGCCTGATGTTAATTTACTTAGCTCTTTCGTTACTAGATTGAGAACTACCTATCAAATTTACATGTACTGAATTTTTAATAAACAGGTTAAGTATAATTATGTTTAGAACGGGGAATGTTCAGAGGGTGTGGTGGGAGGAGCTGCATCACCAGTGCTTGAGCAGCACAGGAGACCTTGCCACACATGTCAGGATGGATCTCCTTGGTGTGCCTGGGGCTTTGCTGAGGAGCTGGTGAGCACAAATATATCCTACAACCAGCTGTGAGTCCCCCTCTCTGATTACAGGCGGAATAACTCTTATGCTGGGTTAGGATTACGTGATCTGAAAAATGTCAGACAAGGCTGCCAACTGATAGCTCCCTCTGGGAATCTTAATTTTTAATTTTCCCGGTTCACGTATTTTGGCCCTGATTTTGAAAGGTGCCAAGTGCCTCCATCACAGCAATAGTAGAAGGAAAGGGAAGGGGATGCGAGACCTGAACAAACCAAAGGACAAAACTTTCTGGAAAACCAGATTTTCTGTTCTAGGCCTGCATGTGTTGAACATTTGATATTTTGAGCTGGAAAAGCAGAATTTGGAATTTGCAAGTGCGGTTTATACATGTACATATAAAGCATTCAACTGTCTCCAAAACAAACCGGCAGAAAAGTGGTTCTCCAAAGTATGGAATAAGGCAGTGTGAGAACCATTAGTAGAGCTCTTCAAATTATAAAGTCTCTTCTTTTAACCCATAAATATTTACGCTTCACATTTCTTGAAACATCTGTTCTAAATACGCAGACAAGTAGCCTCATAACCATACATATGACACTAATATTTAAACTGATAAAGAGTAATAATTAATGTGAAACTTGCAAGAAATTAACTAGCTAATTTGCATTTTCAGATTGTGCCATATCAGAAAGTGATAAAGTACGGCTTTTGTGTACCTCTGGCCTCCTGGAGCAGGTAGGAAGGTGGTCTTGGAGAGCTTTTTCCTGCAGGTTTCACAGTGTGAGGGTGCCCTCAAGACATTTTCCAGGGTTTGAACAGTTTTTGCCTTGCAACCTGTGATTTTGCAAAGCCATTTGAGTGAATATATATATATTTTTTCCTCCTTTAAAATGTGTAAAGCAAAGAAATTTCTATGATGTAAATTAACTTGTGCGTTGATGGGAGGACGATCTTTACATCTGTGGGACCAGGTGGTGTGTGTTGTAGCAAGGTAGGGGCTGTACAGGTTTGTTGTACTAAAAAGACATTGTCCTTAATGAATACCAAATTTAATGGGCACATGGCAAGTCAGTTACTGTTGCCCTGAGGCGATCCAAACTTGTAGGTTCTTTTTTTTTTTTTTATTTTGAGACTTTTAATTTATACGCATACTTGAAATGTTAGGACACGCGATATCCTTTTCTGGCTGGTATTGTCATTTAGTGCCAAGTGCTGAGGTGCAATGAAAAGACAGAGACGTGTGTTGAAGTCTAAATGGCCACAGTGTTTTTCACACAGCCACAGCATCCGATCACAGCAGCATCTCACCAGCCCGTGCCCAGCGAAACCCGCGCTGGCTGAGCTCTCCCAGACCTCGCCCCTGGCAGGGCTTTGGCAGAGCATCGCCGCCTCCCCACCGACTGCCGGTGGCAAGCTCTGCGGTCTCCGTTCATCCTCTACATCAAATTTAGTGTCCTTGTAGTCTTACAGGCTAGATTTAGATTGCAAGCTTCAGACCTGGGATGAAGGACAGCTGTGGGACTGGCTTTGGTAGCAGTCTACTGGAGTTACTGGGAGGTGTCAGCATGGTGCTGGAGAGCACCACATCTGAGGACAGCTGCTGTGGTGGGTTGACCACCATCCAGAGAAGACCTGAGTGATCAGCACTGTTGGTTTGCTTGCTTAAAGTATTCCTGATACCCTACGTGTGTCATAATACCTCTTGAAAATATGTAAAAATTACAACCATTAGAAAAGGATGTTCAAATGCTGTCTGATGCTTAACTTGCACTGCTTGTCTTCTCCAAAATCCCCATTACTGTAGAAATGATGCTCTGTGAAACAGATTTTTCCAGGTACAGTTGTGTATGATATTCTCCAGGTAAAGGTACATCTGAGCTGGAACATAGATTACCAGACCTTACCCTATTTATCTTTGATATTTCATGTAGCAGCTCAGCTGTACTGTTTTTTTTTTAATGATAAATTGTGGCTATTGTAAACAGAAGTACTCAAATCATGGTCTCGCTGCACATGTCTTTCATGACTGTACTGCCACAATAATGAGGAATGGGAGATAATGACTTAAGGAAAAAGTGCTGGATTAAGTGGGACAGTAAATTAGGCATTTATCTCTCTCCATTGGAGGCCTGTTTCCAGTTCCCTTCTAGGTCTCAGCTGAGCTCTATTTAAAAGTAAACCACGTCGTATTTCACAAAGCCAACCCACTCCATAGAAATCAGCATATAAGCACTCACATTAAATTACCATATTACCCAGGAGGTCCTGGTTTTCAGGAAGGTCAGAGTTGAGGTGTATTAGCAAGAAAAAATAAGGTTATACCATTCTATCTTTTTACTATGCGTCCAGAGTATCGAAAATTCCCACTTACTGTCTCTTTTTCTCTTTCTCTCTGTTTTGTTTTTTTCCTCCTGTGCGTTTTAAATTCTGGTAATTTTTAGACCATAAGAAAACTACTGTGTACAGAAATCACATGCCTGCAGTTTCCTCTCAAGGGGAAAAGACTGTAATGGTATTAGATTCAATGAAGTGTGTTTGACTATGCATAGGCTGGAGCATTTTACTCGGAAAAGTATGGCAAAGATTATTATTACGGTTGCAAAGTCATAGGACCCTTGCTTTATTTAATTCAGAAGGTTGAGCTACTTAGAGGATGACTTGAGATTGCATAATGGAGAAGACTGTTCCCTCTTGCCTTATTTGTTGCAAATGTGGAAGGGGTTTCTGAGGAGTGAGATTTGGACAGCTGAAGCTGGTTTTGATGTATTTGATGCTTTCCCCATGGCTGAGACATATTTGCAGTGTGACTTACAGGGATATAGGATCAGAAAGACTGTAATGTCTTCTGCTATATTTTCAAGTACCTACATCATATAATTGTATTAAAATTTACTAGTCTTCCCCCTTATGAAATGCTGTTTCAGAACTTTACCCTGACTGTAGGAAACGATCATTCATCTTTTAATGAAAATATTTTCATGGGCACATTCCACCAACTGGTTACACCAACTGTTCTTCTGACAGCAGTATTTTTAAAGCTGAATAAATGTTCTTACTTCCTAGCTGTTTACTACCACCTAATTTATTTCATTAACAAAAAGAAAGAAAAAAGAAATGAGAAATTGCATCCTTTTTCAGTCTTCATTTTGTTCATTGAGCTGGCCAAGCTCTTTTACTTCTCTTTTCACAAATAGGCTTTTTTCTTTCCTGATCATCTTTATAGTTCTTCCATTTTGAATTTGTCTTTCTCGAGCACCACACTTCAGAACTAGACATGCTGTCCCACAAATGCTACATGCTCAATGATGAATATAACAATGCTAATGGTGTTCTTATAGATATTACCTGGTACACCAAGTCATGGTAACTAACCCTTTAACTTTTATGGCTATGTGACTTCCATCTGCTTTGGAGAAGTGCAGAGCTCTCTTTACCACAACTTACATTTATGGGAGCCTCATTTTGAATAGGAAATTGTAAAAATACGAGCTGTTTATGAGCAGCAGTTCTCAGATTTCCCAATCTGTTTCCCACAATGATTTTTCTTATGGGTTTTAGGTAAACTTATCAACATTCTTTTTTTTTCTTTCCTTTTTTTTTTTTTTTTTTTTTTTTTGGTGGGGGGACAGGGTTTGGAAACCCACTGCTATCTAGACAACTAGGTTCATAAAACTGGAAGAACTGAAACACTTTCTGTTGTCTACCATTATGTTGAGTTTGGTGGAAATTAGGTGATGTCTGCAAAGTTATTAGGAGGGGACACAGAAAATAATTTGCTTCCTTGCACGTGCAAACACAAGAGCGATGTTTGTGGCTTTGCAGGCTAAAAGTGATATAGTGTTATGTAATTAAAACCTAAAGCATCTCTGTTACTTGAGTCAATGAGTGTCTCACAGGCAACTCTGGCATTTCAGCTGGGTCCAAGGTGAACAGAGTACTAAACTCACATGTTTCTGTGTGAATTATAAACTGCTGAGACATGTTTTCGGTTCTAATGGCTTTGCAGCCACCAGCCTCTTGATCAGGAAAGATTATTGAAGAGTCGCTGAAGTGATGTTCTGACAGTTCCCGTTTCCTCTGTTTCACTGGATTTCCATTAGTTCTTATATTGAAATGCCTGCAGATTTGTAGATGGACTGCATGTTTGTCAGTATTGATGGAGGATGTTGTTTGGTTTTTTTTGTGTGGTAGCTTTATTCAAGGATCTCTTGGATCTGATGCCAACTACCATCATGACTTTCTTTTTGAAGGGATCTCAGGGAAAGGCGTTTCTTTTTCTTCTGGCCTCCCATGACCAGATCAGCCTTCTGTCCTTGCTTTCAATGAATTGCTGAAATCTGGCAAGCTTATACCCAGCAGTTTGTGCTTGAAGTTGGTCTCCTAGTTAGTTACCTTGTAGGTCAGAACACCATTAATAAATTGCATTAAGTGTTGAGGCAAAGGTTGGAGATGGCAGAATCCAGATCAGTATTTTACTTGGCTATAATATTTAATTAAAATATGTACATTTATATATTTCTGCATACATATTTTCTCTTCATGATGTTTTCTAAAACAAATTTCCTTTGATTTACAAAAAGTGATGCAGAAACATATTCTCAACATTACAGAATCTACATCTAAACCCAAGCAGGGTCAGAGGGGCAAACTTTTTAGGTGTTAGCACCATGGAAGTTGATAATCAGGAAAAGGAGGCTGATACCATGAAAATATCAATGATTCTAATTGCTGTGAATTCAAGTCCTGACCTTCATTTCTAACAAACTTTGCAGATTAATTCAGACCTGAGATATTTATATAGCATGATCTGAAACAGTTTATAACTTCCAATTTTTCAAAGCGAGAATAATGTCTTGAATGAAACTTTAACTTAGTGAGCAGCTCCTGGACAGTCTAGCAGTAGCAGGTACCAGGAGTTAAGACTGTCATCTGTGCAAAAGAGAGAAAGGTAGAATAATGTATAGCTGAAACAATATGCAAGTCATATCCACATGAAGGACTGTAAAAGGAGCTTGTTTTCTATTACGATATGAATGGAAGGAAACTGGAGGTGTTAGATAGGAGCAAGAAAAATGTGATGTATAGCGCATATCATATAAATTACCATAATGTAACTTCCCCTGAAGTGCTACCTAGTTCCCTATATCCACCCGGACTGTTGAGCCCAGTGTTAGGTTTACCCGCAGATGCTGTTGGTATGGCTGTGTTGTGTGTTAACGCCCTGCCCGTGCTGGCGGCAGCAGCGCATCCTTCTGGTCGCTGCCGGGACCTGGCTCCTTGTGCAAAGTGGGGGTCTGTGAAAGCGCGGGAAAACCATAAGGGTTCTTCTGTCTCTTAATTAATGTGTGTGATATTAGTATAAATACATCAATTACAGACAATACATGTAATAAAATATTGTTAAAGTATGTTACGAAGCCAAGAGAGGAAGGTGAAGATAAACCAGGAGGAAGGAATATCAGCTCTCCAACCTTTTCTTCCAGTTCCTTGCTTTCCTTTCGCTGTCCAGGTTTCTACTTTCTTTCTCAAGACATCTTTATCTTAGCAGTTTTATTTGGTTTCTTGTAAGCAGAATAATGTGGGGGCCTTCCTGCCTGTCGCAGTATCTTAGCTTTTCCACGCTGCTGGTAGCACAGCTGAGTGTGAGAGACCAGCCCAGGGAAAGGATCCTCTGATTGCTTGTGAATGCACTTGGTTCCGCTACATTTTTTTACTTCATTCCTTAACAAGAACATACAAGGGGTAGACATGGCTTAATTATCAGCGTCACATTTCTGTGTATACTTACTGTAGGCACGTGTAGACGTGGCACTTAGGGATGTGGTTTAGTGGTGGACTTGGCAGTCCTGTGTTAACAGTTGGACTTGATGATCTTAAGGGTCTTTTCCAACCTAAGTGACCAGAACTGCACTTCCCAGTCAGTGCAACGCATTCTGTATTTTCGCGTTGGTCAACAGAATGCACGTGCCAAATCTGACAGTGCAATCCAACACCCTAGTGTGGTGCAGCAGGTGATAGAAGCTACAGCTGAGCTGAACACAACTGGACCCCTTCCGAGGTGGTCAGAAAGGTGGACTGAATTTTGGGATCACAGCACTTGGTCGAATAATGTTAATTGAATCCATGTGTTGGAAGAAGTCTTTCTGTGTCAGCATCTTTGCTTTTACTTAGGAGAGGAGTCCTCTTCTTCTTTTCTAGATTTTACATAGTCTCAAGACTTGACTAAGTTGTCCATGTGCACTGAAATTCATAAACTGCCTATTTGCCAAGATTTAAATACCTAACCTTTCTGATGGCACTTGGGATTGAACTATGGTTCTTGAGAGAGGTTATTAAGCCACTGTGCCCGTTATGCTTAATTTTTGAGAATAGGAAGTAACGTCTGCACTGTAGCCAGAACTCGTCTCTTTGCTCAGCTCAGCATATTTTTTAATGTCAACAATTAAGAATTGCCATTAAAGAGTATCACAATCAAAGAATGTCTGCAATCCAGGACAAATTAATGAGATACACTAAAACCTCTACCACATTTTCTTGTTCTTTGAGATGCTTTTTTCCCCCCTCTTCCTTAGTAAATCCACCTGTAGACATTGTGCTTCTTCTTAATGACTGTAAATGAAATTATTCAGCTATTACTATAATGATAAAAAGTAGGCAGAGGTAATATGCTGGCAGTAAGGATATGGATGCGTACATTTAGAACATACATGTCTGAAGCTGCTAATATGGTGGCCACATTATGGGCTTTCCATGTGTGACCTGCCAGGCGTGGACAGAGTGAAGGGCGTTGAACCAGACTATGATGAGGCTGATGCTGATGGAGAAGTGCGGCCCACAGAAGTAACAGCCCTGGTACTTACAAGGCTAACAGGCCTTCAGCAATCATAAAATTAAAATCACAGGTGGCATCTAAGGTAAAATGTTGAGTTCAGTGCAATGGTTTTATCAATTTTTATAGAGTCAAGGTATTGCCCCTCCATAGTCTTCCTAGTTTCTGTACAGATTGCGGTCCCTCTGGTCTCATCTGTAGATGCCTGAGACTCCTGCCATAGATGACAGTCCAGTAACTCAGGTGCAATGCTTAATGCCTATTTTTATTTTTAAAAAATACAAAAGAAAACTATAGATATTTTTTTCCATTGTATATGATATTCCTCTAGCTCTGAGCAGCCTTTTCCTGGTGACGAGCAGGGTTCAGATCCCACTCTTTCTGGGAGACTGCTAAAGCAACAGTTTCTACCTTGAAATATTTTTGTTTCAGAGTAAAACTGTGTCAGCAGGAAAAAAACCCCCAACCAACTACCAAAAAACAAACAACAACAAAAAGCACTGACTGCTTTGCTTGGGAGGTGTGAATAGCATTTTCAACCAGATTTGAAGCAATTTGCTTTTTAAATTCTTGCGTGCACATTTTGCCATGCTTTCTGATTAACACCTTGCAGAATCTTTCATTTCCTTTCCATTTGCCTTTGCGATGTGTGTTTCTCAGATCGGTGTTTATCCTCTGGGTGAGCATTACTCTCAGGAGTAAATGATCTTAGGCAGGGAAATTTTATTTTCAGAAAAACTCTTTGTTGAATGAATTTATGTGAAGCTTTGTGGTTTATGCTACTGAATTTCTGGCCAAACGATGATGAGACAGGAGGAGGTGATGCTGGTGGTGAGATCCAGGGGAAGGCTGGGCTCCGCTCACCTTCCCTAATATTTTCACCCCAAGACAGCAGTGGGTTAAATTGTAAGAGTGGGCAGTTTTAGCAACTGAATAACATAAATCTCCAACAGCCCCTGAAACCCACTGGGGGATGAAATTCATAACAGCAAAGAGGAGAAGTGAGCTGCTGTAAGATGAGACATTCGAACGAACATCCCTCCATTTCCTTACAGAATGTCATGAAACAGCCTGGCTGGGGGCATGGACCAAAAAACTCTTGTGAAGCAACACTTGGATTTGAATAGCTGGGTAATGTTTTGATTTGAAGCAGTGACCAAAGTGTGTAAATGGCACAACTTTGTTTCCAGAGAGCTCTATAATTAATAAAATAGAATTGAGGATTTTTTATTATTTTTTTTTTTTTAATGAAACATTGGTGACCACAACCCCCTGGGGAATTTTGACACAGAGTGGTGGGAAATGGTTGCAGTCTCATCCCAAAGCTGGCAGACCTGAAGGCTTTGTTGTGAGATGAGGAGATCTGTGGCTTTACCATTAAAGGATTTTAGAGGAAAAAGAAAAAAAAAATTACAAAATTGTACTTCAGGCTTAAAAATTGTGTTTTGTTTCATGTGTGGGTAAACGAAAGATGTATTCAGGCTCTCTCTCTTTTTTTTTTTCTTTTTTTTTTTTCCTCTCTTCACTCTTCAGAAAGCACTGGCAGCTGGATTGTTCTGATCAATAAAATTATAGCATGGTAACAAGTCGCAGTTTGTCTGCAGGTTCACATCCAGCTCTAGTGAGGTAATCAATAACTTTGTTTATAATGACATCTAGCTGGCAATGTGTGGTTGTTGCTGAAAAGCCTTATCAAAAAAAAGTTGGACCAAGTAGTAATGATATTTGAATTACCATAGGAGACTGGGCATGGTCTCTTCCCATGCAGATTAAGACAAAATACCAAGGCAGAAAGGGAAGAAACACAGGTATGATGATTTCCTTCCTTGAAAAAGAAGGGTTTAATTTTGTAATTCCTCCCAATACTTGTGAAGAATTATGTACCTATCCTGTCGTGATGATGTGGTTATACATCCCACTTCTCTGGCAGTCCAGGACCACCGCTCCTGAAGGTCTTTGGCTGCTTGCAGGGAGCTTTTCTGCTCTTGCCTCTGTTTTTGTCAAAATGCTTTGAAGTGTCCATGTGCTCCTGGGTCCTCTCTGATTTGCTGTTCTCAGCCTGTTCCTTGGGCACAGGTTAAAATCCTGGTCTCTATTTAGTCTGGAGCATATGAGGATGCTGGATCAGGCTCTGAGGTATTGGACTATTGTATGGGGAAAGCAGTGGCATAAGGCTCTTCAAAAATAATTTTGCTTTGTAACTATTAGAAATCATAAAGAACCTTTTAAATAACATGAGGAAAACAAATATTTGTTAGTCTTGAATTACAATGTGGTATAAAATAATGGCCAAATGAAAGGTGTACCATGCCCTTTTGCGCGACGCGCTATGGGTGTCAGTGACTAGTTTCTGCTCCTTGAGTTTCTAATCACTTTTTAAAATGTTTAATTAAGTGTTTGGGCTCCATCCTCTGTTACCTGGTGCACAGCTGCCGTGCTGGGCTGTGGGATGGGGCTGGGGAGCAGGAGGATGAGGATGAGGAGGTAGCCCCTGGTCAGGCAGCTGGCGTTGGGCGTGGTGGTGCCGCGTTGAGATGGTGCCCTGGAGGAGCGGGAGCAGGAGGATCCGAGGGCTAATTGTCTGTTTTCAGGAAGTTGGCGTTATTGGCAGCTGCCATTACCCCATCCGGGCGGCTGTCACCGGCCCAGCCGACCCGCCTGCGCTAATTGCAGTGGCCTTTTCATCGTGCAGGATCACCCGGCTAACCGCAAAGAGCTGTCTCTCCATTAGCGCTGGTGGCCGCCGGCTCGATCGGCCGGGCTCGGCGGGCATGATTGGGCTGTCAGCGCGGCGGTGACGTGCCAGCATCGGGAGCGTTTAGCCGGCACCCTTTGCCCCTCTCCCTGCACCTGAATCCCCTAACCTGGTCGCCCCGCTCGTTTCCGAGGGTGCTCCGGCTTCGCAAAGTTCAGCCAGGCACAATTGCAGGCGGGCAGGCGGGCTCTGACAAGAGATCAATACTGTCCTCCCCGGCGCGGGAGCGGGCTGCCGGCCCTGTCAGAGGGATGTGTGCCGTAATTGGATCACGGATGCGGGAGCCATCCCAGCCTCCCGTCAGCACTGTCACAGCTGTCAGATGTCATCCCTCCGTACAGCTGTCACCGCGGGAGGGCCGGGGCTCCTTCTCCCTTCTAACCCAATGCAAATGTCCACTTAGTGGATGAATATTGAAGATATTAGACACTTCTCTATGCCTTTATGCAAAATAAAGATCTGTGTCATCTGTGAATTTCATGGAAATAAGTTGCAATTTATTCACTGTGAGAAAAGTGAAGTGAAGCCTGTAAAAATGAGAAATTATTTGGTTCAGGCTATTAAAAAAAAAAAAAGAATATTTTCAAGAATAAACAAAATATGCAGATCTTCTTCTGAAGAGTAAAAAGTACCAGTTAAATATATTTTTATGGGAATAGAGTAGCAGCTTTGTATTAGAATATTATTCTACGCAAATAATTTTTTTTTTTTCCTTTCTGGATACCCTGACTGAGAGCAATGCGATTGGAGTAAACTTTGATTTCTGGGGGTGGGGGTGGGGGGGAGACCATTATTACAAATTACTGAGGGATATAATCCTAATATTTGTTTTAAAATAGCTAGATGATGAAGAAATCTGAGAGGCACGCTGATAGGTAGAAGGGGAGGTTGCTATACAGCTGCCAGACGGGAAGATAAACCTGCATGCATCTGCTCTTGCAAAGCCGGCTGCTTCCAGCCGTAGCTGCAGGGAAGAGCAGAGCCAGGAGCGGGGACGGGAAGGCTGAGCTCTGCTCCGCTCTGCCGCCGCGCTCGCTGCTTTCCCGTCCTCTCCATACCGAGAAAGTTTTCAGAGAACGTGGCGAAGCAAATGCAAGCGGGCGCAAGCGCGTGTGGTTTTGTTGGGGGTTTGTGTTTTTGTTTTGTTCTTTCCTCTTGTCAGTCCTCTAACTTGCGCGTGGATGTGGCATAAAACAGACCATTGTGGTTAACTTAAAAACATGATTCAGTGAAATAACAGAACCTGTCAATCTGTTGGGGATGAAGCATGAGCCGCGTCGTGGGTAGGCTGGGCAGCAGCCCTATGGTGTTATTGTTCCCTGTAACTGAGAGTAGTTTATACATGGCAGAATAGGATCCAGATCTCCCGTGCTGTCATTAGTGAGGAATAAACTACTGTATTATCTGTTAAGGAATTAAAACCCAATAGACTACTGGTTTTTTGGACCCCCACCTCCTGATGATGTCAACATCGTCCCTGGCTTTTGGTCACGGCTGTTCCCGATTTGGCTGGCTGCTTGGTTGTTTGTTTATTTATTCATTGCATTTCTCTGCCGGAGCTCGGAGCCCTGGGCTGCCCCTGTCAAGTGTGGGCTGCCCCACTGGCGGAGGAGCCTGAACCTGATTTCCACCACGCAACCTCAGAGCTTGGTGAAGCACTGTGGGAGCCACTGAACCTACCCCGGCCACTTGTGACCACGGGCTGGGGAAAGCCCCGGCCAGGCTTGCAGCTACAGCCGTGTGCGATTCACGATGCAGGAATAAATAACAAAAAGGCAAACTCAGGAGAGCAGCAGTGGTGGTCCACCGGGGCAAAACCAAGCCCTAAGGGGAATTTAAAGAAGGTGGTCTGAACACTAAGCTAAAATGCAAAATTTTCATCCATTTTGGTGGCGGCAGGATCGGGCATTAGTTTTTGTTACTTGTATTGTTTGGAAAGTTCAGAACCAACTAGGCTTCGCTTCACTTTCGGCTTTTTCCAGTGCAATATTCATAGAATCAAACAGCTAATCCAGGCCCAAAGAACTCGAGAGGCTAGGGACAAGGACCCTGCTGTGGGCAAGTGGCCGTAGTCCTCTTTGGAGCACCTCCATCTCCATGTGCAAGTTGGCATGCAACTGTAGTGACAAAGGAAGGTGGTCGGGTTTTTTTTTCCTTTTAAATGTGGTTTATGGCTAATTACATCAGAGATCCAAAACAATCCTTCTTACATTTGCATTAATAAGGTGTATCACGTGATCCATACTGAAGTAGGAGTATACATCAAAGGTAGATTAAAGGTTGGTTAGGCATCAAACTATGTTCTATATGTAAATTTATAGCAATGATGTGCTGTGGAAAGATAGCTTACCCTCTATTTCTGTGCTACTAAATAAAATTAAAAATTCACAACTCTGGTTTATGGGATTTTAAATGAATTTGATCTCTCTTTTGGGCAGGGCAAATAAGTGTTTTGTGATGTATTATTTTACAAAAAAAAAAAAAAAAAAAAAGACCATCGTTCTGGCTCATTTAATTTTGCAAGTGAATGATCTAAGATTAACTACAGACTAGTCAGTGCAGTTTAAAAGCTGAAAGCAATTTTCAGCCATAGATGGTAATGCCACATTTAGTCCACAACCGAATGACTCTAAATGACTAAGCTGCAAGGTCTTTGTATATGACCACAGGGCCTGATAAAGCCATAGGAACACAGTAAAAGCACAAAAATAGTTCCAATTTATTTGGTGCCATCACCTTAATGAGATTAATACAGACGTGTTCATGTGCCTAATTGGTGATTTTGTTTTAACTGGTAATGAAGGATTAAATCTTCAGGCAACAGGCTACTTGCAGGAAAGGGGATTGGAGAAAAAAAGTTTTTAATTATAAAAGGCAGCTAGTGAAATACACCACTACAAGGTTAATAATGCCTCTTTCATTAATTATATATGTATATATATATATGAAAGTATGTGTTGCATTTGTCAATTCACTGTTTGCCTGGGCGGTTTTAGGGAGTGTTTATTTGGAAGAGAGATAAATGGTGCACTCAGTCATGCATCGTTGGCATCTTTTGGTATTGAGAAAGACAAAAGCTGGGCATGCAGCGTGCTCTGTTTCCAGACTTTGGCATCTGGAAAACCCATCGAGTCCATAGATTGAACATACTTCTAGGCATCCTATTTTATTCCATAGACCTTACATTTATGGAGTGGAGTTTGGGGGAAAAGCCGGCTCCCCGGAGGGCTGGACTGCGCTCTGTCCTGGCTGACGGCAGCTTCTCTGATGAGCAGCAGCACCAGAAGGATGAACTTCACCCTGAACGGCAGCGAGCTCTGCCCTTCCGAGTCCAGTTGTGACCATTTAAATGCTAACACTATTAAATATGCTGCCAAAACACAAACACCCAGCCTAAGTCATTAAAATGTAATTACGAGGGGGCAGCTGAGCCTGGTTTGAGTTTTGACTCAGAGGAATCTTGCAAAAGACACCAATGCACAAACCCAAACCCACCCCAGCGTCAGGCCGAGCCCGTGGACCGCTTACAAGGGGTAATCCTGCCTGTCTCTTAAAATGGCTCTTTGCAGTCATTCGATTAAATTTAGATATTCTTTTTTTCCCCCTTTTTTTCTTCCCTTTTGTACCTTTCACAAATGGATGTATAGTGTGGGCCTTATGGCCCTCTTCTTTTAAACCGAACTTTCAATAGAGACAACGGCAAAAAGGTCTTGAATGTGTTCGATGTAAGATACTCTCGCATTTTTAAAGTGTTTATTACTTTAAATTGTGTGTGAATAAGGCAGCTTTTATGAAGCAAATGGCTTTTTGTACAAAAAGCAGCTTTTGGATTTGTCTTGGCAAAAGAGCAGCTCTGTCACCTTGTTTTATCGCCTCTCCCCTGTTATTTGTAAAACCAAGAGTCTAAAATTTCTTCTGTTTTTCACAATTTTATGCTGCCACTGGCAGAGCTGGGGAAAAACATAGCCACAAACCAACCCCAAACCCAACAAAAACCACAAAAAAAAAAAAAAAAACAAAAAAAAAAAAAAGAAAAGCAACCCATCAGCACATTGTATGGCAAAACAAACCCTACCCCAGTACTGTGAGTGCCTGTAACATCTTTAGGCTTCAACGATATACTAGGAAGCGCTTCAGAAGGACTCTGGGTAACGATACCCCGTGCTGCAAGATGCTACCTTCCCAGTGAATGAAGATGGAAATATATTTTACATTTCTTGTCAGATTGAACTTTAAGACATCTTGACTGCTTTCTCTGTAATTTAAACATCGCAGCCCAAATGGCAACACGCTTTGCTCGGTTCCAGTTGTGTGGAGCCTTGGTGTTCCGCTGGCTCGGGGCAGCGGCAGCCAGCCCCTCCGCCGGCATCCCACTCTCCCCGCAGCGTGTCAAGCCATTATACCGGGGACCAGAATGTCACCCTGGTCTCAATGGTTCGTCAGCTGAAGGATATGGTTAACAAATGTAAAACCAAACTTCAGAGGAGCTGCTTTTCTGTGCTAAGTGATCTGTATTCCCTCTGAATTTACTTTCCCCTAACCCCGTGAAATTAACAGTACTTTCTGACATTCGACCCCCTGACCTCACATATAATAAGAATTTAAAAAGCACCATGCATGAGTGTGTCTGTGTAATGCAAAACTGGGAAAAATGACCATGTCACCATTTTATTATACAAAACCTTCTCCATCTCCATTGCATGCTTCATATATGAGTGCTCGGTTTAAAGTTATTATAAAGAAAAACACAGTTTTAACTGTAATAATTCACTGCTCGTGACTTTTATAGACAATAAATTGTAGCAAATACATATTGCTGCACAAGAGCCCTGTACTCCATTAATGCAGATATTTACCGGGATAAGTGTTAAAAATAGTCTGCGGGAAGAGGCCGGTGGTTCAGAGACAGCAGCTTCTGGGGGGCTGGCTGCCGGGGGTGCAAGTGCGTGCACAATGTGTAGGTCTCGAGGTTTAAGAGGCAGAAGCAGAAAAGTGTTATGTGGAAATGATTTTGCAGTTATCAGGCTCAGGGGATGACAGCATACAAGAGTAAGAACAAGGTGCTATGTGGCTTTTTCTTCACTGTGAAGTAAAGATTGGCAGCTGGAAGTAAGGCTTACAGGCAGACCTGCACACAGGACCTCTTCACCCAGGACTCATAATCACTACTCAAAGGAAAACGCATTTACCAGTAAAAAGCGGCTGTAGCCATCAGAAGTGTGCTTAAAACACCACTTAAATATCACTTTATACGCTATTACTTGCAAACTGTGGCTTGGTATTAAATTATACTTGCATAGGCTTTTGCTTAGGTGCTGATAATGCTTTTGAGGTTGCATTGGTGAAGAAGAATTTAGGCTGCTTTACAAAGAGACGTGACTGGAATATCCCCCGGTGCTGACAGTGACAGGGTGAAAAATTGCAGAACTGTACTTTCTTTCCCCATATAGATTGTAATTTTAATTGTCATTGTGGCCCTTCTGTTTTAATTATGGGACTTCTTTGATATATACCAGGACATCGTATTGAATGAAAATATGGTGCTATAATAGTCTCTTTATAATTAATGACCACATGTAGATCTTGGTGCATAAAAGGAAAGGAATAAATGAACAATTTATTTAACTAGGTTTTGGATTTCTTTCTGTCTTCCAGTGAATATAAAATGATCCCGGGGCTTCTGAGGCTGTTTGATGTAAGAACTGCACTGAATATCTAATAAAATTACATTGGTGTAGATTACAAAACATATTAGGTGGTTTTATTTAAAAATGTTCCCATTACAGATGGTGAATTTCTTCTATTTACTGTGATAGCCTCCCTTGGCTTTAGATTCTGAAACAAACGATCATTTTCTTTAGTTTATTTGCAGAAGTGTTTTAAAAAAAATTAAAGCACATTTTACTCATGAAGGCAGCAGTTTTGCAGGTGAGCTCTTAAGTGAACCGTAGGTGAGGTCCCCTCTGGAAGGTAATTTGTATACCTACTGCACGTGGCAAATAGCTGTGCCTCCCCCCTAACTTTTGCTTTTGAAATACGATGGATTTATGTTCTATTAATTTCTGGCTGAAGAGCTCCTTCTGTGCGTCCAGTCCTAAGCAGGAGCTGCCACAGGAAAATGCAATAAATGCAATAAAAATATAAGTGACCGGTAGTTTAGCGTTTGGATGCGGTCTAGGGAGGAGAAATAAAAAAAAAAACAACCCCAAATAAAAGCCTGCGGGGAACACCACGCCATCCCGCAGCCAGCCCTCGCAGGTTTTCCCCAAACAGGCACACGCAGACTTGCAAATACACCCGGCTGATATACATTTCAGGAGAGTAGAAACCTCTGTGGATTTCTGAAAAGCAGACATATTTGTCCAGTGTCTGTCAGTGTAAAACTAGAAAATATACCCTGACAAGCTTCTGCTAATTTTATTGCGGCGCGGCGCAGTGTGCATGCATCCTGGGCGGGCTGACTGCAGTTCAATTGCCGAGCAGGATGAAATTGGATCGGCAGAGACAGGGACTACCCTGGGGTCAGCCGCGACCATGCCACTTCCATGTGATGTCTAGTTGGGGTGATGGTGTGTAAATAAACGTGGAGAATTGCAAATCTTGTCATGGCCACGCAGAACAGCTCAAGCATTTAAAGATGGTTGCCCGCAAACCTAACTGGAAGGTGGTTGCTCTGTGTGGTGGCTGAAGAAAAACTCCCTTCTTCGCCCTAGTCTTCTCCTTCCTGACATCTCCGAGAGCACTGACCCAGCACTGCATCGCTGAAGGGATTAATCACCAAATTGTTTTTCATTTTAGCGGAAAGTAAAGAAACTAACTAACCGCGTTCTAATATTGTTCTTTTAAAGCCAGGCTGCGCCGAGGCTGGCAAATGCTTTGTATTTATGTTATCTGACTTGATTTATTTGTTTTTTAAAATGAGGTGAGGAATCTTAATGTCCTACTGTTTAATGAATTTAGGCGCATTAAAGTTCCATGAGGTCTTTTCATTATTATGAACTTTACTAATGTTAGAAAATAAAATATTATAGAATTCACATTTCCTGCTTATGAATCTAATTTTATTTAAATACTACTTACAATGGTCATTAAAATACACTTAAATTTTGCTACCTTCGACCAGTAAGATGTGTTTTTTACCAGTTTTACATTTACACATATCTGTTTTTCTGTTACTTTTCCCACATGACAATTACCTTTCATTACAAATTTATAAAATCATTTACATTTTAGCAGTTTAAATGTTTCTGCTGACATTTTGTAACTATTACCCTCTTCTAGAATGGCATATGTTCAGGCAGTTAATAAAAAATTAAATGGAATAGCACTAGACAAGGTGAAGCTTTGTATCAGAGTGTTCTGCACATTTCTGAAAATACCATCTTTGTGTTGCAAACTGTGAAGTGAGGTTAGGGCTATGCCAATATGTGTATTTGTCATAACTGTCACAGAGTCCATGAACTAGCCAATCATTCCGCTCTTAATTAGACAGTTACATTTTGCTTTTTAGAAAGCATCCCCATGTAAAATGGTGTCTGAGATTCGAGAAAGGTGCTTGGAGCAAAGGGGGCAGAGAATACGAGCATCAAAACACTTTTTATCTAGATGAGCCAGAGTTTTTAACTGCTGCCTGACTTATAAATGAGGGATATAGATTGTGTACCATTAAGAATCCTCCCTGATTTTAAACAGAGGAAATGTCGTCTTAGACTTATTGAAGAAGGGGGCAACGAAACTGCTTAGGTGTAGGATATTTAGGTACATGCTGCGTGTGTAGCATAAATAAATCAGAAATGCTGTTTGGGAAAAAAAAAAAAAGGAGATGTACTATTAGCTTACTTGGAGATTGTTAAGCATCTGAAGACTGCGCTTGGGTCGTGTGTGCTGGTATGAGGCTAGAGGCTTGTCTGCATAAAACCATGGCTCTCATCAAGCACTTTCTCAGTCTCATAAATCTGATCAGACTTCACAAAGATATTTACAGTACTTTCCGCTAAATACAGATTCTGTGGCCAGACCTAGGGTAAAGAAAGCAAAAAATAGAGATAAAAATAATCCTGCCTGCCTGCTGTATTTCGGTTTCCCTTTTTTTCTTGTTACTCTATGTCAATAGGCATTTGGGAATTTTTATTTTTTTTTTAAACAAAACCAAACCCAAAATTGCGGTTCTTCATTTATGACTGAATATGTTGTTTACAGCTCTATCGTAATCCTGGGTTTAAACATGAGGTTCAGAAAGATCCTTTTTTAAAATAAATGCTGATTTACACTGCTAGGAGAGAGGGTTTGTCTAATAAGGGTGAGGTGTCCAAGAGGGATTATTAGTGTTTGCCACTAAATTCACCTTGGGATGTGACTGTGATAAATTCCTTGACTCCTTATTTAAGCAAATCAGTGTTAGATCGGATTCAGAGTGAAAGAGAAATTCCGTTTCTTCTCTGTTAATGGCCACTCTGCTTTGTTTTCCAGCACGAGTGCTTCGGCGATGTAAGAAATGTTTCTAATAGTCCAAGATTTCCCCCTTTGCCTTCTGCTCAGGGCGGGTTATTCGCTGTGGGGTAGCCTGAAATAAGCTGTTGATAGTTGTCAAAATCTGGACAGTTGAGCAGCAAATGCAAAACAAGTTCTTTGTGGGGGGTCCTAAAAGTCCAGCCCAAGTGGGGGATTTTCAGCTCCCCTTCTGCCAGTGGGAGATGTTGTCATCCAGGGCAAAACTTTAAGGAAAAGAAGAAATAGAAAACAGTTTGGGGCAACTCGGGTGGTTCATCCTATTTTAAATCTTTATTCAATAGGTGTATCACAGAAGTTTTAACAGTCATAGCAGATTAACCTTGCCTGTGCATTTGGAGGCTAGTCATCTGATGAATTTACATGCAGCCGGATGAAAATGCTATTTGGAGAGAGATTGAGAGTTTATTTGATTAAATCCCTTTCTCCAATACCTTGACCTCTTTCTTGTGAAATAATCAGAACTGTTTAGCAAGAATATTCTGGCATTAATAATGAATTGCTTTGGAGCAGGTTTTTCCTGCTCTGTAGAAAACCCATTGGTGCCTGTGCTTTTGGGGGGAAGCGGGGATGCCTCTGCGTGGAGGGAACGCTGCTCAGAAAATGCTGGAAAAATGCATTTTAGTTTTTCTTTTGAAATGTACAGTCTGATGGACAATTTACGAACCGATGTATTATTTAGAGAGTGCGTTCTCCCGGCACGTCTACCAGTAACTATTGTTTTTCTGTGACTTGCTGATGAAAATGAAGACGGAAAAGCGCGAGTTCTTTGCCTGTTGGGGTGGGTTACAGGTCCGCGGGTACAAAGGGCAGTTTTATCTGCAGTAGCCATCGTGAGCGCTGAGCAAGCGGCACCGTGAGGCGACTGATTTTGTTGTTTTTAACTCTTGTGTTGACTCCGGCTCTGCACTTGATCCTGTGCCGTGTTCGAAGCGCTTGAAATATGCCTTCTGCCCAAACTTCGCTCCAAGTGCGCAGTATTTGAATACTAATCAGCTTTGTATTTGTTATTTTGAAAAGAGCATTTGTCAGTCGTGATCACAGGGTGTATTTGAAGCCAAATTGATGACTTTATAGTATTACTTGACTTTAAGGTAATGAGATCACATGCAAGTCTTAAAAGGTACGGTGCTGTTGCCTGTGTACGTTTGTGCTGGAGATACTTGAGCTGCACATAAGTTGGTATAATAGCTCTATAAGATACCTTACTACATTGTCAACCACGATAAGGCTACAGTATCTTGTCTCCCAACTAAATTAAGCTTCATTATAATTTGTTTCTTAATAACATGCACTTCACTGTAATATGTAAAATGCTTGGCTTTCATGAACAACTCTATGGAAAAGCTGTACAGTATCTCATTTGCATTTAGCAATTATATTGTATTACAATATATTAAGCTGCAGAAAACCTAATCTAACATCATAATTTAAAATCATAATTTATAGTACTTTACAAGGAGCATACAAGGCAGGTTACAATAACACATTGCCTTTCCATATCAGCCAGTAAAATTATTTACTCATCTATTGTTTAGTTTTCCGAAATGTTCTGGATAAATTTTATTCATAAAATTCAGGGAGTCCTTACAGCAGAGCTCCATTAAGATGTCCAAATATACCAGTGTACTATTTACTGAAATTTAGTGACTGGTGCTCTTTCTAATAACTATTTGGGTTGAATGTTTGCATTAAAAGGGGTGTGGCTCCAGAAAAGGAAGGTTGTTCAAGAAGTCTAGATTTGTCCAGATATTCTTTGCTGCTAAAAATCAAATGAAAGGAGGAAGAATCCGTTTTTAAAAGACTTTTTATACAGGTTGTGACACAGCATTTGATGAATCATTTAATATGCGACACGTGATGCAGAGTGTCAACAACTGGCTCCTGTTGCAGTCTTTGTTTGGAGCTCAGTTCCACTCGGTCTCGGATAAACTTCAGAAAGCAGCAGATTGGAGCCAGCTCCCAGTGTATCTAGTCATTCGAATATTTTGAATAAACTTTTGTCAAATATGTATTACCGTTTGAATCTAGCATTAAGAATCTAGTATTAAAAGCTATATGGGCTACTTAACAGCTGATTTGCCAGTTAATGGTTTAATTCTAGTACAGTATCTGGCTTAAATTTATTATACCAGTTAGCAATATTTTATCTGAGTATGCATTAAACAGTGCTACTGAGTTTGCAGTACAGAAGCAAGCAAGATGCCTGTCTCAAGTTTATATAAACTAAAGCTTTTATATTATAAAGAGTAGGATATGCTGATGACCAGCACTGTGACAGTAGCTGAGTCTCAATGGTCTCTGTGAAACACCTGTGAGTGTGCACAAGCCCCTGGACGTTATGGATGAGGAGGCTGCTCCCAACCCTGAAGAGAAGTTGGTCCACACTTGGCCACCTCAAGCTGGCCACGCAGGGTTTTGATGACACCTGGAGATGTGCCACGCGCTCTTGGTGGCACACTGCAGAGCCTGGTAGGAGATCAGGTCTTGTCTGGCCAGCGGTCACCCATGAAGGAGTTTTGCAGAGACTGCCTGGCCACCAGGTTGCACTCTGGTTTTGCTCTGAAGCTGAGCCTTGGTGAAAACATTACAAGATGGAGTGACAAAAAGGGAAGAGGGAGAGTCTCTTTACCTTCAATAAAGTGAACAAAAGCTCCTTCTTGCTCTCATCCCTCCCTACCCAGTCCCTGCCAATCAGCCTTTTGGTGCTGGTGTGTCACATCAAGGTATGAGGTGCACAGCCCAGAAAATACCTGAAGATAAGAGAACCTTAGATCTAAGCCTAATTTTTTGTTTAAGAACACATTAGCACACTGACAGTTCACGCTGATACGGGACCCACCTCTTGGGGTGGTGGGGGAGGGGTGGATATTCTCTGGGAATAAGCCAGATGTTAGGAAAACAGGGAGACCTCCATTTTTGGATGCAAGGTCTCTTATGTAGCAGGAGTGGCTCTGTACTTGCAAGTGTGTGGTCTGTACTTGAGGCAGCATACTGTACCAATAAATGATGCCTGTGGTCTCTGTCGTGCCTTACATAAACAAAAATACTTTGCATACTTTAATTAAACTGTATGCTGAATCATTTTGCACAGTGATATTAATGCTCCAGTCTATGACATTAGTGTGCTTTCCTTGTTGAGAATATTAATGATGTCATTGTGCATTTGCAAGTATGTTGGCAGTTTATGTGATAATTGTATAATTGTCAAAACTAGAAATTGCCCCCAATAGCATGGGATGCAAAGGCTGCAAGATTTATTTTGTGCCTCTGAGAGGAGCGTTTTATTTGGCATGACTGTCTCCATAATTGCGGTCTCACTAAGGCATGCATCTCGAAGTTTGGGTGACTGAAAGAGGTCGCTGCACTTTCCAATGAAACTGGTGGGATCTTTCTTCCAGGGAGATGGATTTTGGAGGATCCAGCTTATTGCTAGAGAGAGAATACAGATTAGATCTTGACAGAAAAGACCGCTGTCCCACAATGAAGCTTTCCAAATTCACATTCATGTATTTTATTTTCACAGTTCCACTGTATAAGTGGTGGAGGCAAACCATTAATTGCAGTTAGCCTTTTCTTTAGCCCCTTTCTCTGACCTAATGCTCCAATATATTCTGGCTTTTCTTGTCCTTCAAGGTGCCTGTGATGGACAATGCGAGAGAAGGTCCAGCATTGCTCTCTCATCCACAGCCTCTTATCTTCACTTGCATACAGTGCTCTGTCTCTTCAGATGCTTTTAGGTTTTTTTTCCTTTTTTTTCCCTTTTCTTTCCAGAAGAATAAACTTTCTTTTTCTAGCTTTCCTACAGACTTGCCTTTCACACCCTTCCTTTCACATACAGCAGGTTGGTTGTACCCAGGTATTGCTCTTCAAGCTTTCTTCACTGTGTCATCACACAGCACCTTCACATTGAGCTCTTTGGCCTTTCCCATGCTCTTATGCTCATGCTTTGTGCCTCCTGAATACCTGCCTTTCTATTCCTATGAATCCTTGGAGCTAGACCAAAGTTCAGTTTTCTCTTCCAAAGGCTGAAATGGGGACAAAGTCTGAGACTTTGCTAAATCCTAAGCCAGCTTCTTACCACCTGGCAAAAAGAAATGAGATGCAATTTTTCCACCTCACGCTTCCAAGCTTCATCTTGCACTGAATCCCAATTGCAATCTGCGGTTCGCTCTACATTCTTAGCAAAGACAGCAAACAACATCATTTCCATAGAAAGCCTATGCTCTGTGATGTCCTGGCGAAGTCTTCCGTATAAATGGTGTGGATGTGCAAATTGCCACCTACTTTTAAAATACTTAATGGATTCCACGATTGCAGGTTGTAAATCAACTTCTCTGTTGAACCTGGTCTTATATACCAGTAATTTTCCTATATTGTGATGTAGAATAGACAATAGTCAGGGAAATAAATGTGTATAAAAAGAATAAAACTAGGAATTACGTGTACAGCTAATATAGTGTACTAACCTCCCAATACTATTGAAAGCATAGAGCAAAGTCAATGCAATTATTCTGTGATGTTGTTCAGTGATAAAGTTAACCAATGAAGCCAAGACATGAAAAGATGAATTACAGCATCGCCTGGCAAAAAACATACGATGAAAATTTGCCCTTGCCTTCAAAGATGTTCCAACTCAGGTTGCTTTTCTGGGGTTTATGGCTACATTTTGGAGCATTGTTCCCTGAAATTGAAGGTGTCCTTTGTTTCCGAATGTGATTCTGAGCCCTGGAGCTGACTTCCAGAGTATATAGACTTCTATAGACTTCAGCAGGTTGACTTGCAGCCATAGCAAAGCCCTAGGTGAAAAGTCCTTGAACTTTCTATTCATTGTCTGTCGTCTTCTTTATTACATTTAAATTGATTGACTCTGCAATGCCATTATAAGTATAATATTTCCCAAGTTATTTAGCTGTGCTCTATTTTTGCTGGGGACTTGTAATATATTGAATACTCAGCCCTGACAGACCTCCTTCTATATCGAAGTCTGAGAGATTTCAGGTCACGGGTGCAAAGGTCTCCCTGATAAATACCTTTGTTTTGGGAAACCCATTTCATGTGTGTACTTATGACATGTTAAAAGTCAGTGAAAAAGAGAAGAGAAGCGGAATCTGAAGAATACGTTCTCTTGAGCTAAAAGATAACTATCATGTCTAATTTTGTAATTGTTATAGAGACAATGTGAGTGCAATCAACAGATCTCTCCAGTCAGAGAGGAAATGTCATTGCACAAATAAAGACCTCGGAATACTTTTGTTTGCTCTTAGGGCTCAGGCAACTCTACTTTAGAAATTAGTCTCAGCTATAGGCTGGTGTTATACAAATTACAACAAGAAAATTCTCCCTTTTTCTCCCCCAGGCACCAGCATGCAGCGCTGCCAGCACCCCAGGGTCCACGCAGGCAGGGCTCGGGGTCCCGACCTGTCCTGGGGAGTCCCAGGCTTTGCTTTCCTACCTGAAATGGGCTTAGCTACTGCCATTTCGTACGTTAACAGGATGGCACCTAACAGACCAAACGTAATGCTTGGATAATGTCATCTCTTGGTCAAAATAGGAGCCATATGATCAAGTGTATTTCAGTGCACACAGTGACATCCAGAACAATTTGCTTGGGTTTTGTTTTTGTTTTTTTTTTTTACATATAGCTGTAATAATGAAATATCAAAGTGAGCCTTTTGTCTTTCCCTTGCTTGTTTGAACATATGTTTTAATCTTGACCTTCCTGACAAAACAAAGACAATAACCAGGTACCGCTGAGCACATTCTGTCTTTGCTCTAGCTATGTGGGTATCTGTCCTTCCCTTCCTCTGCGCATCCTCACATTTGTAAGACAGTTGACATTAACAACACACACACACACACACAAATTGCACTCAGAAGTGATTAAAAGGCATTGTATTATGTTTTAAAAAGTGGCTTAAGTAATTTAGTTACTTTCTGTAAATTCAGCTCTTGGATCTCCAAACTTTCCACACCCTCGTAGCCCCTGTGCCTTTGCCAGTGGGAGCCCCGGCAGCTTTCCCACCTCAGCTGAGGAGGTGCAGGGGGCTGGAGAGGAGATGCTGCGTGCCCTGGTGCGCACAGGGAGATCACCAAAGTCTTTGAAGAATAAAAGTGGTACTATTTCAACTCAGCACAAAAATGTAAGAAAAAGTTGCTCTTTTTCTGACATATTTTTTACATTTCCACGTGAATATAGATGCGTGTATGAGTCACCCCGATGTAAATACACATCTTTTGGCTATAAGACAAAACTGACGTCTTGATCATTAAAGATTGCCTGACATTTTTAGAGCGGTACAGGTGTTAACCTTTATGTCTTCACTGGGTGCAAACGTGGGTAATTACATCGTAAGCGATCCTGAGATGGGCTGAGGGCTTCCTGACAGTGCGGAGCACTTCCAGTCTGTGCCAACACCAGGATCCGCTGGACCCGCAGGACGGGGCTCCACGCTGAGCATCACTTCAGGACAAGATCTGTATTGATCTGAAACTATATGGTCAGCTTCAACAGGGGGGCGAATGTGTGCTGGCTTAAGTTTGACTTGGTTTAAGTTACAGGGGAACAATAAACTCCTGTGGAAAAGGCCCAGATGATTAAGGAACGTCGTAACCATCTTGGCAGCGCTGCTGAGAAGCAAACTCGGTGCCTGTTATCGCAACAGCGAGCGCATCAGACCATCTTATCACCAGCCAGAGCGGGTGAGATAATGCCGATAATCTCGAGTTTCTTGGTTATGTGCGATGTGTTTTTAACACCTCGCAGAGTTTTGAGATGGAAAGGACCATGAGGGAAGAAAAAGATATGTACATATATATATGTGCAGAGTATCTTCTACCCTTTATTATGCAGGTATTTTCGGGAGTTTTAAATGCCATCTTTGGAGCGGAAGATTCAGATAGCACGTGGAGGGAAGGGATAGAAGCTGGGAGGATCTTCTTCTCAAGCTCACTTGAAAGAGCACAATATAGGTAAGTTAATTGCCACAACATTGCTGTCGGCCATGGATGAGATGATATCTCACTCTGGTTGAGGGCCTGTAAGCCTCTATGGATGGTGCACATGAGGCGTGCATGATTAAGGGCATCTATAACAGGTTTTTCTACTTTGGAAGACTGTGGATTCACAAGTGCCATCTTTACATCTGCTCACTTTCGCTCACGTAGCGCTGTGTTAATTGCAATACAATTTTGAAAATTCCAAAGTACTGTTTGAGCAAAGTCCTTTTTCCCTACTCAGGGTAACCTCCCATGTGAAAGTATATTTGACTGCTGGGTTTTTTAAAATAAATTAGGACTGTTTTTAATAGGGTTTAAGCAATGAAAGCGCCTGGTTCTGGGCATCACCGTGGCCAAGAGCAGCCTTACAAAGACACGCTGAGGAGAAGCTGTGCTGGCTCTGAAGTTAACAGCCTTTCACTGCAGCGTTTAAATTGAGATGTTTTTACCCTGTGTTTTCTTTCCCATATTTTATTTTATTCTTCTCTCATAGTTTCCTCATCCATGCAGTGATCAGCCCTGATATATGATAGGGATTTTCACTTGAAGGACTGTGCATCTTTAAAATGTCTTCCCTTTATTCTTCCTAGTTCTTACACATGTAATTTCCCCTTTAATTTGACATCATTTAACGGCACATTACACGTCAATGATGTGATCTGTGAATATTTACAATGTTCGTGTCATTTTTATTTTCTAATCCAATTTAAGTAGCTCTGCTTTTTATGACATCATGAATTCTTCAGTCTTTTTAGTCTTTTTGGAACTAATTATTCCATTAGTTCCTTTGAACTAGCTCTGTGTTGTCAGTCATTTTCTTCCCGTTTGATCATAAGACCTTTGCTGCCCTCCTTTGCATCTGCTGCCAGAGCTGGAGGAGGAGGTGACCACTGCTAATAACTGTGCCAGGCGCCTCACCCCCACCCCCAACGCATTTTTACGACTGAAACAAAATTATGTATAAAGTCTTTTAAATATATTCAACTGAGCAACTTTCTTCCGATTCAAACTTTTATGTCTTTACAGTAAATATCATTGTATTGTACTTTACGGGGCGAGGTCTCCAGGCTGTAGAGGACACTCTTCCCAGCTGTTTGGTTTTTTGCTTCTTCATCTGCCAAGAGATGTAACAGAAAACAAAGCAACTGGTTTTGAGTTTAAAGTGGAAAAGAAAGCACAAAATGAATTTAACTCGCTGCCATATGGCCCAGCTCATATATTATGACTCATGGTTTATGCTTATTTTTAATATCTGGGTTTGAGAAATTAACAGAAGATAGGCTTAACTTGTTAAGCAGTCCAGGCTTCCCTAAGACTTTCCAAACCTGCTTGCCTGTTAGCATCCAAAGGAGGCTGAAATGTGTAATAAATGGTCTCGGACTGCGCTCCAGCAAAGATCCCTGATCTGCCCGCAGGACCAGCCTCTCCTAGCTCCCTTGTTTACTGGGAATGTTTAACATTTCCTCTGTAATGCTAAAGAGCTCTGTTGTCTGTTGCTGCCCTCTGTAGTGATAGAGTAGAGACCACAAGATTTCTCTTGTGCAGCAATAATTCTGTTTATTAGCAATTGCAAATGCGTTATGAAATTAACTGTCACTGCAGATCGAGGGTTTTCCTAGTTTTTGCGTCTGTTGCTTTCTTTTGTTTGGGATTACCTGATCTTCACAAAATTACCAGATTGATGGGTCTTTATGTTTTTTTTTAGTATTATTTTTATTTTTTTTCAGTTAATGTTTAGAATAAGGCAGGTTGATATTTTTAGTATGTTGACCTGCTTTAAGTACAGTATCTTAAAAACTATAAAAAATCATTTTACACAGACCATAGAAAAGAGAGAGGCTGCTCTAGATTTCACAACATAACAATTGTTTTTCTAGAAGAAAAGGGCAAATTCACAGAAAATCCCATGTGTTGCTCATTGCCTCATTTCTTTGAAACTTTAACTAGATAAAGTAACTTTTTTGGTACAGTCAGATGTAAAATGCACACTGCTTGGGGAATAAAAAGCAAATATTGACATGTCTGTTGTCTGGCCTCTTACACTGTTAAACAGATTTCTCCTCTGGACAGTGGCTCACTGATAACCATCAGTATTCTATGGTAGCAGTAAGTGCAATATAAACTGTGATTACTGAGAAAATAATGCTACCAGGTAGTGTAACTACCCTACCTCCCCATATTGCCCTAATTAATTTTTTTTTTTCTCATGGTATAAAAATAAAAAATAATTAATCTTTGAATACAGAAAAGTTCATAAAACTGAGTAAAATTAGACTGTGTATGATAAACAGCAATCCTCACATTTTAGTTGGTGGAAGTAGAAGTTTCTTATGCTGTTGTCTTAAAGAGATTTTCAAATAGTAGTAGCTGTGGACTCTTTTAATTTTTGTATAATGGCAAATAATTTTATTTGCAAAAGACAATCTCTAAAGTTGGCCCAGGCCGTCTTCCAGGTAATACAACACACTTAACATGATGGAATGATTCATTTTCAAAGTCCAGAGTGTGTGGGTTCTGATGTTTGGAACACAGGCACTTTGTTTTAGGTTGCATTCAATGACACAGGGTGTTTTCATCTGGAGATCAGAATGACTGCGCTCTTCAAAGGGTATCACGTGTTGTGCCGGCCATACGTTAAAGAAGTTTAAGTGTCTGTGATGCCCATGTGCTTGCAGCGTTTGAAATGGGTCTTCAGTGGCTGTGGCTGGTGCAGTTGAAGTGGGGGAGTTCACTTGTGGTGGTTCTCCATCCATCACAGTGGGTCATTCAGACTGACATCACTAAATGAAGGTAAAAATGGCTTTAAATTTAAGCCAGGATAGAAGAAATTTTACCTGGGAACTCCAAAACAACTGGTTTTTCTGTGTCTTCATTTCCACAGCCCTCAGTTTTCTGCAAGGTTAATTTCACACTCAGATATTCTTTTAAATTTCCTCTCTATTTCCATTCTCCTCCAGTTCCACCTCTTTCCTCTGTTCTGATGTTACTCTTTTCTTCTCAATCTTTCATCTTTTGTTCCCTCTTTACTTACAAAAATATTTTTCCTTTTATCTTCCTAAATAGTGCTAATAGTTAGAAAGAAAAGCCACCTGTATCGTTTATGGTGGCTCAACGTGTGTTTAGATGTAGATGCTGTCCTTACTGCTTTCTTGCCCTCGTAGGTGGAATACCTAGAAAAAGAAGTAGAAAAAGAAGGGGGTGGGGGGAGCGGAGTGGGAAAGAAAGGAAAAAAAGGAGGGAAACCAGAAAGCTCATAGTACTTTTCTTTCAATTTCTTTCTGTCTCCCTGAAGGTACCAGCCAGGAACCTCTTTCTCCTGGGGAAAATGGTGATTCTCATGAGCTGCAGGTCTTTGCCTATGGGCAAGGGAGGGATGATGTGTCTCCTTCCAAGTTCTGCATGCTGCTGTGTCTGAGCTGCATCTCGTCTGCACTGGGGATCTGCTTCTCCTCTTACCTTCCATGCTGCCTTGCCTGGTGAGCTCATGCTTGGCAGGCATTGAGAAGGTGAAGAAAGAGTGAAGGTTTTGTATGATTCGCCCACCGAGGCAGTGTCTTTAAGCAGACGAGGCCTGTTATTGTATAACCCACATGCAGAATGAAGGGAGATGGTGGATCAGACTCCTTCACCCAGAGCTGAGGTTGTTTTTATGGTGGTGGGTATAAGCATCTCAGAGGCTGTCATGATTTCCACCCACAGGTGAACCTTCTGTGGGTTGTGTCAGCACTTTGGACTCTGCAGGACAGGAGCGGCTTTCAAACCCCCCAGCCCAAGAGCATCTTGACATGCTTGTAGACCAGGCCAAAGCGTCTTAGGAATGTGTCTTCAAGGGTGTGTACAGATAGAGGCGCCCAATTTTGTGTGGGCTCCCAGATGGTTGACTTTGCACCCAGTCCGTCATGATCTGAAACAGGTGCAGGACCTCCTGGACAGTGGCCTGACACTCAAAAGCAGGGCATGCTAGCTCCAGCATGATATTTCCACTCATTGTCTCTTACAAGACTCATTAACTTAAGCTTTGTTGTCTTTGATTTAAAGCTCTGAACATGTAACAAGTACATAAAGAGTTCTCCTTGGCAGGGAAGTAGGGACATTGAGCAGTTGCCAGAGGTTCTCATTCCAGTTCCCAGTTGAGCTTCCTCATATTTTTGCTCATATTATACCAGCAGCTACAATATCTAAACATGACCAGCACATCCCTGTGGTTGGCAAACAGGATTTGTGTCCCCAAACGTTAACGACTAGACAAGATATAAAATTTTCACCAAAACAATGTTCACGCTGGACTAAAATCCAATTCTTCTCGCTCTGAGACTGGTGCTCAGCCAGGAGAGCACACAGTCTCACAACAGACCACAGTACATCCAACACTGTTCTCCTCCTGAAGTAGGGGAGAAGAAAAGGGAATGTACGCCTAAATACTCAAGAGCAAGGTATCAAAAAAACAGATTTGGACAATTATCCTCAATCTTATAACATTATTTTAAAGATATCAAAAATTAAAATCTACAGGTATATGAAAGGTAATGGTATTTTGAGGAATAAATAACATTCAATAATAACAACCAGAAAACAATAATGCCAGACAAATAACTTTCCATATTACATAAAGGAAATAAAGAAATTGTCATTATAGCATAGCTAGGTGTTAAATTTATATGCTAATAATTACATATTTGTTAGAAAGAATAATTCAGTCTGATCACGTAGAATGAAAAGCAGTAAAATGCATTGTGGAAAGGATTTTCTTCAACCCTCCTTGCCTAGCCTATATGTATGTGTGTGTTTTTGCTCTCTGGAAAAGAGTGATGCTCCCTACCAAGCAGAGTAGCTTCCTTTTCCTTTCAGGAGGTATCTTTGGAAATATTTCCTGTGCTCAGAAGTTTAAAGGGAGCCACCAGATCCTACTGAATTTGTTAATAAATATGGAGAACAGGGTGGATTTTTTTTTCTCCACCAAATTGTCTGCAGTGGGAGTAGGAAAAGGAAAAATCAAACGCTCAACAAAATAAAATTTTTGTAACGGAGTTACAATGTCAAAATCTTTATTGATGACATATTGCAAAAATAACCCCGTGTGTTAGTCTTTCACGTGCAAATGGGAAAAAGCACATATGCTTCTTCTAAACTGAGGATATTTAGTTTGTAATCATTTAGGAGCAATGAAGTGGAACTCCATTAGGTCCATGGCCATTTCAATGCAGCCGTGCCGCTGCTCAGTGTAGACAGTGCTCAGCATAGAGGCAAGTTAAATGGAAGAAGAAATGACTGCAACTATCTTATAAAAAAGTCTATTTTGTGTCATTAACCCAGCTCTTGCATTCATAATAATTACTGCGATGGCCACAGGTAAAGCAAGCTGCTTGGTTAAGCCCCTCTGTAAAATTTCCATGTGTTTACACTGGGAGTTTTGTGTTGAAAAATTATCAAACAACCTGGTGAATCCAGGTGTCTCAAATGGGATGAAGGGAACTATCAAAAGTTAGTTTGGAATAAGACATTTGAAATTCAGGCAGTTATTGAATTCCTTTTCTGTGCTATTTTGATGAAAACAGGATTACTAGGACATCTAGACACCATAAGACCTATGTGATTTCTCTTAACTTAAGGGAAAGCTTATACGCATAAAATCGCACATGCATAAATCTAGCCAAAGCATTCAAGTATCCCAATTTTTAAATTTCAGATGTATTACAAATAATTTCTCATATTATAAATCCAATCCTCAGCGTGTACTGAATTGCATTTATATTATCTGAATATCGATTGTTTTCCCAGGAGAATTGCAATCCAGATTTTTCGTTTTATATATATACCTGTCTCTGTATTTTGCTATTTATTGATTGAACCCACTGGCAAATTAACTGTATTTTTATTTCCCTGAAGTTATGTTAATTAGTCAGGGAAGTGTGAAAAGCAAACCATCCCTTGGCTGTCTGTGGCTGGCTAGGAGAGCGAAATCCTGGATAGCTTTGTGATGTGGTGCCGTGCCCGAGGTCTGGCTGTACAGCACTCCGTGGGTCCCGGGCGGTGGGGCAGGCGGTGGGGTGGTGGGGCAGAGATGCACCCCGGGGCGCTGGGTACCCTTGGCACCCACGTGTCCATCGGACCCCGACGCTGGAGATAAGCTCATATGGGAGGGCGGGCCACTTGTGCAGGGTTTTAAAGTGTGTGCTTTGGACATGGGTGTGCTTTTAAGCAGTTTAATTATAAGCAGTTTAATCATTTGTGGTAGAAAGTGTTTACTATTTTCCTCCTTAAAAGAAATAAATCCCTTTCCAGCCCGTCTGCCTGAAGGGCTCAGGGTGATAGAACGGTACTGAAAGTTTTGAGGACATTTTGTTGCAGTTTTCCTCAGCTGCAAAATGCATCGAATAAACAGTTTTCAACACTCTCAGCTGCAGGAAACGCTTGAATCTCAGAAAAGCATATAATTGAGTGTACCTGTGGTACAGGACTATGTCTAATCAGTCGGCTGTGTAGGTGGGTAGTGTCAAGTGCCATTCAACTGCTTCCCCTGAGGTCTGTGGAAACAAGGAGGAGGGGTGGTGATAAGACAAAGATATATAACCATGTTGACCACTGAAGTACATGGTTAACAACTTAATTATCTGAGTTCAGCTATCAGTCAGAAACAAACCTGTACAATTTAGACATACTTTATAATTTGCTATAAAAACGGCATGATGATAAGGACAGTGTTTCTAGAATTAGAATCTGCATTAAGTGTGTTTAATTTAATTTTTCTAATTATATTTCTAATAGCTTAAATATGTGCACTGATAAAATGGTTAGCCACCTGCATTTAAATGCCACCTGATGCGTTTATTTTGGAACAGTGGAAGATTGATATAATTTGAGCTCGAGTTCCTCTGAAAATTCCTTTATTAATGGGTGTTAAATGATTCTTTGTGGCTATGCTGCACGTGAAATTACAGAGCTGCTATCATTGTGGGAATCGCTGTGAAATGCTTTAAATCTGAAAACATTTATTACATTTTCTGAGCTGTGGGTAGGGGTCTATTTAATTAAAAACTAAAAGTTGCGTTGGCATTTCACCGTTCTTTAGTGTTCATTAATTGTAGGATTATTTTTTTTAAATCAGGTGAGTGAAAATTTTTGCATAGTAGTATGTGGATTGAGTGTATTTCCATATTAAGCATCCCCATATGACATGGATTTATCAAATTATTTTAACAGCCAAAAATACAACTAACTATATGTTGCAGCTTCGGTGATAGCTGCCTGTTTTCATATGTTTGAGGTTTACTAAATAATTCCTCTTTTAAGGTGAAATTGTGCACTTTTGCCCAGATCTCTGTGTCAGATCAAAGTGAGTATTAAAAAAGTGATTAGAAAAACATGAAAAAAAAATCCCTCTTCCTTTCATATGAGTAAATGAAAATTGACTTTTAAAAAAACTTTTGTGCAGCTGATACTGAGAGAGGGTGTCTCCAGGCCAATTTGAAAGGTATAGTAAATTACAAACAAAATAATGATCTAGAAAACGCTATTTAAAAAAAATCAAAATAACTTAATTTCATGAATTGTACACTGCAGATACTGTTTACAGGGCTACGAGAGAAACATAAATCCATAAAATCAATGTTTATTAATTGTTTATTTGTACGCTGAGCTCCATTTATTCTTCTGTATTTTACCACCAAATGATGAGGTTGCGCCATGATTGCAACCTGGAGGAAACTCAGCAGAGCAGGTGCCTTTCTGCTGAGACAAATTAAATACAGAATTGGTGTGAATGTAGGACTTAAGTTGTATGAAACAAGGTCAGATAAAAAAAAAGAAAAACCAACCCACTCTTTAACGAGTATCCTAAAAGACACCAGCAAAATGAAACTCGGCACATTCTAGCAGCCCCCACAGCTGCCCCATGTGCCTGAGCTGGGCTCTGCCGTGGTACCCATAATAACTGGTAACCTGGTAACTGGTAATCATGGTTACTAGCTGCAGGCGGAGCTCGAGCAGAGCAAATGGGTGAAGCGAGTGATGTCTGCTCCCAGGATGCTGCTGGAGAAGCTGCGCTCGTGCAACGAGGGGCTGGACCACATGCCCCTGGGCTTTCTTTGAAGTTAAATATTTATTTTCTACTTTCCTCAAAGAACTTCACCGTCTGGTGTGGCCTCAGTGAACAGTTTTCCCTCTCTCTTGTGTCTTAGGGCACTGGCTGACTTGGTGCGGGAGCCACTTGCTCCGTTGTTTCTGCCATGCATCCACGTTCCTCACTTTTATATGCTCGACGTGGTGCGAGATTTTAAAAAAACATCCAGAAACTAACTTATTTTGATTCAAGAGCCAGTGTTGGAAAAAGCCAAAGTGTGCAAACCTCATCTTAAGCACTTTAAACAAGAGGAACACTGATTTTTCAAAACAAAACATGACGAAACTGCGGGCTCCCTCTAAGCTCCTTGAAGTCCATGGGATTCCTTTTATTGACTTGGCTGAGCGCTGGATAAGGCAGCAGAAGTGAATGCCACGCGTACAAAAGGACCCCGACTACTTGGCATATGATTGTTTTCAATTTCATGGCCCTTTGATCTTGTATGGATTCCCTTAACATTTACCTTGATAGAAGAAGTCTTTTCAGTTGCTCGCACCAGGGGCGTGTTAATCTTTACATATTTATATTTTGAGTGCGGGTACATGTGTAAGCTGCCAGGTGTGTTGGGGTACGAACCTGGGGCGTGGGGCAAGGCAGTGGGGCATCAGCAGCTGTGCCCGTATGCGGTGTCAGAATTCGGGGTGCAGCAGAGGCAGCTCTGGCATCTCGCCCTGCCACGGGCAGGGTGCTGTCCCTGTGTGCACGATTACCTCTGCCAGCCCCAAACCCCGCTTACTTTGCAGTATTTTCCTCATTTGCCTGCAGCCACGTTAAGGTTTTTCTGGTTTTCTGGTCTATCGATGTATTTTCTTTTCAAATCAATCCTGTACTTGGTTAAAATTGATAAACTCACTGGCAGAGACTAACACTTTTTTTTTCTGAGCCCTTAGCCAATCTTACCTATCATCGAAGCTCTGCCATAAAAGATCATTTAGAAGCTGATCTTTTGAGTGCGATGCCAGAATGTAATTGGACATTATTATGCCCACACCTGGGTTTTCTGGGCTGCATGCAACGCTAGCCCATGGCACGGCATTAGAAGAAATAGGCAGTTTAGATCATCTGGCAGAGAAGGATGATAAACCATAACTAAGCTTTATTGTCTTTTTTGATGAATTATAATGAAACGAATTAATCTCCATAGAAAAGTAGAAGTTTTTATAGCTGTAAATGTATATCTGAAATGAACTACAAATTCGCTGAGCCTGGCATAGGGCAGGTGCTTTCTTGCACAGAGGATTTTGCCTCCAGCCCTGTTATTGTTTGGTCACGTTCTCTGTTTTTCTGGCAGTAACATGCTTTATTTGGAAGACTTTATTAGATGATGCTTTATGCCTATGTAATACGGCCAACAGCGTCTGTCCTAAACACTTCCTACCAGAGAAGCTTTGAATCATTGCCAAAAAATGGTTTGCATCTCTAGGTGCCGTTATGCAGGTATTACCAGGAGTTTAAACCTCGGAGTGGAGCTGTGGCGTGGCGTAGGCTTTCTCCCCAGCACCCAGGGGATGCTTTGCTGCAAGTTATCCCCAGCCGCAGGCTGACGCTAACAAATTCCCCAATGAGGATAAGGATGCTGGGGAACACACTGCGTGTTGAAACGTACCGAGCTGGGAGAAAGCCTTGGGTGTGCATGGGATGTTCCCGCGGCTCAGCTGCGCTTAAATCCTTAACGACATGATGTTGCTTTGCTCAGCGCCTTCTCTGCCCGCTTGCTAAACGATCCTCATCCTCCGCTTCCGTGACAAACACTTTTATAATGCTTCATTATAACAGACGGCTGAGAGACAAGTGAGATGTACAAGTACAAGAAAATGAAATCAGTATTTAATTACTAAATATTCTACATCTAAAATAAAAAAAAAAAAGCTTAAATAATTCAGTTTGATTTGGTCTAATTAGCCTGATTTCCTAGTATTTAGCCCTAATTATGTGATACATAAGCCCTAATTATATGGTACGTATACAGTGTGCTCTCTAAAGTTAAAGATCAGAACGGATACTGACTTAAATGATAAAATATGTTAAATTATTAATTATAATTAATCTTACAAAATAGGCATAATTAGTTTAAGTACTTTAGATATTCTACTTAATAGCATTACGCATTATATGCAAGGTTCGAACATTTTACAAATACTGTATCAAATGAAAAATACTGGTGAGTACTTTCATTTGACGATGATCTTCCCTTGTAGCAGCTCGGCTGCCACGGCGTGCTGAGCTCTCCCTGCTGAAATGGTCTGTGTGTCTGAATGCCTTTGGTGCCCTGCCCTCTCCCACCCAGTGACGAGGGCTTGCAAAGCCTGTTTTGTTTTGCCTCTCGGTTTATCAGATGGCGTTGTGTTAGAAAAGCCATGGAGCATACCAGCCTGCCTTGCAGTACGCAGCGTGTCTCAGGTGTTCAGAAACCACTCCTTTCCTTTGCTGCTTTCATTGAGGTTATGGCAGATTTGATGGTGGCGGGAGGAGATCAGCTCACGAACGTCTTTAAATTCTTATTTACCGAAGCGACTTGTTGCTGACGCGCTGCTCGGCACGCAGCCAGGGGGAGAGCTCGAACCAATGCAGGCTTTACCTTTGAATCATTTGTCTCTTTGCTTGGGAAACAGCAGAGCTGCACCAGATTTGAGGCTGAAAGGTAAAGCCTTCACCCCCCTGGGAAGCGGAGCCAGCAAGGCGCAAGCTGAAGGCCATGGTAGCGCTGGGCAGTATCGTCCAGGGGAGCCCCAGCCTGCAGAGGTGGGAACGGTCCCTTGAACAGAGCTGGAAGGGGCACATCTCTGCTTTTCATTTGGGGGGGACACAACTAAGCTGCTTCTTTACAACAACTGCAGGAGCTTCTGTTAGTTGAAATCAAATCAATCAGTGCAGTAAAAAGAATTGGTGAGATATTTATAGTTCTTCTACTTAAAACGTGCTTTACAACTCGTTTCTCTAATATAATGTAGGCAAAATTGGGCTGGAATTACTGTGAAAACTGTGTCTCACCAGAATTTTTTTTATAGTTCAGTCTTTTGATTAGGTCAGAAGTTTGTGGGGTCAGCTTTGCTGTGGCGCTTCAGCACAGCCGTTGTCAGGAGAATGCAGTAATATGCACTAGGAACAAAAAAAGGGGATTCCAAAATCACCTGAAAAAGGGAAGGGGAGAAAAAAAGAATATTTTCGTTTTTCAATTTCAACATTTTCAGAAACAAGGGCAGCAGGAAGACATTCAAGAATATTTGTATAAACAGATTCGCTCCTTATTAAAACCAGTGTCAATGATTTACAACACCTTCACTGCATTCGGGCGATAACCCTTTGTGTACGTAATGAAAGATAGTAATGAGTTCACCTTGCAAACAATCACATTATGAATATTACAAAAGCTCTCTTTATTTTTTATCTTTAAATTGCCTACTGTAAAAAGAAGAGCCAAAATATGCTTGAAAACATTACTTGAAGATTTTCTTTTGTTAGATTTTGACTTCATTTATAGCAAAAAACCCCAACACCGTAATGCATTGCAACTTCTGTTCTTTTATGGCAAATCTTGTAAATCGTTTTTTCCTTTCTATCTTTTCATGAGTGCTTGCATATGTATCCTAGCGCAATGCAAAATGTGTGTGCTTTGTATTAATATGTATTGCAAATTGTGCATACATACAGCTAAATTATCATCTATACCATCTCAGGTAAGCAGGCAAAGTGGGCAGTACAGGCAAGCCAGGCTCAGAAGTCTGAAGATGTACTATAAAACATAAGGGATTTTATTTGCCATGCGTTTCTGTTTCCTATATAACAGCAAACAAAATTAAATTATGGTGCAGAAGACTTGCAGATAGGAAACTAAGTATAGTAACACTGTATGCATATGTGTTAGAAATCGCTTTAAATAGTTCAGACTATTTATACCGACACAAGATTCGAGGTGTTGGCAGTGCTGGGAGCATGAAAGGGAGTGTGGGGGTCACTGGGAGGGGGTTCGGGACCTGGGACCTGTGGGTCAGCACCCAGCCTGACCCTGGGCATCCAAGCCCCCGCCACTACTGGGACACCCTGGGATGATCCCATGACCAGGGGAAATTGCTGACAAATACAGTCTGTTGCGCTTCTGGGAACATTAAACTTCAAATCTTTCGGATGTTGCAGAAGATATGAATAGCTTTCTTCTTATTTATTCAAAATTAGTAACAGTGTGGGGGCTAGATGTGGAAATCACAGAATAGTAGAAAGAGTGGTTTTGCCGAACTTGTTCTTCAAATATTATAAATGAGAATTTTTGTTACAAATCCAGCTAATTTTTACAGATTGAGGGTTGCATAGATGAACTTCAATAAGTATAGAAAATGCAGATTAACTAAATGATGTGTCGAAACCATTCCAATGGACAACAAAGTACATCCATGAGAAAAATAAATTTTCAAATAAATAAATTGTCAATAAATTTTCAACTCTGAAGCACCTTCAAAGCTCCATTAAAAAGCCCATCATATGAGCTACGTTTCCATATGAAGCCAATGCCACATGCGCGCTCCTCTTGTGCCTGTCCTTCAACTGGGTTTAGGCACCTGATTTACTAACGCACTTTCACTTGCATTATTTCCTGTGCGAGCTAAATTGAATTTTTCTGAAGATAAATTATTTTTTTTAAATGGGCTTCTGTACAGAGCAGTGTTCTGCCTGAAGTCCATCATGTCTTGCGGGGAACAGCCCATCCCCCCACCGTAAAGCCCACTGGGAGATCATCTGTGGGATGGGGCTGCGGTGCAGTGGTGACAGATGCGGTGATTTCTTCTCCTTTCTGTATCTAATGAAGGAGCAATTTGTAGATAAAGAATTAAAGGCATTAAAACTGTAGTAAAAATGCTTCAAATGTATGTCTAGATGATAAGCATTACTTTGAAGTTTTTGAAGATAAATTCAAGAGAGAGTTAAATGGCTCCGAGTTTCCTCTGCCATGAAAAAAATCTTCAGGACGAGGAGGACGACCTACAGTTTAAGTGCAGTAGGCTTTTAAAAAATGGCTATTTAATAACTATCTTTGTTTCAAATCCCTTCCAATATTTGCAGTGGAGAGAGATGAGTGCATTTGGACTTGTGGGCTGGCCGTCCTCCCTTGGCTGATACTAGCAAAATGTTTTCCTTTAATTTTCTCAGGATATCTTTTAGTGCTAAGTAAGTCTCTGCTTCTTTGCAGTCATTACAATTTATTTGTCTGAACAGTGGTGATACGAGGGACTGCGACCCCATTGTGGTACATCCTGCATGAGCAGGCGGAGGAGACCTAGGGAGGCTCATGTTGAGCCTTTTTCTTGCATACAGTGTGCTCACTGGAAAGTATTTGGGGAGCCAGTCAAACAGGGCATGATTTCCAGCTAAATGGCTCCTTTCTCCATTAGATACGGGTCACAGTAGATGGGGCAAGTTGGAGATGCAGTGACCGATGTCTTCTCCTGTCCAGAATGATGTGGAAGAAGGAAGAGTGAAGTGTTGCAAAGCAGCGTGAGACTGAGAGAGTCTGGGCTTGGGATGCTTTGGACCAAAACCCAAAAGCCTTGTTTAGTGGAATTAGACTGTGACTCTGTGTACTTTTGGCTTGGGATTTGGGAGAACTGGATTTAGTTCTCTCAGATAACCTTGCCTGTATGTTCTCTTTTCTGCCTCAATTTTTGTCCACTCTTTCATGAAACACTTTGGTTTCATTAAAGTTGGTGTGAGTGTGGATGGAAGTGAATTACATCCTGGAGAAGACGCCCACCCAGACACAGGGGCCACTGCTTCCCGGCATCCCTGCCTGCCGTAGTGGTGCATCCTGCACAGCTGGGGGCATCCACACGCGCTGGTTCCTGAACAGGTCAGCAAATATGATATTGTTTCATACGCGTTATCCTTGCAGGGGCTGCTTTCTCAGACCCAGACAAACTGCTAGCCTGTTCTCTTTTTATTTTGCTGATGCCCTCCTGTTTCTGCTCCATGCCGTATTCACTGTCTTCTCACCCTGTAGCAATTTATGGATTTGAATAATGGAAGGGACACCTTAAATTACGTTGTCTTCAAATATTACATGGAAGGATAGGATTTGCCATTGTGGATCAGAGCGCTGGTCGATCTCACCGGGGCTTCTGCCCTGCAGCGGCCACTGGTGACCAAGGCACAGTGCCTTCTCCTTGCGTCCGCTGCCGCAGCATCCTACCTGCCCCTGCGCAGCGATGACACTGTGCAGGGGATCTGCTTTCCCAATACATGCCATGAGCACCTCATGCCCTTCAGCGGGGTATGTATATGTACTTTACAATGTGTTTCTAAGCTGGTGCTTTGACACAAAATAGCTTCTCCTTCTTAATTAAGCTCTCCTTAGGATTTTCTCAGATGTTCATGATTTACAAAGTATTTCTTAACAATCTTTGCCCCACATATACATTGATTTAATAGTTTAACTGAGTTGGATTTTCTGGCTTGTCCTTTTGCAATATGTACTGTATTTTCAAGTAGATGTAAAATAAATATGACAAAGCGATAGAGTAGTTTAAATTTTACTGGGAATACTGGTGAGTGAACCTGCAACGGCTGATACGTCTGAACATTTCTGCGCACATGGATGCACAAAAGGGCTCGTTGCCGTGTTACATGTAACACTGGATCTTTTCTGAATTTTCTCATTCCTATTTGGGTCTCTTTTCATCACCCCTTGTGTAATGAAGTCTTTCTCTCCTCTGTCAAACCAATCTTTCCTTATGCTTCAGCCCCTCCCATAGATGCTGGTGAAACTCCAACAAGAAGGCTTATTTGCCGTGGGTTGGGATTATGTTTCATATCCATTTCAGTTCTTTCCCTGTGCTGCAGAAGGCAAGCAGCGTGCATGGTGCTAAGCAGTGTATGGGAATCGAGGCTGCCTGCAAACTTGCTTTTTTCCTTAGAAAGAGAGAGGATTTCCTTAAAGTAGCTCTGATGAAGGCTGATAAATGATTGAAGGAGTTTCCTCGCTGGGGTTTAAGATGGGCAGGGACTGCGTGGAGGAGAAGTCCCTGGTGCTAGCTCTGTCTTTGTTTTTCCCTGAGCAAAACCCCTCTGTAGAAGCAGATGGCCACACACAGAGGGACGTGGTGCAGCACTGAGCGTGGGACTCCAGCTAAGATCATGTGTAAACACTGTCATAAGCTGTGCTTTACCGGGGCGCTAATCCATGAAGATATTAAAAATGTTACCTGCGTCACGTTGCAGAGGTCTAATTGCAGAGTGGGGCTGTTGTGTGCTCTGCGGGACGAGTCCCATGCTCTCCGTCCTGCGGCTGCCCAGAGCAGGGGCTGTGCTTGCAGGCTGCCCTTGGCGAGGCGTGTGCCTGGGATTGGGCTGTGGCTTGTGCTGCCATTCCTGATGGGCATCAATATCCACCTTGTCGCTGCACTTCCCCCATGGACGGTGGGAGTGGGAGCCCTGGCCATCTCCTTTGCTCCCGTGGCTCTGCCGGGGGGGTGCAGCACTAGGGCAGCCACCTGCTGAGGACATGTTGTGGGAGTAGGCAAGGGTTTTAGAAAATGCAGCTTTTTCTTTATTTAGAATAAATATCTTATACCACTTCCTAATGTAGAGTGGCATAGCCAACACAAAGCTGCAGAGATACAAATGCACACAAGTATTAAATGAACACACTACCAGGAGGGGATTCATACAGTTCTGGATATAAAAGTTCCTTCCTATCCTCTCCTGCCCACCCTCCTTGCCATCTACATATATCTTTATTTTCTTCTTTGTATAACAGAAATAGGAGTTTAATTATGTAAAATGTTGCGTACAGTCAACAAAGCTTCAGGCTCCTCTGGCTGCAATTTTAAGTAGGAATTGTATGAAATTGTGGAGCTACATGATGAAGTTCATAGCTCTTTGTTGATGTCCAAGCTAGAAACCCGTACATGGCATAAACTCCAGATGAGGCCAGCTCTGTAGTGTCTTGAGCTGTCTTTGACATCCTGGGTTATTCTTTAACAGCAGAGCAACATTAACAAGTTAGAGAGCTGCACTGCACTTTTGTTTAACAGTTTTGAGCTTTCCAATCTCTGCTTCTTATTTATTTAAAGGAAAATTATTTTTCTCCTTGACAACTGTATGCAGCTATTCAAAGTCCATCTACAACTTGGGTAAATAAGTATTAGTTGGATGGGTTATTCCACAAACCAGACATGAAACCAAGCATCTAGTCCAGTGGTATATTTGCAAATACTTGGGGCTGAAGCAGGAAGCACGGCGACCAGAAATGTACCTTTGTTTTAAAAAACAGAAATAAATCTACTAACCAGCACTTTCAACTTAGTGGGGTGTGTTTTTCCACCAGTTTTGAACAGGATGGATTTATTTCCATAAATATTTTCCACATCACTTGGATAGTAGTAGGTAGTAGTACATGATGGGCTCTTTGTTCTCTCCCACTGGGTGTCGGGTTACCGTCTTCCGTGTGTTTATGTACTCTTTAATCTATTGTTTGTTTTATAAAGTGGATGAATATAACAGAGATTTTTTTGTTTTATTGAAACCGCATAAGAAAAATCATTTAAACCAATACACAAAGGAATTTCTAAATCTTGGTTTAATTTTTTTTATATTCTGCATTACAATACAGAAAAAAATCTGTCCTTCTGTCTGACTAATGTTAGTTTGATGATTATACTAATATTAACTGCTTTACTTGAGTAAGCAAAGAAAAAGTAAAATACCAGTCAGACCAGCTGCTAATTCACAGAGTGTTGTACTATGGTTATTAAAAATACCCCAAAGATGTACCTTTGTGATTCAGTCTTTTGAATTAGAAGCAGAATATTAATTTAGGCCTGAAGCATGATTAAACATTGTAAGGCCCCTTAAGAATTTTCACCAAATTTTCTTGGATTTCTCTTTATTGGGTCTTCCTTGACTGTGTTTAGCTCTGTAATTGCTTTGCTCCTTTGTTGATAGGTTAAAGCACAATGTGATTTTCTCCATGTCATAATATTTAAGAGGATGGTTCAATGTTCCGCATGTATGATGTGCAGCTGAGGCACACGGAGACACAACGGGGGGAGTGGGCTCTTGGGTTTTTGTGTTTTTTCCCTTTCCTTTTTTTTTTTTCCTTTTTTTTTTCCTCCCCCCTTCTATTTATGAAACTATGCAGAAGTTGCAAGATTTATGCATTTGGGCCACAACGCAGAAAATGCAATAAACATCTGTAGGGAGAAAAATAGGAGAATCTGTGATCGTGCTTAGAGCTGAGGGGGTCAGTCCCCACCAGGAGGCATTTTGGTGCCCCAGCCACTTGCCCAACTGCCGCCTGCTCTCCCTTCGCCAGCCTGGTCAGGGGGACCACTACTGGGCTGCAAATTTACTTGCGCTTCCACTGCGGGTGCAGGCTTACTGGAAATTTAGGAGGGTTTTTGTGGAACAGAGAAACTCCCAATGACAGATAAAATGGGGTAAAAAAATCCAGCTCCTTTCCTACTCTCAAGGATAAATTCAAAACATTACATTTTTCATGTTCCTCAGTGATAATAAATAGTTAAAATGTAATTGTTGAAATCCATTACTTGCATGCACCGAAACAACAACAAAAAAGTTATTTGACATAAAGAAGATAAAAAAGATCGCAGAGCACAAACTGGATGCATGCCACCAGTAGAATAAAACAAAATAATTTGGGGTCTAACACTGAGGTAAGCAAGCTGTCATGCCAGGATCTTCAACAGGTCTGCAGCCTTCTCACCGCCTAGGCTTGGGATGCAGCGGTGGTGGTGGTGGTGGTCTGTGCTCACAGAGCAAACATCTCACTGGGCTCCTACCCCACCAGGAACGAGGTGAGAGAGGTGGGACTGCCCTCCTGGCACAGGCCATGGCCTGGGGACAGCCAGGTTTCACCAGAGCTGCCTGGCCAGCCCCTGTGCAAGACAGAAGGTTGACAAGACCAAAATTTGCTACTCTGGAGCTGGATCTGTAAAATAGGCATAGATTGTCCATTGGAGTGTTGAAGATACAAGCTTTGGGCAGGAGCTGCTGGCTCCTGGGGTATCCGTGGTTCGGGGAGAGGTGAGACCTTGCTGTAGATGCTTGGATTTGGCCAATGGTGCAGAAGTGCTGCCAGAGCAAGGGATGGGAAAAGAGCAAGCATCGGCTGGTGGACTTTCCCATCTCTCCAGGAAGATGCCTGAGGGACATGGTGTTCAGCAAGAGCCTCAGTAACACCATGGAGGTCTGAGAGGTTTGGGAGAATTCATTGCAGCTTCTGTCACTGGCCGGCTGGGTGTGAAAGGAGCTGTAGCTGGGCTTCCTGAATCCCTGAAGCGGTCCTGCCCTGGGAGGAGGTTTCTGCCCCATGGTGCAGCTATTGCTATTCATCACCAGTGCTTCTGCCCGCTTTTGCAGAGCGGCAGCTCGAGGAGTTGCTTCTGAGATTGCCAGGGAAGTTAGGATGAGATATGAGGTTGCAAGCCGAGGAGAGAGTTGGAAGAGAAATAAAGTGTTGAGAGGTGGACCTGAGGGTGGTGGTGCTGGTGACAAGGCACATGAGGGAGTCAGAAGTATTGCATATTTTGCCCTTGTCAGGATTTCAGGTGAAAGCTTAGCTAGAAATCAGTTCACAAAGTAATGTGTATATGCCATGTATTTTTCTTCAGAGAAGAAGTGTAATCCTAAAAAGGTGAGGTATGATATTTTAAATTTTAATGAGATTTTAAACATCCATATTCTTAGTGTTACAGAGGAGGCCTCATTAACAATAATGAGGGATATGCATGTATATCACTCCTTGATCCAGAATGGGTTTGAAAGGCCTAATATTTGGCTGTGGTTAGATAATTTATATATAGCACTACTAAAACTCTAATATGTCAGCAAAAATGTCAACATGGTTTCAGAGTACCATTAGATAGAGATATTCAGACATATTGATATCATTACTCAAGAAGGTAATAATCGTCTTCTACATGCATCGATAAAGACCTCCCTCCTCAGTTTTTAAAGAGCAACACTGTTTGCTAAAAATACTGGGATTTCCATTTTACACAATGCAAAAAAAGACATCTAATAAAAAGGACTGCACTACATCCTAGACGTGCCCCAAGGCCACAAAATACATTTTATTTGAGCATCTCCCATGCAAGTTGATAAGAACAGTGAAGCTAAGCTGAAAGGAAAGGAATGCTGAATATTGAAGTATACCATCAGTATAGAGAATGAGCTAGCAATTCATTAATAGATAATGATTTATGGAGATAGCAATGACCGAAAAAACCCGTATCTTGCGGCAGAGCACAAGAATAAACCCTTTGTTTAAATCCTTTATAAGGGAGGGAGAGAGGGAGGAAGGAAGGAGGAGGAGGAGGATATTAACTATGTGTAGAAGATATGTAGGTTCAAAAAGAAATTTGACCTGAATCAAGATACTAGTTTCTAACCAAGTAGTGGGATCTGCAGGAAGCAGTGGGTGAATGTAGTAAGTACTATTGTGGCATCTCAGTGCATCACAGCAAAAGCTCATCGAAGCTCAACGCATAAATTGTCAAAACCACTAGTGAGAGTTTCCATGAATGCTCATGGAAGAGCAGCATGGACAGACGTGACCAGTAGACCTCGAGCACAGTCAGGAGAAAGAACCGGGTGTCATTTAAGACTGTAACACTGTAATGAAGTTAACCTTGTTCTCTACAAAGTTGGCAGCAGCAATTAGGATTTCAATAAGCAAAGGAGTTGGGCTCAAATAATTATAAAAAGTCAGTGATGATAATTCCTGAAATGCAAACAACCCGGGCAACTCAAAAAATATGTTGTCCTGGTCTAGCTAGCGCAGATCAACTAGTGCATTAATTAACAGTAAGACTAGTGCAGACGTTTCGCCCTCTGATTCAACAGTGAAATTAAAAACCTTCAGCTACCAGAATGTACCAGCTGCTTGTTGGAGTTTGAGATCAGTATCCTCAAACTTTATCCACTTTTGATTCGTTCACATTTTGAGTCGCAGTTAAGTCATGAAATACCAGAAATTAATTTTTAAGTGCTAATATTATCTCAGTATGTTCAAATCAAACAAGCATTTTAATTTTTCAAGTTTCCTAAGACATAACAAGTAGTTTGTTTAAAATGTAATTAATAGCGTTTTTTTATTTAATGTGATATATGTAATTGTGTAATTCTGACATAACACTTGATTAGCTCATTTACCTATGTTAGCCTGTTTCCCTGAGGGCTGTCCAGCTGCTCTGGAAGCGTGTTTCCTGAAAGCGTAGATCTTCACATTCACAGAATGACAAACCTTAGAAATACACTTATGGGATAATTTTGCATGAAGAATCCATAGTCAGGAAATAAAATCTTCAAAACTCTCAAAAGTTTTTCTTTTCCTTTAGTAAGAGTGCACCATATGTTGTAAGTTATTGAGGCTGTATCTATTATTTGGTGATTTTTAATAATCAACATAACAGATTGCTCATTGGGTTAGAGAATCCCTTCCCATAATACACAGGCTTCACCTTCATGAGCAGTTTTTGCAGTCTGAAGAATTTTCTTTATCTGAATTGTCATTGTAGAAGGAAACCTTTTGCTCCCATTGATGATTTGCATATAAAGTAAATTCCGAGCAAGTATGTTTAAAATAAACTAAGTCAAACTCAGTGAATGAAATACAGAAATTGATGCTTTGCATTTCTTGGTGTTGTTTGAATCCAGCATTTTGGTAAAAAAGAATTTAGAAAAAAACATTCTTGCATTGCTCTATATATATGCATCCTTATATTGCTACCAGTTTTGTCAGCAATACTTCTTTCACTTCCTTTGTTGACTTTTATTCCAGTAATTTTTGCTGCATGTTTAATTCTGGCAGGCACTGGTTAATCAGGCCTGCGTTAACTAGAGAATCTTTTCAGCAACTCCTGCCAGGTTATGGGGAGGACTCCTGCCTTCTACAGGGGTGCAGGTAGGGTCACTACCTTCAGGGAAGGCACTTGATTTGCTTCCCCACTATTCGAGATGCTAACGTTAATGATGAACGTTATGAATAACAATGCTGCTCGTACAGAACCACTCTGGAAACTTGCTGTCATCGTCATCTTTATCACTTTTCCATATGGGAGCTGGAAACTCACTCTGAATGTGTAAAAGCGGATAAGTATTCTGGTCTTAGGTGTTTTCCTGAGATTGTTTATGGACTGCTTGGGCTGGAATTGCTAGATCTAATTGACTGGTAACAGTATGCAGCATCAGTGTGATTATTTTCGGAGTTATCTGTGCTAGGGCTGCTGTGGTGAGGAGAGGATGCTATAGATGGACGGTGACGTTTCTGCCACTTCAATTACGGCCGGTACCCGACTCAGCGTGCATCTCGCCCCATTCTGTGCCGGTGCCAGCACAGCAGGCCAACAGCCAGGGGAGCCACGGGTGGGGATGCTCGGCAGGAGCACGGCTGTGGGGATCAGTCCCGCTGTGTGCGGTGGCAGGGAGAGTTCCAGGGTGGGCCACTGCTGCCACCCCAGAGCCAGTGGGGCATGCATCCCCCTTTGAGAGTGGTGGATCCCAGCTGGAAGGTCAAAAATCTGTGGATATTCAGGATTTCAGATTATGAAATGTAGGTGGGGCTTAAAAAAAATAGAAGTAAAAAAAAAATAATGCATTTATTTGATTGTTTTCTGTATTTTCTGGCTCCCACCAACAAGGTGACAGCACCTATAGGATGCTTTGGGATGATCTGAGTTCATAAAAAAGAAGAAATAAATAAAGCCTTGCAAAATTCTAGGAACCACTGTACTGGTGTCTTTTAAAATGGTTTTATTTTTAAGTGCAGAAAAAGTGGAGAACTGTGACCTATTGTACTACCTATAAATGAAAAGTAGGCACTAAATATTTTATTTTTCCCCACTGGTCTATTTATTCTTCTGACTTGCTTTTCAATCTTCATGTAAAGTTTGTGCATGAGTGTATGTGTACTTTCTCTCTATGAGCACATGCAGTATCTGTAACCGTGGGCTGGATTTAATAATTCAAAGTAATATGAAACCTTGCCAGTATGGAAATAGGCTTGTCATTGGCTGTATCTGCTAGCTAGATAGGATGAAAAAAATCTCATTTTTGGAAAAATAATCAAAGATTATCAGCTGCATCCAGGATTTTTTTGAGTCTTACAGAGAAGAGTTGCCTCCTCTGCCCACATGCGTTTAAACTTCCCCATTAACACACAAATATAATGCTTATATTAAAAATATATCTGCATATTTTTGTGTTATACTCCCATCACTTGACTCTGGTTTTTTCCCAAGATACTAGTGAAAGGATGAGGTGAAAACGATGCTGTGGTAATTAGTGCACAGACTCAGATCATTGACAGAAACATGGAGAGCACAATAAAGTGTAGGAAACACCCCAAAACCTAGAGAGCAGATACCTGGGCTTGACTTCCATCCCCTGCCCATCTTCCCCTGGCTTCAGCAATCACTTGGGTGCTCGCCTCTATTTTAGTCAGATAGAAATATGTTTAAGCATATGCTCGGTGTTAAACATATTTAAGCGCTTTGCGAAGTCGTGAGCTGCTGGCCAGGCTCAGGGAAAGAAATGCCGCTTGTCGCAAATGTTAGCTGTAGTCCTTTATCTTTAGCTCTCTTCGTGATGTACAGTAATATGTTTGTAATCTCTTAAGGAGCATTAATAACACTTTGCTAACAGAAAGAAATAATATTCAAGGAATACCACTTAAATTACAGCACAGATATATAACATATAAAACATATATATATAATATATTTTTTTTTATATATATATATATACACACACACAGGGTAATAGGCATTAGCTGCAGATCCCTGCGCATCACAGAGAAAAAAGGTATCTGAGCACTGAGTAATGTGCTTCAGTTTGAAATACTGTGGCCATCGTATTTTGAAGGAAAAATTAAACCAGTTAAAAAGTTCTTGATCCAATTCAGATCCTCAAAATATAGTCCCTTTGCCCTTTATATTCCCTCCTTTTTTAAGAAAAAAATATTCTTATATAAATATAGTTATAGAGCATCATGACTGGAATTCCCAGGGGGGATTTTGTGGAACTTCAGAGCAAATGTGGTTGACACTTGTTCTTTGTTACCCTTGGGCTACTGTTTTGATCATCCACTGAATGGATTTATTCTTGTCAGCACAATGAATTTTTCACTCTTGTCGTAAGTAAATTTTACAATCCTTTCTCATGTGTAAATGAAGTTCAAGTATATTCAGGTGCTTTATGTTTCAACCAACTTTGGAAATTTAAAACAGGAATACCAGCAGATAGAAGAGTTGAAACCTGGGATCTGAATCCCACTTTCATTAAGCGAGTCTGGGAAATGCATTGTGATTCAGAGGCCTGATTTTTAATTTTTTTTTTTTTTTTTTTTCATGTAGATGGTAGGCACACGAAACTCTAAACAGCGATGGTGAAATAATTGGTATGAAGATGGAGAAGCTTAATTTTGATGAAGCAATTAGTAGTTGTTTCCTGATTGCTCTTACTCCTGTGAAGAGGAGGTGAAGAAGATCGTGTCACCTCTTTCAATTCTGAACCATTTCACAGCTCCCAAGACCTTTTGCCCTGCTATTGGACACCAGCAAAAGTTGCTTTGAATTTTTTTAGAAAGTGTATTGCGACCATGGATTCTCAAGAAGGTTAAACATAAATTAATCATAAAGCCAACAAAAGAGAGAGGAAAAGATGAGGCTGTACGATTATCGTCCGAATTTCTATATTTTCAAACTGCTAGTGTTTAATTAAGAAAAAAAAAAAGAGCGCCATATTCTTTTGCTCTCTATAATAATAATAATAATAAAAAACGCTTTGGAAAACACTGCCATTTATAACCTCAAACATTAATGTGCAACGAGCTATGTAATGCTGCAGATCTGAGCAGTGTTTAAGACAACAAAGTGCTATTTGATAGTCTAGCCTTTCTGTGGAACAGCTCTTCTTCCTGCCTTTGATGTGTGGATGGTTTATTTAATCAATTATTAATCAAAGTTATGGCATTCTTCTTATATATTTAGGTAAAAACTAAAAGATGCCTTTTCTTGCTTTCTTGTTTAAATAAAAGTTTAAATAGAATGCAGAAATACTTGCTTTTGAACAAAAAAAACCCCCATATTGGAGAGTTTCCAGTTTCAAGCGTTTGAGCAGTATATTGCATGTTTAGGAAAAAGAAGGAAAAAAAAAGAAAAAGACATTTCTAAGTTCTGTAGCTCAGCCAAAGGCGCCAGAAGGTTTCTGCTAACCTGCCTTGATATAACAAAGAGCAGGACAAATAATTTGATTAGCGTTTTCTTCGCCCGGGTGCTGAACCCGACATGGAGGCACCAAGCGTGGCGGTGCTGGGGAGCAGGGTGGGCAGCCGGACACTCAGCGCAGGGAGCATCTTGAGCAGTTGGTAACATTTGGCAGCTTAACATAGAAAAAATGACTGCTAGGGAAATCTCAACTGCTGCTAATTAGCAGCAATGAACTGTGGGTAAGGACAGTACATTTTAATGTGAGAAGAATTTTACAATAACCACCACGCTGAAAGAAATAGAAGGAAATGCTCCCTAGCTGACCCTTGTGGCAATCTAAGCTGCATATTGCAATAATCCTGTAAATTACTATGCTTTTTTATACAGTAACTTGGAGTTAATTAGTAATTTAACATTCCTCTACGCTATTAAATGTCTTTCTTGCATTATATTATGTTGTTTCATGGTCTTACCTTAACACTAATGGGGTTTAGTTATATTTTCTCAAAACAGTAACAGTAAAATAAAACCGAGCTGGAAAATTAATTAGTTCTCTTTTACCTTTGATTTACCTGTTAGTAACAATTAAGTGGCAATGTACAGTTTTGGAGCGGTGTGAGGTTACGCAGAGATGAATAGACTCCCGGGATGCGCTGCTGGTGCAGGGAGGGGTGAAGATGAGGAGTGGGCGAAGGGCTGGGGATGGTGCTGCAGGCACCACGGGCTCGGCTGAGCGGGGCCAGGGCAGGCGGGGAGGCATCCCCGCATCTCCAGCAGGTCACCCGTGCATCACCCCCACACCATGGGTGCCGGTGCTTAGGGATGGGAGGCAGGCGGAATTTAGCAGAGCATCGCCAGGGGCTCGCAGGCTGGGGGAAGCGTTTGTTGTGTAAAGCTGGAGCTATGTACAATTTATTCCTTCTTCTGTGTCTTTGCAGCTGCAGGAATCTGTGGGCTAATTAGAGTAACCAACAATGATGAAACATGTGATCTGAGTGAAAGTTTAGGATATAATTATGTGGGGCATCAGGTGAAAGAGTCTCTCCTAGATTAATCCAGCACAAATTAAAAGTTGGGCTGCTTTTTCATCTCCCTTCTTACTCAACAGTCATCTTTTCAGTTGCGATATTTGCTTCCTTTTAAAGCCATCAGAGTACTCAGGTTGATTAAGACAGATTTCTCGGCGGCTGTTTATGAAACTTAAGTGTTTGGAAGTGATGGGAGGTGAGGGGGATGTTCTCATTTCCTATCGGAGAGATCCAGGTGGGCACCACAATGGAGCGATTTGGTGGAAGCGGCTTCGGGAGGAAGGGAGAGCGAAAGGCGCACGCTCGGGAAGGGCTGAATTCAACAGAAAACACTTCCTGAAGACTTTGTCTCTAGGGGCTCCTGCTAAAAGCAGCGCTGCTACCATTTAAAACCCCATTCTTTGCAGCTGGATTTGAGCATCCATAAAAAATTCATCCCTGCTTTAAGAGATTTCTGCTTTTCTGTCCTCCCCATTGTTAGACAAATTGAAGTGTGCACTCTGAAGGAGTGCGGCGGTGAACTGAGAATTTATTTACTCATTCGATTCTAATATTGAGAGAATCTGCTCTCTCCGTTCAAAGGGTAGAGCAACAATGCGAGTGACATCGGGTCAGCGGCACTTCACAGCTACCTGCGAGATAGAATTGTTCTCCTGGCAGATAGGAAGTGACTGAAACCTCTTTTTCTCATCAATGTCTATTATGATTGATGGCTCTATGGTCACACTGAATATGCCCTTTTTAAATAATTCACAATGTCATCATAGTACTAGTTTATAACTAGCCTGTTATTTTTACCTTTGTTCATTCACTAACAGGAGATTCGATAAATTAAGTACTATGGATTTTGGTAGCATTAGAACTGATTGAAACATTCATTTTTCTTTCTGTTTTCTTTTCTTTTCTTTTTTTTTTCTTTTTTTCTTTCAAGGCAAAGCCTTCCTGCATGCAGTAGCAAAGGTTTTTAAAAAGCCACAAGCTTCGTGTATGATAATTCCTTAACAAACAGCTTACCAAATCGATATATTCTTGTTGATGACATTAAAATATAAAGAAGTCACCAAAATAAAGCAGTTACCTTCACCTAGCTTGGATTCAAATTCGTCTAGCATTCAGAGTTCAGTGAAAATGTGTTTTAGACATCAAAAATGCATATTCTAAGTTCAGGATGAGAACCGGTCATTAATTGATGCTGAGTATTACTCTTTGAGTGTACTGGATGTAGTCCAAATAAAGGGGGCTCAAACTGGATAGTTGAATTATTTTAGCAATGGTTAATGGGTAAATTTGCAGATCAGATTTTGTTTGTTTAACTTTGAAATTGGGGCTTAGTAAGTCACATTAGATGGTAGTGGAGTATTTATCATCTCTCACTTAACTGTAGAAATGCTGCTAATAATTAATGGATGATAGGAATAATCTTATTGATTTCTTTGCCAATGCTTGGTAATCAGATGGCTTTAAGCAATTTTTACATTGCTTCAATTTATTTTTTGTTAAACAGCTGTAAGTAAATGTCTAATTCATGCAAAGTTTCTGAATTTCTGTTGTCGTGTCCCTGTTCCCCCCCGCCCCCCGCCAGTTATCACCTTGTCCCTGTTCTGCAGGACACCCCTGGAAGGCATAAAAATGTATCAGGGCATTTGCAGCAAGTTCCTGAGCAGGAGAAAAAGGTTGCAAGAAGCTTTTCTTGTTGACATGGGAGCGTTGCCTTTCACGCAAATGCAAAGGATGAAAGTGCCCCTGGAAGAGGATGGACTCCATCGCTTCAGCAGGGCCAATACTGTACCCAGAATCTGAGTGCCGATGCCATTGTTCCTCAGCAAACCTTGCTGGGCCAGCTACCAGGAGCATTCCTATGGCTGATAGGAATGGAAGAGCCTATGGATGCAGTGAGTACAGACCTAACAAAGATCTGTGGAGCTGCTTCTCTGTATAAGTTTCCTCATGTTACACTTGCTTGTTGGATTTGTACCTCTCCAGGATGGCCTAGGTGTGAGCCTTAGGAGCACCAGTATAGAAAAAAAAGAGAAAAAAAAAATCTTATTCTTGGTGATGGTTTCCAGAATCAATATGTTTGGTACTTTCTGTGTGTGCTGCGAGCGAGGCAGGATGCTTTCAAATACGAGCAGGATTTTTTAAGATTCTGCAATTACAGTATAGCAAAGTTTTACATACTAAAGCGGACTCTAAACTTTTGGAAAGTCAGCATAACTTCATCACTAAATATGTGGTTGAGATACCTGTTTTCACCATCTTTGTGGCACAGTTGCAGGCAGCCAGCTGGAAACATCCACAATGTGCCTTCACCCAGTGGTGTTATTCTCTGTTTCACTCTGGATTTAAGCTCTCTACCTGGGAAACCCTTGTCAGCTCATTAGGTTTGAGCACAGGGAAGTTGTTCTCTGGGCATGTGGAAGATTCTCCAGCTTTGGAAATCATGGGGAGAAGGTCCCTGCAGGTGCAAAGCAGCATCCCTGTCCTCGTCTGCTGTCCTCCCAAAGGATGCTGTGGAAGGAGCTGAGCTCCTGCTTTCCACCACTGATGCAGGCAGAGCGTGGAAGGGATAAACTTGAAACTGCTGGGGTTTTGAAGAAGGTGGAAATTTAGTTTCTGATGATGCATGTAAGATCTTTTGATGTTTGATTTGCTGTTCAAATCTATTCAAGACACATGTCTAAAAAATTCCGGTTTTTCATAACTCTTGGGTTTTTTTTTGTTTGGGGTTGGGTTGGGTTTTTTTTTTGTTTTGTTTGTTTGTTTGTTTTTGCTTTGGTGTGTTGTTTTGGTTTTGGTTTTGGTTGGTTTTTTTTCCAATAAGAAGCCAGCTGCCTCTGCAAAGTTTTAGATTTCAGAGATCTTCAATGATACCTCACAGGAGTGGACATGATGCTGTAGCTCTGCAATTCCCTCTAGGATCCCATGGTAGTAATTAATAAGAACTCAAGTTCTCAACTAACTGTGACAAATTGGAAAGCTGTGAATTTGGAGATAAGAGCGGAAGGTCACAGTTTATTTGTAACTGGGTTATCGAATCATAATAAGCACTTATAGCAAGAAGCATCATAAAAGAAAATAGTAAGGTACAAGAGCCCTAGAGTAATTGGGTTTTCCCACACAAATAAGATCCATGTAGCAAAAGAATTTCCCTTTGAAGAAACTGTTATAAATTTGGGGTCTACAGTTTCCAGTAGCCCCTCATCGTTACTAGCCCATTGCAAGTTAGATAAAATGCATAAAACATCCCCAACATTGATATCATAATCCTATTTAGTTATACTTCCTAACATTCCACAATGTGACTGTAAAATATGACAAAATGGCAGGAGGCGTAATACAACATTTAGTCTCTTTCAGGAAGATATAAAAATGAGATTCTTTGTTCTTTTTAATATTTTTTTTTATTTTTCAATATTTGGTGATCGATTTAAAAAAAATATTAAAGTTCCAGTTTTGTGGACCATAAGCTTAGGGAGTTAACTAAAAAACCCGCGTTCATTCACAGATTTTAGTCTTCAGAGTTTTGGAATTTCTTCCTCGTATTTGGAGATGAAGGAATTAATGAATAAAAACTTAATAAGGAAAATAGTTTATTTTCTCGGGGCTTAAAAATGAAGTGTGGTGTTGACTGTATAGCAGATAACTGTAAAACTGCTATCAGTTTTAAAATACTGCTGGGCTCTTGGACAAAAGATTTGGACTTTAATTTCATTTTTTCACCAGGATTTCAAAGTTAAACATTGCCAATACATTTTTGTTTAGGTGTATTCATTGAGAATTATTTACTAAGGTCACTTTTAGGAAACCAGCTGTTTCCTGAAAAATTCAGTATAATTTTGAGAGCACTTGTGAACAACACGTCTTCTTATCAGCTGGTGGGGAAGTGGAGGAGGAGAGGGTGTGGGTGAGGATGTCGTCTCTCCCGTCTCTTGGTGAAGCATCGTCCCAACACGTCATGGTGCTTGCTTTAATTTTGCAAAAGCCTTTCTGTGTCCACCCCGCCTGCCGGATGCAGTGCTGAGGTGGTTGTTGGTCTGCTTAATCTGTTTTCTGATGGCAGGTGCCATTGGATGCCACAGAAGTGTTCAGTCTGACCCAGAGAGTCCTCGCCCACCTTTCCGGTGCCTGCTTCATCTCCAGCATCTTCTGCTATTTTGGTCTCTTGGTGTTTTTCCTTATACAAGCAGTCCGGGGGTTGGTTTTCGTATGGGTGGCTCTGCCAGCAGTCCCCTCTCACATCCTGCTTGACGTTACGTGGGCAGCAACATGGTTATGAGGTTCCCATAGCCGTGGGGCAACCTCAGCTCCTGGCTGGTATGTGATGAAACCGAATATCTTCTGCTCCTGGCTTTCTCCAGTGTGAAGCCCAGGTAACCCTGGACCTGAGAGGGAGCACTCCAGTTCCTGGGAAAATATCACTCTTTCCAAGTACCTATTTGATTTCATTTGGTTTCATTCACATCCCCGCACAGTCTGCCGTATCAGATTCTTTCTGGTGCGGTCACAGCTATTGGTACTTTTACTATTGTTATTTTTAATACAGTATTTGTGAAATAGGCTAATGGGTGGTATTTCCTGCAGTGGAGTACTGAACTCCTCCGCGGAGACAGAGCAGATCTCTTGCTGGGGAACTATAAATTGCGTGGGGTGAATCACTCCTGCTTCACCAGCTCAGTGGAAAATTAGGCTGAGTTTTCAGAAGCATCAAGAATCTTTGTTTTTATTTTATTTATTGTATGGTATGGTATGGTATGGTACGGTATGGTATGGTATGGTATGGTATGGTATGGTATGGTATTGTTTTTTAATTTTGTGGGCAATAGGAAGGTGGAGATGTCTGTCCAAGCCAGCGGGCAGGGCAGTGCCCAGGGCTGCTGAGGACTGGGCAAGGGCTCTGTTGAGCACTACAGTGAAGCAGCTGGATCAGTGCAAGAAATGATGCTTTTTGGCAGGAACCATCCCTTACTCCAGCTCCTGCCTTGGCCATCCTGAACAAATGCACTTGCACCAAGGGAAAGGGCTTCAGACATTAGTGCAAGCAGAGGAATTGTTCTTAGAATTACATTTTTAGGGCCAAGCAGGTGGAGAAGAAGAAAAGTCCATGTCTGGCTGCCAGTGGTGGCAGCATGTCTGTTGAGCAGAGGGGTGGCTCTCATACTGCCCGGGCGTGACAGACTGGAAGGAACAGTTCTCCAAAGTTTAGAGCTTGCAGGAAGAGAAAAGGGATGGTTTTGCTTGGTAAAGCTGAGAAGCCAGCAAATGTGTTAAGCAGTCAGCTAAAATATGTGGCAGACGTTTGGTTTTATTTTAAAGCCATCTCTGCTGGAGCCCCTTTGACTCACCATCGCTCAGCGCCACGCACAAGCACCAGCTTTTCTGAGTCAGCCCTGTGATGACAGTGTTTGCAACGTTATTAAAACCATTTTCCACTCTTTTTTTTTTTCATCCACAGCTTAGCAGGGCCCAAACAACAGAAAACTCCCATTTTAGGCTGAGATTTTCCGCTTCAGGAGCACAGATGAAGAGGTCACACCTTGCCTCCAGCATGGACATGCGCCAGAGGTCTTGGAGGGCATGTCCAGCATTAATTGTCATTCACCTTTCACTTTTATAAGATGCTATTCAACATCTGTCTGAGAACTGTAGCAATGCTGCGGATCCACCATTCATTCTGTTGCATACAGTTTGGGATAGAAGTTCACCATGCTTATGGCGAGATACACATACTCTATGTAAAATTAGCCAACATGCCCTAAGGAGGGATTTATCAGTAATAAAGAGCTCTGGGTAATGAAGTCTAAACAAACACCATCTTTCTAATAGATTTTTTGTTTGCCCAACGTGACAGAAAATCTTTCATACCCACCCAAGCATGTGGTGGGGATGCCTTTTGAACGTGAAACGTTGCCAGTGTGGTATGGGCAGATATGGTCACACGCCCCTGCCACTATCTCTCTGAGCAGTTTGACTGATGGAAAAGGACACTTTCTTATTCTTCTGTGACTGTCCCACCTGTGGTAGCATCAAGCAGAGCTTCTCCCAGCCCGAGGGCTGGCAGAGCATCCTGGGGATGCTCCCCGGTGGCAGGGAGCAGTGTGATGGGGTGAGATGATGCTGGTGGCCATGGTCCTTCTGGTTGCCCACTGACCGTCCAGTGGCAGAAAGAATAAAACACCCTTCACACATGAGAAATGCTCATGTTGTAGAGACTTGTGAAAAATCGGTGTTAGGTGGGGCTGTAGCATCTGAATCGCAGTCTTTCGTTTATGAAAATTATAATTATTTTGATTTTTGTCCACAGACAGCTTGAAATGTTGCAAAACTCTGCAGGTGCTCTCTGTTATAACAAAACCCCAGAACAGATGGTGCAAGGTACCAGGCCAGCTCAAGGGATTAAACGCAAGGCTTTTGAAATTTAAAATTAAAGCTGGGTGATCTTGGGAAAATGTACCTGCCAAACAAGCTTGCTTAAAAAAAAAAGTTCTTCAAGTTCTCCATACAAGCTGATTTCAATTCAAATGAGACAAAAGTTGGGCACTTTAAAAGTGCTTAAGAGAGGATTAAAAATCTGTGATCAAGAAAAAATGGGATCTATATGGATTATTTGTTGTTGCAGTAGGATTTTTTGTGTCCAAAAGGATATTTTCTCTTCATTTTCTTGGTAGCGCTTCAGTGGACGGTAGGGGAAAGGCTTTGCTAACCTTTCCTTTCCATTGTCTGCTGCTCCAAGTATGAATGAGACAGCGAATACACCAAGTCGGGCAGCCTCACCAGGGTTGTTGGTAGCAGAAATGATTCCCCCGGGTCCCACACGAGGGGTGCCTGGCAGTGGGACCACCACCCCGGGAGCGATGGTGAGGGGACGGTGCCCTGTACCATCTCGCCTCTTGGCAGCCAGGAGTCTGAGGCTTTGCTCCATTTCGTGGGTATAAAATTCATTCATAAATTTTGCCATTAAAAGGAAAAGGGCTCTCCTTTTGAGCATGCTTCCCTTCCTTCCGCAGCAGAAAGGAGCGGCGTTGCGAGCGGTGGAGGGAAGGCGGTGCCCACTGTGAGCCGAGCGTGGTGCCGCGCTCCAGATGTCCCCTTTGTTTCAGCAGCATTGTTTCCCCTGCGCGGAGCAATTTCAATTTCTCATTGGCACGGGACATTGTTTTCTGCATTATTTTTTTTTTTTTTTTTTTAAATCACTCTTAATCATGAGCCTAGTGGGGGCATTTAGGCTCACAATGAAGAAAAAGCCTACTGGGTGAAAAAGTGGCAATCTCCCTGGCTTTGATGGCCTTGTTGGCCAGAATTTGGGACTCCAGCAAACAGTTTGCTGCAGCTCTATTTAAAACCGAAAGGGCTGGCAAATACTGTAATGCTGGACGGTGTTTGCTAAAGCCTTTGTTAATGTGTTAGATAACCTATTAATCACAACTTTTATATTCATATGCAAAATGTGCCTGGAGGACAATTTAATCATTTATTACAAGCACTTTATATATTTACTTTCCCTTTCCCTTTCCCTTCCCATCAGAAGAGCCATGCTCATTAACCAAGCACGCTGCGGGAAGGCAGCTGTGATGGGACGGGGCACCGAGCCTGCACCCAGACAAGAGCTGCATGGGAAGGGAAAACTGCAGAAAGTTTCAGCCCATGCAGTGTTTTGATACGAATTTGAAAGCCAGTATGATTAAAGTAATTGAAAGATTCTCTCTTATTTTTCTTTCCTATTCCTGTCTCATTTTGTCATATTAAAGGTTTTTAAGGACTTTAATTAGGTATACTGGTTGCAGAAACGACAGAGAGCAACCCTTTCCACACCCAGACACTTGATGGAAGATGATCACTTTGGCAGGTACAGGATGGCAAGCTGAACCGATATAAATTAACTAGAAAAGGTTAAATTAGACTAAAAAGAGGATTGCAGACCAATCTAGGAAGCAAAGTTAATTCTGAGCAGGTGCCTCGTTCTGTCCGCTGTCCTTAGTCATACCTGCACGAACACCTTGGGATTAGGAAGGCTTTCCACGGGGATCATCCTTAACTGTTTCTTTAAAAATAACTTCTGATGCGGAAGGATGAGTTAAGGTTGTGAACTGTCAGTGGAGGACAGTGCACCTCCTGTACAAAATTCACTTTTAAAGCTGTCTAATGTTTTATGTAGAAAGCAAAGCAAAGCTAACAAACTCTTGTAAAGGCTACCATCAGGTGAAGAGCGGAGGAAGCAAGAAGACCAGGGTGTGCTTCTGTGCAACTGCCACCTGGACCTTCAGCCTGTGCCCATGGTCACTGTCCTCCACCCTCGAGGACTCAAAATATGGCCAAAACATATCTCGTGTTTCATATACCCAGCTTTGCTCTTTGTACGCGCTCGGAGAGCAAGCAGTGAGGGACTGGGAGTCAGGGTGGTGGGATCCATCAGGGTGCTGGGTTTGGCAGGGAGCTGGCGGGGGGACTCTGGCCAACCCCCCTGCTCAAAGCTCAGCCAGCTTGGGGATTTTGGGGCTGGCTTGCTCAGGGTCTGGTCCGGTCGAATTTTGAGTATTCCCAGGGATGCTCTCCATTACCTCCACCCTGTGGACTCCTCTGGGCTTACTCCAGCCCATCCAGATCTTCCTCGTGTGGCCTCTCCTGCTCCACTCCTCTCTGCCCATGACCCCGGTATCCCTATGCAGGACTTTGCACCCCCATTGCTTCACCTCAAGAGGTCCTCTGGGCCCGTTTCTGCACCCTGCCACTGCTTCCCAGCCACTGTGGGCAGCAGTGTGCCACATAGGATGTTCTCCCAGAGCATCCTGGCACCTTGGCCATCAGTCACCTCAAATGTCCTGCTGAGTCAGCAGCAACTATTTTGGATGGACCTAGTTGGTGTGTGTTTTTAGTGGTCAAGACTGATAAAAATGGCAGCGTGATAGCAATGTATGAATGTTAACACATTTAAATTATTATACAGTATGCAGCAAGACAGTATTACCTATGGATTGTTCTAGATCGCTTTTTTAACACTCATGTAGTCTAATTGAACAATGCAAACAAATAGGGATTGATCCTATCCTTTAACTGAAATTAAAAAAAAAAAAAGTATTTTTGTGTTATATCAGGATGTCTATTTGTTTCGGTATTCAATTACAGGGTTCATTAAATAAAGATCCCTATAGCTATATTTCATCTTTTCCTTGCAATACAATATTGTGGTATGTATTAGGTACATAGGGCATGAGGCAAAAGCTAAGAGGCTATCTCATTGCCCACAGTTGAGAAATAACATTTGCAGCCTCAAACTGATGGAAAGTTGCAGTATTTTCAAAATGAGAGCCTCACACATTGCCGGTGTGTCTGCAGACAGCATTTCATCAATGAGGTGGGCTGCTTCCACAGCACCATTTTATGGAGCTATAATAGCCAGTAAAAATGTTTTTAATTTGACAGTCTTTAATCTACCCCTTTGCTAGGGTGTTTGGTGTTGAAGTATTTTTTAAAGGACTTTGTGGTTGCTATAGATATTTTATTCCATAATAAGGATTACATTGCGTGTAATCCTATGAAAAGATACAGTAATTAATTTGAAAATTGCTAAGGAGTCGATAAGTATTTAAAACCTTAATTACATATAACCTTGTTTTCTCTTGCAGCTCATCAGATACAGTGTCTTTGAAGAGGGGGAACAGCCTTTTGCTGCGAAGCACTGTTGCCGGCGATGCCATGCTGCCGCCGGTCCACCCTGCCTGGCTCTTTGTGCATCTCCCAACAACCGGCCACAGTGCAAAGAGGCCAAATCCACTGTGGAGAGCTCGCAGGCGCGGGGAAGTTGTTCTTTAAAGCTCTGGAGAAATGCAGTGCATTTATCAGCTTTGAGTGGATATCATTGTGTTTATAACAGAGTGGAGGCACCATGCAATTTTGCTCTTGAAATTGGTTTATATAGATGACTGGTTGCTGTGAAGTGTGTGTCAGAGTTGCATGCAGCCGTTATGAAGTAGTACAATTGTCATCGCTTCTTACATGGTTGTTGAGAAGAGCTTGAGAGCCCAGCTCAGTCAGCTGTTGAATAGATAACCCAACACAGTTAACGTGGCATACATTGTAAAGAATTACATGCCTGCTACAATGAGCTCTGGGCCTTTGGTCTAGATAATAATCCTGGTGGGTGTACCACGTGTAGTGGCTGTCTGATCGCTCAGATATGACTGACGAAACATAAAGAAAAATGTCAGTCGGCTAAAAGAAAAATGCTGCTGTAAGTTTGTTTAAGGTTCATGTAAACGGCTGTGCTTTTTTATTTAACCCCGAGTCTCCCGAAGACTTGGCTGTCAAGCTAAATGCAGATGTATATGTAAGCTGCGGGTGAAACTCCATTTTAGATCGCGTTGAGATTTGTCAGCTGCGATAAAGGCTTTGGCCATCTCTTCCCATCGTGGTGGCCCTGTCTTCTCATTTCGCAGCAAGCAAAGTCCTTGTGTCAGTTTACATTTGCAATGTGTGAGCCTAACACCACTAAAAAGGATGAGTGTTCGCGACTTTTTAAGTGCCGTGGCATAATTCATTTCAGTGAATTGAAGTAAGTCAGAATAATCAAGCTGGCAATATGGACTGGACTGGAGGAGCAGTAATTAATACTGCTAGCAAATTAAAAAAAAATAATGAAGATCTGCCATATAAAACCTACACAGCTGCTTGCCACTCAAAAGGGGCTCAGATATTGGAAAGATGAAGGTGCGTGAGAAATACATCCACGGCCTTGAGGCATCGCCAAGCCGTGGAGTCAAAGGAGGTCAAGACCAAGGCTAATGTTGCTCTGGACTGCTGCAATGGCACCTGTACCCACCACACCTCACGTGAGGCTGCTTTGCACTGGTCTCTGGCAACTTTAACCCCTTGTGCTGCTCCTGCAGTTTGCGGTAGAGCATCTATGAATTGCAAGGGCTGGATGTGAGTGAGAGAGCTGAAGGGGCTGGCGTGGCCACCGAGGTGTAGCTACCCATTGCCTGTAGGGGAAGTGGCGTTCAGGTCCTGCAAATCCTTGCACAAATTGAATTATTTTCTTTTGTACTAGGAAATCAATATTTTTTTTAGGTTGCTTGAATTTTGTGCATATACTCCTGTTCGGAAATAAGACAATTTTGCCTGTGCTGAAACTGCAGCTGGCATCCTCCTGTGACTTGCACACAGTTCAAGCAGCACGTTCAGACCTGGCCTCCCCAGAATGAGTGCAGGGACCCACGGTGGTGACATCTGTCCAGGAGACACTAGTTTCAGAGGTTTCTCTTTATAACAGGACTCAGATCTGACTGGACCAACTTGACAATTGAAAATTAATTTCCAGATATTTTGACATCACATAAGTAGTTGTCTGAGGATCACTTTTATTTGTACAATGGAGTTTGCTAGAAAGATGGCATGCCTTCGAAAAGCTTAAGCAGGAAAAGCTTATTTTTGATGACATAGTTTGCAGCCACTCCATTTAGGTATATTTTAAAGAGCAACATCGCAGTGGTGGTGCTTGTGTCATGGAAGATTTGAGGCTATTCTAGGGTTATTTTAGTAAGAGCTGTTTCTGCAACACATAAACCCCTGTAGACTGCTTTGCTTCGTTTTGGGCTTGGTTTTTTTTACACAGCAGTCAAATATTGGTGCTTTATTTATGACACCAATAATACTTCTGTGCCACAACAGGACACTTTTATTGCTGGTTTTGAAGTATTTGCATTTTTATTTAAAAGTCTGAGCCAAGCAGCAATCTGAAAACAAACAAAAAAATCAAAGCAAATAAATAAGAATTTGACAAAAATATGCATTGTGTGCCCCTAAAGAGCTGAGCAGAAGAGGAGAAGCTGTGTGCTGAAGGGACCCTCACCCTTCCGTCCAGGGTGGCTGGGTGTCGGGCTTGAGGAGCAGAGGGTGGTCAGTGATGGCCGTGCGGTTCTGGGATGGGCTGCGGGACAGAGGTAGCCTCCACTTCACTCATTCCTGGGAGATGCTTTCAGAAATGATGTGTTATGACCGGGTTTTGCTGTGAAGAGGAAGCAAAGGTGTGCATGTATATTTCATCTTGGGCATGTTTCTGAGCAAGTCTGATTTAATGTATGGTGTGTTTCCATCTGTCCTTCTGAAAAGTCCACCTGGACATCTCAGGTTTTAGCATTATGAATTTCAGGGTACCCGTCTGGTCCAAGGGCTGGGAGCTTCTTGCCCTGTGGAGATACTTTCCACAGCATAGGAAGGGTTTGGGTTGAAGGAGGGAGGTGAGGAAGGCTGTGTGTGCCTTTTTGTAATTTCTGTTATCGTTCAATCCACAACTTTGTCACCTGAGATGCAAAAATTACCAACACATCCTTTCCACGTACACGGAGGGAAATGCCAGGTACAGCTTTTCCCTGCTTATTTATTTTCTCTCAGTTTAAGTGGCAGTCTTTTACTTAGATTTTTTAAACCCCCATTTATTGCCCCCAGAGCTCACAGTAGCCCTATGGTAGCTCAGAGCAACTAATGAAGCATGAGCTACATTGAGCAGAACAGGTATCTGCTCAGTCTGGGGCTGAACCAGCATCGCGCTGACACCAGGCTGAGCCTGGAGCAAAATAATTGGAAATCTTTTCATATTTCAAACCACCACTGTGTACTGGGGAAGGTGAGTAGAGGCAGAAATATCCCTCAGTAAACTCTCAAAATGTCCAGAGAACTGTATGGCTCAGAAAACAGGTTTGGACTTTTGGGTCTGAATTCAGCAGCATCACCACAGACCAGGGAAGAGGAGGCGACAAGTGACAGGAGTAAGATGATGGATTTATTTCACCCCACATTCCTCCATAATATTTAGTCCTAAAAGCTCTCTACTCACAGCTGTTTTGTGCGGTGATCCTCTCCCCAGCCAGCCCAGCAGAGCCACCATGGGCTTGGGGATATTTTCTTTTCAGTGCGGCAACACTTGACTCCTTCCAATGATCAAAGTTCTTCCTGCATGGCAATAGCCTCCATTCACTGGCACATAGTCTCGTTTTACCGTTGCCTGTCCTGTGTTAACTCAGATTGGAATGTTGTCATTGCTGGTGGATGCACAACAAAGTGTGCCAGTTCTTCCTTTGTCCTTACATTTCCCATTAACAGCACAGGCTGTAAATGGGTTTGCAGCAATTTTTCAGAAGACTTTTGTCATGTGGAAGTTACTTAGGGCTCTACTAAAACCCCAAGTGTCTTCTAGATCTTTGTTGTTGGGATGTGGCCAGTCATAATTTGGCCACTTTTCTTGCTTCTCTCCTCACTCCACCTCCACCCCCCTCCTCCTGCCCCAAACACTTTTTATTTTCTCTCTTAGAGAAAGTATTTTCTTTTTGAGAAATTCTCTTCTTTTTGAGAAAGAAATCACCTTTCAGGAGCTATATCCGAAAATACCTAGTAATGAAGCTGCCAATCCACCTTTTTTTGGTAAAAGCAGTATGCTTGAAGTAGTCTTCTATTGTCCACTTATTTGGCCCAGGAAAGGGTTCAAAGCTCATCCCAGGAGGTAAAAAAAAAATCTTAAGAAAAAAAATAATCCAAACAGCCTTTATGTTAAATTCTAGTCTTACAGAAAAAGAAAGGCTGAGAGAAATTATTAGTGCTAAATAACAGAAAGATAGCAGCAGAATGTATCATTTTACAGCTTAGGAATATATATTCGCACAGGTGCAGGAGCTTTTCCCTTACATGCGATAGATACCCATTCTTTAAACAGCCAAATTGGGGCTTTCTAGTTTAGATTCTCAGAATTGCCCTCTGGAGGCACCTATCTGTTCCTCTGAATACTTTAACTGAAATCAATAGCAAAAGGATGCAGTTCAGTATGAGACCAAAAAATGTATGCCCTTCATATTTATTTTCTTAGTAATCCTATGATATCCTAATTTTTAAAATTATGCTAGAGGATTTCGTTTATATATACACACGACATATGTTTATGCATTTTAATATGAAATTCTTTATAATGGATCATATTCAAATTTCAGACTAATGATGCAATGTGTGCGGCATGAAATGCAGCAATTTTTCACAGTTTCTATCGCTACATTTTACTTATGGTACTAAAATTTCGACTCCCATTCAGAAACCTGGCACAAACCCATTAAAATAATCCAGAAAACATACTTTTAGATGAAGTCTTTGAACTATTTGCTTGATTTTCTTAATATAGAAGGGGAGGTTAGTTGGGGGGGTTGAATTTTTTTGTTTTGTTTTGTTTTGCTTTTTGTGTTTCTTCCACCACCAACTTAATAAAAATATGCACGCAGCTGATTTTGGAAAATGTCCCCAGGGTGAAGGTGGGAGTCTCTGGCAGCCGGAGACCCCGTCCCCACAGCACGTCCTGGATTCATTGCCGAGCCGGCTGCAGTCAATGTGCTAATGCTCTAAAGGTTATGCTTCCCAGGCCCCGGGTGTGAGTGGGCATGAAGTTTGCTTTGCAGAGAGTACACAGTCTTGTTTAATGTTCAGGGTTCCTCCGTCGCCCTCCTGTTTGGAGCCAGCCTCCTGGGCCATGTTGTTTAGGAAGATGGGGCTAGGGAAATATAATCAAATGAGGAATACTTTGCAGAAATTGATAAAATATATGTGTGTGTATATATATATATGTATACATACATATATATTTAAGAGAGCTGCCTACTCTGTTCTCTCCTGAGGGGAAACAGGCGGTGCATGTTTCATGCCCTCGAGGAGGCTCTGCGTTCAGCTGGTGGGAGAGCTGCGTGCAGCCGTGCCCTGCCTGGGGACATGCACACTTTTTCCATCCTTGCCTTATTCTTTCTCCCGCTAACAAACCCTTGTTGCATTTATCCTCTCAGAAAGTTGAATTATATTTGCATGCACGGAAAGATGGAGTTTCAGTGTCTCTGCTCCCCCTCTCCGCTGTGAATGGGGGAAAGCTCCTGGAGCAGGAGGTCATGGTGTTCCTCTGGCTCCTTTGGGGAGATGAGGCTCTTTGTGTCTCACCTCTCCCCCTCTGATGGAGGACTCCAGTTACGTGCCAGGCAAAACTGCCTGAGCCCAATGCCCCTGTGAGGCACACAAAGCACCACGTGCCCTGGGAGTTACTACCTGGAGCAGGAGCCCCCCGTTTGCTTAAGCTCAGTACACAATGGCAGTGCTCTCCACCCACCTTTTCTACACAGAAGTAAGGGCACGCCAAACATTGCATTACACCAAATATATGCATTACTTGGGCAAATTTAGGCCCAATTTGAGTGGGACTGTTGTTTCCTCCCTTCTCCTGCCCCTCCAGCTGGCTGCTGCAGGCAGACTGCCTGTAGCCCAGAGATGCTTCTTGGTCCCATGGGTGCTGGGTTCTTACAGGAGCCTTTCAGCTCTGCACAGGGTGCCCGGGATACTGTTTTTAAAGCATGGTTGGAGAATTTATCCTATGAGCAGGAAGAAGAGTGCCTTTCTGCTGGACTGTCGGTGGCTGGATGGGAGCACAGCTCCAAAGAAAATGAATTTTGTCTGGTACAACAGTGCAGGATGCATGCAGTGTAAAAACTTAGAAACCTATTCTGGTTCTGAAATCTGGGAAATTTGTGAGTTTTTGTTCTGTTATGGTTTTTTTCAGCTTGAATGTTTTGGGGGTTTTGTTTGGTTTTTGGTTGGTTTTTTTTTCCAGGTGAAGTAGTTTTATTTTAATAACTGTAACACACTCTGTTTGTGTCCTTTAGGCATAAATCCCCACAGCGATTACGTTTCTTTGCTAATGGAAATAAAAGGTGAGAGAACTAAAAATAATAATAAAAATACTTGAGGTCTCTACACTTGAATTCAATTAATGCCTCCATCTTAGTCTATCAAACACTTGAGAGAGCCACAATAAGAGGAAATATAGATATAAGTGCCTAAACAAAGTGGTCAACAGTTGCAAAGCCATATAAATCACCCCCTCTTCATGAACATGCTCAAAAAATCAAATGATCACTTTTATTTTCTTCACTTACTGTAATTACTTTCACCTTAAAACCATATAAGTGACATTGCTTTGCTGCTGCAAGAAGCAGAAGGTGGGAGTCTGTCCCAGCTGTCGAGCAGGGGCCAGGGCTCTCCTTCCTGGCTGTGCATTTTACAAAGAATTGTGATTTTCTCTTAGCATTTGAAGGAAGCCTCTGCAAATTTATGTTGTTTGGGGGTTTTTTTAAGTGTAAATCCCTCAGGATAAGTTGGGAAATGCTTCAGTGCTTTTAAAAATAGCATTTTGCTTGAGTGGTGGCTCGACTGGTGCTGCAGACCATATATATTTATTTATATAGAGGGTCCAAGGCTGGAATCCTGACCCTGCATCACTTCCTCTGAGTCCTTCCATTGCACCATATGTGCCCCATTGCTCCTTGTTAAAAGTAATTTTAGTCCCTCTGTTTTCCTTTCAATGGCCATTATGAGTTGGACAAACTAAACCCCAAAGAAAGCCATTCTCCCTTAAAGGCTAATTATATAGGTTTATAATTATTCTATCTCCAATTTTCCTGTAGCACCAAGTAACACATGGTTTGAATTGAGGGAGAACAATTGCCGTGATGTTGTATTGCCCAAAACTGGCAGAAAACACAGCAACAAGGACACCCTTCATACACATCAAACCAGGGCTGAAGCCAAAGCCTAAGCACACATAGAGGTGTACTGACTTTGTCAGTACTGTAACGCCTGGGACATTTGATCACAGAATCACTTACATGATGTCCAGCACTGTACAAACACGGCACAGCAAATTCCTTTCTTCTCTGGGGGAACAAAACTGCGGGCAGCCCTGACCCCTGATGCCTCTTGCCATGAGTGGTGGTGGAGATGGTTCACTAGGAGCCAGTGGTGCCCCGCGGCATGGCCACAGGGTCCCGAGCCGAAAACCCACCCCTGTCTCTGTTGGTCCACGCTGCTTTTCTGAGCAGATGTATTTGTGGAAGTGTCGTTGGTTTGCAGGGTCAACGCAGTACATGAAAAGAATTGGTCTTCATACAGTGTGCATTGGAAAACTTGATGAAGAGGAAGGAGATGCCTGGCACCTCCCGTTGGCAAAACAAACAAACAAACAAACAAAAAAAAAGAAAGGAAAAAAGAGAAGAAAACACAACCAACCTGTGGTGCCAAAGTAGAGGTTTTGGGGAAGATGCTTTCCTCTAGATGTGGCCAGCTGGGTGCAGAGGGACATTGGGACCAGCTCAGCGTGACGAGCCTGTGTTTGCTTCAGCAGAAGGAAGCGATTATTCATACACTGTGTACCCAAATATATAGAGCGTTTCCCATCCCTAGGTACCAGGCAGGCTTTAAAACAGGTAGAGAGGCTGTTAATGGCACTGATGTTTTGCTTGCATGTTACTATTGCCTCCAGGCAGCTGGGGCATTTGTCTTTAGAAAACACATTTTACTCAGAATATCCAGAAAATATATATGAATACAAATACTTACATTTTTGTTTACAGCTGAAACATACCCACTGCCCAAACAGAGGAGAAGTTGGAGCTCCTTCTGTCCAACCCGGGGCTCCGGACATCCTGAAAATAATTCAGGAATCAAGGCTCTGACTGGCAGCTTAACTTAATTGTCCCATCTTTTGGAAGACAACTTGGGTGTGAACACTGTAAATGGCTTTTCTGTGTCTTGTACATGCAGTCTACAGTACTGAATGGCACTGGAACCGTGATTTTCAGAGCTGCCTGCCATCCCTGATGGCACGGCCAGCCAGGCTTCCCCTCCCCGGCACGGCTCGCTGCCGACCGGCAAGGAGCAGGTATTCGGGTCTGGACCTCTTCCCCACGCACAATGTTAAATTGTGCCTATGCTAGGGGTGCTCACAAATGCTGACACGTTAATTTTAATTTTCCAGTGTCAAGATTTCTATGAAGTATTTTAACAAAAATGCCACTGATTTATTTACTGGGATAATTTGAAAAAATATTTTTGTTAAGAAAAATTCATTTTGGTGTGAAATTGTACATTTATTCCAGAAGAAAGCACCATAGGGGGTGATAAAAATATCTCTGAAAATACTGTGTAGAATAAAAAAAGGCATCAGGTTTTCTTTCTTTAAAGGCCAGGCTCGAGCACAAAAGGACTGAAAATTCGTGGCCAGCTCTGCCCAGTAGGGCTCAGTGTGGTTGGGACCGCTGCTGGGTTCAGGGGAGGGTGCAGATGTGGTGCCCTCCCCTGTGCGTCTTCCGTGCACCCTTCTGTGGTACCTGCAGGGTCAGACGTTTCAGCTATAAACCACTTATATACACCATCTTTGTGAAGAAGGGATGTATATGTCGGCAAGCGTACATGTATTTATACATGTATGTATCCATCACAACTTGAATTTTCATGAGATAAATGCATGTTTGCAGTTTGCAAGAAAAATGCCTAAATGTCACTGAAATATTTCTTACCTGCTACTAACAATTATTATTTTTAGTATGATCATTATGCAGTAGGGTACTTTCTCCTGAAAAGACTGGTTTAACTGAAATATTTCTCTCCTGTAGAAAAAAACCACAGGTCAATACCTTTTAAGGATGGGTTGGTGGTTTTTTTTAATCTTATTCTGAACTCCTGCATCGTTGATTTAAGTGTCCTCTGTAATCTGTTACTGTAAAAACATTTTGAAAAATTAAAATGCTTACGCACTTGTACCCATTCGTTACTACTGAGGTGTTAAAATAATTTATTCCATTATATTAACGATTGCTTGATGCATCAAAAGATAATTTGCCATGTAATTTTGTTAAACCTGAAACTGTAGCATATTTTCTTGATAATACCATTAATATATCAAGAGTAAATAAAATGTTTAGTGGTAGGCACATTAATTATCGCCTTCATCTACTGGTGTTTAAAACTAAGAAATAATTAAATGCGCTTTAATAAGATATGGTTCTGGGAAAGCAGGATCATTTATGAATTGCTAGAGGTGCGTACAGCTGCCTTTCCCTTGAGAGGAGGAATTTATGCCGAACACCCCGCTGATTGTTCAGGAGGTAAAGAACCAATAGCTGCATGTACAGAGGTTTAATTTAAAGTGTGTTTCTCACTAGGCTGCTCACAACACTTAATTAAACTCTGCTGTTTTGGCAATGACAAATGCTGTAGTGCAAAAGGAACCAGAGTAGCAGTGACTGAGAAGCTTTCGTAATTTCTTTCATGTGCACTGGCAGCCAGATCCAGGTCAGGAGAGAAGGAAAGAATAAAAGATTTATTTAAGGTGTTTGAAGGAAGTTGCCACTTTCCAGCACCCGTGTTGATTCCCGAAGAAGGTTTCCTTACGTGTGGGTTTCATCAACCTGTGTTCGCAGATATTACGATGTGCGGCCATGGAAAAAAATTTGCCGATGTTTCTCAGCCTTTTCATCTGAGATGCTCCTATTCATCATGTTGGCCTCATGGTTAAAAAAGTCAAAATCAGAGGCGGCTGGCACGTGCCTGGCTATTCCTTGCCTTACCTTACAACTCCTCTTGACTTCGGATGGGCCCATTAATACAGCGCTGGAGTATGCAGGGCTTATATACTGAAAGGACGGTGATTACATGCGATACAGATAATCATGGTTTTAGACAGATAGTGTCATTGCCTATTCAGATAGATTTTTAAATAGGCAAGTGTCTTTCAAGTCAATAAAAAAATCTAAAATCTGTTTTTTTCACACTTCTGCTATGAAATACCAACCTGAAATGCGAGGAAACAATCTTTCGTAGATATTTTTAGCTTCAAGTCCTTTATTTTAGGCATACATGGACATAAATGGTATTGAATGTTAAACCAGTCTCTTCTGCTTTTAATTCACTGTTCCCCTGTACACCTGTCCACACAGTTTAAGAAGGCTAATGTAAATTGTCAGTAATATATAGTCTCGTTTAGCACTTGCATTAATAAAAAAAGCAGTGAAACGGCTATCACCGATAATAATGTTGGTTGGGGTTTTTTTTTCTTCTCTCTCTCCCTCCATGTCTCAAATCATAACCCACAGTGTTGCAAGGACACATATTTTGGGAAACTGTCCATTAGTTTAAGTCTATATTGAAGCTGACAATTTTGGAGACAAAAAACCACTAAGATCTTTTGCAGTGAAAACCTGTATTGCAATGAATTAGAATTTTTAAAAATGCCAGATAGGGCTTAAAGTTCCTCTGTGGAGGTTGAAAAAAACACAACAACAACAACAACAAAAGGAGAAAATAATTTGGACCAGCTTCCTTAAGTCTGTGTGCATGGAGGGAGGGAGCCAGGAGGGAGGCGAGCTGTGTTTAGCCTGTGATTGTGCCATGAAAGAGAGCTGCACACATCTGAAAAGTTAGGTCTGAGGAGAAGCCTTTGCAGGCTGTAAGCCTGTATAATATTCCCTTTCATTTACTGAGGGTCTCCAGATGAATTAAAGGCAGTGTTTCCTACAGGCTGGGGGTGAGCTCCTGCTAAGTGCTTGCCACGTGGTGCTTGAGCAGAGCAGAGCAAAGAAAATGGTTTCTCACTGCGTTCACCGGAGTCGTGAGGACATGTCAGACACTGTGGCGATATTTATAAAAATATCACACTAGTTAAAGTGGGTTTTTTTCCTTTGAAGGGTATTTTTGATGAATTCTAATGTAAACCATTTTGTTAATTTAATTGATTTTTCTCTTTTTAGTATGGACTTAAATAAAACCTCACACGAGTCCCCAAGGGCTGGTGGTTCTCTTTGATCTGGGTGAGCTCTTACCCTGCTCTCTCCCATGCTTTATCATGCCTTTCTTCCTTCTCCCTGCTACTTTTTCTCTGTTAGAAACTCTCCGTAACCCTTTGCACCCATTTTATTGCTTCCTGCCACCTTTCCCCTCTTCTGCCTTCTCCCCTTTGCAGTTATGAGGGTCCCCCAGTGTTTCTCCATCACAAGTCAGGGAAGCATGGGGAGGTTTCGCTGGCTCTCCACCCTAACTGGGACCACCTGCCCTTGAATTCACCCTGACTGGCCCTGATTTTTCCTAGCCTTGTCCCTCCCTGCCCTTTGGGGTAATTGGCTGGTGGCTGAGGTGCTCGTGTTCCCCTTACCAGGACTTCTCCATCAGCAGAAGCTGCTCCATCTCTGAAACCTTTGAGCTGGCTGGGTTCAGTCGTGAGAGTGCCAATATGCCCTCTACCTATCTGCTGTGGTTCCTGAGCATATTTGAAGTATTAAGGTAAAACTTTATATAATACCTTTTACTGGAGATAGAGCAATTCAGCCGGGGCCTATTTACCCTACCCATTTATTTAAAAGTCCAACAATAAAACCAGTCCATTCTGAATGGTAGATAAAATGCAGAGTAATTGATGGATGCCTTTTGGCAAGTGCAGTTGAGTTTCCATGGGGTTTTATACATTATTGACACTGTCAGTGATTTCAGTGATTGTGGCTACAGCTGGGATATTATTATTACCGTGTTGCAGTACTTCTGTCAGGAGGCTATTGCAGAGGCACAGCTGGAAGTGCTAGTGGTACTTGATGTTCATGACCTGCAGTAATTGTACCATTTTATAATGGGAATTTAGGAAATGCACGGTGAAGAATTAAAAGGTGGCCAGCCTAGTGGCTCTGGCTCGCGGGCGAGGGAAGGGGCTGTGCCCCAGCTGGCTCCTCCACTGCAGCACAGGCAGGGTTCAGGGGGACCCAAAGGGCTTTCTGTAGCCCTGTGCATTTCCATTGCATCCAGAGGGCCAGCATATCCAGTGGCAAATATCACTAGGAGAGCCCTTCAGCTGCCCTTTCTCTCCCATGGTAATGGATGCTGTTACGTATGGGTAGTACAAATTCTCTGCTCACCTGTAGGAACTCCAGCTGGCACTACATGGAACAAAGACTAAAAACAATTTTCTCCCCAATTGCTGATGTACTGACAAATTTAAATTGGGTTTTTCTTGTTTGTGCACAGCTGCCGAGCATCATAGTTGCATGCTGAGATGCTTCTTATACCCTTAAACATGGATGAGCAATCTCCCCCAAAGATGACAGGGAAGGGGCTCGTTGCTGGTGTTTGTGGAGAGGAGCTCACGAGAATCCCTTGCGGGCAGGGGCATGGACTGGTCCTGAGAAATCACAATATTTGCTCTGTGCTTGTGGAAGAGCTCCTAGTTGCTGGCTAGGATGAACTTCATGGAGCCAGGACTAGTGCTGCAAGTCTGCGGCATCTTGCAGATAACAAGAGAATTTCAGGATGTTCAACAGAGAACTACCAAAAGATCGTTCCCTGTGTGTTCCCATAGGGCTACTAAAACCATTTGCAAGGACACCATGCTCCATTAAATGGTGTAGGATGTCTTCATAGTCACCTGAAATGTGTCTGAGCCACCCATGAGCAGAGAGGATTGCTCACCTCGCTTTGAAACAACACCTCTGCTCCTCTCCTTGCTGGCACCACCTCCAACGCATACCGTGCTCGCCGGGGCCCTGGCTGCCTTGCGGGCAGAGCTGAGTGTGGGGTGAGAGGTGGGGGTGATGGTCCCTCTCTCTACCCTCATTCCCTTTCCGAGATTACATAAAGCTCAGCAGCAATTTGTTTTTTCCTTTGCTGCTGCTGCTCTTCCTTACGCAGTTCGTTATGAAATAGCTTAAAAGAAAATTATAACCTGAGGGTTGGTGGGTTTGGTATTTTCTTTCTGTGGTGGTTTTTTTTTGGGGGTGTGTGTGGGGTGTGGTGGTGGGGGTGTTTATTTTGTTTTTTCAATCATCTGAACTTTAAGAGGAATTTCTATCGCTGCTGTGGTGCTCAGTATAGAGCTGAATGACCCTACAGGAAGTATTGTACTTTCTAGTAAACTAACCTCTTTGTTAAATCTCTATTTACTGTTATATTCATATGAAGTTTCATAGCACTGAAGATCTCTGAGCTCAGTGCTGTTTTTACACTGGCTGCACCATATCACACCTCTTGCAGGAAGCAGGTTGCATTTGTTGCAGTGACTCTGGTGTTGGTGCTTCAGTGCTGGGGTCTGACTGCCTGGGGCATCTCGTGGGCATGGACCACAGCAAAACCACCACGGTGACTGTTGTTTTGGCATGGAAAATTACGCTGCCATACTTAAACCTGTAGATTTAACATACGTACTTGCTTTGTAGACAAATATGCTTTGCTTGTGAATCTAAATGTTTGCTCTGAATCTTTGGCCACTTTTCTCCCTTTCTTTCATTTTATCTCCTGCCTTTGACTGGTTACAGTCTCAAGATGTTTGCCAAATATTCTGCAGTACAGCAAGAAATCCATGTTGAGAGATACCAAATTCCTGTTAGCTGTTGAGGTTGGAAGAGGTGTGTTAGGTAGCCCATCACATAAAGCTTGATAAAAATCCCTGAGTAAATGCCACAGGAACCCTCCAGGAATAGAGCCTTTAATCTTTAGATCGTCTAAAAGGAGCCTGGTGACATGACTTGGCTTATTGCAGAAAGCTAATTTCAGTGACTCTTGTGATATTGTGAAGATCCTCAAGTCCTTCGCCCCATCCTGTTCTAAGACGCAGAAAAGCTCATGACGTTTTTTTTCCCCCCCGATGCTAAAATACTACAAATTACAAAGTAATGAAAAATACTTGGTCATGCCTAAGCACTCCTTGCCTTTCTGAAACGCTGGACGTGGCTGTTGTTTCCCCTTACCTGGCACAAGGGCTGGTTCAGAGCATCCCTGGTACCGTGTGGCTCAGGACACCAGTATTTCGGGTGCTGAGGAAGGGCTATCCCTTTTGTTGTCTGCTGGAAAATAAGGTCCCTCTTCTGCTGATTTAACATCCCTCAAAGCTGAGTAAATAGGAGAGGATGGCTCCCTGGAATAACGGGCGGGCTGCTCGCTGGGAAAGCACTGTCCTCAGGAAGAAATTGCAGCAGGTGAGAGTAGAGGTTTTCTTTCATTTGTTGTTTTATTATCTTATTTTGGCATCTGAATATTTGATTTTAAATGACATTATGAAGGAAAAAAGCAGCAAAGTAAACACTTCGAAAAGTAACTTTGCTCTTATTAAAAACTAACGGGACCAGCGTGCCCAGCTCACATTAACTTGAGATGTTTTATTTCTCAGTTTTTTGCTCAATAAGTAATAAAACTTGGCAAATCGTTTATTAGTGCTGTTTCTTGAAATAATGTTTGATCAGTGGGGAATATATAGAAAAACTGTTTTATGGTGTGGAGTGAATCCTCATGGGTCTGCACCCAAGATATGTGTGTTATCTTGCTCTGCTGCTTGGCGTTCTCTGGTCTTGCTCTCCTGGCTGCCTCGACTCACATTTTGAAGTCACCATGGATGAAGGGGAATCAGAAAATCTGAAGGTTTGCATGCAGGCTACTGACTTGGTGTAAAATAGACTTTTTTTTCTACCTGGTCAGGGTAATGTGGTTTGATCTGATCCTGCCACTATTTCGTTCCTGTCTGCAAGCTTACACATGTGGAAAATCCTCTCTGTGGCTTTGTGGGGCTGCTGCTCTTCAGAGCAATATTTTTGGGAGGAGGAGGAACCACTGCTGCTGCTCTGCATTTTTATGGACTAATTTATTTTGCAGCTAAATGTGCAAGGCTTTTTTTTTTTTTTTTTTTTTTTTTTTTGTTTTTTTTTTTTTTTTTTTTTTTTTTTGACAGGTAAATAAAATGAAAGAGTAAAGCTTCAGGAGATGTAAACACTTTAGTAGCTGAACCTAAAATACCTACTGCAGTATAAAACAAAATCTGTCAGCATTGATATAGCTTGTATGACCCACTGGCATTGCTGAGCACTGTACGAATGCCCAGGGCCAGTGTTCTGGGTTTGATGTGATACTGTGGGGATTTGGGGCTGGGTGAGGAACAGAGAGATGCTCTGTCCTAACAGTGCTTGAGACCATTGGTGTGTTGTATCTTCCCTTGAATCTCAGTGGTGCTGGATTCAGAACTATGGTTTCCATTTTGTCCTGCATTATTAAAAAAAGGTTGTACTAATAGCTAGCTTATAGTTGAGAATTAAATCAGTCAAGAGAAAAGAAGGTGGAAAAGAAGCGGATTTTCTGCAGTGACTTTTCACTTGAAGACAAAATATGGTGATTGACATTAAGGTGCGCTGTTGGTACAATGCTGACTAGTGTACACGCACCCAGATGCTTTCACCCATAACTAAGATGGTGAAGAATGGACTGTTGGTCTTGGTTTTCCAGAAGTTCAAGACTGTATAGAATAAATCAGACTTTTGGCGGTGTCTTGGTTCAATACACTGCTAGTATGTGGTTAAGCAAAAAGATGAAGTTTTTAATATGTGTAAGCTACTATTATTTATTTTTACACATACAGGCTAGAGAATGGAAAGCTAGAAAATGATAGGGAAATTGCACATGCATATTCTTTGGTGGTGGTCATCCTCTTTGTCACTTAAAACAGGTCAGTTGAATGCCCACCCCTCTGGAGTGTCCTTGCCTTGCTGCTGGTGAGGACCCGGTCCAGCTCACATTGAACACAGCAGAGATGCTATTTGGCATCGCAGGTTTGGCGCCAACTCTGTGCAGGTCCTTTGCCTGGGAACTAGACGCCATAGCGTCATGTCTTTCCATTCAAACCTTCCGGTAGTGCTCTACTGTTAAATTAATTTCAAGACAAGCTTTAAGAACCTGTCATTAATAGCACCAACACACCGTTCTACTTCCATCCAGAGAATTTTAATCACAGCTGAGAAAGCAAAGAGTAGTACTATTAGGAAGAGTGGGTGAAACTTGAGTGTAGGAACCTCCAGTTCCAGTGAGTGCTGCAAAAGAATCGCTGGTGGGGGAGGGAGAGCCCAGAAAGGGGACGCTCTCCCCAGCCTCCTCCTGGGCTTGGTCTTTTCCCCTGCCCCGGGGCAGCAGCCTCGGTGCTTCATCCGCTTTATTGATTTTATTTTATTTTTACACTTTCAAATTGGATGCATCACAGCTGCCTGAGGCTGGCTAGTAGTGTATTAAAGCTATTGCTGTCACTTTTGTGACAACCAAGAGAAATCATCCCTGGGTAGGGGTCCAAGGGAAAAAGATTGGGGGGAAGCTGCTGGAAAGGTGAGATTCAAAAATTCAGGTGCTGAGTAAAGTGGATGAAGAGGAAGAGGTTACCAGGTACAGAAAGGAGGCAGAAAAGAATAATCGCAGTCTGGGGGCAAAAGAGGTCAAGTACTGGAAGGGGATCCAGGGTTGCAGGAAGGATGCATGGGAAGAAATGTGTGGCTGCTGAGACGTTGCTGCCCAGAAAAGCAGCTGGCTGCTCCACAAAGCCAGTGGCTTGAGGGAGGCTGTCCTTGGGTGAGGGAGGCCTGAAGTGCAGGGAGATGTCTGGATGTGCAGCCCGTGCTCCTGGGAGGAGAGCAGGCTGCTTGAGGAGATTGGTGAGATGGAAGAAGCCACCATGCAAGCTGGCAGGGAACTCAGAGGTAACTTGAGTGTGCAAGTGTTTGCCCCCAGGACCCAATAGTACACGTGCTATAGCCTTTTTGCTGCAACTGGCCAATTCTGAGCCCCGGGGTGGCAGGGGCAGTGATGGTGCCACCAGTGACCTGTGCCACCCTGGGTCTCCCAGCCCTGTCCCACCTGAGCCTTTCAGGAGCAGAAATCTACCTGCAAAGCTACCCACTCCAGTTTTGTACCTTTTAGACATCGAAAATAGCATAGTTGTATTAAGACAATACTCATCTTGGGTTAATTAGTTTCTTTGCAGGGCTAATTAGCTCAAGCTGAGCGCTGTGTTAACACACCTGTATTGCTTTTACAACAGAGGCAGTTTGTCTGGGAGGAGGTCAGCTGTAATTTCTTTTTATACTCCAGATTCAATCGAAGTTCGTGTCTGGGTTCATTCTGAGCCTGGGAATAAAATTCAGGACAGTTCTTATTTTATGTCAATTGGTTCTTATCTTCTTAATCTGAAACTTCAATGTTTGCCCGGCAGAAGCAGTTAGCTGTTATGAAAGGACTTGCGCTTCTGTAGGAGATGATGGGAATTTTACTTTCAATTTTGGTGGTAGTAGAAGAAAGCGGTGTAACATTAATCTTATATCAAGACATAATCTAAGCACATCTAGTTGCTGAATGGGTGTTTTGTGCAAAAATTGAAAAACAGTTGATCGACAGAAATAGTTGAATCTTACTTCTGCTCTGACCTGCAGCAGGGGCTCTGTAATTCACTTCTTCCCACCCTTCCTCCCGAATTAACTCCCCTGTAAGATGGTGATAAAGTGAATGTCTAAGTGGTGTAATTTGTTAATTATTGGGGTTTTTTTGTGATTTGGAAATTCAAATGCAAATGCCAGGAATAGCTGAGATAAAATACATTGAGGGTAAACGTGACTGCATATTGAAAGCGCGCCAGGATCCTCGTGGACCTGCAAGGGGTCTGGCTGGGAGTCAGGGAACCCCAGTCTGGCGAATTCCCCCTGTGCAGCGTTCCAAGCCATAGTATGTAATTGACCATTTCTTCTTTTGACAAAGCACGTAAATTGGTGTCACTTTTTCAGAATGAAAAAAATAATTCTTATGCAATTAAATTTTAAAAAGATTAATTTAATTATTTCATAGCAAAATTACTTATATGTGAACTTTTTAAGGGACATCGTCCATTTTAAGAGCAAAACATACTTTGCAAATATTTCCTGTAATACACATAGTAAAGATGGACTCTGGTTCCTCAGCTGATATCATGCTCAAAATAAAAGCAAATATGGAAATATTTCCATTTCACAAAGCTAAAACCATTTGATCCATAGTAATATAGCACTGCTCTGAAAAATTTAAATAATAATAAATATTGCATACTGAACAACATTTTTGAAGGTGCTGCCAGTATTCTTATAACAGTTAATAAAGCAGTCACAAATGATTCTGCCCACTTTTGTCCCAAAGAGGATCATATTTAATGCTCCATTTAATTTGCTCAAATGTCAGGGAACATCAAAAGGGGAAATTTATTGTATTAGTCACTGAAAGAGATATAGTAGGAGCATCATGCTATCTAAAGATGATTAATAAAAATAGCTATTGATTTTGCAAAGTCAATAAATCCAGCTGTTCAAATGATAGTATTAGTCAGTCGAAGGGACTAGTTTAGTTTGTTTGGGTTTCTGCAGATCTATCTGCAGCCTTTGATGCTCTTCCAACCAGGGAAGGACAAGACAGAGCTGCACTGGGTCGTCTGCTCCTGGGATCAGAAGTGGATCTGTGTCAACCACTGATGGGAAGGTTTGAACCACAGCACAAACACAGAGTCTCACTTGTTCTGTTCAAAGATAAGTGCAAAAATACCTGCTCCATTGCACTCGCCAGCCTCCTGATGAGGTTTTGGGTGAGACAAGCTGGGTAAATACACCACTGAAGCACGTTCAAGCCATTGAAAAGGGAGATACGAGTAAATAGATGTAAGAGAACACCTAGAGAGCAATTGTAAAATCTGCTGGTGGTTGTTTGTTTTTTTTTTTTTTTTTGTCCTGGTACTTGTCACTCACTGGTTTTCACCAGTGTGTAGACCTGTTGGCACTAAGCTAACAAAAGTCCCTTGTGTTGACTGCAGCCCTTCTCCTCCGGCTGCTCAGAGCGGGCTGTGCTGCCTGCACCGCACGGCACAGTGTTGCTCCAGCTCTCCAGCTCCCCCTGCTCTCCCCTTGACCAGGGTTCAAGGTTTCATGTGGTTTACAACATCTTTAACAATGCTTTTTGTTTTAATTAATTTTTTTTCCTCTGCAGTTTTATGCGTAGAAATGTTCCTTAACTTCTCACTCTGGCTGGCCTTGCTGCTATAATTTTAATTTCTGGAGCAGTCCTTGCTGGTATTTAGAGAGACAAGAACCTTGTTCCCTCCCTTCCCCATGTAATAAGGCTTCGGGAAAACAATTTCAGCAATGAGTTTTTGTGGACTACAACTTTTCCCTCTCTGAATAACTTCTACAGGAACAAATTCCAAGAAAAACACCCTGGCCACGTTTGCAGAGTAATTCTCACAAATGGCCAACCCAGACTCACTGTATTCATCTCCCAGTGGCGTAAGCCTTGAACTCTGTTTAATGCTTTGGAAGAGACCTAAAATAAGTCAGTATTTGGCATCAGAAAGTGGAAAGCACTGGCTGATTTCAACACTTCTTTTTCTGTTTATTTTCTCAGCGAGGCCAGACGTCATCATGCTAATTTTTCTTGGGTTGACGATGGGAAAAAATTAAGGATGCTAACTTTAGTTTAAAAATATTTCTTCAGCTAGATCATTTCTACATTTCTTTTCTAAACTCTCAAGCAGATGAGTTTCATTTGCAAAAATGTTCATTACAAATTTGCAGATAGTGCAGAGATTGCTGCTGACAGATAACAATGAGCACAGAGTTACTTAGTTCTTTTTTTGGGGGGAAAAAAGACTCTGTAATCTAAATACTAAAATCCCTTACCAATGAAATGCAAAGTAAATTATAGGATGGGGTAGATCACAGCAGCCTGGAAGATTTCAGGGTGATACTGCTTGATTTCTGAGGTTCTACCGTGATGCTGTGATCACAGTTTTAATTAACAATAAGTAATCATAAGCTATTGGTACCTCTTACAAACAGATGGGCTGAATTATCTGTCCCCTGAAGTATTTAACCAGAAAAGAGACACATTCCTTAAAAAGCCCTTTGGCCAGCAATTACTGTGCTCCATGCCAGAATGGAGGAGATATACTGAGTAGCCTGTATGTTACAGGGGGAAGGCTAAACAATGGCTGTACGCTTGTTCGATTTATAGAATCACAGGATGTTTTGGGGTTGGAAGGGGCCTTAAAGACCACCCAGTTCCCACCCCCTGCCCTGGGCAGGGACACCTCCCACCAGCCCAGGTTGCCCCAAGCCCCATCCAGCCTGGCCTTGAGCACTGCCAGGGATGGGGCACCCACAGCTGCTCTGGGCAGCCTGTCCCAGCGCCTCGCCGCCCTCACAGGGGAGAATTTCTTCCTTATATTTAACTTAAATCTGCCCTCTTTCCGCTTAAAGCCATTCCCCTTTGTCCTGTCACTACCTGCCCTTGTGAAAAGTCCCTCTCAAGATTTAATTTCTGATGGGAACTTTCCTCATGTCCTTATGGAAATCACCCATTGTTGAAATTCTTGAAGGCTGCTACCATGCCCTCGCTGCAGTCTGTGGGAAGCACCCTGGGAAGTTGGGAGCTGCTACGAACCTCCTCGTTTGCCCCTCTGGTTAGCCAGGTTTGCACTGCATTGCTCTGCTTAACATGACCCAAACCTTTCCAGGTTGGGCTGGCATTTGATATGTCTTCAGATTTTTAAGTTTTCTCTTTTCCTTTTTAAGAATATAAGCTATTACGAGAAACAAGCATTAAAATATCCAGGTAGCCTCCAGGTCACAAGCTCACATTTTTTGCAAGCACCTGAAAGCTCAGCCAAGGCATGCAGTGTGCATTTGCAGCGAGTGCTTCATGTCTCTGTTCTGCCTACCAAGGTAACCAGCAAACTCCAGGTCTCACCCAGGAACAAGGTCTAGACAAGGCTGGATCTGCCTCTTAAAATCACCCAGTGTGACTGCAAAATATATCCCCAGCCCATCGAGTAGGACCTGGTGTGACATGAAGTCTTCTATTCCTAAACCAGTTGTGTACCTTTATCTTGGGCATTAATCTGCACGGCAAAACCTTGTCGAATGTCTTTTTGAAAATTTAAGTATACTACATCTACTGAATTTCCCTTATCTACTGTGGCAGTAATATCTTCAAAGAACGCCAGGGATTAGTTAAGCACGATGCAGCATGACGAGAGCCGTGCTGCTGTCCTTAATCACAGCCTCCTCCTCCTCCTCCTCGCCCTGCCTCCCTTGGGAGGGTTTCCCATAGTTTCCCTTCCACAAATGTGAAACTCCCTGTCTACAGTTGCCAGTTTGGCTTTTTAAAATAACTGAGCTGTGTTTGACAGGTTCAGAGCCTCTGTAATCTCACCCAAAAGTTTATGAGCTCTTTAAAACGTCCATTAAAGATTCACAAGTTGCCCTGTTCATTATTTGACATTACAATTTAAGCATAATCATTCACCTATCATTTTAGGTGGGGGGGTTGGGTTGTTGGTTTTGAGGTTTTTTTAAGCTTTTCTTCTTCATGGAAGTGTGTTTATAAAAACTCATAGTGGTAGTTGGTTTCATGCTGCCGGTGTACTAAAGCAGGCAGAGGGGCATGGAGGGGATGCGTGGGCATGCAATGCTGTGATGGGAAGGCTGTTGTCCTCCATGACACCGGTGAGCTCTGGATTGCTGGGAGGAATGAAGGACCCACCTTAGGTGAGCCCAAAGTGCTCCTCACCCCGTCTAGTCTCATATTTCCCTTTTAAAGCATCCCCTGAACCTTGGTTGGAGCCCCCCGATGTCGCCGCGGCTCAGCTGTGCACCGAGCTCTGCTGCTGGGAAGAGGACTGAACTGAAGGAGCTCGTTGTGGTGTGCAGGGGGAGGAGGAGAGTGGAAGGACGGGGTGCAGGGCAGGGGGTCCTCCCCACAAAGGGAAGGATGGTGGCAGGGTGGAAATGTTGGTCCATTATGCCAGAGAGCAGATAATGTCTCCTGCATGGGTATTAGTCTCGGTGGGTGCTGAACCGTGGCAGCTTCTGAAGCAGGCACCCAAGGAGACCTAATCTGGTGGTGAATGGAGACATTAGTGAACATGCTTCTTTGTAAAAGTATTCTTATCTCAGACCTTGCATATGTACCGTGGGCTTCTGCAGTGCCCATGATAAGTAGTACTCCTTGTTTCATTGAATGGCGGAGTAAATAGTCACATAAAACCCATATAATTTGCTGGCTTGTAAGTTAAAGCCCCAGGCAGTCTTATCACTTCTTTTGTCATGTCCCTTACGCTTCTAGGGCAATTCTGTGTCAAATTGCTCTACATTTTGCACCCTGACCCAGCAAAAGTGGAAGCCTGCAAAAAACTTACCATCTCTACATCTTTTTTTTCTTTTCTTTCTTTTTACGTTTTGTACCTTATGAACGGAACTATTTTTTTCTTCCAAAGAGCTAAATGTATCTCTGTAGCTGCACCGAGAGCACTTCATTTCACCAGGGCTCGTCTATGTTATCAAAGCACAAAAGAAAAATATCAGTGTCTGACTAACTTTAAAAGTGAAGATATTAATTATTGAGCAGCAGAGGAGATCTTACCTTAATACTGATGTTCAGGCAGATACCATATTTATCTTAAAGTACCCCAGAACAAAGAACCCGGGAGGAAGATGGTTACCTTTGCAACCATATTTATCATGTAAATAGCTCAGAAAAGGATACTGCCAGTTACATCTTTAAAATACAAAAATGCATGCATTTCACTATTTTGTAAATGCCAGAGAGATGCAGCATCCGTTAGAGTTAACGGTGCGGCACTTTTGTGTTCAGTAGCATGAATCATTAATCATGAGGCAGGCCATATTCTTGTACTGCTTCTGCTTTCATTACTTGGCCTAATTAAACAGTTCTCTGAACTGGAATCTCAGATTCCTCTGTTACAGATTATCATTAATTATGGTGAAAGTGCTCAGAGATGTTGGACTCAATTATATTCTGCTCAACTCTGGCACTGCGTGATTCATTGCACAGCCTGCTTTGCAGATGTACTCTTTTCTTATCTTGCACTCCCACTTTTGTAAATTGGGCTCTGCCAGCCAACAAACTAAGAGTTATGTGCCGCGTTTTCATTAAAAACATGTTGGAGAAGCACACACCAATTAAGGATTCTGTATTTTATGCCGAACGAGGAGCCAAGCACCGGGTTTAGGAGGACGAGCTGAGTGAAGCAGCCACTCCGCTCGACTCCACGGCTGAATTTGTGCATGCTGCTGTGGGCTACCTCATCTCAGGTTTGGGGTGGGATTGTTCCTCTCCTCCACTTTTCTGTGGTGCAACTTCTCCCAGGAGAGCTGACGGGGGAATGGGCGCTGTGCCGGTGTCACGCGTAGCATGCAGCACAGCAGCCGGGGGATGTTTGCAGACATCGAGCCTCTTCCTCCATAGCGTTAGTGATTTAAACGCTGTTAATAATCCAAGCAGCCAGAATTTTTTCTTGTGATTTATGCAAAAAGTACCAATAGCATATACTGGTAGTGTAACACTCTTGATACATAACTGGCCTTAACAGCTCTTACTTCTACCAGACACAGTTTAATAAATTAACATATGAAGTAAACGCATGGTTTTGCAGGTTGGCATTTTAAAATATTTTATATTTTAAAATGAGCCAAAATATAAAATTATAAGCATCAGGAATAATTATAATAATAATAATTAAAAGGATCTGAAATGCATCAATGATGAAAAAAAAAAGAGAAGTTTGATTTTCTCCCATTTATACTTTTGTCAAATTCAGACTTTTAAAAATCAGTGGTTATACCTGCTAGCTGTACTTCATGAATATCTGTAAGGTGACATTGTGGTCAATTAAGTCCCCTTGCATTGGATAAAGATATATCATGCTAAAAGCAATGTGATCTGACTCGCGGATGAGAAATGTAAACAGCCGTGTGTCATTCCTCACCGAAAGCACCCACTGAGGAGTGCTGATGGGGCGAGATGCCTGGCATTGCTCACAATGCCGGCTCGAATATCAAAAGTAACGTTGCGATACCCCCAATGATCAAGTCTGCAAACACATTTGGGAGCAGCAGAGATGAGCCATCCCTCCTGCTTTCCTGCCATGAATCCTGAACTAATGCCGAAGTGATCTGCTTTAGAGCTCAGCTGTTCATAAAGTAAAATAGATTGCCAACAAAATTGCTTATACTGCTTATACATTGTCAACATATAAGTATTTACAGATTGCAGGTTAACATGGCTTACATGAGAGAGCCTAGGCTAGAAAAATTTTAAAATTCAGCATGTGGAGAATTTATATTCATCACCATCTTTACGCCAAGTATGAGATGTGTTTTTACTGATATATGATTAGCTAATTCACCTGCGGTAAGTGGATTTGTTTCTCCGTGTCAAAATATACACTGGATTTTATCTACAGGTAGATTGAAGCAGAGGGTTCTTGATTAAGTTATCAGGAGAGCAGCGCAGTTTGTACTTGGTGTTTGATTGCAATGACAAAAGCCATCTAATACACAAATAATTGGCAGCAGGACCGAAAGGGACCTGGGGTTCCCACTATTTCGCCCTGGAAACGTGGGCTCAGAACCCTGCCACGAGGGAAAATTAGTTTGGCCATCTCATCCTCCTCTCTGTTTGCTCAGAAGATAAACCGGCACCACCACCCCCCAGCTGGGCTGGTGGTGATGGGGGGAGGAGAGGGTACCCCACTTCTGCAGGTTCCCCCTTCCTCCCTCAGCCTGCACTGGGCGTGTGCGGCTCAAGTCCAGCGTTATTTGGGTGCCCCCATACAGCTGGATGCCCAGGGCTACGAGGGGTCACGGTGGCGTAGGACTGTATTTGCAGACCCTGGCAGAATGTCCCCCTTCGACCCCGCACGGAGAGAGTGCCTGGGTTACAGCAAAGCCCCGAAAGTTTGACATGGGAGCTTTTGGGCATCGCTGCATGCAGAGTCTCGTTTTCCACTGGAGTTGCGGGTTTTAATATATATGAAAATCAGTAGTCTTGTATCTTTGCATATGTGCCTTTTGTAATATAATTTTGACAGATGGCGAGCTAGATAAATCTAGCTCCTCGCTATAGAAAACCTTGGCTTGACTTGCGCTCTCTGAAAACTTGCTTTAAACTGCTTTTGCATTTTATTTTTTAATATACATGTATATTTTTTTTCCTGGTCTGCTTTTGTTTTTATTTTCTATGTAGCTGCCAAGAATTTCCACCCCTGATTTCCACCCCTGATTTCCACATACAAATTGCAACCCAGCTCTGATTATTTTTTTTTTTTTAGCCCTATTCAGTGCATAATGCCAGTGACTTTGCTATTCTGCATGTCTCCTTATTAAAAATAAATATGCTACCCTGTCCCTGTTTGCACCGTCTACCATTACTGACAACAATCCTGACAAATTCTTACTATTTAAGGGTGGTGAAAAAACTCAACCAGGAAGCAGTTTCCTCTCCTGCCAGCTCCAGACAGACTGCTCATTGAAAATGTAATACACTGCTGCCATGTCACAGGTCAGCTGGCAAATGGCAATCTGAATTTTAAAAGGAATATGAATAAAATTCTGTTTTATTTTGAAAATGAACTTTGTGCCCTCCATCATGAATCCAATATATGTCTTAATCTTCTATGCTCTTGAAGCCTGCGGCTCCTGGCTGAGTCCTTTGACTCCTGAACCTAATAAGGAAATAGGTTGTTTTCTCATCCTCGCCTCATTTTTAGAGGGGCTGAAACAAACAGTCCCTATTTCAAATGTAATTGGCAAAGCATAAAAACATGTGTGTTATATAATTTTTAGGTTTATGACGGAGCTCAGCGCTGGGATGTTTTATTTTAAAATTTGATTAAGATGTTATACCTTTGGAAATACGCTGTCAAGATTCCAAATCGGAATTTACCAGCGGCAGTGTTTCATGTTTACCTTGCGGCTGCCCACGTGAAGCTGATAAGGGATGAAAGGGCCGGCAGCCCCTTCAGCCGGGACACTCTTCATTTAACCTGGGCTTTATATACAGCTGGATATTGGGAGCTCTGTGTTTGCAGCAAATCCTGGTCTTTAAAAATCACAGAGGCGTGGAAGGAGGGATGCTCTCGCTGATGAGTTAATGACATCTGATGGGCGTTTTAAAGGCTTTTTGTCTAAGATGCTATGTGGCTTTGTACTTATGAGGTGTGCATGTACATATATAAATTGGTGTGTACATATATATTTACATTTAGGATGGTTTCCGTTGCTGAGCACAGTCCCCCCTGTTCCCAGGTGACACCACCCGGCTGTTGCTGCTCCCTGCTCAGGGACGCCAAGCATCCCTCACCTCCCCGCGTACAGATGTGCGCAGTCGCTGAATAGGCGCAATCAGGCGTCCGGGTGCTCTTCTTGTACCTCAGCTCCTAATCACATCTGTGTGGCATCGCGGTCCTGCTGATCAGCTCCGAGAAATTAATGCTGGCATTTGCCTGTGTTTGTTAGAAAAATACCGGGGTGGCTTTTCTCCCAAAGACGCCTTGCTGATTTGCTGTGCTACCTGGTGGTGCAGGGTCTGACCTGAAGGCAGAATGGGGACTTCTACAAAACAGGGGCATTTTCTCTCTTATTAAACTGGGCTATGTGTTTGAAAGTTCACACTGTATTTGGGAAATTTCACTTCAAATGCAGGAGAAAAATATCCCCCAGCCTAAGAGGAGTTATCTATCTATTGATCGATCGATCGATCTGTTTATATATCTATATATCGCTATACAGAGATCCCTATGTAACTATATATATAGATATATCTATAGATAGGTATTCTATATAGGTATAGATAAACATATAGACATACATCTCTGTGTGTGTATATATATGTATATATACATATGCATGTATGTAACCAGTCGATGTTTTCTAGTGCACCCAAGAAGTCAAACATGCAACCTTTTCTGATTTTTTTTTTTTTTTTTTTTCCACAAACATTGATCATACAGCAAGTAGCCAAACACGGAGGCTTGTTGGTGGCGCACGAGTGTTGCAGTGGCAGGATCCCAGCTCAGCAGGGCACTTAAGCAAGTGTCTAGCATGAAGGAGGAGACTGATCCCCCCCAGGAGTACTTGCACGCGTGAAGTGAAGCATTTATTTGAGTGCTTTGTTGATCAGAGCCTAAATGAGTTTCCCACAGCAAAGCCTGGGGTAGGTGCCTGCCTGGCACTCACTTTCTGTGCAGCCCCTCCGGCGTGGCAGGGATCTGAGGTGGCTGAACCCCATCAGAACATCATCCTCTGCTTCCAAAACCCTCACCGGCAGCCTCTCGACTTTGTATGCTGAGCCTTTCCTCTGCCCTTTCAGACTTTGCTGTCAGGTTGCTTCCCATGCAATGTACTTCCCCTCCAAAGGAAACTTCTCCGGGGCTGTGGAATGGGGACACAGTTAGCTGGTGGGTGCAAACACTCACGGTCGCTGCCCTGTGCCCAGGTCACAGCATCACTGCTGCCCGAGCCTGCCGCTCCCTGCTAGGTCCCTCTTTACCTGCTCTCTGTAGATAGTGAGTGCCGTACCTTGGTCCAGGTGCTTGGAGGTAATCTTTTTTTTCATCATTAACTAGAAAATTAAAAGGAGCCTTTAGCTTATCTGTACTTTCTGGATCCTGACTTGTAACAGGTCGAGGTTTCTCACATGTGCAGTGTCCCACAGGTTTGTCAGTGAGCAAAACAGAGCCATTGCTGCGGGAAAGGCTGAGCCGGGTGCCCACTGCAGTGGGAGATGGGGATGTGCGAGCGGGACAGCCCCAGCGGTGCAGGGCCCAGCTGGGAGTGGGGAGAGCAGCAAGTGGCAAGAGAAACAACTAAAACGAAGCGTCTGGGGGAGAGAGAGTGACCGAGAGAGAATACCCACAGGACCAGTTTTATTTTTCTCACCATTCTGTTTCTATCGAAGGAAACAATTAACTTTTTGTTTCCCGTATGATGCTGCTGAGGGCCAGGAAACTGCCTGTCAGGAAGAGGAGCAGCTCAGAATCGTGCCGGCGATGTTGAACCATGCCAGCTGAGGCAATCTGAGCACTGGGAAGCGCTGCCTGTGAAATGGTGATTTATTTCTCAGAGATGGATATGCGATGCTGAGGAGAGGAGGTTGCATTTTTTTCCCCCCTGCTTTTCTTCCACACATTTTGAGATTGTACAATGACTTTTGAGTTCATGTGATCCCGACATGGTTCATTCAGAACCATCCCCTGATCTTTACAAGTAGCACATTCCACTCAGTCTTGAAATACAGCTAAGATGTACTTAAATGTGGATGCTGAGCCCATTCTCATAACTTCAAGAGATTCTTTATAAAAACTTCACCAGAATTTTTAATTCAAAACAACACCTGAAGTCAGAAGTGAGGTTCTTTCCCAAACAGACTCAATTTAAAGACTTAAGCAATTTTTATGTGCTGATCTTTGAGGGCTCCCTTACAAGGCGTGGCAGGGAGGAGCTAGGAAAGGGTCATCAGGAGAATATTGCATCTGGTCTGATAGGAAAATAAACCTGTGCCAGGTGGAAAGTCCCCTGTCAGCCTTTCCCTGATCCCATGTGCAGGAGCATGTTAAAAAAAACCCCAAACCAACAAAAACCAACAATAAAAAACCACCACAAAACCATCCTAAAACCTTGTCCTAGGAGCCTTGATGGATTTATGTGGTGTTTGAGTTAGGGATGTGGACAGAAATGTTGGGGTAAGCCACAATAAACAGTGCTAGGGAGACTGTTGTGGTATCAAAGCCTCAAAGATCCCAGCAGAACTCAACTTGGTCAAAAGATATTTAATTTACTGAAGTATATGTAGACACACCAGAAGATTGGGAGACACAAACTCTTTGGGAAGAACAAGGAATGAAGGCTTTTGGCACACAGGGATCATTGGAAATGTATTGAATCAACTTTAAAAAGTAGCTGTAACACTAAATATCATATTGCTTAAAAGTGTCCAGAAATATATAGCGATTATTTTCTAAAATGATCACACTTTCAGGACATCTGGGTGCTTAGCACGCTTGATTTCAACAGGTACTGGATAGTTTCCTTTTGAGGAAGGGGAGAATATTTTATTCTCATCAGAACCCTTCTGTTGCCAAATAAAGGGGTGACTGATGCTGCATTAATCAGATAAATCTTTGTACTCCAAGATTTAATTCCACTCCCCACCCCCCCACCCCCACCCCCACCCCGATAAAATAGGGTTTGCTTATCAGAATTGCAATAGTGAGCACATTTGAGAAACTGCCATGTCTGTTACTCGGCACAAGTATGGATGTGAGCACCGGCACAGGTAGGACTGTGCCATGAGTCCTTGTGGTCTGCACTGAAAGGAAGCCTCTGCTCAGATGAAGCATTGAGCAGCACGCAGGAACAATAATAATAATAATAATAATAATAATAATAATAATAATAATAAAAAAAATACAGATTTTTGGATGGCATATATTTTCAAATTGAAAAATAGAAAGGAAAGTCACCAAGTTAGAGATTAGCTGGAATTTCCACGGTGCCTTAGGCAACACAAGAATTATGGCTGTAATATATCCAGGAGTGATGTAAAACACGGAAACCCCACTGTACCTGACATGCTGTAAGAAGGTCAGATATTTGGGGGCTGGGGAGTGTCCCTGGGCTGCGAAGCAAAGCAATTATTTCATTACCCATCCATCTCTCATTTAGAACCAGCTCCTGTTTGTGTTTGATTGCTGTACTGATAATGATGATGTTGAGAATTGCTGTGATGAGAAATTGCAATCAGCTAAATAGCAGCAGAGGTTCCCCCAGGGAAAGGGCTTATGTAATCCCACACCAGATTGTTTTGGGTTTCTACCTCTTTGTCTGGTTGAAAGCAAGCCTGGTGGAAACACGGTACCGGCGGGCAGGCTGAGGTTAAGGTGCTGAATGAGAGTAACCCACAGGCACGGTACGCGGCTTCAGAGTTTTCTGCATTTTCTGTTGTTCCCCTGTATGCCAGCGCTTCGGTGTGCAGGCACGTGTGGTGAAAATGCATCTGTACGTACAAACCATTTCGACTCTTGGGGAAAGCCGATGCAGTACGTGCGGTTATCTCGTCTCTCGCAGCATATGGGATGGCACCCACCTCCTTGAAAGGTGTGGAAAAAGGGTTGTATTTCTGCACTAGTTTAGGGCGTCTCCGTACTTTGTATGACATGGAAGCAATAACTAAATAGATCAACCTGCCAGCATGCATCCCTCTTACGGCTGCTCCTACAAACTGTCCGACTGTTGCTATAGCAATGCTAGCTTTTGAGGACACCCTTTACTAAAATTCTCCCTTCAGATGCACTGAATTACTTATCAAACCTTCCTTTGTGCTGTCCCTGGCCTGCTCTGCCCCTGCCAGTGCTGCTCCTCACCTGGAGGAGTGAAACAAGGACGATGCTAAAACTAAACCAAAAACTCAACTGAACTAAAACCTGTTGAGAATCTTTTAGTAAGCACAGTTTACTTTTTCTGGGTAATGAATAAAAAGCTGATTTCAGTAGCGAATGAAATTAAACTCAAGTTCTGAAATAGAATTACTTGCAGGTATTAGTTAAAAGTTGCATCCCAGTAATTCATTACTACCCTTACCTTGTAATTTGAGAAATCCTGTGTGTAAAATGCTTGGATGACCCTGCAGATGTGATGTTCTCAGTCACTGGCAGCAGCAGATCACCACCATGTCTTCAGTCGGTGGCAGCGCTGGAAACCACAACATCGCCACTTGGCACGAGATGAAAAGCTGAAACTTCCCTTTAACGCGGTCAATTCCCCCATCCCCAGGCTGGGGAAATGCCCCGTTTGTCACTCAGTTCTTTATGCCATTTCCCTGTGGACTGATGAAGATGGTGTCTTCAGCAGCTTCCCATCACACTGCAGTCACCACCAGCACTTTTGCACATCCACAGGTCCCTGCAGGGAATCACACAATCACAGAATGGTTTGGGTTGGAAGGGACCTTAAAGATTATCTAGTTCCAATACCCTGCCATGGGGCGGCACATTTTAGTAGGGCCTGTAACCATAGGACAAGGGGTAATGGTTTTAAAATAAAAGGGAGTAGATTTAGATGAGATATTAGGAAGAAATTCTCCCCTGTGAGGGCGGCGAGGCGCTGGGACAGGCTGCCCAGAGCAGCTGTGGGTGCCCCATCCCTGGCAGTGCTCAAGGCCAGGCTGGATGGGGCTTGGGGCAACCTGGGCTGGTGGGAGGAAGCTCAGGGTTTTAAAGGAGCCTTGTCCTGGGACCTCACCAGCTGTGCACGGGCAGATATCTCCTGAGCATCACTCCTGACAACCCACTGGCACTATGGACATGACCTTCCTGCCCAGCCTGTGGAGGAGCTGCTGTGGGTTGTTCTCTTGACCAAATGCAAGAGTTTTGTTTCTTGTTGCCTTCAGCTTCCTACATTCACGACCACCGTGGGAAATGGTCATCAACATCTGCCACTGAACCTGTGGTCAAGTGTGAAACAAAGTAAAAGTCTTCTGGTCACCAGGGAGGACCACAGGCAAGACCAGAAGAGAAGAAAATCCTAAAGAAGACAAAGCTCACATTTCAAAAATAATCTTCTGCAGCTTAAGCCTTCTGCTGTGAGACGGACCAGCAGCACCATTCGCAGCTTCCTCGGGCTTGCCTGAGGACAGCTATGTGTTATTTACAAGGCCATTATTCAACCAAATAGAGATTAAATGGCCTCAAGGATGAGGTTTGGAGAGGGTGGTGGGGGTATATCCCCAGTTTTGAGGACGTGGGAACCCAGTGGAATGTGAATTGTGGGCTTGCAAGGTGGACCGGGCACAATTAAGAAGTACAAACAGTTTGCTGGTGTTAATAAAGCAAAAGTGTTCCTATTTTTTGCATGTATTCTCTTGTGTTTTCCTACCTCGTTTACTCACACACATGCATAGATGTACAATTGTTTGTTTTCCTGAGGAAGTAAGTCACAGCAATAAGATTCTGAGATTTATTATAAGTTCCCCAAAACAGCAGGTTTACGTTCAAGCAAAACACTTTACCTGGGGGTCCAGCATCCACTATGGGCTTCGTTCTTACACTTGTGACTGTGCAAAACACATTCACTCTGTTACCATTTGTAGAAGAGATAAGTCCAATGTTTTCTGCCGCTTCCATTTCTTCACTTTTTACTTTTGTTACGGTTTTAATTCCTATTCCTTATAAAATACATGTCACACTTGAACGTGAGCGTGGTGTGAGAAATCTGCCTGGCAGTAAGTGGAAGCAGCTTTAAAAGAGAAATCCTACTAGAGCAGAGATGGAAGTCAGCGTTGTATCTCTTATTCATTTTGCATGTTTTGTGGCATCTTTTCACCTATATAGTAGAGGAAATTCAAAGCAGGGAAACAGTCTGAAAAGGACCACGTACAGTTTGAGTTAAACACTCAAAGGAACTTCAGCCAAGTGAGACACATTCATTATAACAGAAGTATCTGAAATTACATGGGAAACAGCTGCCACAATTGGCAGATTATGGTTCAAGTACTTGTAAATTTTTATGATTCTGAAATGTATATTTTTTGCAAGTGTAAGAAAAGCATCTTGGTAGGTTTAGAGAACAGTGGCAGCTTTAAAAAAACTTTGCAGTTGTGTATAATGCAAACCCGGTAGGAGTATCTCTGCATCTGTGGTACTGCATCGGCAGGATGCGGCTGGGACAGCAGGACTACCCTGCTGCTGGTCCCTGTCCTGAGTGGGCTCCGTGGGCAGTGACACACGTGTTAAACCCCAGAGGGAATGAATGGGCTGAAAGAATCCTCCCCCACCTTCGGCAGCAGGATTAGCAAATTGGAGATTAATCCAAACCTCTTCTAACCTACTGGGATTCATTAGCTGAAGGTTTAGAATTATCTTCCAGGTTAAACAAAAGAATTAGGGGTTTTTGCATGTCTCTGCAAGGTAGTAATCCTCTAGAGATTGTAGATTATCTCGGTACTATTTTTTTTCCTATACATTCCTGTAACTAAAAGTCTCTGAAAATAATTTCTGGAACACTTGCCAGGGTTACTGAGACTGCCCATCTTAAATAAGGATATTACACTTAATTAAGCATTATGCCTGTGGGGCCGAGCGTGTAAGGTTCAGCTGAGAAGTCTTAGGTTATATGAATTTATAGTTGAATGCAATGGCTTGAGCAACTTTTAGGATTAGGGTTGTTGGCTGATGAGGAAATTTAAGATGTTTTTAGAGTGAAAAATACTGGTAAAACTTAAAAAATTTATTCTGTCGTATTGCTGCTTTAAAAGTGCTATAAGCATATATGGCTGTTTAGTCATGCTCAGATGAAATCAGAAATGTTTCCTTTATCCTCAGCACACTAAGAGAATTATGATTTTTAAATGGTTATTGTTTTCACAATTTTAAATTAGGCTCTGATTGTGTGGCAGTATAAATAGAGAGCCACTTCTCTAGAGCCTGCTATTTATCTTTAAAAAAAAAAAAAAAAGGAGGAAAGGAAAAGAAAAAAATCCCCCAAAGTTTGACTGACACTAATTTCCCGAACAAGATACCCTAGAAACTCCAGTTTATCTCATAAAATCATAACAGACAGGGTTTGTGATGTCCCCTCCGCAAGATTCTTTATTCTGTCAGTTGATAGCATTTGAGATGACGGAGGGAGATGCACCGCGCTCATATGCCAGCGAGGAGAACAGAAGCTGTCACCAGCAGTGTAATGTGCTGTGTATTATCACTCAGACTGATCCGGGGGCCCGGAGACTGTCATCTTTTTAGACTGTACAAGTCAACACAAATAAAACTGAGGAGGCAAATGATAATGTCTGAGATAGATCCAGGCTCATTCTAGCCATTACTTTTTATTCAAACCTTAGAGATGACATGATGTGAAAAATGAGCCTGTGTCTAGTTCAGTGCCCATTAGTGTGTGAGCACATTATCTTCCACTTTTCACATTGAATCTCCCTGTACATACTATGGCAGTTATAGCTATGCAGCCCGTCAGGTTTAGGGGGCTGCGAGCACCTTTTCTGCCTTAATGTATAGCAAATATTGCCCCTAAAATGATGTATTGCAAGCACTTTGGGATGCATTTTTAGGAACAATGCTTCAAACACCCCTTGAGTAATATTCTTCCTCCCTATCTAGAGCCAATGGAGACAGGTTTGCTCTGGCTCCTCCAGCATCCCCAGCAGGAATGCTGGGTGGGTTGGCATCGAGTGCTGGATCTGGAGCCGCTCGCTGTGCTGGACCAGCACTTGGGAGACCCCCCACTGCTTGGGGGGGTGCCGGGGGCTGCCTTCCCAGGGTGCCTTCCTTCCCTTGTGCTCATCCATCATCATCCCCAAAACTGCCGTCCCTTCTTCTGCCTCTCCCGGGTGACAAGGCCCTCACAGAGCCATAAAAGAAACATCTCTCTTACCTGCTGATGGGGAGAAATCAATTAATTTCTCTTATCACTCTTTAAGCATCTCATTGTTTTGGCCAGGGATAGGCGATTGTGCCGGGAAAATGTGCCCCTCAACAACTCAATTGGATACAGAAGCTGACAGAGCTCAGCCTAAGTGTTCGCCGCCTTTAAAAATAACAGGAGGAAAACTCAGCCGGGAACATGAATCACTTTCCCGAGGAGGTTTTAGCACAGTTGCTAACACTATCAGTACCCAAGTAAAATTCCTATTACTCTCCTGTATAACCTTTAATTACCCCCACCACCCCAAAAATATCCCTCAATTACCTTCCAGGCAGAATTATGCATATTTTTAAAGTTCTCCTAGGGATATAACACTAAACGTTGGGTTGTTATGGTTCAGTGGTTTAAATTGCAGTGTACTTAATTAAAACAGCGTAAAAAGCTGTCAGTATTCCATATAATTTGAAAGACTTTGATTAGTGATTTTTTTTTTCTTTTACTGTTAGAGCATACTAAGCTTTACCATTACATTGTCATTTACTAGCACTTCCGTGCTGAATGATGCATCATTTCATGGCATTAGGAAAAAAAAAAGTAAACAAATGACAGTTCCCAGCAAAAGAAGTGACAAGCAAAGAGCACCCACCCTGCGAGAGAAGGGGAACAAATAGATTGGAAGATTAGACTTCTGCTAGAAAGTGTGAAATCTCGAAGTTAGCCATGTATTCCTGTTGGGGCTGCTTCATCAGGAGAAGAGAGTTGGCCAAAGGTAACTTGTGGGTAATGGAAGGAATGAGCGCAAGGAAAAGCTGGGAACATCTTGGGTGGGTGCCCTGGTAGGGATGGTGATGCTATGCCATACTCCTTAGGCTATGGAGACAAAGCGAACAAAACACCTTGCATATATAAAGTGGACAAGAAGATGCTCCTGTGTATATTCACATGAACCTGTTGAAAGCAGCATCCTGTTTCACGTTTACAACCCATTAGTGGTGCCATGGTTTGCTCAGTCAGAGGTACCAGTGGGCGGGAGTCCGTGTGCAGGGAAGGCTGGTGTGCTTGTGTCTGTACAAAGCACACTCACAGCAGTAACATGCAGGAAAGAAGCCTGAAGTTTTGTATATCCCTCTCTCATGCAGACATTATCAAAGCTCTGCCTGCCTCAAGCAAAAGCACTAGAGCATCGTGTTGAATTCCAGCCCAATATCCTGTTGACAGCGTGTTATACAGAATCAGGTGCATGAAGGACACAGACTCTGGGTCAGCCTGCACAGCTCCAGCAGCTCTGTAGTACCTGGTGTTACATTGCTCTCAAACATCCCCAAGCATGGCACAAGGCCACAAGTTCTCTTTTATCTCCAAAACTTCTTCCTGAGCTTTGGGAAGAAAACTTGTTCTCCTGCACAAATAGAAGTAGCTGCACCAATGCTTCAGAACACACTGGTGGCAGCCTGGTTATTGTGAGGCATTGCACTGGGAGGTTAGCAGTATGCTTAAAGATTTTTCTTTTAATGTAATCCATGTTTATTTATAAACTAATGATATGACAGTGCTTACACTGTGAATGTCTATATTTTTATCAAGGCTTTTTATTACGGCAACACATGAAATCATAACTGTGAACAGGAAAATCTTGTTTAGCCATGGGCTAAACATCTAAGCATTGATATACGGTTAAACTCAAAATCGTGTTTCACTTTTTAGATTATAGGACTAAGCAAATATTTTTTAAAATACTGTTAGAGAAAAGCATATGGTCAGGATTCACAATGTTTTTTTCCAGTTCAGAGAATTTTCAAACCTATTTTCTTGCTGAGAATGTGCAGATGCATTCATGCTTGCTTGAAAAATTATCCCGTTTTTAAGTAATGACTTGCTGGTAATTGTTATCTCCTTCGAACTCAGGCTCCAGCACTTCAACGTGCGCTCATCCACAAGGCCTGATCCTGGCAAAAAAAGTATGTTTGTTCATTTCCTCTTTATGATATTGCAAAAATATGGTATGTTGGTAAATTATTGTTCAATTGGCCTTAGGTTCTAGAATCAGAGGTGCTTACGGCAGACGGAATTAGAGATGGTGGCTTTGCATGACTTGCCCTGATTTTGGAGCAGGTGCTGTCACCTTCAGTGGACTCGAGTGGTTCAGGATCTTCTTCCCACGGCCCAAGGTCCACGCTTAAGGTGAGGTGGCTGACTTGGGGAGTCATTCACATGGCACTGCCACGCACCAGCCCTGCTGTTGGGGCCAAGCCGTGTGGCTGGGTGACCCACACCCACACCACCCTCCACTTGGGCATGGGGTGTAGAGGAGTTCTGTGTGCTGCAATTTGACATGCAACGGCCAGGGCTCCCACTCACCATGTTCTTCCCACTCTGCTAGTTAGTTTTGCTAACATACTTTCCAAAATTCACTTGTTACCTATTTATTTCATCCCTGCAATCATTTTTTTCTCCTTTGTCTATTTTCAAATCAGGGCTGAACCAGGCAATCAGGGGTGAAGAAACTTCAAGATAGTCTGGCAGTGCTCAAAGCCAGGCTGGATGGGGCTTGGAGCAACTTGGGCTGGTGGGAGGTGTCCCTGCCCAGGGCAGGGGGTTGGAACGAGATGGTCTTAAAGGTCCCTCCCAACCCAAACTGTTCTGTGATCCTATGATTTCCTAACTGAAAACCTTACAAAGTGAATCAGTGAGTAGGTATGCTGAACCACTCTGTAAGAGATCACATCACCGTGGGACTGACCTGGCAGATGGCTTTGCAGGTGAAAGGGAGGTCTGAGAAAGCTCCCCAGCATTTGTCTGGAGGAAAAGGGCAGGCACCCCGACAGCGGTGCTGTTGAAGAGGTCAGATCCACGCACCCTGCAGTTTGTCATTACCATGTCGACAAAATCTTTAGGAAAAAATTATCTTTGTGAGGTTAAGTCTTGCTTAAAAATGTGTTAACAAAAGAGGAAAGCATGCAGTCCTACGATCCAAAATCAATGCACAGATGATGAATCTTGAGAAGATTCTAGTGAAATGAGGCAGCTCATGTAATTATGGTTGTATGCTTACTGACACTTCGAGCACCCTGCATCGCTGGGGATGGGAGAGGCAGTTTTGCCTTTGAAGATTTAATACATAGGAGGGTGGTCACCTGTTCTAAAAGGTCTAATTGCCTGGGCTGATTCCCCCTTTAAAGTAATTTATATTGCTGAAAGGATGACTCCCTTAGGGGTATATTCTTTGAAATTGTTGCTAACACAGAAAAGATTTTTTTCTGTCGTTGAAGTAGAAAAAATTCTGCAAATTCTCAAATTGCAGCTGACCTGCTTTTTGTGGAGCACCTTGCTCTTGCGAAGGGGAACCTCTTGCCCTGACAGCGGCCACGGAGGACGGCGAGTGGGGCCCCCCCGGCACGCACCGCGCCGCGCCGGGAAGCTGCGGTGGCACCGACAGCAGACGCTCTGCAGTGAATCTTAATTAGGCATATGCAGATAGCTCAAAATCTGCTCAAGATGGATTATCTGAATGAATACTAGTAAATTATCCTTTTATTATCCTTTTAGTGTCCGCTGGGGAGATTGGATTGGATAGCAGGCATCTGATACTTTTACTCCCTTGGACTGAGATGGAGGAGCAGCAAGCTGGTAAGGGGATGGCACGTGGGGGCACTGATGGGATGTGTGCAGGGGAGATGGCTTGGTAGAGAGGAGTGGGCTGCACCGGGCCATGGCACCTGGGGATCTGGGCAGCCAGGAGAAACTTCAGGTGCAGCCATGGCTCACAGCAGGTTTGGGGACTGATATTTAGCATGGAAAAATATTAAAAGCGCACCTAACTGTCTTGGAAATCTTGCTTCAAAAGCGGCATTCTACGGGGTAGCGTGCTACAGCGATAATTTGAGAGTTATCACACTGCAGTGCTAATAATACCAGTGCTTAGAGAACGCTTTGGGTTGTTAAGTGGTCAACTGTAACAAGCTAAATAGCTTGACCACAGCCTGTATTAATATGCCACATGTGGAGCCATTTAAGGTTGCTCCAGGAGCTCTGGAGGTTCAACTTCTAGGGTGGCATTGGGAGCCCTCCTGCGTCAGTCTGTGCTGCATGATAGCTTCCCCCCATCTTAAACCTGAGGAATAATCCCAGGGCATGCCCACAGGATTTTTCCCAGGAACATTTAAATATGTGACATACTATAAGTAGAGTAAGATGATGTTGCTGCCACTCTTCTGAAAGCAAGCTCCATATGGTCCTCATGGGAGCCTGCAGAGTCTCGTGTGCTGGATGGGGTTGTCTCGCTTGGGAAGTGACAGGAGTTGAAGTGTAATTGAAGACTTGTATTATAGCCTCAACAACCAGGATGGGGAGATTTTCCCAACTGTCCATGTAAAAATAAGAAAGAGAGAGAAGAGGTGAAATACTGACCTTTGTATGCACCTGTGTACAGGTATAATAACCATGAATCCAGCATCCAGCACATTTCCTGCTGGCAATTTTTGGTGCTTTGCTCAAAGGCTTGCAAAATACACCATGAACGTCCTTTAAATTTGCTTTGGTTGCAATCTTTATTTTTTCACTTACGTTTTGCAATCAGACCGTATGTGTGCTAGAGCAGGAGCCTCCATCTCCCCGCTGGGCTTGCTTGGCAGTGGTTGTGATGATGGGGATACTTGGAAACAATATGCAAGGCAGTGCCCAATAGCAATGTCTTCTTAGGGTCTCTGGGCTCTTTTCCCTATTTATTTTTTAATTAACAAGGTGTCAATGGTTCTTCCTAAATTCCTTCTATCATAAGCAAACAAAGAACTGTAAACCACACGTTTTCACATCCATACCAAAATGGCTATAAAATGGCCTGACTTCTGCTCCTCAGCAATCTCTCTGTTTTTGGTCTCTGCTCTTCCCTCAGGTCCCAGTATCTAACAGGTCTTTTCAAGTACAGCTTGAATTTTGAGTGCACCTCTGAGCCCTTTATTTCATCTGAATTTATTTGCTCAGCCCCTCGGCGAGCTCGGCGCAGCGGTCAGCACAACTGCTGAAATTCAGCTCCCCAACGTCCAGCCGCGCGAGGCAGGGTGAATTCCTTCACAGACTATTTATCCAGATTGCTAATTCCCTGCACAGATGGTTCTGCATAAGACTGTGTGGGAGAAGAGTGGCTTTTTAAGCCAATTAAATAGAAACCTTGTCCAAGAAGGATTTTCGAAATGCTTATGCATGTGAATTCATGACGTATTGTACTGTGTATTCTGGCAGTGCTGCTTCTCTCAATAGGAAGGGAGGGAGTGATGTGCAGAATTTCCTTCGTTTGTTAAGGTCATTTCTGATTTTTTTTTTTTTTTTTTTTAAAACGAAAAACTCCTAAAGGAACTTCCAGTTTGGCAATGCTGCAGAATATTTTAGATACAGGAAGAAAAGTCTTTTGTCATTTCTGTCAGTTCTTACTGCCAAGCTCTTCAGCCTCCTCAGTATGTAAAGCAAGCTCTGATTTGTAGCGAGGCAGATGAGAGGAGGGGAGAGAGAGAAAAGGGTATTAAGTGACATCCAAAGGGGAAAATACTAGCTTATAATATTAATACTTCTTTATTATTACTGCAGAATTTGGGCTCAGTAATCCAAAAATCTGCAGTAAAAATCCATCCAGTTCAAGGAGAGAAGTCAACACATTAGCGTGATCACTGTTTCATGCTTATAATGACAGAAAAGTTTAAGGCGAGTGTGTGTAGCAGCAGGCACCATCTCAAAGTCACAAGTCTTTTAAAATTTTGTGTCTTTTTGTGATAGTCACTGGCTAACACTCGCTCCTCTTACTGTTCACATCTCCCTTTCTCTTTTTCTCCATTCCCTCATCCTCTCTCTTTTTCTTTTCATTCTGTAACTGTTTTAGTCAAGGGAGTGTCTTTTTCTTGAAGACATTACAGAACCCTGAAATAATAATTGCAATAATATAATAATAATACAACCAATAACTGAGATGGAACTGATTGGGCATGTAGACTGGTTTACCAAGAAGATGTATCACACAAAAGGTAGCAAAGATTCTTTTATTTGAGTTGAAAGTCTGTACTATATATCACTACTGCAGTAGTTGACACAGATTTAACATAGTAGGAGAGTTACAACTAATAGCCTTCTGGCACGAAATTAATAATCTCAGTTTCTTTTAGCATGATGTCATCAGAGCCTTGCATGGAGGAATCTGTTGGATTCCTCTACAGGTGATCTGAAGCAGATTTAGATCTACAGAAAGCAACTCCCACAGGAGCCAATTCCCACAAGAAATGTGTGAACATGAGTCAAGTCAGCGAGGCACGCATGTGTTTTGTAAAATAAACATCTCAGACATTACATACCTTTTATACTTCAAGCCTTGTGAAAAAGTCAAAAAGCTTTCACTAGGTGGGTTTATGTGAAGAATCCGTGAGATGAGGCATTCTGCTTTGTGTCTGGATTACTGGACTGGCCCTTTTACACCCATTTCTCATGAGCTTTAGTCTTTTAAAATGGTGGCCTGAATTCAGATGTAAGGTCTAGACTGTGCTTTTGCTAAGAACAGTTGGTCCAGATGATCCTTGAGGTCTCTTCCAACCTGGTATTCTATGATTCTATGATTCAGGCATCAGAGTGAAGTTAGGGGTTGAGTGGGAGTGAAGCTCATCTACCACATTTTGCTAACAGTGATGAGTTCCTACAGCTGCATGTGTCTGCGTGACAACTCATCGCTGATGGGATGTTACCTAACGATAGGGCAGCTCTAGCCCATAGGCCAGCACTGCAGCTGCCATCTAATCCCATCCCAGCCCCAGCGCTGGGCAGATGCGCCAATTCTGCTGTATAACACCCACCGCACTTGAGTCTTCCTCTGCCCACCCACTGTCTGCTTTAGCAGGTATGCAAACGACACCTTACTGTGGTCTGACATCTCCAGCCAAGTCACTGGCTTCCCTCTACAGAGCTGTCTAACCAGCTGAGGAGTCCCCAAAGCCACCTTCTGCTGTTGTCACCCAAGGACAAAGGTGTTCACTTTGTTCCTGGGTTCCCTCTGCTTGGGAACTTGCAGTTTGCAGAGTTACCAGTTTCCATATGGTCTTTAGCCTGTTAATCTAGAGGTTTCCTTTTACAGGTGGATTGGATGCATCTATCTTCCTCTCTTTCTGTATCTCTGTCTTCCTCCTTCCCCCCTTTTTTTTTCCTAGACATTTTGAGCCTTACAGTCATCCTGACCTAAGAATAAAGACTTTACCTCTTTCTTCTCTCTCTCTCTGCCTCTTTCCCTTTTCTCTCCCTGCCTCTCTTTCTCTTTTTTAGCTCTCTATCACCTTTCCCTCCTTCTTTTTCTTCCTCTTCCCCCGCTTCCTGGAGAACGTGCTGGATTTGGGCGATATATGTCATTTCCTCAGTGGAATGATCAAGGCATAGGATGGAGAAGCAATACAGGGGACTGTTGAGCTGGTGTTACTTGATCCCTCTGATTAGGAAACGGTGGCCTCGTTTTAAAGCAATTAACAAAGCCATTCAGCCGTTCTCTTGTCCTCCTTCTGGGGCTCTGTCTGTGCCCAGTGAGGACTTCTGGGGCTCCCATGCTTGTTGGGAGAGGGGGTCCCATCGCCTTTGGCCTGTCTCATTAGCTGGGTAATGAATTGTCCGTGTGCGCGCAATCTACATGTGGAAAATATGACCAGTGGGAGATGAGGACAAAAAGAGGGTAGCAAAGGCTGCTGGTGGACGCGGGGGCTATACCTCGGCAGCTCAGTATTCACCGGCCAAGTCTTCCCAGTCATTATTCTCCACTTCCGTGGCGTCCTGCATTACACATGCATGCACTGCACCATCATTTACAGATGCAATGAGAAGAAACCGGGTCAGATGAGTCTTTGGGAACAGGGAAGACATATGACAAACACAAAAATTAAAACACTCGGGAATAAGGCAAATACTGAGTGTAAGAAGTGGGAATGAGACAAATATTGGATTAAGACAAATACTGCTGCAGATTCCAATGTCAATTCTGACAGTGATAGTGAAGTTTGGAGTATGTTGACAATTGAAGATGAAGGGCTAAAACAGGAGGTGAAAAACCTTCTAGACTTCAGTCTGGTGTCATTGTATTATTTGACTCGGTTGACCTAAATTACTAGGATATAACCAAATAAACTTAACATGAGCAGTGCGCTTAAATACATGACAGTCCAGGAAATTAGCTTGCATTTCTTATAACCAGAATCTCACAGGCATGGTAATCTTTGCCCATCATCTAGATGTGTAAGGATTTTTAGCTATAATTCATTATATTGGAGCATATTCAAAATAGGCTACAAAAGCTATCCTTTTTGTGCTAACAAGATTAATAATCTATTTACTGGAATGGAAAGTACAAACACAGTATGTGGAAGAAGTATGATGAGAAAAATAGCAAAATCCATTTATTGAAAGTATCAAATGCTTAAAAAATTATTCAGAAGATTGCTGGGCCTCTTCATACGAGAATGACAAAATCTGGCCTCATCCAACGATGAACCGGAACTTTTCAAAGGCAATCTCAATCATTTAGAGTATTTTAACTTTTCAAGTACCCCCCTGCAGAATCATGTCAAATTTGGTCAAAGTCACGTTCTTTGAATTCTGTTTAGCTGTAGATCTAATTATAGGAAAGAATTGCAGTTAATGAAGAAAAACAGTGCCCCAAAATTAGAGGCAGGCTTTTCTATGTGGGTGGAAATTATTTGAAGGACTGCATCATGCAATTTATGCCTCAGGAACGCCTAGCAGTTCTGTAAGACTGGATTGTATAAAGCACTCTGTGGTGTATTTATTCAAAGGCGTGCCTGATATTGGGATTGCTTTCCATCCAGCTGCAACTGTGCTTTTGGAAACCCATCCCACTTATCCAAGAACATGTCTGTGCTCTGATCAGCTTGAGTTCACACCAAAATAGTGATGGTCTTGTAAAGGAAGGAAGCCTTTTCTGTGCATGCTACCAGTATGGCGGGTTTGTAAGAGGTGGCTTTGGGTTAGGAGAGACAGGTTTCTTCATGCTTAGCCTGTGCTGGGGCTGTCCTGCCCAGCCAGCTGAGCCACCTGCTCTCCTCATGTGTTCAGGGTTGGTTCCTGCACCTCTGCAAAGTTGCAGAGGAACGTGGTGGGGTTTTGTAGGGGGACCATGAGCTTCTCCAAAGCGGCGTAATGTTCGCTGTGCTGCAAACATGCTCTGGTGCACAAAGAAAGGTGAAAATCGGGTTTGTTACAGAACCAGACCATGGCATTATCTTATGAAGGCTGAAGACAGAAAAAGTTATTATTCTGCTAATTGTCATTCACAGCTTGGGATGTAATTTGAGAAGGTTTCCCAGTTGTTCTGTACTGCCTGTTTTGGTTGTGGTTTTTTTTCATTTCTTTGTTGATTTTTTGGTTTTGGGTTTTTTTTGTTTGTGGGGTTTATTTATTTATTTTTTATACTGACATTGAAGATGTTTTATGTTTTCCAGCAGTGTATAGTAGCTTTACGTGGTCAGTTGCTATATTACCCATTACTTTACGATTCCTTTAGAAGGGAGTAGGACTCTGTCGGCCCTGGCTGAGAGCTCACCCAACACCAGGACAGCCCAGCCCTGGGAACACAGCTGGCTTGAGAGTTTGCTTTCCTGTTACATCCCATATGTTACACCTCCCTTCCCTTCTTCCACGCTGCCTTACCCCATTGCTACAACTACTACTTGGCCAAGCAATATCTACAGTAGGCATTAATTACTGCTGTGCATGGTGGTTGTATTGTTTTATCCCTACTTAATAATTATTTATAATTTGTTACTGTAGCAGGATAGACACAGGATTTACACCGTTTGACCAGAGCGAAGGAGGGCATGGTGTGCCAGGGCATGCCGGGGTGGGCAGCTGCCTTCCCCTGCCCGGCGCTGGGGAGGCGAGGGGCTGCAGCTGCCCGCCCGCGCTCGGCGAGGGGATTAGCGGCCCCACACCAAAGCCCTCGCCGATTCTCCTCAGCTGAATGGGTGGATGGGATTAAATTAAGCGGGCTTTATGGGCGGATGGGATTACATTTGGGAAATGGGCGAGTCCAGAGGGTGCCATCAGGCTTATGAAGGACTCCCATAGGGAGAAGCAATCATTTTTATAAGTCTGATATTTGTACTAGTAGATTAGAAAAAGAAAGGGAGACTAATGTGTTTTTTATCAGGAGATGGGGAGACAAGGCTGAAAAATATTTCCAAACAAGAGGATAATAGAAAACAAATGCGATATTATAGACAAGTTTAATTCTTTTGATCAGAGATACCACCTATTTCTTTTTTGATAAAAGTTATTTTCTCCTAATAATATTCAAATTAAGAATGAGTATAGTAGGAATATTCCTGTGCAGGAGTAATACATGAATAAAAAAAATAAATATTCAAATCTCCCTTATTTCAACACAGAAACAGACATATTTTCAATATACAAACTCTTCTGACCTTTTACTCCAGTGCATGTATATTCTTTCTTATGGTCTTCCAGTGGATTTGAAGGGTCTTAAGGCCTGTGGACTGTGTTTCTTTTTTAACAGTGAAGAGGCATCTCTTTGTGTCGGAATTAGGGCAGAGGAAATGTTGAGCTCCTATGGTCCCTATGATGTGAACACTGCAAGGAAAAACAGGGTTTCATCATTGCGATGCCTCTGGTTGCCTATTCCATGCTCATGGGATTCAGCAAGTCATGAGATTTTGGGTGTCAGCCACAGGAATTACTAATTCGTCAGAGAAAAAAATTCTAAAAGATGGCCAAGATACTCTAGGAAAAGCTATAATAGTTCTGCATGAATGCAGATATTTTAGCATCGCTTTTTAAAAATCAAAAGATATCACTGGGTTTTACAGGGCACACAGAAGAGTTATCTATTTATCCTACACTAGGCTATGTACGGTGAATACATCTATACTAAATAAAAATGTACCCTGTAACACAGGAAAATACACTGACAAAAGCAGAGTGGGCAAATGAGTTTTGAAAGATTCAGCCAGTTTCAGAAAGATTCAGATATAGTTGTGAGTACTCAGTATAATTTTTCACATGAAGGAAATTTTCAATGCTCTTTGTGTAGATGAGAGTGTCGTGTAAGTGAAATATATGGTTGTATGGATATTCTCTGACCTTCTTTAGGATTGTCGCACAAATAAACCATACAATCAATACAAATAATATTAAGAAGTAGTCAAAGAAAATACCAATTCATAAACAGTTACATTAACTCCAGGGATTTAAACGAGGACTTGTGTGACCAACAAGTTGGCCGTTTTTCAGCTATCTAAATTAGCCTAATAAACTGTATCTTCCCATAAATCTTGTTTCTCTTTAATTAGGACATCACTGAAAAACTAAAGGCACAAAAACTTCCCGTGCTCGAGTGTGTTGGCTTCTAAGGAAAGCAGAGATGGGCATAAATAGTCATAAAAAGCTTCCTAGGAACAGTGAGGAATACATTTTTAATAGCTTTGATAAAGGTTTGAGCAACTAAAAATGCAGCAACAATAGCGGCAAACATCTACATGAGGTACTGAAAGTGAATGAGAAATTGATGCTATATTTATTAGACTGCAATCATCTTCCTAATATGCTTGAAGATAAATGGTGAGGCATTCTTTCAGCCAAAAAAGCGTAGCAGAGCGTTGCATTTGACATAGTGATTATTGATAGTGATGATAAAGTTCAAAACATCGAACAGTGAAAAACCCAAAAGCAATACTAAAAATGGTGGAGTGGAAGTGGAAAATTATGTGAAATGTTAGGGATGTTTCATTTCAGTACCTCTGCCTCATTATACTATCAGCAAAATGTAAAATACATAGACTAGATAAATGTCTCATTAAGTATTTCACTGCTCATTCTGGGTGCTTGGGAGTGTGCTTGAATAATGAAAAATGTAGAAGTACCTTTATCACACAGTGATGGTGGCAGGAGATAGCACTTTGTCAAAAGGTGTTGTTAATTCACTGTATAGACCAATATTGTATAGAAGCGTATAGTCTGACAAAGTGTTACAGCTACATAAAACCAGGATGATTTAGAAATACCGGGGGTGTTTCATATGTAGATTTTACAACTGCAGGCTAAGATCTGTTTCTTGTCCTTGGAAAGCTTGGACTTATTTGGTCTTGGTGGGCTCTGAGTGCAGAGGGCAGGATCTGGGATTTGGGATCTGGAATCTGGGATCAGGCATGGGTGGTCACTACATTGGGATGCAGCCGAGGCCAGCACAGATGCCACCTGCCCAGAGCCGCGGGGTCTGCCCTCTGCCACCAGCACTGCCTGCCCATCCTTGAGATGCTCCTGAAGAAGGAAAAACCCCTTGGCTGCACAAAACCAACTCTGATTTAAGAAAATCTGATGGCTCCATATAACTTAAAGTTGAGGGAATTGCATTTAGAGCAGTAACAACAGTTAGGTTTATACCCAGCACAGTAAGCCTGAGCCAGGAACAGTGTGCATGATTTCATCAGGGCTGTTCATGCACCTAAAATTATACAGAGAATTGGTAGATGTAAAATTGATAGATGAATAATTTGTGCTTTTGGAAAGGATATAGAAAATATGGAAAAAATCATATTTTATATATATATATATATATATATATATATGTTTTATACTTTTATGCCTAAATGTATAACATGGAAATACTTTGCAGGTCAAAGTAGAGCATGCACAGTTTCCAGCAATATTTTCTGGCATCTGATGATCAAAGGTTCCTTTTTTTTAGCAGCTGGGGGAATTCCCAAATACATTCCTTACAGCTGCCCACAACAGGACAAACTCGCAGGGCAGGGGGTGAAGCAGCACTCGGGCAGCCTGGGAGCGTGTGTGTGGCTGGGAGGCTGAGATACTTGCATTTTACCCTTAGCTTGGAAAAAAAAACCATATAAAATCTGTCTTGTAATGTATGTGGTGTGGATACTGTTATGCTCCAAGATACCAAAAAACGAAACTCAAACAACCAAAAAACCCACCAAACCCTCTTCCACACTAGTCTGTGGGAATGTGCATAAACATGAATAAATCCTGCAGTGGCCTAAGGGCTGAAAGTCACTCAGCAGAAAGCTCATGTTAGCTACAAGAGCTAGTTGGAAGGAGAGGAGTTGAAAAGTGGGAGTGAAAGCAAATACCATGTGTTAGAATTACAGAGAGCACGGAAATAGGTACCCATTATGCACTTTATGAAGATGCAACATGGTTTATTCTTCAGGGAATGGCATAATAATTAGAATTAATAAGATTTTAATGGTGATAGCCTAAGTGCCAAATCTTCACAGTAGGAGGTTTTAGTGCTGTATGCCACAGGAACATTTTCTACTGTGAACAAGCACTATAGTTAAAATTACCCTATTACTACAAAATGGAAACAGACACAAGGCTTGACTACTGTCAACTAGTCAAGACCGACCACATCAGACTGAGCTCTTCAGTGAATCCTGAAAGAATCTGTAGAGTTTATGGCAAAGAGAATTATTTCCTAGAAGCATGCTTCTAATAAACATCTTCTAGGTACCCAGCTTTCACAGATTTTTTTTTTTTTTCCTGAAATGTGCTTTAATAGAAACTGCATTCAATCTGTAACAGTGCAAGTGACTGAAATAACTCAGGATTTTCAATGTTTTCCACTATAAACACTCTTAGTACAGCTAAGTCCTTACATAATTCTTTTACAAAACAGTACTTCACGAAAGAGAGCAAGTATCATTACTCCCATTTTCTTTTCTATACCCACATTTATTGCAGGTGGTATATGTAGCATAGGCTTTCCTTGACTTATATATTTCTTCTGGATGTGTCCAAACAAAATTTCTTCTTGAAACAGCTAATATTTTAAAGCATTCAAAATAGATAAATTATTTTTAAATACTTTGAATTGGAAATCCCAAGAACAGCAAAATTTGATTTAAAATCGTCTTTATTTCGGGGAGGGCAGGGGGAGAGTTCTAATGATGATCATCCAGGTCAGAAGGTGTATGTAGTTTTTATCCATCCACTGAGAAAATGAACCTAAACTTAGACATGCAGAAAAGTCCTGGAGTACTAGGAATCCTCTCTGGAGCTTTTAAGCACTGGATCTGGGCATACTGGATGCAAAACCCTCTGAGGCTCTAGAAAAGTATTTACTGGAAAGAGAGCTGATATTACTAATGTATATACATATGTAACCCCTACCCTGATGCCCAGGTGCGTGGGGAGCGGAGGGATGCTAGGGTACCACCTCTTCCCACTGAGGCCAGCGTTTGGCACACCACTCCCCAGCATCCCTCCTTGGCAAACCAGTAAGCAGTATGTTTTAAGTCTTGGGAAGGCTGGCCAATACAAACATATCCAGCTGTGATAGTGTTAGTAGATTAAACCAGTATAAAAAAAACCAAAACCCTTTACCTTTTCACTAATTTAGAGCAAAACTACTCTGCAACACCACCTAGTGCTGCTGGGACGCACGGCCGGCACCTGCCAGGACCGGGCTGGAGAGCCACGGTACATGAGCATGGGTGGGTTGTCACCCTCTCCAACAGCCAGCATGTCTGGGGTGGGGGTTTCTGGAGACAATAAAGCCCTTACAAATTGCCTCAAAGATGGATATGCTTCCCTAGGAGCTAATTAGCTGGCAAAATGCAGAAGAGTAGTGGAAAGGTGTAAGAGTCTCCCCAGGCTCGCTCATGCGTCATCTGGTTTAGGAGAAAGTTGTCCTTTCTGTACCTGGAACAGCTGAAGGAGTAATTCATATTCCCTGAAGCATTATGTCCATATAAAGTCTGTATAGTGTCTATTAAGCCCTTTAAGCATCAGTTGCATAACTAGCATCTCTCCGGCTCTGGAAAGCTGGGTAAGGTGATGGATCAATTTTTCTTACAGCATTTCCATTTGAAGGTCTTCAAAAACTGGAGATATTTAGTTCAAGATAGTTCACTGAAAATAAATGGCATAGCAGGTGATTTCTGTAGGTGGTCATTTCTACAGTGGCCACAGCTCGCCCCTCTGCAGACAGCCCCGGGTGGCCACCCCAGCCTGGCCTCTGCAGCCCTGCTCTAAGCCCACCGTGCACCATATGCATTGCAATGCAGCCAAGACCCTAAACAAATCCAGATGTGTTTTGTCTTCCCAACACAGTCAATTACAGAGAGGCAAGTGGAGTCGTTATTTTCCAAAGAGTAAATCTAAGTGTCTATGTATTTTTAAATAACCACAAAGACTTTTTTAATATTATTTTTAATTAACTACATTTATTTTTTTTCCTCTTTTTAAAAGTCCAGCAGGTGCATCGCTAGCTCTGTGCTTCTTGCTGCTCTCAGGAATAGTGGAATCAATCCTTCCCCTTATGTGGGCTGCTCCTCTCATGCCACCGGGCCAGATGTTGCTGTGGGATACAGCAGCTGTTTGCAGCATGCCCATCCCATGCTCGGCTCTCCCAGATCTGCAACGTGATCCTCAACCTCCAGCTGAAAGCAGCAGATGCCCACCACAGTGATGGCAGCCTCTGCATCCGCAGCCTCCCCATCCCGCCCGTGCGTGGGTTACAAGACTTCTTGCTACAAAAGATCGGACGTTAGTGGCAAAACGAGCTTAAGGAAAACCACAGCTCGTTCCCGTGCATTGTTGTTGCTCAGGTAATTAAAATGCATTACTAGTTATAACATGGCTGGTCTTCCTGGTAGTCCTGGTCTGAGGTCTGGAAGGGATGGGATGTTGTCCCAGTCCTTGCCTGTGAGCATGCTCAAACCACAATGAACAGGAGAAAGGTCTGAGCTTCCGTCAGCCTGGACATCAGCCAGCGCACAGGCACCTACTTGGTTATGACATAGTCGTTTTAAGAACTAACATGAAAAGTAAATTCATGATGAACAAAAGGAGGCTTAAAATTTAAAGAAATGGCATTTCAGAATAAAATCTGTTATTTAAAAAATGCTTAAGTTTTTAACAAAATCATTCCAACGGTAAATAAACCCACCACCCTTCATGATTTTCGTAACCCACCTACCTCTTAAAAAGTTGTCAGTTGCCTTTGTGCAGTGTTGCCCATCTCCCTTAAAACCTTTCTTCTCATTAGGATAATTTAAAGAAAACGCATTTCCCACAGAAAGAAAAGGTATTTATGTGCGAAGAAAGAGCCTGGTCCCCTACAAATCAAATGTCCATATCTGACCAGTCTATTTAGTCTCTTACACTGATCACACACACCATCGGTGATTGATGGTAGAGAGGCTTGGCAGAAGTAGCAATATAAACAGCCTGAAAGGATTAGGAGGTTGCTGAGAAGATAATATTATGAAGTTAGAAATTCCTTTTGGAGTGCTTGGGGACACAAGCAGCTCTTCACAAGTCTCTGTCACCCAGCTTGAAAGGTTTGTCCTCCCAGAGATCCATCCCAGGAAATCCAACCTGGGGAGAGGGGCAGGAGGAAACCAGCCACAATGCTCTTTCCTTGGCAGAAGCTGGAAAGGAGAGAAAACATCTTCTGCTGGGAAGCTTTCACATAATTAATGTTGTTATATTTTTGGTGCAATGGTTATTAAGAATCTCTCACCACTGAGATCTGTAAAGTTGACACTAATATCAATGCCAATAATATCAATATCATTAGAACAATTCTGGAGGTACAATATCTAAATAGTTTCCCAGTGGAACAATAGAAACTAGATTGCAAAGCAATAATATTGAGTGTTGTGCTGAGGTACTAGAAGAATGTGTCATCTTGCTTTTCAAAAAAATATGGCACACCCTGTGCTATTTTTCGTCTTACTGATTCTTTATATTTATTCCAAAGAAGTGATGAATCCTGCCATTCAACAGGATTTAAATGCTATCTTGCTGGTATTTCTTTCCCATGCATTTTATCTGTAACAATGATAAGACCCAACTGCAGTAAGCCATTGCAAAGAGGAAAAGAGGGACCTCACCTGCAGTAATTCTGCTCCACAAGCTCCTACAACTATTTGCAGCTGGGGCTGAGCTGGGGCAGCAGCGCAGTGAGTGCCTGCATCTCCATCTCCATCAGCACCACCTCTCCCTGCTTTGAGTAGGTCCCAAAGCCCCTGTGGCTGCATCGCCGCTTCAACAATGGGTTGACACCTCTTTGAATCCCCCCCAGTAAAGGCAATGGGAGTACTGGAAGTGGAGCTGGGGAGTTTTCCACCAGGTAGGAAGGCATGCTGGTGGCTGGGTTACATGTGCTGCCAAATTGCTTAATTAGAGAAAATTAAGCTGGCTGGGCCTGAGCGAGTGGGATGTCTGTGGGAGCATCGTGTGGCAAGGACTGCGTACTTGAAGGAGACTGCCTCTAAATGGAAGCAAGTGATATAAGCAGCGGAGAAATAATGAAAGCTTTTGGAAAAGCAAGTCCTAGAGATGAGTGAGGAATTGCAGGAGTGGAAGAAAAGCCTCTCACTGGAAGAGCAACATGATCTGTATGGTACTGGTAACCTGTGGAAGTCTGAACTGAAAAGGGAAATAAGCTCCTTTCCAGACGACAGGCACAAAGAAAATGGAAAGTTACATATCAAAGATTCTCAAAATTCATATTTTAAGGAAAGACAGAAAACCTCTCTGAAATACATGTTGCCTCCTTAGTGTGGCGGTTGTGCTGGGCATACAGCTTAGGCTAAAAAGTAAGGCAATTCAGAGCTGACATAATTAAATTGATGAGTATAATTAATGTTGTCTATTTGCACACCACCCCCACCACCCCCCCAGTGGAGAAGTATTAATAGATGTAAATACAATGATTTCAAAATGCAAGTTGATAAAGTGGGAGGCTCGGCCCATTGCAGCAGTATTTTTCTGGTGCGATGAAGAGGGCAGGATCACCACGCTGGGCTCCCAAGGCTGCTCCAGGAAGGCTGCTCGGACCGCGGTGGCCCTGCGGAGCTGTAGGGCAAGAGCTGAGTTTGCATCGCTGTGCATGTTTTAGGGTAAGTGTATTTTTTTAAGGTAAGTGTATTTTTGCAGTAAGTGTATCTAGATTTAAAAACTGCTTAAAGTTCCAGCATCTTGCATGCAGATTTAAGACAGTATTTACCCAGGAAAAAAACTCTTCCTAGGGTCTATTAAGCATGATGCCATGTAGCAATGTTCTGCTTCCAGCTATACCACAAAAGAGTTCTGTGACAGGAGCATCTTTGATGTTTCAAATTCTAGTTCACTAAAAAAGAAGAAGAAAGAAAAAAAAAAAAAAGAAGAAAGCGTCTTACGTCCTTCTAGAAGAGTATTGTTATGGGGGAGAACATCTAGTGTAGTCAGCAGATTTTCCTTCAGCATGAGTAGCTGTTTAAATTACTATTACTTTGTAAGTGTTCACAATATTCTTCTTTGCACTCTCTCATCCATGCTATATTTGTTTGTGGTTTCTGAAGTCAGTTTTTTCTCTCCTGTAGATGCATCCCACCAGCACCAACTGCAGCAGCCCCCCAGCCCTCCCGTGGGCAGCCAGCCACCCCTGAGGGCTGAGCTGGGGGTCCCGTGCCCGCGGATGGCAGGGGCACTCTGTAAGGCAGCAGGGCTGTTGCTTGGGGTTGAGAAACCACCCAAACCCTGCCCTGCTCCGCCCAAGGCAAGGCATCATCTATAACACTTTGGCTCAGTTACTATAGCAGTAAGATTTACCTATTTTCATATAGCATAACTCCAGGTGAAAAAAGAACGAAAAAAAAAAGATAATTAAAAGAATCGCAATGAATAAATTTCTTGACCTCAAGTGCTGGGGCATGGACATGACCTGAGGAGGCAATGCTGGGCAATCCCAGAGTAGACAGGGGAGTATCCCCCCAAACAGCCTCTTCCAGAAACGTTTCTGGTTACAGTCACCGTGGGCAGCCTACTAGGAGTAGGAGAGAGAAAGCTTCTACTATTCGTAATGAAGATGTGTCAATATTAATAAGGTGTGGATGTGTCTCTGTGTGATTTTAACATATAATGTATGGAGGAATGCCAGCTGCTTAAACATCAAGTTATGTGGCATGCACAGAACATGCCTCCTTGTCCCCGAATGTAAAATTCGCGAATATCAGATGGCAAAAACCATAAACAAAGCAGCACAAAAGATACTGATAGCTAATTCGAGTAGTTATATTCTTTATTATGCTGTCTTTCTTAATGTAATGTGTCTCAGCTGCCATCGGGCAGGAATCCATTGTGAATAAGCTGTCAAGTTTAATTGGGCTATACTGTGAAAATACATAAATAAATCCTTTAATAAATAAATAAAACCACCTCTCTCTGAAGCAAAAGGCAATGGAACGTAAGCACTTGGAATCCAAGTCTATTAAAAAAAAATTAAAAAAAGGTTTTAGAAAAAAGAAATCTGCCAGAAACTATTTCAGAGGAAAACCAAATAAACGTAGTGTTTTATGTGGATTTATGGAATGCGCTTTGGGATGCAGCCTTACATAAGTTTTTCTGAATCTCGTGTTGCAGACACAGTTATTACTAGTGCTCAGGGACGTTTCTCTCATCTGAGAGTTGGGTGTTTCTGTAGCGTGTGTCTGTACCTGTACCACTGCTCAGTGCAGAGAGCTAAAGTCTGTTTTCATTGATGTTACTATGAAATCACGAGAAGACCTAGATTTCAAGAATGAAGTTTTCTTTTGAAAGCTATTACTATTACTTTGTCAATTAGAAATGTGAGCCCTGCAAAACATCACCATTCTGCCACATTTCATTTTCTGTGTAACATGACAGTCTGTATGCTCTGGGCTGTGCTCATACTGATAGCAGTAAGAGCAGTGGTGGCTCTGTTCAGTCGGTGACTATGCGGATGGTTGTCATCACCGTCTGTTCTTCTTTCAATGGTCTGATGGAAAGCATTTGTCACTGGGAAAAAAAAAAATCAGTAGGCTACAAATTTTGCAGGAAGCAGAAAAATGACCTGGGAGGGGATTAAAAACTTTCTGTGGCCTCACAGGTGACATGCTCTCAGGCCCAATTTCTCCTCCTCTTCTTCACCTCCCAGCTCCCCAGCGCCCATCTGGGATGAGAAGTCTCCAGGCAAGGGCTGAAGACCAGCACCCACCTTTCGCCCCAGAGGTTGTCCATCTACGCCCCTTCTGCGCAGTGCGCCCGCTCCAGGGGCTGGCCACTGCTGAAGTGTACAGCACCTTGGTGCACTCAGTATATGCATGCAAACCTGAATTTTGTTAGATTAAGTGCTTTTTACTGGCAATGTGCTCCAAGAGGAACTGTGTGCGCCATGAGCTGCACAGAGGTCCTCAGCTTTGGTGAGGACCAGCCCAGGAAAAAACCCTGCGGGTGCTGCAAAACCGCAGGCAACCTGTTGCCCTTTTCTGTGTTTTACCTGCCAAGTCAATGAGAAGCTGCACCTACTACAGGGCAATCTTTGTGTGACGTGACCTGTTTATCATGGAAAACCTCAAACTCCCACATCACTCTTCTCAATCACATAGTTTTCAGAAGGCAGAAGCCCTGCAGCAAAACTTTCGATGAATTATTGAAAAGTGCTGAGAAGTACTTTGTGCAGGTAAAAAGCAAAATGAGGACTATACGAATCTTTATTAACATACAAGTGCAAAATAAACTCTGTGTGGAGGTATTTTGTACAAAATAATTGTTTCCTCACTTTAACAAGGTCAAATAAAATAGAAAGATATAAACTTTCTGATGCGCTTCAGTTCACGTTGTTATGCATTCATCAATAGGCCTGTAAACATGATGCATACATCAATAGGTCTGTAAATAAACTTTTAATAGCACACTGAGAGTATCAGGAAGAAAACAGAAGTGACCATAATCAGCATAAACAAGATTTGATGACGATAGAAGGAGAGATCAAAAGGAAAAATCATAGGCTGATTGGGGTGAAATGGGGCTGGAATCATGTGTTTAAACTAGAGAAAGAAGAAAGGCAGGGAAGGTGAGACCCTGGATACCTTTGGAAGAAGGAAAGAGAAATAAAGCCTCGTTTTCCTGCGTAATATTGATATCTGCTGGTGAAACCACCTCCAGGAATGGTTGCAGATAGCAGTAATGTCTGTGCAAACTAGGAAATTAAGGTGATAAACTCTTTAACTATGTGTTTGCAGTCTTTAATAAATTGAATCAATGACAAAGTTTTAAATGAGCAAGTTCTGAGATGTGATGAGAAGAGGAACTAGTAAAACTGTTTCTGAATTTAAGGATTTGGGCATAGGGAATGCTGAGAAATGAGTATTACAGCAGGTGAGATATTCTTTGATATCTCTGTTTTTTTCCTTGACCTACTGTATTATCCCATAGCCTGTGCTGTACCTACAGTTTGAAGACCCAAGATATCCTTTTCATGACAACATTGTGTAGAGGATTTTTTCTTTACTTCATTTCTTGCTTTGGTCTGTGCATATTTTTGTGTATGAAAATCTAATTTTTTGTTATTACTTATTTGTGGTTTTGTTTGTTTTTCTAAGGCTCAGCACCACCAAGCTGGTATTGGCAGACTGCCTTAGTGCACATAGGCAATGCGATTTGGTTTACCTTGAAAATCAGTGGGCTTTGCATGTCTGCCTCCTCAGTGTTTTCCATTTGACCTTCAACCTAAGCTGGATGGTTTTTTTGGCTGTGGAAATCACATGCACATGTGCATCTTTATCTAATGTGTTATTGAAAAGTGATTCATTTAAGGTTCGACTCTGCTTGCTGACATATTAACCTCCTTTTGCAAAACCGAAACCACTGTCATGGTTGGTATCAAGGAGACTGAATTTGGGCTTTGTCACCGTTTTCTTTTTCTGAGCAAACGTGACTTTGGGTACCAGAAAGCGAAGTGCTGCCTAGACCCCTGCAATCAACACGCTTGCTAGTGGGAGGCAGCGGAGGAGTCAGAACTCACCTTTCCCATGGCAGGGCTGGATTGATCACTGGTTACCCAACTCACAGACATGGGAAGACAAACACACACAGCGCATCTGAAATGCACCCTCTCTTTCTCCCTCTCAAATAGCCTCGTACTCTTTGAATTCTCTGTGTGTGGGAAATCAAAGCACAGAACAAACACTGTTTTGATATGGCTTTGAAGATGGTAACAGCATCTAACAGAGGAAAAAAAGGCTTTGGGTCTGCAGAAAAGCAATGATTGACATGACACGCAGCCCAAGAAAAGTTTACCTCTTAACAAGCAGCAGAAACCTCTCCAAGACTGTTTTACAGGAACGAAACTTTACCGTCCTCTCATGCAGTTCCTCCCTCTTCAAAGCAGTATCATCTTCTGAGGCAAATGAGCACCTGTTTGGATCAAGATCCCGACAGGAGGAATCTCTGCTGAAGGTTTGTAACTTGTTCACCCTTGTACAAGGGTTTTCTAGGAAGTTGCTGTGATGCTCAGCTCAGATGGCAAAGTCTGTCTGGGCTTTCCAGGAAGGGCTCCACGAAGGAGAGCATCAGGAACAGCCCTGTGGTTCAGCAGGGGCTTCCTCAGAGGCTGCCATCCAGATAAAAGGTTGGGAAGAACTTTTGGATAGACAGAAAACTTTGCATCGATGGGGTAATTGGCTGACTTGAAACCTAAATATAGGTCCAGGCAGGGAGATGAGATCTCCTTCATCTCTCAACTAACTCTGCACCACCTCCGGTACTCAGCCTTACCTACCTCCTCACCGCTCACAGGAGGATTAATGGGTGTTTGTAAAGTAAGAATGAAAAATAGACACATCACAGTATTCGAATTTTCAGTGGTAGAAACAACATATTGCAAAAAAAGAAGAAAAGATCCCTGGGCTGAAATACATTGTCTGTCTTGCTGCTGTTGGGCTGCCCTTGTCAGAAATGCTTTTCTAGACCGTTAGATTGAAAATGCATCATCCTTATGTGGGTTGCTGCAACGTGGTTTGTCATAAGGGCATCTCAGCTTTGTGTAGACAGTTTGACCATCCATGAAATCATAGTATTTCTCTGTGGGACGGGCAGAGGCATGGGGGCTGTGCCTCCCGTGGCTGTCCCACCTCCAGCTCATACCGGTGCCCGACAGCACTGGGCATAAGCAAGTCTATTTGCTATTGTAGCAAAACACACAGGTAGGTTTATAATGATGTTTTGAAAGCGAAGCCTTCATTAAACATCTACACTGCTGCCTAGAGCAGCTTCTCACGTCTCTGATGAGGTGTCAGAGATGCTGCAAATTTCCTCTCTGGTGTATCTCACACCAACAGCTGAGGATGATCAAGTGTCTTTATGTACCGTCTCAGCTGTATCTTTTCTCTGTTTAAACCCTGGCAATGAAAGTAGCAGTGCTGGGGCTTTGCTGCTGGGTGGTGCTCCCAGTATGCAAGTCAATTTTGTATTTGCAATATTTCCTTTTATTTTTCCGGTGCCCTCAGCTTGCAGACTGAGAGGGATCATACGCTCTTTGAAACATGCATTGACATTTGGCACTGACCGCTGTACTTGCTGTTAGAGGGGAGAGTGGGGAGTACAACAGGAACAGGCAGAACTGAATAATTTTTTTGTTGCCCATGGCAGGTTTCTGTCTTTCTTCAGCCACCACCATCGCTACAAATTTATCTGGTTATGCAATGGGAAAACCTAACCTTACATTTACAGTCCCATTAATGTTGGACAGATTTTAGGGAAAATAAATCCAGGTTCAGTTTTCTGAACATACAGCAGTTTTGCCAAATATCTTCTGTTCCGTGTTACAAACTTAATCTTCTAAATTTATTGAAATAGCCAGTTTTGACACTTTAAAAGAAATAGTTCTAACTTTTAAACTGTATTTTAAACTACAGTTCATATCATCTTAATTGAAGTACTTAAGTAACAATGGATTATTTAGATTTCATGAAACAACCCCCCATCTCCTTCCCTGGTATATGGGCTTCATGCTTTGGTTCCTAACATCATGATGAAACACTGTCAGAGTCCGGCACTGCTTTTTAGTATGTGGATATGGCTGGGAATTCATAATCATTTCCTCTCGCTGCAAACCTTGAACCCTGCTGCCAGGCTCTGCTCAGCCCAGACTTCTGGATCTGTGGGGTCTGACCTAGGATGGTCCAAGAGCAGCCCCACCGAAAGACCCGGTGCAGGTGCTGCCTTGGAGCATCCTGGGCATGGTTCTGGTCTGAATTCAGCCCTTCCTGGGTTTCTTCCAGCTAGGTGAGACCTACCCAGTTCTGGCCCTGCCTCTTTCTATAATTGCAGCAAATACGGCCACTCAGAGTGCATGCAAACCACCTTAAATAGCAGAATAATTACAATTTGAAGCCACCTTCCCCATGTCAGCAATGGCCTGCAGTGGGTGTGTCACATCCTCCTGCTGGGCATCGACCCCCTCTTCTGCACCGACCACTACAGAAGAGTCTTAGCAATGGTGTAAATGGGTTAATTTTTCAGCTGAGGGAAATCGCATCCTGCCGCTTCTGCTATGGGTCTTGTTTGTTTGTTTCCTTGTTTGTAAAATAAGACAGCAATACACAGAGCCTGAGATAAGCAACTTCTTTTTTAGTTCTTTAGGAAGAAAAAAACCCCAACAATATCTAAAATCCTTTTGGCTGTTCTAAAATCTAATAAAAATAATTCCCTTAATTTTTTTTTCTTTCATTTATACACTGAACTATCCATCACTAGTGATTTGTCCAATTCAGCTCTTTTGTCTGTTCACAAGCTATCAATAAAATTGATCATTCTTCATAATTGTTTGAGTGCTTCACATGGCCATACCTGAAGCAGTAGAGGCTGTGCAATCCTTTTTCATGAACATGGCATCATGTGTTTGATGTTTCAAACTAAGTCATTTTGATTGGTGCAAATGGCCACTCAAGTGGCTACATGCCAACTGTCTTTAATTTTAGAGTGGAGAGACTGGCCCAGGCAGGTTGGTGAGCATCGTATAGCCCTGGGGAGAGAGGAAGGACAGACCATGTCTATGGCACGAACTGGCATTTTGGCCACAAAATGAGCACTGGAAATCACTGCAACAAAGGTATGGTATTCCTTCAAGGCCACGTTATTGGAGTAATAAAAGTCAAAGATTCTTAAAGTACCAGTGTCATTCCTACAAGCATTTTACTCGCTGCTTTTAATGATAACCAGCCCCTCTAGCGTAAAGCAGAGCAAATTTGTGTTTTCATGCAATATGGAAAAAAAGAATTCCGTGATGCGATGAGAAAGGGTGTGAAGCCTGGGAAAATGAAGGAAAGGAAGTCAAAAGTAGAATGGGAGAGAGGAACAAACCTTGAGTAAAATGAAGAGTTGTGGATATCTTACCAAAGGGAAAAAGAAAAGGGGCTAAAATTGAAAGGCTTGGAAAAAAACAAAACCCCAGAGAGTATCAGAAATAGCTCCAGCTCCAGATCTGCCTGTTCACCATGTTCTCAAGCTGGAGGCAGTGATCTGTGGACCAGAAAAAGAGCTTTTGCAGATACTAACATTTGACATTTCTTTTGCTGTGGCACTCAAACTCCAGTGAGACAAATATGCTTTGTTACAAAATACATGAGAAAAATTCAGGTTCTATCTACAGATTTTCATCTCTTCAGCTCTACTCCACATATAGGACTGATGTTGTCATCTCAGTCCACAGAAGTCTGATATCTAATCTGTGTCATAATTGCTCCTCCGTAACTGACTTTTCCAAATACTTGCAGGTGTGCAGAGATTGGCGAGAGGAGGATCAAGCAATGTGGCAAAGCTGTGAATAGTAAAGGGAGATACCCTGGTATATAAAGTGCCTAAGCCTGGAAATGTTGTCCAAAGGCATCCAAAAGTGTCCAGATGAGAAATGAAGAGCTATTGGTGTGGCTGGACATTTTTCTGGACATCTCACCATGGTTAGGTTTCCATCCCCCATTGGAGTTGCAGAGAAGATCCAAGGTATTAATGTTCTTGCAAGAAATTACCTTCCCAGATAGGTTCTCCTGGGGCAGTACCTGAAGCCACAGTTTCGGAAGGCTTTGGCTCCTTTCCTGTTTCGGATGCTTGAGCACGCATACAGTGTTATCTTGCTTTCTCTCTTTTGCTTTTACAATCCTCCTCCTCACAGTCTGGGCATGACAGCTATGTCAGGAGGTAAAAGACAGGAGCCATAATTTAAACTGATGTCTTCTGTTTGATAGTGTAAGCTACTAAAGCAGATGCTGATAATCAAGATAATCAAATCAAGATACTAAGATCTGAGGGTTTCAGACATGCAGACACACTGAACTAGATGAGCAGCCCTGGCATTTGTTTTGCTAACTTCAGGCTGGCTAGATTTTACAACCTTTTCCAGACAAATTATTCTGGGGCTAGGGAAAAAATTGCTGTGAATAGTAAGGCTGATGCTTAACAAGGGCATAAGCTACCCCTGAGCTGGCTAATCTTCTTTGATGTGGCTTGGTGGAGGCAGATTCATTTCAGCATCCTCCTTATAAGTGCTGGGAAAAAAAAGGTGCTTTTCACAGTGGCTAAAAGTACAAGGTACAATGGGTCCTGTGGTGTCCCTGTAGCATGCTACTCAGGACGCTGCCATCGAAGTGATTTTGTGTAATGAACTGGGTACAACTTTCTTGTTCCACTGCACCTGTAGCACTGGAACTGCAGAGCAAGAACAGCAGACTCAGCCCTCGAGAGGTGAATGCAAAATTCCCCAAGTCACCGGTCACCAACCAGCCAGTAGCTGAGCAGGTCTTGGGGCTGCTCATGACCATCAGTCCCAGCCCTGGCTGCAGAAACACTGCCTTTGGGAAGCTCAGTGGCGCAAGCAGTGCCTGTGAGACCTCGGACCTTCACTGGGTTTCAGTTTCTACCAAGAAAGTTATGGTTTTTCCATTTGTCTTGCAGGGTATAAGAAATGCAGGCCTCCGAATTTAAAAATACTGATGGCGTATGTGGGATGTGCAGAGCCATGGCCGCTGCTCCACAGTGCCACAACACACTTGCACAGAGACTGGGAGGGATCTGGTTGCCCTCTTGCAAGCATGAGCACCAGGGAACACGGAACTGTTGCATTCCATGCACTGAGACAATTTCTATTTTCAGTTTTTATCCAGAGCCTTAAACGTTCCTTGCTTACCTTGCTAACATGATATTGAAGAGCTGCTAAGCTTGCAAACACCACAAAGCACAAAACTCTTCTGCTTTTTCACAGGACTCTTTCTCCAGCGGGCATGATTCCTCCCAACCCAGGGCACAGCAGCTGGAGCAAACAAAACACTAGAAGTGTTCTCTACGGTGTTAGAGATGGTACATATTTTGCTTTATCAGTGAATTATGGCCAGTGCACCTAGCACTTTGCCCATGTATCCATCAAAAACGTTTCTTTTTGCTGATGAAGTTTACTGCCATGGACCTATTGAAGTACAGGGTGGTACATTTCTGCATCTGAAGCCATACTGCACAGTACATTGTGAGATCAAGATTTCAGCCAAAATAATTAATATCCTGAGTCCAGTAACCTTTATCCCCTGGTTCCCTTCTCATACACGTGCAGACACAACAAGGTATGTGAGGAAGTGAAATCTGGAGTCAGGCCAAAGTCTTGACTCAAGTTTTCATTCAGGTGAACCTCCGAGACATGTTTTTCATCAGTAGTGTAATCTCATTATTTCATGCTTTGTAAATTATATGTTGGAAATAATGAGTAAATGAACAAATAGTCTGCCTTGTTTACTTGTTCAGCATAAAGGTATCCAGGATAGTCTGTGTAGCCAGGGGAAGAATGGGTAGCGTGAGGGCAATGCACATCCACGAACACAGCAAATGAGTAGGGATTTGCTTTGTTCACCAATTCGCCAAGAATACCCCAGTATAATTTTATATATAGCAGTTCAGTACATACCAGGAAACGTTCTTCTGCATGTTTTGAAGAAATAGTAAAGTTTTACTAATACGAGAAGTTGCTAGAGGAGCCTGCAATTAACTGTGGACTCTGCATGAGCCACAAAAAGAGGAGCACTCACCCTGGCAGACCTCGCTCTGCAGTGGTATCAGGGCAGAAAGGAATAAAGACTCTGCTGACGCAGAGCGGAGTCATTCCACAGCCTTCAGCAATTCAACTTAAACCAGTCAAAGAACTGGCTACGGGTCTGGTTTACATTTTACCACTTTTGTATTTTATGTTTACATTCAGAGACCTATTGTGCTCTACCCGGTGGAGTCCCTTCTCCCAACAAGGACTGACAGAGACAGTGTTATCACCTTAGTTGCATGACATATCAGATGTAAAGGAAGCCATTAACCTGGGATCCTAAAGCTTGAAAAAATACCCCAACCAAAAATGGTGTTGTAGATATCCCTCAGGTTTTATTTAAAAAACCCCGAACAACATTATAAGATGGGTTTAGGAGAGTTTGTGTTAGATGAACTTTGTGGCTGAACCTGTAAAACAAACCTTCCTGCAGCTATACCGAATCACAACTAATGAAAAATAAAATACAAGCAATCAGCAATCTTCAGATCCTCAGCTGGTCTTTTTGTCTCCCCAGAGTTTCCCAGTAGGGTGAGCAGACAGGTAATGAGATGCGCTTGCCCATCATTGATCTGGGGATAGATCAATGCAAGGCAACCAACCAGATCTCCGCGTTGGCATCTGATGGGCTGCCAGGTGCACTATAAATGTGGTAGACCCAATACCCCAGTAGTCAAAGCAAGATTTCTTCTTCTGGCATTTGTTCTAGTGTTGGATGAAAGGTGTTGCATTCATTTCATTCCCATAGTGGTTCTGGGGAATAACCTGACTTTTATCATATGAGCTGAGTTTAATATCTCCAGATAGGAGTTCTTTACGTGAGTTCTGTCCTTGTTGTTTAATAGCACATTTCTGTGCTGGTTTAAAAGCAAAAAGCAGAATTGGGATGACTTGAAAGCTGTTGTTTATGAACCACGATCTTACTTTGGACATACACTGGATTTCAGTGCTGGTTGTATCTTGAGACTTTCCACTCAGGTGTGAGTCAAAATAGACTGAGAGGTGTTATCGTTGAAGTCTTCAGAGGGTCAGAATTTTGTTTCTCCTAAGGGGCTCCGTAATTTTGGTGCAGTTTGTGAGTTTTTCTTCTTCCAGACCTGTTCCCAGATGATAAGCAATGAAAGAGCTGCATAGGAGTAATCACAAGCACCCTGTTACTCTTCTTTTGAATGTAGACAAGTGGTACAAGAAAGATATTTAACAATTTCCCAGTCTTGGCAGAACCCCAAGATAAACATATGTAATGATTTTCAAGAGGAGTATCTGACATGCTAGGCCAAATCAAACCATGATATTTCATTTCTTGTAAGCAACGTGCTGCTTTCTTTATGTCTCTGATATTATGTACTGTCTGAAGGTAACCAGGACACTGAACTCTTTTTTTTTTTAACTTGACTGAAGTTTATGGTACTTTGTCTTAAAATCATAAAACAAGTGTATATATAAGATTGTATCCTGAATAGGGGCATTGCTGTGAATTAATATTTGCCTGGAGCTCTGCTTTGGTGGTCTAGGCTTGGTGTTTCAAGAGGTTGGATGATATTTTGCAATATTTGTTTATTACTACCTTAAGTAAATCTACAGACTCCAGGTAACCAAGTAGTGAAAAGTTCCATATTTTTATCAAGATAAATAAAGAGGAGGTTCACTTGTGGTTTGGTTTTTGGTTTTTTTTTATCTTTATAATCTTTCCTTGAATTGTAGTTGAACTTGAAATGAAGAACATAAACTTGCAGTAGGCTTTGCCAGGCTGCAGATCACTTCCAGCTCTTCAGCTGAAATGCTGAAGTCAAACCATGGCTGTTCCTTCTATCTTTGGTACTTCTGAAACAAGGGTTACAAACTTGGAATAAGTTGGCAGGAGCGGATTGTTCAAAATAAATAAATCAACCAGCTTCTTGCCCATGGACAGAGTGAACTTTGATCTGAAGTTTGTTGGGAACTCTTGCTGGTTTACCGGAGTGAACTTTGAATGGAAGTTATTTGGGAAACACCAAATTGAAGGTGACAGGTTTTCACACTGTGGGACTGCTTTTTAGGTGAAAGACAGAAATTTAACGGGCACAAACCTTACGCGGTGGCTTGGAAATTCTATAAATGCCTTTAAATTAGTATCCATTGGTCACAGTTAGTACTGAAGTGCATTAGCTGGACATTGTGCAGCTGGTGTGGTGTGGTATTGATGAGAAAAGTGAACTTCAGACTCTCTTCAGCTGATGAAATCTGCCTAGGAGAGATGTGGGGTTTGGTTGGAATGGTGGGCTCCCATGGCATTAATCGTCATGGCCCTTCCACCCTTTTCTGAACAGGAGTTGACCGTGTTGTGTTGAGACTGGTGTGAATACTTGTCCTGACTTACCGGGCTTGGAATTAGAAAGTTCTTATGCTCAGAAGAGGATCTGTAAGCCAGAAGATCTATAACCATGAAGACTGACAGCCATAAAGGTTGTATATTCAAAACTGTGGGTTCATAAATATTTACACATTTGCATGATCACCACTGGCAGCAGTTTGCCTTTGCTAGCTTAGAAGAGGCTAAAGCATCTCAGCTGCTGGGACGTGAGTAGATTAGCACAGCTGTGAGTGAGAAAAATTGCTCTGGCTCTTCACCTAGTCCTTGTTGTTAGCTTGGGGCTGCTTTCGTTGTGTTTTATGGAGAGTTATGCTGCCTGAGCAGTCTGCAGCGGGTAGACACATTCAGAAGCAGTGCCTGTGGCTATGCTGAGCCCTTGGCAGGGATGTGGTTAACTCGTAAATTAGGTAAAAACATTTTAGTTGGGGTTGGTGTGGGGTTGTTTGGTTTTTTTTCCTTAAAGGCTAAAGCACTAGCTTTCTAATAATTACAACTCCTCAAGTGTCTAGGATCATCATCCTGTGTACCTACACATCTTTAGGTTTTGGAAAGGGATATTCCATTTGCAGTGCATGTTTCCAGACACACAGATCAGCAGATCTATACCTGCATGGTTCGTGGTCTTATCCAGGCTAGGCGTTTGGAATAGAATAAAGAGAAGACAGGCTGGATGATGTAACTAAAAGAAAGGGAAAGGCTAATATTTTAATAAAAGCATCTTTCCAGTGATCCACCTGAGTGAGGCGGAGGCTTTACTGCGAGTGGTTCTTCCCCCAAGGTACTGCCGATCCTCAGTCGCCATCCAGAGAGCCAGCGGTGTGCAAGTTCTGGAAAGCGCTTCAGTGTGTAGAGGGAAACCCACATCTTGTTGAAATTTGCATTATGTCATTTTACATGTGGTTATGTCTTGTGCCTAGTGATGCAATGTAACCCAGCGTAACCCCACTTGACTTTACGCAACAGGAGTGTCTCTTGTGCCATTCACCGCACAGAGTGGAGCGGTGGAAGGAGGCATTTGGGGCTTGGAAAAGGATCTTTAATGGGGGATTTCAGAGTAGATACCTGCTATGCTCACTTTATTACTATTATTTTTAAAACAAATGTTTTGACTTACAGCATGATTTTTTATTTGCGTACAGGATTTTTAAACTCTTTTTTTATTGAGAGATTCACTGTGCAGAATAAAGGCAGTAACTATATTTTCTGCTTTACCTCCATATCTGATTTCGGTCTGGTGACAGAAAATGAGGTCAGATTATTTAACCTAAGTGTGCTGATACCGTTAACAAAAATTACAGAAAAAATATTTGATAATAATAATACAATCTCTTCTTAATTTTTTTATTTATTTTTGTGTGTCTGATGCCATTACAATGGTAACAGTAAATGTCGGCAGTGGGGAAGGAAGGCGCTTGCTAACCTTGCATTTCCCCCCACCATATGCATACTTCAAACATATGGGAAAATGCTGTCATGGCCTCTCATGTTACCCTGCCACTGTCCCTACAACGCTTCTGCCACAGTTAATAGCGTGTATTTAAAAAAAAAAAAAAAAAGTATATATATATATTGACTTCAGAGCAGGGAATTTTTGCACAACTGCCTGGTTCCATCTCCCCGGCTCCAGCCGAGCAGTGCAGGCTCTGCCGGCTTGGCAGGGCTGCTGGCAGGCTGCTTAGCTGCCCCAGTCTCCCGGCTGCCAATCTGCCTGTGGGTTCCTGCCCAGTGACAGCTCTAAAAGCTGGGGCCAGCTCCCTGCCTCTGCTCCGTGTGGTGACAGGCGGCTGGGACAGGCTCTCGCCCAGAGCTGCCGGTGCCGGAGGGAGAGCCTGAACCATCCCAGCATCTCCCATCGAGCATCTCCCTCCAGCTGCATCGGGGGCTCCTCCTCACCCCTCCTGGGAATAACGCCCTGGGGGTGAGTGTTTAAGCGGGCACTCCTGCACCAGACTCAGCGCCTGGGGGGAGCCTTCGGCCCCGGGGATGGCGGTGGTACTCCTTCCTCTCCTCGCTGCAGGCTTTCCCCGCGACCTTTAAATGCGAAAGGTCGCGGCGCCTCGGTGGGAAGCACGCCCAGGCTCGGTGGCGGCTGCAAGCACCAGAGACACCTATAAATAAATAAATAAAAAATTAGAATAGCTTCTGATTATAAGGGACAACTCCATGTGAATCTTAATTACTGTAATTGGTTCTCAGTTACTATGGTGATTGGTGGGCGCTCCAGAGATGCCTTTGATGGGTGATAGATGTTTACCCGTACACGTATCGTCACTGTTAGAGTGCAGCAGCCCCATCAAAAAATCAACACTTACCCGTAACTTGTACTTAGTGCTGGAAGATACACTGCCTGTTGGCAACAGCTGTAAATACACAAATATTCAAGCTGCTATTTATTGTTGTAGGGAGAAACTCTGCGATGGCTCTGCCTGTGCAGCCATCCCCTCTCCAAGGGTGGCCAGTGCTCCGCCTGGCACACGCCGAGCTTCCTGGGAAAATGCTGCTCCAGCAAGTGAATGCAAGGGTAGTGGGACTTATTAACCGGCATCAGCATGAATGATTAACCGGCTGATTGAGATGAGATATTTTATTTTGTTTTGCCTCAGGAGCTACCCCTAATCCCTGCCCCTGAAATGAGGAATTACTGGCTGGGGGAAGGCTCTGCGGAGGGTGCAGCCTCAGCCCTTGCCCCAGCTCACCGCCTCCCTCGGGGTTTATTTTCGGAGGAGCCCAGCTCAGGTACTCTTGCTGACAGCGAGTATGGCTGGGGGCTGGCAGATGTTGGGGGGGAATCTTCAAGCATTTAAAGCTTTCTACATTAAAACAATTATTGTGGGCTGCACACGGAAGATACCAAGCAGCAGAACTTAAAATGAGTTTTCATAAGTGAGGGTTTCTGTGTGTGATCCCTTGCTCCCTCACTCCGTTCCTCTAAGGCAGAGGATGAACCCACAATGTTATTTTTAAGCAGAACAGAGTTTCTAATGAAAAGCTAACAGAATGCCAGAGCTACAGCTAAAATAATTCCCTACGCAGTTCAACAGCAAATAAGTCCATACATGGCTTTTATTTCTTTGCAGCCCATGACAAATCTTGAAGTAAAAATGAGCATCTTCAAAATGTCTAAACAAAACTTGTGTTTGTCCTGAGCTAAACTGCCGTTAATAAAGTGACATGAAATGATGCCGCACCTTCAAACACAGCAATGAAAACTTTGGTTTGCAGTGTTTAACAGAGCAAGTACCATCAGCCTACAGGAACTGCATCTGGTTTCACTTGCAGCATCAGAGCTAATTAATTTGTGCCATGCCATGAAAGGCCATAAATAAATTATGTGTAGGATCTTCCCCCCTCCCCCTATCTTGATTTCCAGAATTAAACATGATGTTTGGGGGCTGCTAACTTGGCCCCTCAGCCAGCCTGGATCAAACCCTTCCCACCATCACTGTGGCTTTGAGCCCTGCAGAGCTGCTCCCCCAACTCCCTTTTCTCCCCCTCGACTTCCAGCAAAGCTCTGGCAAGTTGGATGAGCGTGAGGCACGTGCCCAGATTAATCATAGTCACAGAAACTGCAATTTTTAAAAAAACGAGGACCAAAGTTTGGCGAAGGTGCTGGAAGGGTTTGTGAGAGCAGCTGCCCGGATGGGCTGTCAGGGTCAGGCGGTGAGGCTCTGTGCCTGCAGAGCCTGCCGCTGTTTGCACAGCCTTTGGGTTTGTTACGATTGCACGAGCCTCCGATTGCCACGCTTCAGGACTGGGATTGCACCACAGTCTGTGCGACAGCACCCGCTTGAGTAGTCTCACTCTCCAAGGGGTTTTCTATTTTTCTGTTTCCTGAAGCTTTTAAAACTGAAATTAAAAAGTAAGATCTAGAAGAGAAAGATCAGGATGATTTTAAAAGCAAGCAGCAGGTTTAATTTTTTTCTGCAGGAAGAATGACTGGAGGAAAGGGAAAAAGTTCTGACCAGGGCTTATGGTGTACCCAGGGGTTTAAACCCTACACGACCCTTTAAAACAGAAAGCAAAAAATCACAGCTGCACAAGTTCATTGTTGGATCACCAGTTTTTATGTAATTAAAAATAAAATCAGGTCTAAATAGCAGTGAGTTATGGCAAGCAATGCACATTTCTATTATTACTAGATAAATCCAGCTGAAGTGGCGATGTGCCTGTCGCTGGTATCAGGCAACCCCCTCGTTTCTATTTTTGTTTACAAGCCGCACGGAGGAAGCCTGACCATTGACAGCCATGTGGTTTTCTGTGAATCTTGCGCTGAGTATTAAAAATAAAGATTAAAAGAAGGAATTTAATAATGCATTTCAGTTTGAAAGCTTCTTAACCTTGCTGAGCTCTGCAGGGATATTCCGAGTAGTGTTTGGGCTGGCACAAACCATGTGCTGAAAATCCACCACAATAAGGACCTTTATTTCGTCTAGAAAGTGCAATTATTAGAAGAGTGACAGTCTCCTTTTTCTTTCTTTTGCTTTCTAACAGTGACAATAAATCTTAGCGTTAGGGTTTTTTTTCCTTCCCAGACCCTGACACAGCTCTGGTAATCCCACCCGAAGCCGGGCTGGATCCACTCCCCGTGGCAGGCACTTGGGTACTGGTGAAGGGAGCGAGTTCACATGCATAGCCTGTGTTTGCCTTCACGGGAGGAACCTTAACAAGAAAGATCTCTCTCTCCAACACGTTTCATCACTTAAAAGTTTATTCCAAAGGCTTAACTCTGTAATTGTCCCCGTCCCATGTTCCCCCCACCCCGGGCCCCCAGCATCCCCAGTCACGCTGCTGTTCTGACAGCTGAAAGTATCGATGCGAAGCATCTGCTCGGAGAGCAGGGAAGGGCTCGCACAGCCCGTGCTGCAGGGTAGCGGGAGTTAACATCACAAATTGCAAACTGCAACACAGAACATATTAAGGGGGGGGGGAGGCGGGGGGGGAGCAACCCCAATAAATCAGCAGCCTGAGGAAAGACACGAGATGGGCACCGTGGCTGCGCGGCTCTGTGGGTGCCAAAGCAACTTGCTTTCAAAAATCCTGCGAAGGCAAGAAATGTGGTTCGGAGGGATTTGCAGTTATTGTCGGTATCTCTGCCACCTGTGCGTGTTTCTATACATCACAGGCGTGTGTGTACACATATTTGTGTGTTTGCCATATGTACGTATCGTGGAAGGAGGCATTACTGTTGATATTGCTGAAATTCTGCTTTTAACCAGATGTCGAATTAGAGCGATGCTCACCCACAATTGAAACTGAATTGCAAAGTCATTCAAATTTAATTGTGACTTTTGTTTTGTTTTCTTGAATGAAATAATTGAACTTAGTCCCTGATTATTATTATAGGGCAGGAAAAGGATGATTATAGAGGCAGCACTGGAAAACAAAGCTGCCGTTATGTGTTTAATCCACTCGAGGAAAAGGGTTCTCAGACTTACTGAACTGGTCTTGTTGCTCTTTTAAAAGGACTCATTTTTATTTTTTTAAAATAGAAATGCCAGTTAATTTGATTTATAATATGGAGTGTTAATGGAACAGAATCATAAAAATAACGTGCTCTGAGTGCATGCGGTGTATGCTGTTGCACTGCATCGTCTTCTCTTTAATTAGTGTAGAGCTGCCGGACAATTGTAAGCACTAACAACCTCCACTAAAATCAAATGCACTTTGTCCTGCACAGCATTAGCATCTAAATAAAAGTTTTTCTTTAAGATAGTCACCGATACAAGGAAAGAAAAGAACCCTCTGCTTTCCCCGCTCCCCCCTTAATTTTATTTTATTTCCAGAACAACGACTGCCAGAATATAGCAAGCAATGTTTTAAGGGGAAAAAATCCTGGCTGTAAATGTGCACAATATTCCACATTATATACATGTCATTTCTGAGCACTGTTGGAACGATGCAGTGTCAAATCTGTATGACAGATTGAGGTGAAAGCTGGGAAGAGAGAGCCTGTGAAGAAACAGCCCTGACTGAGTCAGGCACCCTATAGAATTTATCCTGCAGGCTATAAGTAACCGGTTTCATCACATAAAAGGAGGAGTGGAAGAGGGATAATTGTCTACTAATTTGGGTCTGGGCAGCGCGCCGGTCTAACAATGCCATCTAGTGCTGCCGGCCCCCGTGGACCCTTGCCCAGCTGGGAGCCCCCCAGATGCCCACCCCAGCTTCCACCATACCCTCCTGCAGCGGCTCTCCCGCCTGTCCCCCGCTCCACGCAGGGCGTTCGCCTGCCTGCACCCTGCTGTGCGTGGGGCGCTCTGCCCCGCGCTCCGCCGGGGCTCCTACAGGTGCTCCCCCAAAAAGGGCAGCATCCGTGCCCAGCCCCGGCTGCGATTCTCGGAGCTGGAAAAAAAACAAATGCAGCAAAAACTTTTCAAAGAAGTTTTGGGAGGAGGTTCCTACTGTGAGGAAGCATATATTAACAGTTCCTATTGAAATGTTCTGCCTTCATGGGTCAGTAGGTGTGTTAAGCAATTCTCTCGAATTAGGGGGCTCAAAAGAAGGCAAAACAATGGTTTAAGTGTAACTTGTGTGGATGCTCTTACTTCTTCCTGTGCATGCAGTACTTGCATCTGAGCGCAACTGATGTTTGTCGGAAGATTTATTTGGGACTGGAAGGGAGGAATTACCATCAGGAATAAGGAGAAGGCAGTCAGCAGTCCTAACTGCCGAGGATCCTAGGAGCTGCATAGCGGTGTGCAACTTTTTTGTTTATATTTTTAATTATTAAAAAAGATTGCTTAAATTTCCTGATCCCCCCTCCCCTTTTATTCTTCTTTGCTCCCACTCAGTACTAACAATTTTATGATCAAACATCCAGGTTCTACAGACCTCAAAAACAATTCCCAAATGACCTCCCTCGGGAGATGGAGAAGTTCCTGGTCCCTCCAGTGAGGAGGACTGTTAACAGCCCCCCTTCGCATCCCTTCAGGGGTCAGCTTGTCCTGAAGGAGCATCAACAGGAGGGTGTCGGAAATGAGCCTTGATGCAGATGGTCACCCAGGGACCTTGGGCACCCAGAGCTGGCAGGGACAGCACTGGAGACATCAGTGCATCACTCATAGTATTCAGAAAGATAAAAAACAAAAATCATCTTTGTTAAATCATGACAGTATTCTCATCCCAAATTCTGGACAATTTGGGCAAATGCAGGCAGCCACTCATTACGATTTCGAATCCTGGGCTTCACCCGCGGTCGGTGCAGTGGATGGAGGCAGTGGTTCAAGGAGTGGTTTTGGTGTCCACCCAAGCCATTCCCCAGCACTGACCTGCCACGGCTGGGGGGATCGCAGGGTGCCTACCTCTGCTCACAGCACCAGTCAGCGTGTTCCCGTTTGGGGCCTTGCAGGCACTGGGGAGCAGGACTGCACCTCTCTGGGCACCTCTGCTACCGAGCTGCTGCTAGGGATGTCATGCACGATGCAGACTGGAGAGTCGTTGCTCTGTGGAAAGTGAGCCCTTGCAAATCCTGCCTTGCATTTGCCATGGAAATGAAAGAAAAAAATCTTCCACAGGTGCAAGCAAGCACGGGAGGGCAGGGAGGAGCAGGAGCGAGAGATGCACATCCACAATGAAGTGACTTTTCCCATTTTTTTTTTTAATGATTTTTTAGTAACAACAACCTACAACTAAGGCTCTTAAACCACGGTGACATAGTATACCCTCTCCTCTAACACAGACGTACCCACAGCCAGGAATAAGGCTCCCTTGGTACCACGGGTGGCACAACCACCTCCTTACTCTGGGTCAGATTTTGGGAACTAAGCTGTGGCTGGGCTGAGCTTCCAGTACGTGGGCTGGGTTGAAAACCCAAGCTTTCATTCATCTTTTATAATTTTATTTTTTGAAAGAAATTATGATATTGATCCGTCTTGAAAATTTGAAATAGCATGGGATTTATGTTTTCTTTTGGGTTTGGGTTTGGTTTTTTTTGGAGGGAGGGGGAGGTTGTTTGTGGGTTTTTTTTGTGGTGTGGTGGGTTTTTTTGTTTGTTTTTGCCCAAATCCATAGCACCTGAAGCAATCATTCTGGCAAGGCTGAAACATGTCATTCATCTCAGGAAGGCTTTTACATCCAAACACTTTTCCATATAGAACAAACAAAGCAAGTTATTTAACTTTTTTTGGTGCTGGGACCCTTTTGCAAAGCCTGGTGCTTCCCAGCACCAAGGGGCCAGGCTTTTTGGGCTGCACCACTGCCCCACGCGCAGGACCTGGGAAAGGTGGCTGCAGCCACGGATGCGCCAGGCAATGCAGGGGGCAGAGCAGGGCAGCTTGGGGGGTTTTCCTGGGAAATCTGCCTGGGCTTTGTCAGAAAGAGGCAACAAAAGCAATCGGATCCCTACAAGAGGTTTTGATTTCATCCAGATGGCATTTTTTCTGTTGGAAAAATGTTCCATTTAAAGAAAAAGAAATTTTAAAAATCCTGATTAGTCCTGCAAATACTAACAGTTCATGAGCTCTGTCCAAAGTCCTGCCACTCGTGTGTCTCCACGCGCTGCCGATGAGCTCTTCCAGTGAATATTGTGCAAATCATCTTTACAGAAGTGATGCAAATGCATCAAAACCTTCTCCAGTGTGCTTTTCTGCAAAGCGGCACCGGCTGAGTGCGTGGCAGTGTTATTTAAAAGAATATTCTTGGAAGGAATAAATCATAGGCTCTATTAATCCATTCCGAGGTCAGGGTGAGGACGCAGCCAGAGCGGTGTTTGTGGGGGCTATGGCGACTTCTTTTAGCTGTCTTGGAGGAGCTAGAAACAGCCGAGAGTTTATATTGCTATTATTTATTATTTTATTAAGAACTCCAGAGGTACTGCTTCCTCGGAGAGGTGGATGGATAAAACGATGCTTAGAAGTGCCCTTAGATTAATTAATGTAGCTATAACAACTTTATTACAGAAACAGCAAGTGAAAGGCTGATATGTACCATTGCTTATCACGGAACACTTAAGCTACAGCTGTAATTGTTTATGTGAACATCAATCTTTCCTACAGGTTTGGACTCGGTTCAATTCTGCAGCTGTTTCACAAACCAGAACCTTTACTTCCCTGTGATTTTTTTTTTTATTATTCTTACTATTAACTAAACCGGAGAAGGGTGACAAAGGCTAACAGGTCTTCCCTCTTGCCAAATGCAATTCAGCAGCCTGTGGATCACAGATGTGTAGCCAGGTAGGTGTGAGCCTGTCCCCTAATGAACCCCAGACAAGCGATGTTTATTCATCTGATGTGTTTAGCACAAATCAGTTGTCGTCCTTCAAGCCGACTGTCAGCAGGGTGGACCCAGGATGAGATTTCCTAGAAAATATTTAATCATTTGCAAGAAAAATAATTTTGATTAATTCTGATGTTTGAGTAGATGAAATTGAATAGATGAGGAAAGCAAAGATGCATTAAATAGAGTGCTAAGACTGTAGGCACCAGGCCAGTAAAAATAACCATTGGATACGGTGGATATAGCCACTCGGAGGTTACAGAGTCCTTACCATACCTGATCAAAACTGTGGCTGAGTTGGGCTGAACACTGACTGGCAGGTTGGCAGAAAACTGGAGGTGGATAGATATGGTAATATATTTAACCTAGAACCATTTTATTAATAAATTAATATTTATGATCAATGAGCAGCACCTGCATTTCTTTTTTTATAGTCCTCACCCCGCTGCAGCCACGTGCCATCATTAATTTACTGATATCTGCATATTTTTAGAGCCTTAGTTTTTCTCCCCCCTCACACACTACTTGTATTGGAGATCAGCCGATCGATCCGCCTGTCTGGTGTCACAGGTTAGTAAGGTGGCACCGTGCTATTGTCACAGCCCGCGGCTCCAGGGAGTTGCGCGTGCACAATGCTCGGAGAGTCCGATCTTTAATTACTTCGTTTGCGAGCTGAGTGATTACCGGCACTGGGTTCACATGCACAATATCCTTCCGAGCTAGGGTGTGCGCTGGTGAGCATTGCTGCAGGAATGGGTGCCAGAGCGGGCAGCATCTCCAGCGTAGCGTTGCCTTTACCCCAGGGTACCTGCTGGTCTGCGTAGCCATTCCCTGTCACCTTCTGCATGCTTCCCAGTGTTTGCTTCCTGCTCTCCTCGCTCAGCCACCAAAACCTTCACATTTGACACCACCTCCATGACCCCTTTGTCCCACCTCAAAGAGTCTTTCTGGACAAATCGCTTCCCCCAGCCAGTACCCGGGGTCAGTAGGAAACTTGATGGACCAGCTCCTGCTGGGTTTTCCTTGGGCACTGGCTGCTTTTTTCCCCCACCACATTTTCATGTCTGGTTTAACCACTTCTCAGGGTACTTCAGTGACTGCATCTGTGGGCTTCTGGCCAACCCTGCGCCCAATGGCTCTCAGTCACAGACGCTCATCCTCAGCTTTGTGTCCCTTTCCCACTGTGGGACCATCCGGAGGGTTTGAGCGTGGTGGGACCTGACTGTGTGTTTGACAGGACAGGGACTCTCTCTTGGCAAGCGGTGCACAAGCATCCAAGAAAAAGTGTTCTTTAACTTTTCATAGCATCCAGTGCTTTTGCCCTATAATGATATTTCTTCATTGCCTCCATTTATTTTCATAAAAACAATCCTGAAGGACAGCTTTGGGAAGGAGGGAAGGGGGGGCTGTGCCCTGCAGCACCCTCCGGCCCCATTCCTGGTGCTGCAGCTCCATCTAGCAACCGGCCCGCGGAAGATGCTCGGCCCTGCGCGCCCGCGGGGGGCCCATGGGTTGAAGGGGAGCGGCCCCGCCGCAGGGATGAAGGATGCGGCCAAGTGGTCCCAGCGCATCCCCGGCCCCCCAGTCGGCCTTCCTCTCCTTGCGCTCGCAGCCGGTGCATCACACACTTCGGGCTGACTACACATTGCTGTAATTAGTCCGTATTTCCCCACCCCCCCCTTTCTTTTCCAAGTTTATGCAAGTTTTTTGAAATACCAAGCTGTGGGAAAGCTGTGCTGTGCTGCAGACTCGGGTAGGCACAGGAACAAGCTGCTGGACTTCCCCCCTCATCCCCCGCCAAAGTTACAGATTTTTTAGAAAGAGTTTCTTCCAGACTGTGAAGAGAGAATTAAAAAGCCCTTCTCATCTACGTCAGCAATGCACAGGCACCAAGTGCTGGCAGGGGCTGCACAAGTCATTACCACCGACCGCATTTTTGTAGCGATGTAATTAGCATGTTCAGCAGATCTCTGCAACTTTTAATTTCAGATATATCTGATGCAAAACTGTATTGGGTGCTGCTACCCTGAAGAAGTAGGATGGTTTAACCCCCTCCGTTTGATCAATTCTGGCATTTTCCACTGCCAGCTCCTGCTCCCTGGATCTTGCTCTGAAGTTCTCTCGCTCGTTGGAATAAACATGTAAACAATCTGCTCTGTGAGACACTGTGAAACTTTCTATACGTTAAATAATGTAATTCAGTTTAAATATCAGTTCATTATCTGTTGCTTGGTAATATCTTTATCACTGGCAACTGATGGGAGCTGATTACGATGAGCTGCAGCTCACTTATTAATTGCAGTTGATTAACATAGTTTAATATTGCAGGTACCCTTTCTCTGCTGCTAGATTTTGCTGTTTTTCAGCAGCTCAGAAATCCAAGGTACATGGGGAAATACCTCCCTCTAGTGCTAACGTCTGTATTATTTGGTGGAATCAAAGATACCGTCTTTGATAGCGCACAGAATTTTTCTTAAGTCTGATCTGGAAAACTCTGAGATTGTTTTTGATGCTATCTTCTCAGTCTTGGATCTTAACAGCTCTTCCTGAAAGGGCTAACACTACTTTGAAGTAAAATACCACGTACTTGAAAGGCCAAGGGCAATGAAGGGAATAGAGATGCATGAAGGGAGACTTACCTAAGATTAACATTGCATGTCAAGTGATGAGAAATGTAGGATGCCAAGGCAGATCTGGAGAGAGAAAAATTGGTGTTCTGCTTCAGGTGATCTGAGTTGCAATTTAAAGTTTTTCCAAACTAGTGATTTCTCTGAGAAACTCGAGGAACCGGCACAGAGGAACTGCAGGACTTGCCCTGGCGCTGACCCAGGCTCAGCAGGGAACTGGTGGGACTGGGGACCGGTGGGCGGCTGACATTTGTACCCCTGGAAACCACGCAGGAACCCAAGGGGCAGGTCTGTGGCTCCTCAGTCCTACCAGAAAGCAAGCAGCCTTTCCTTGGCGGGATGTGTGTGCTCAAATTTATGCCCAATTCTTGACTGAACAAAACCCTCAAACAAAAGCTAGCCCAGATCCTCCTGATCTAGCCAGCTGGTTTGGGGTCACAAAAGCCTTGCGATGAAAACTGTGGATGCTGTGCATCTTACACTTGAAATTGCTTACAAACTTTTGGTACGTTCATTAAAAATATTCTAATATATGTGGGAGTTAGGAAAAAAAAAGGGAAGGGGATGATTATAGATGACTGTAGAGTGACTGTTTCCTGCCATTAATTTCCAAAGTTATTTCTTATACAGTATGAAAATGCTTGCTATGTTAACACTCTAAGTTAAGTGTCTCAAATGTGCATTTAATTTGGATTTAATAACACCATTTTTCCTTATGAAAACTCAGTCAATTATTGAAAGCATTTCTTGAGGTTTAGCAATTATTTAAGAGGTGCATTTACAGTAAAGTAATTAACTCAAATGGCATGTTCATGGAAATAGTATATTTAAAACAAATTTAAATATTTGTTAGGAGAAGAAAATATTTTATACTACTATAATTTGTTAATCTTCACATTCATTGTTTCTAAAACTTTTTAGTGTCATTTAGCAACTTGATGGAGAATTTTCAAGAGCCTTGGGGAAAAGGCTCTTGGGGATATAATAACAATAAGTGCTTTTAAATGTGATGCAAGTAATACAGAATTGGGAAAAAAAAATTGTGACTGGCTCCAATTATAACCAGCCATCCCCAGCTTCTTTCTAAACTATTGTTGTTGGGTTTTTTAATAGAAAAAAACCCCAATTATATGAGAAAAGATGAAGAAAAGGCAGGGGGGAAAACCCCGAAAAGCCTCAATAATTTGTTTTACAACTATTTGGACACTGATGAATAGATGATGGCTTTTTTCTGAACAGTCATTTTCTTTTTTTATCTTCTTTCTGCCGTTTGCCGGTGCAGAAGATAAGGCCTGGGTCAGGCAGCAAAGCTGATATATTTTCCTAAAGTCTCTGTGTCACGCCAGTTCATTTGGAGCCCTGTGGCCGAGAGCCCCCAGCTCCATCCCTCCCCTCCTGCAGCAGCCCCAGCTCGGCCGGGGTGAGAATCCCCAGTTTATTTCCCTGCTTTTGGGGGTTCAACCTCTCTTTGTGTTCGCTTTGCGCTGTCACAAGCCGTATTTGCTGGCAGCTGCTCAGCTTGGGCGCTGGGGCGTTGCCAGAGCCCATCCTCCAGCCTTTGGGCCCCTCTGGGTAGGCGGTTTCTGGTCCTGGCTCGCTTCCTCTCATCTGTGACTTTCTCTTCATTTCATCATCGCTTTTTTCCCCCCTGCACAGTGCCAGTTCCCTCTCCCCATCCCCTCCCCAGCTGTCTTGGCAGCAGGTTTACCTGCCCACAGCATCATCTAACCCTGGCCTGGTGGGCAACGTGAAGGGTTATGAAGTTTTCACGCTCCTGCTGGGAAGGCAAACAAAATATTTTTTTAAAATAATAATAATAATAAATACATAGAGCTGAGGCATAGGAAGAGCCATTTGCAAGAGGACAGAGTGCCCTGAACAAGAGGGAAGGCAGGAGGGGAGGCTGGCTGCGGTAAAGCAGGCATGAAATGACCTATTAGAGAGATTAAAATAAACCCACTGCAGCACAATGGGTGTAGGTACATCATTACATTTATTGGTCTTTACATTTATTATTAACACCGATATTTCTCATTACTGCCTGCAGACCTAAATTAATTTCTCTCCTTTATCCTTTTAATTCTGCCATGCTCTTTCTTATGGCATCTCCTGCTATTTTAAAACAAAGAAACTTTTCCTGATGGAATTAAAATAGGTGTCTCAGAAATTGCGACCGAAACTAACTCCATTGGCATGAGGAGGGATGCTGAGTTCCAGGTTTAACTTCAAGGCAAGTACCAAACTGCAGCTGAATCCATCACGGTCCAGCGGTGGGACTGTCTGCAGAATTCAGATGCGCATGTGGGACAAGCAGATGAGGAAACTCAACATCAACTTAAGAACACGGGTTGGGACGTCGCAGATGGCGGAAGTTGACTTTAAAGCATAAGATGCCTGTGAAAACAGATTCCCAGGAGTCATAGGATAAAGCAAGCCCCGGAACGAGGGCTTGCAGGAGGCTGCCTATTAGAAAGTACAAAGGGTTTTAAATCAATAAGGTCTTGTGTTAAATGCAGATAAGCTGCAGCGCGCCTGGGCAGTGACCCTGTGAGAGGAAACAGTACTGAGGGAGCAGATGGGCTGCCAGGGGTGGCCGAGTCCACCAAACGTGGCATGGCCAACAGCCTCCATCACCCCCAGTCTCCCAGGAGCCAACTTTTTTGGCACCTTGTTTTGGCTTTGTCCGTGCTGGCAGCAACCCATGATCCTCAGTCCTCAATCCACAATCCCCAGTCCTCAGGGGATGCTGAGGAGGAGGGATATAGCTATGAAAGTGTTACGTGATGCCTCGATGAACACACAAGGGAAGGACACAAATGCCAGCAGCTCTGCAGTGTCCCATGCACGCAAGACTGACGCTGAGTCACCATCTTGTTTCTGCTCTGCCTGTACTTCTGTTTTTTTTCTGTGCTTGTTTTATAGAAAGAATCATGTTGGGGGGGTTGTTACTGCTAGGAAGCTTATGAATTTGTTCAAATGAGCAGAAGAAGCACAAGCAGAGTCAAATGAGTTCCTTATCCCATTCGAGGGTTCGTTGGAAAACGCTGCGTTATTCATCCAGGGTTGGGCAATTACACTTATAATACCCAGCAACTTGATCCCCAAAGGCATTTTCCTTACGCCATGTACTTGAATGATGCTTTGTGTGCATGTGAGCTTTCTTCTGCATGTTTGCAAGCTGTGTTACTGCGAATCCAGCCCTGCTCTCGGTCTGGCGAGCATCTCCTGGCTTTCCTGCTCCCACCCAAAGAGATTTTTTTTCAGTGCTTGTTTGCAATATAGACTTTAAGACTTTTTTTTTCTCTTTTTTTTTTCCCCCCTGCATCTCATGGCAGAAATGTGTATGGGTTTGCTTGGGATGAGTTGCACAGGGAATTTCCACGTGGAGCTGGGCAGTGTGGCCAGCTTTCTGGGAATGGGGTAGGTGATGTGAATTGTCCCATGTGGTGGCTCCAGAGCCCTCTGAGCTGGTGATGACCCCAAGCTTCTGCTGCAGCCTCGGAAGGTGGGCTTTCTGAAATGTTCGCTGGCCGTTGGGTGACCCCAGGGTGTCATCGGAGCCCCGCCAGCCCAGCCACACCTGCTGGCGTTCATAGCTGGGAGGAAAAGGGTCTCAGCCAGGGCAAGGACCCCCCCCTCGGAGGGATGTTAGAGCAGCTCTGTCCTCACTGTCCTCCAGTGCTGAGACAGCCTGAGGTCCACCCTGCTCACCTCGGCCATGTGCGAGGGCAGTGCAGGCAGGGGCTGCTGCCCACCCACCCCCCTGCCTGGGGGTCAGGAGACCTTCCGAGGGGAGTCCCTCTGTCTGCCCCTCCCCTGCTGATGGGGACAGCGATTCCAGGGTGTCCCCCCATTGCAACCCACTAAGGGGAGCTCTAATCACAACGATAAACCCTGAGCTTGGGAAGGGAGATTTTTTTAAAAAATGTTAGTATTTTTTGTGGAAATATTCCATATATTTGAATTTATAATTTAGTCTTTAGAGGACTGTCCAAACTATGCATATATTTGTAGAGCTAATTTTTCAAGAAATTTTGTGTTGTGTTTTCTCATTTGTGTTTTCCCCTTCTCTTTTGGCATAAGATTTAAAAGCTGTGCTTTTTTGGAGTTTTAAACTTGATCAGGACAATAAAATGGCAAATTATGTGGACGATCCTCTTTGGGGCTCCCCAGAGCAGAGGTAGCATACTGGTCGAATAGATTCGCTTAGGAATATTTAGGCCATAAGCCTGCAAAGGCAGCCTCCGTGCGATTTTCCATCGCGGGGCTGGCTGTGCCATGGCAGCACGGAGGGGAAGCCGCCTGGTTACGCTGCCGGCGGGGGTCCCTGCCGGGGTCACCCTCTCCTTGAAGCATCGGTCGCGCAGCTCCTCTCCTCGCTCAGAACGGGAGTGTGCCTCCACCCTTACAGGTCAGAAAGGTTCCTTCCTTCTGGTTTTGAGGTTTGCTTAAAGCATTTACAGTTATTACACGTGGTATCTGGAACAAGATGCCACTCAGTGTTCGGTATTAGAAAAGTAAATTAAATCCTATATAGTTATAAGGTGACATTGAAAACTTTTCCAACATATTAAAAGTATGTGTAAGAAGAAACAGAGCTGAGTCTGACTTTTGATAAGCTCTGTCTGACTGTGAAGACCTATGGGGTGTTTACAAAACACTGTTCTTCCCCAAGTGCATAATTAGAGCTCTTGATATGCATGGAAACGTTTTTAATAAGGCTTAGGTTTTGGAACCGGGTAAGTGTAGCCACTCCAGCACATGAGCTGCTCAGAGATGGAAACACCGTGCTTTAAGGCATTCATTTTTACTCTCTACACTTATTCCCAGAGAGCAGTTTGGAAACAGTGTTAGGTTTATACTGGTTTCACACTGGGAATTTTTCAGAGGATGCTTCTCAGCAGTTCTGCTCTGTGCGCACGCAGTGGCACTGCAGCCCCAGCCCCTGCGCTTGCAGAGCCTGGCTCACAGCATCTCCTGCAGCTCCCGTGGTACCTCCTCAGGAGTCAAGGACCAGCCCCTGGCAGCATTCGGATACAAGCATTACGTTCTCTGCTCCAGCTGGCAGCTGGATGCTTTGCCTGCTAGCCAGGGGCAACACAGTGTGGGCTCATGTGACCAGGGGATTGTTAGCCTGATGTCTGAGAGTAGGAAATCTGATGAAAATCAATGAAGAGCAGAAACCTGACCTAACTATCCTCAGACATCATTTTCCCTCATGTTTTAATTAAACACTGCATGCAACTAACCTGCAGTCGAGCTCTGGTAGGTGCAGCCTGTGCGTTTGTTAGTAGCACCCTGCGATGAGCCAGCACGTTTTGCAGACCCTGCAGACAGCATGTGCCCACTGAACAGTGGTACGTGAGTTTTGAATTGACTTTCACTATCATTTGTGTAAATCTTTGGTGTCAGTACTTGTACCGGTTTGTGAAACCACTTGTTACATTGCTGCCTTGAAAGGCTCATCTTGCCTGCAGGTCACGGTGCCCTTCTCTGCTGGCTGTTGCTCGGGGAGGTGACCATGAGCGAGGAACGCCAGCCCCGGCTCCCGTGGCTGGGCACCGACATGGGCATGGCAAAGTCTTTCCTGCCAAAGAGCTCACTGTGGTTGGGAATGGCGAGAAATGAAACCTCAGATTCCCCAAAACCTCAAAATTCCTTTTGCTACATCTGCTTGTCCCAAAGCAAAGGTATGAATGCATCACAGGTATTTGCAAAAGCAAAGAGCGAGCCCATACCTTCACAGCAGCGTGGAGAGGAGCAAAATTGGGACTACTATGGGGATGTTACAGGCTCAGCCTCTTAGTTTATCCCGTACTAGAAACTGAATCGCTTGCCTGGTTATCTCCATCTAGTATATAAATAGTTAGCAGGCAAATCTGTGCATTGCTGGTTGAGAAAGAGATTAAGGAGATGATATTGCTGTTAGCACTCAGCCCTGGGCTTGCCTGCCAGTATCTGTTAGTAACCAAGCACAGGATTAACCTGTAATAACACAGCCAGGCTCACAAGATGATAATTTACGGATTTGCTCTGAATGTAAGCAATTTCAGCAGCCTGTAAAATTACAGAACTTAAAGTGTTTAGGAAAGGTTTTAGAAAACGGTTGGAAAAGATAACTGCAGAAAGGACATAGGATTAAAAAGGCATGTCAAGGGAACATCGTTTCAGAGCTTTCCCCTGGCTGGTGTGCAGCAGCACATCCTTGTGGGGTGACTTCTGGTCGCTCACAAGACTGGTACGGCTGCGAGCATCCATGTACCTAGCTGGATGTGAACATGAGTGGAGAACACATGCAGTGAATAGCAAATACTAAGTGGTCCTGTGTTACGCTGCAGTCAGTAGTAGAGCCTGGTCTGAAGTCCTCCCACCCAGTTTCTGGCTCCCTGGCTAGCTCCACACATTTTTGTATATAGACACACTGATAAATATAAAGGAAAGGATATAAAGGTCCAGAATAAACCCGAGTAGATTAAGAAATGTCATGCTAAAGTTATCTGTGCAACCCCTTGTACTTACAGGGCTTGGCACCATCTGTCATTATGGGCTCTCATATAATCTTCCTGCCTGCCCTATCTGCTGGTGTTTGCTGGTCAGCACAAAGTGGCGCGGAGATAAGTGGCCAGGTCCTTCACACTGAGGACGTCTTGCTGTCAGCACTTGGACAATGTCGGGTGATCTCTCGTGGCCTTTGGGTTACTGGGTAGAGGGGATGGGGAGTAAGCAAATGGCTCGTGTCTTGTGGGAACCCCTCTGGTTCGTGCCTCCCTTCCAGAGGGTCCAGTGCAGGTGCCGATGGGCAGGCAGGTTGCGCTGCAGGCAGGTTGCGGTGCAGGAGGTGTGGGCTTGTCCTGCTGGCAGGTCAGGCAGCCAGAGCCTCAGACCTGCAAGGGGGGCAAAGAGAGCTAGGAGTTACTGTGCCAGCTCTGTGGGTTGGAAAGCTGGTCGAGACCTCCTTGGCCCAATAAATATTATTAACATTCATAGCTGAAAATCAAATTTATTCTGGTAGAAAAGCTAAAAAATGGTACATTCTTTCCTCTAGTCCAGAGGTTTTCCGCATACTGTAAAAATGTGTAATTCGTTTTTACAGGGTCATATTTTATAAAGAGCAAGAAAAGCTTTTGTTCTCTGAGGACCGAATTTTGCTTTCAATTTTCATTAGCTCCAGCTAGACTCAGCCAAAACAAGGACCGCTGTTCTCACCACGACACGTCTACAAGTCACATTCAAACCCTTACCTTATCCCGGATAATACCTTTGTTTCAGACCAACTTTTAAATTTAAATTTTAAATTTCACTTTTAAATTTGAAAGTACTTGCTCTCTTCAGGCTGGAGTGCTTTGTCATCAGTCAGCAAAAATGAAACTGGGTACAGGAAGAACAGCTGAGTCTGTCTCCCCATCCCCAGAGCACCATATTGCTAGGTCAAAGGGAAGCAGTGTGTGCAAAAACCATCATCCTCAGCTACAGATTTTCCACTTGAAGTGCCTTGTATATAAGGATATGGTTTGGCTCTGGAGTACTTGTTTTATCCCACGTTAAAAATGGATTTTTATTTCATTAATTTTGATGGGAGTTGCATCAGGCTCTGCAGAAGCCAGAGTTGCCCTCTCGCATCTTCTGCATTTTCTGGCAACTCGCTTGTAATTAAGCCTTATCGAAACTGCTCAAGAGCAGTTCTTGAAATTATTTGCAGGGCATCACATGCTCAATTAAGGGCTATTTTTGTCATCGTTATCTGTGTACAAGCAGTTTTCTGCTCCATGCGCGGTCCGTAGCCGGGGTGGCAGCAGATGTGTGGCGGGCAGCCCCAAGGCCACCGCAGCCCCAGCTGGGGACAGGGGCACAGCAGCCATGCCAAGGGGAATTCAACGTGAAGCCCAGGATGCTCCCCAGAGGCCTGGCAGGAGTGGTGCCAGCTGGAGTGTAACCAGCCAGCGCTCACAGCAGGGCTAAGAAAGGAGATTTTATGTCTTCGAGGCTGTTTCTTCCACGCAGGAGCTGTGTCACACTCCCAGTGTGGGAATAGCCACCTGAGAGCGGTGAGCCTCAGCCGTGGCTTCACTTTCACTAATCCTCCATGACCTTCCAAGTCACTTTTGCAAAGCAATTTCACGTTAAATTGCATCTTTGCCTCTTCTGTCCTGAGGCCCAGCCTCTGCAGACAGTGCTCAGCCTGGCAGAGGGGCTGCTCCGGCTCCCGGGCGCCCTTTCCTGGGGACCCGCAGGGCATGGTGCTGGGGGGATGGCACGGACCCCTTGCCCGCCCCGCTGTGCACATCAGCCCCTTCACCCTAGAAACACCAGGCTTCCCCTTGGATGGCTGGTCTTGTCTTAGTGTTTATAATAATGTTGCTCTGTTTGTTGAAAACTACTTTTAATTAAAGTGTTGATCTATAGTAAGAAAAGAAAACAACCCATAGAGCAGTTGACGGTTGTACAGCTCTGTCCAAACTTGCTTACCCAAGGGTATGTCCCCAGCCCGCTGTGGTTCAGAGCAATTCATGATGGAAAAATGGCAGGAGTCAGTTCCCCAAAGACATTATGACCTTTGCAGTGCTTTGGGATGTGGACAAGCTGATTGACTGTGGCTTGTCAGAGCCCTCTCCCGTTCAGCCTAAGGACTTATGGCCACCCCTCTGCTGCCCGGGGATGCTCAACCCAGCACTCTTCACCAAAACCCCAAATGCTGGCATTCAAGTCTATTTTGCAGTGTTGTGGTTTGCCAAATATAGGGTTTTTTCCATAGTGAAGAATATTGATGAATTTCATCTGACCGCGATTAAAATAACATTTCAAATGTGCTATACATAGACTTCTTTTTATTTTTAGTTGCTAACTAGAGCAATGATTTCACAGGGGGCTGGTGGAAGGATGCTGGAGCTGTTGGACCCTAATCACAAACTCCCCGTGGGTGCTTCTGTCGGTGTGTTCACCGATGGTACCTCCTGGTGAAGGACTCCTGGCTGAGTGCCATGGCACCACGCACCCGTGCGATGGCCAAGCCATTGGGAAACGCTCCAAACAAGCTTTAGTCTGAGTTTATAAAAGGCATGGGCGGCCGGGCTTTCTGGTGGGATGAGCACCGCAGGGTCCAGGAGCTGTGTTTCAGTCGCTGCATAAAGGCCGTTTAAATAATGTTTTCTGGGAAGGACAAAAGGGGCAGCAGCACTTCATCTATATTTATGGTGCCACAAATGCATGGCAGATGGCACTGCTTTTGTGTCTTCACACTTTCAGTGATGTTTAATTACAGGCCTATAAATAGCTGGGTTTATGACTTACAGTCAGATGCTCTTTCATCATGGTGGGAAAATAAGTAATAACAAGCGCATCAAGAGAGCGGCTTTTTCCCCCATTCCCTTCCCTTCAGGCAAGTGCCCCTGTAATCGTGACAGAGGGTTTTCAGAGATGGGGGTTTCTGCCAGATCTCTACTGCACTCTGCTCTTCTCCAGCCACCCAAAGGGTTTTATTACAGCGGAAGGTTTGTACGCTAACCAGAGTGTTTATTACACAGAAAAATTCTGGATTTGATGAGGTACTAGCTGGGCCCGTGCACCCTTGGGTCTTACCTGAAAATCATCCATGCGGCTAAACAAGAACAGGCTGGGTATAAATCTGGTGCTTCGTTTGTAAAACGCCATTGAAGACTTTACTGGTCTGCCTTCCCTCCGTAAAAGAGCAGATATATTCCTTACTGCCTGACCCTGTTAAATCTCATTCAAATGAAACCAACACCAACAGCTTGGCTTTTGTAAGTGAAAATTGCAGCCTCATCGCTATAATATGGTTTTGAAGGAAAAATCATAATTGATGGCTTCCACATGCTCACAGCCATGCGGAAAATATGTTTTTTCTCAGAGGAAAAATCCTTGGGAGAGGGAAGAGCAAGAGGGTGGAAGCAGATTGCCAGGCTCAGGAGCAGGCAGAGGGCAATCAGCCCCAGAACATCCCGTGCTTTGCTTTTACTCCTTCTGCCTTAAATGCTCTGCCATGTGAAGATCAAATAACTGTAATTAGGGGAAATAACAGTCAAAGCAGTGTCTTCTTCGGAGATGCCTCAGCTTTGTCAAAAATAATACTCATGCTTCACGGGGAGGCTTGTTTCAGCAGCAAATGTGATGCTGCCAGGGACAGCGTGGGGGCTGTGGGGAGGCGATGCCGGAGCGGGGAGGAGCGCCCGGGCAGCCAGGGCTCGTGTGCTGCGAGCACACCCTTACAGGTAAAATAAGCAGTTCTTGCACGAGGTACTTCACGAAGAAAATTAGCTGTCAGAATAAAAGCGATGTAACACTTGTTTTTGAAAAAGCAGGGAGGAAGAAAAATTCCCATTAAATGGGAAGCCAAATATAAAACTAATTTAAAACCAACATTTAAGCTTTTCAAGCTGCTTATTTCTCACCGATGTGTAGATTTGCGTGTTGGGTGAAGCACTTGTAAAATCAGCTGCTCTGCTTCAGTGGCTACAGATTGTACCAAGGACCTAATGCATTGGCAAAGCAAACATCTGTTTAAAATCAGGGGTCGGGGGGATCGCCCCAAAGGTGATGCTTTGGCACTGCACGTCCCTCATTCTCACCGAGGCCAGAGCCCAGCCCCTCGAGTTTCAGCGCAGGGTAACATGTTTTGAGAGCAAGAACAAGTAACCGCAGAGAGGGAGATATGCAGTTTAATGAAAATGTCCTCTGAACTGTGAATTGCAGCACATAATTTCTGAGATTATATGTATGAGTTTACCCGTAATTACTGAAGTGTCAAAACCTGAAATAAAAATAATTGAATTACAATTTCTAAGCAAGTTGAATTTTATTTTCTGTGTTTCGCTGCAGGTAGCCACCAAATGTTTCCCAACATGAAATGAGCATGAGGCAGGGCATGACTGATAGAAGCGCATGCATTTCTGTTGTGCCACAGAAAATGAGGTTTCCTGTTGTGCTCACACCTGAAGCACTGCTTGTCATGGGCAAATATTGCCACGTGGCCTCTTGCAAGCTCCTCTGTTTTGCTGTCTGTAAAACTGATGGTAACTCAGCTCACAGTGGAGATGAATTCATTAAAGCTTGGGAGCATTCAAGTTCTTAGTGATGAGTTAGTAGGAAAGACCACAGGAAAATAAAGAATTTTCTTACCAGCTTATGATGACAGACAGTAAATAAGGCATGGACCACATGAAGGCGGAGGTACCTACAACATGCAGTGTCTTGTGCTGCGTGTGCCACTGTACAAGGTGGATGAGAAGTAATGAGGTCTCCAACCACATCTTCTGAAGGACCACTATTGCCAGCTGCTGGGGTCTTCATAGGATGAAGCATGAGATCATAGATGCTGCTAAGAGCTTAGCAAAGCACAATGCATTGGCTTAATTTGTTGGTCAGACCTAGCCAATACTTAACTTGTAGATATTGACTGTAGAATAATTATGCTAAATCTTTGTCAGAAGCAGTAGGCTGTAATTATAAATTGTTGGTAGCAGGGTCCGTCCTCAGGGAGCCCCACTGACAGGAGAAGTATTATCTCCTCTTGCCCCACACGTCTGGTCTCCTTACTGCAGTGCCCAGTATTAAAGATCCATCTGAGTGTCTTTACGATATCGACCCTTTATATTATTTTGGATTTACTTTTTTCATAAATCTCTCAGATTTATTTTGTTTTCTTCTTTTTTCTTTTTTCTTTTTTTTCTCTTGCCATGTAGCTTTTTTTAGTGACAATAATCACCTACCAGCTGGTGCTTAGCTAACTTTGTGACCATAGTTTTCTGTGCTTAGATAATTGTGTCACTTCTGTTCCAGAAGAGAATCCACTTCACTATCAGGCTAGTGCAGAGATGATGTGTTTATTAGAATATTGTAAGAAATCATATGAATTACTCCACAGGGAGGACTAGATAAATATTTAAGTATTATATTTAGAGAAGGTCTGGCTTGGATAGCAACCTGCTGCATAAGACTCCTAAAGCTGTGTGCTTGTGAGAGTTGTGTCTTTGTGTGATGGACCTAAGCCATCCACTGGCAAGATGTTTCCTTCGTTTCCATACCCATCACTTCACATGTACTTGCTTGGCCAGTGCCCAGCAGCCTTCTACCATGTCTTCGGTTTTTAGTGAACATGCACTAAAAAGTGGCCACACTGTGCTAAAACAACCCCCCTTTAAATGCCAGTGTTCTGCTCTGTGCCCCGTTCTGGTACCCAGCCTCTATATAACATGGAAACAGTGAGGAAGGATGGATTTCGACTGACACCAATACAAATTGCAAACCAGGTTTCTTCCATTTAATTTAAAGCTGAGCAGCATGACCCATCAGAAGGGTCATGTTTGAGGATGAGCTCCAGCAGAAAACCACAGCTCATGAATAATATTCTCTCTAAGAAGAAATACAAATTGCTGAAAATGCCTGAAAAGTAGGAGAGTGAACATCAGGTTTTGATGTGTACCTTGATGCAGGTACTTCGAATGTCAAGCTCCTGAAAAGTAATGGTACGTAAAGCCAAAGGGCTTCCCATTGAAAATAAAGGTAGCGAAATGAAGGGGGTGGGAGAGGAACGCTGCGTGCACCCAACCCACACACCACTGCTGTGTCATCAGGCACCACACTTAATAACGGGTATAGTTGTTGATCAGCATATGTGGGGTGGGAGCAGGGGAGGGAAAGCCTAGCTAATGCGTGATGACATTAGATAAATAACTACTGTTTTATCCTCACGTACGATGGCTGGAAGATGGGCTGATAAAATTTTGTGGTGGCATCTTGCTATCACTGTGTGTACCCCGTCATCATCTTCAGGCTCTACCCCTCCTCCGCTTCTTGATCTCTTTCCGATGAAAAAACACTTTAGTCCAATATTATATTTAGTACAATATATTTAGTACAAAGATATTCAATCTAAATATAAAAATTTTCTGTTATGCAGCAGAGCAATCTCTCTTTGATTGGGATTTGATTGATTATTGCTTTCCCTTAGAGAAATCCTATTAATCGCCCTGTTAAAATAATTTGCAATGCTAATTGGTAATATTTTCATATTTTAAAAGCCCAAACCTGTGTGTCTTGCTGTCACTGCCTAGAAACTGATCTTTCTGTCTTGGCAGCATTTCAGAGCCGGGGTGTTTTGGTTAAAGAAGAACAGCCTGTATGGGTTTTTTTCCTAGAAAAAACAGACTTTTAATTGCTCTCAAAACTAATTAGTATGCTGGGTTTATCAGCGTGGCCGGTTGACATTTTAGCCACGGCATTGGCTCTCTAGCTTTGACATTAATGACATCTCATGAAAATGCTGATGTGTTCGTAAGAGATGATCCTACTTATAAAATATATTTCACTGATTTGCAGAGTATGTTGTTGAAAACACGCATTCCCCCAATCAAAGATAAATGTATTTTATGTGCTTTATATGAGTCTGCTGCTCAGAACTAATCAACACCAGATCTTTTGATTAGATTTTTTACTGTGGTGGCCACAATTAAGCTAAAGAAGATGCTCTAATCATTAATGTATGTATATTCATTTTATATAGGCTTTGGGAGGGTTACTTTTAAATGCATATGGCTGGAATTTCCACTGCTTATTTTAGCAATGGATTTGATAGATGCAGCAGCTAAAAACCACTGGGCAAGAACTGGAGGGATGCATCTGACCCACTCACAGATGATGTGCTGCCGCTTCACAGGTGCTGGTGCCTCAGAGGTGAATCTAGTTGTGCGTCCTACAGTGTCATTAAAGGATTTGGGTTTGATCTGAGAGCAGGATGTTATTTTATGGGTATCAGCTTAAAGTAAAACACGTAGCATGCTCGAGAAGGAGGGTGTTGCCATCAAACTCAGAAGGATGGAAATCCCAGATGATGGCACCCACCACGTTACACCTAACCTGCCTTGGTGTACATACCCTCACATCAAATGCAATTACAGAATGGGATACATTTGCTCATAAAACAAATTATACAGTGTTTTTTTTTCTCCTGCAAACTTGCAAGTTCTCAGCAGGAATGAACCATGAAGCAAATTACCCGACAGCAGCTTTGTCCAGGTTAACCTCGCCAGCGATCCCCTGGCTGGGCTGCCGGCAGTGCAGAGCCCACCTCGTGCTGGGCACCTCAGCACAACAGCATCACCCCAGCAAGGAAACACACACGCGCCTGTTTCAGGTGGCGTGGGGTTCCTTAGCGTAGGGGAATCAATTTTTATTCAGTCATACAGCAAGGTGGAGGAAGCTGTAATGATTTCCTATGGTTTAGATCTTTCTCTCCTACTGTTTTGTGCTATGGAGGAATGATTGTACTGCACGCTGGAGCCGGCGAACCTCACAGCAGAATTATTAAAAGTGGAGTTGCTCCAAAGGAATTCATATCACCTGATCTAATGAAGTGGTCAGGGCCCATTTAAAAACTAAATACCTAATGTTTCCAGTGAAATGAAACATAAATCTAAAAAAACTAAAAAGCTTTGCTTAGGAATTTTCTGGGTTTAAAGTATATTTTGTCCTACAAATTAAATCTGTGGAGATTTTCACTAAATATCTGATTTTATTGCTCCTAAAACATTTTTTATTTTACTAAAACATGTTCTGATTTTAAGAATAATCAGGTTTTGAGTTTGGGGTTTTTTTCTTTCTTTGGCAGCTTAGCTTGGTGGCCATTTTGTTTTTTACCAAACACTGACTCCACTAGCAACATGCATAGAAAATGCAAACAAAAAATATAAATAGTCCTTCTATATGCATATAAATTGTTATATATATGGACATATCCCTTAATATACCCATGCAGAGGGATATCTAAATAGCAGAAGGTGATGAAGCAACCTGATCTAGTTGAAGATGTCATGTCCTTGCTCACTGCAGGCGGGGTTGGATTAAAGGACCTTTAAAGCTCCCTCCAGCCCAAACTATTCTATGATTCTATGGCTGTATGATTATCGTGGCAGCATTACATTATGTGGGATGTGGGAATTACTAACTCTTGCTATTTGATAGTTCCTGGTAATTAATATGGCTGTCTCTGGCAGTTATCACCCATTAATTTTGCTGGACTGACCACTAAATCCTGCTTGGGAGTGAAAACAATACTGAAACAATTTCTCTTCAGTTTTTAGTTATATTCTTTCCTCAATTTCTTGAAATTTAAAGAAATTTTTTAAGAGGCCGAGTAGAAAAAAAAATCTAAGAGGTCCACAAGAAGGGCTTTCCTTCCTCTTGAGAAGGGTGTTTGAAGTTTGGAGAAGATGGGGTGAAGGAAAGCCCAAGGTCCTGGTACCCTGGGGCTTCATTCTCTGCCAAACCAGTGCACCTCTTGGCCTCTGAAATCTGGGGAGGCATTTTACTGGTGGGGCAGCCATGGGCTCCTGATGCTGACGGCTGAAGGCATCACCTTACACAGCCTCCCTAGTGCAGGAGTGCTCCCTAATTCCCGTTTATGGGAAGTAAAACTAGTGAAGTATTACAAGGCTGTGAAGTACGGAGCACCTCTTGGCAGAGTGATGCTCCACGCAGGACATGCTTCTTCTACAGCAGGGAGCTACAACCTGTCTGAGTCCTGGACTCCAGGCTAGCCAGCCTTGGAAAGGTTCAAGGGTAGCAGAGAAGCAAAATAGGGCATGCGTCAAGAATTTAATTAAAGAGGGAATGATCCAAACATTGGATCATTTGGATCCATTCCCCAAGAGGGAATGATCCATTTAAACAGTAACTCAAGGGGGTTTTCTCTTATAATAGGTAATCACCAAAACATCTATATATTCCAAAGGGAAAAAAAAGTTTACTCATCTATTAGCTGGTTAATACCAAGTTTTGTAATAAATATGAACAAGACATTATCTGGGTGAAATATAATTGATATCTTCTCAACCCTTTAATCGTAAAAATTAGTATTTCAAAAATCAATCCTGTTAGGTGTTTCAAAGCAGAAATATTTTAAAATATTAATTACCTCACGCCAGTGTAAAAATAGCTGTATAGTAAAACTGCAAATCAAAAGATGAAAGAATAGCATCTGCTAAACAAAAAACCAGTAAGGCACAGGGTTAGCCAGCCTTGTTTGTACCAGCTCAGGTCAGAGGGAGCAAACACGCTAGATTTAAAGGGGATAAAATGCATTTTTAAACACAGACTTCCATTATCGAGTGACTAGTGATTTGCAATGTGTCCTTCAGTGCCTAAAAAATGGAGAACAGGTAGGAGCATTACTAATCTGACCATGAAGCCCAAGAGTTCTAGACCTTTCTGCTTTGTTGCAAGCAAGCCCAAGCCGAGCTCAGAGGATTCATGGACGAGATCAAACATCCCATGCTGCCAGCCTGGCCCGGGGAGCCTGCAGAGCAAAGGGGCCCTAGAAGCTCTCTTCTGATCCCAAATCACAGCTGCGAGGAACCCTTTTGGCCATCTACTCTGTGATGTTTTTTAGTGTATTTTTTAAAAGACTTTTAGGTTTTGTACTTGTTTCCCAATAAGACAGCTGGAGTGTCTTGTGCTGGGTATTGCACCGGTTTGCTATGTCCAAAACCTCCCAAGAGTAGTTGTGCATGTGTGCACCTCTTCCCATGCAGAGCTGCCTGCGCGGGCCAGTGCTGGCAGTGCTACACAAACATGCACTCATTGCAGTCCACTCCTTAAAAAAACCAAGAATCAAGCAAAACCCTAGAATGTCCTGAATCACATTTCCAGTGCAAAAAATAGTCCATTTGCAGTGACGCAGCCAGTAGTGTTGGAAAGTGATGCTCTGGATTAACGTGCTCATGATACAGCTTTGAACTTAACAACAAGGTGAGGGCTCACCGAGGAGGTAATGCTGAGAGGGGCTCGTCTCGCCTCTGAGATAGCATTGCCTCGAAGCACCTGGACCACTGTCCTCTCGTTGCTGGTGGCTGTGCTGTGGCAAAGACCATGCTGAGGGCAGCCGCTGCCCCTGCCTTTGCAGGTACCTTTGCAGCCAGCCTTTTGATTGCCCTGCTTTCTCAGCAAAGCATCTCATTTTTTAAATTAAGGCTTATTTAATATAAATTTAAATAGAAGTGTATAAATGCTTTGCACAGATCACAATGAAGAATTGCATGCAGTTATTTTGCTGAACAATTATACCCGAGGTGTTTTATCCCCCTCAGTGAAAAAAGGTAGCTAAAAAAAAATATGGAAGTCCTGAAATGTTAGCCCCCTGCCTGTGTGGTAGAATAGCAATATTTTGTATTTTGTATTATATACCATATCGCACTATCCCCTCTACTGCTTGCTTTATTACAAAAAGGTGCCATGACAACGGTGAGGTGTTCAGCTGTCAAAAAACCCATCTTCTGTTGTTGTTGTTGTTTAGCAGAGAAAAAATTTGGGCAAAATATAGAAATGATGAGCACTTGTCCAGTAAAATCAGTGTTTTGTTTCCACACTAGTGTGTATTACTCTTCAGATCACTTCGCTGTGAGGGCGGCGAGGCGCTGGGACAGGCTGCCCAGAGCAGCTGTGGGTGCCCCATCCCTGGCAGTGCTCAAGGCCAGGCTGGATGGGGCTTGGGGCAACCTGGGCTGGTGGGAGGTGTCCCTGCCCAGGGCAGGGGGGGGGAACTGGGTGGGCTTTAAGGGCCATTCCAACCCAAACCGTTCTGTGATTCTGTGATCTTTAACTACAAATAATACAGAACATGCAAACACCTGGAAGAAGCTCTGACGGCAGCTATGCGTGCGCAGTGCTGTAGTGGAGCTCTGCACATGGCACTGCACTCTGGCAGGTGTAGGCAGAAAGCTAAAACCCCTCATGGGACTCCAACAATCTAACTACAAACACTTTCAAAATATTGATGTCCTTTTTTGGGTTTGAGTATGTCATCGGTGAAGCCAATGCTATTACTATGTTTTTTAATACTTATCCCTGTTATCAGTAGATGGTTCCTCAGGAAAACAGCTGCAGATCTCTTGTTTAAATATGCTGGTTTTATCACTTTATCTAACCTACATAAACATTTGCAAACTATACTCATTAATTATGCACCGAAACCTTGCCTGTGCTCTGTTTTGTTTGCTAACACCGTGTTTACATTGCTGCTTTTTAAGCTGTTGTAACACAGGTTGGCACAGCCCAGAGTGAATTTTGCAAATGCTGGGGAAATCAAGCATTGATCTCTTCTGGGGATGCTTGCTGCTTTCCTTCTTTATTACTATTACGTTTAAATGCTTTAAGAGGTCTATTTTTCCTATTAGTCTGTCAACAGAAACCAGAAAATCTATTTTAAATTATACTATTATCTACTTATTTTACTGGAGAACAAATACTTTCATGTCGCAGATGTAAATCAAAAATTTCACCAAGGCTTCCCAAACTCTGGCTGGTTTCTGCTTCCAGCCTCTTTAGTGTTCAGTGCTGGAGCCTCACGCACGTTTAACGCACCTCCTCAATGTCATTATTGCCCAGGGAGATTCATCTAGGGCATCTGTGTCATGAGTTCTCAGAGAAGCTGCTGGAAAAGGAAAACTTAACTGTGCACCGCCACTGCGGGGGGTCCCTTGGCAAAGCACGCCTCAAAGCTGTGCCAGCATCCTTCGGGTTCATTGCTCAGCCACAGCAATGCCTAGAGTTCTCCATACTAGCACCATTCACTATATTAGTAGATTTAATCAGCCAAAGCTTTCTTTCATGTTCTTTTCCTCCCCATTTTGGTGCAGAGAAAGTCCAATTAAAGTTGGCTTCAGCTATGGCTGGCTGGCACTGGCAGTCAGGGCAGATGCTGTCCACAGATGCTGGCAGAGCCACAGGTGCCCAGCTGGCCTCCCCTCCCTGCTCCCCTCTGGTCCCTACCTCTCCATGCTGCCATGGGACTGGTTGTCCCCTGCCCTGAAGGTCCCGTGGTGACATCAGCCTCAGTAAGAGCTGCTGCAGTGCCAAGTGGAACACTAGTGTCCTTGCTGGGCTCATACAAGCTTAAAAATGTTCCTACTAGCATTCGCAAATAGGGAATCCATGCATCATGGGTTTAATCTTATAGCTATTCCCCAAATGACCTTAAAAGAGGTGATATATCACACTTCTGGCTGGAAGAACCAGCATCCAGCATGGGAATAAGCAAGATCCAGCGTGCAGCAGCAGAGCAGAGGGGAGCAGGGGTCTCCCGCAGGGAAGCCAGAGCTATGCCCCAGCTCTGCACTGCTTCGCCAGGCAGCCCTTTACCCCACGTGTCGGAACATTTCTGTGCACATTGCTGGTGTAAAATGCGCATTAAATCCTGCAGTTATACCCCTGATGTGGAAGAGGTTTGAGTGCAACAGCCATACCGTAGCCAGGGCTGGTGGAAGAGGCTGGGATCAGGGACTTGTTTCTTCTCTTAACCCCCTGAGCTGTTGCTTCACCTCCATCCTACCTGTTGCTTCAGAGCACAGGGTGCCCAGCACAACCCTCCATGGCACACACCAGCCGACTGCAACCCAGGGTCCCCTGTCCCCAGGCAGGGCTGTACCGGCGGGGGCTGCAGCCCTGCCCGCGGTGGGAGGGAGGCCAGTGACCTCCAGGCTGGGCTGACGGACCTGGTGGGTCCCCACTGCTGGGGGAGGTGATGGATGCGGTGGCTCCCATTCAGAAACCGCTCAGCTTCAGGGGCTGTGCTTTGGGGCTTTTAGTTGGCAGCTCAAGCATAACAAATGAAACAAGGTTATATTTAGAGCTATGAATAATTCTGCATTATGAATGAAAAAACGTGTCATGCGACACCAACACAGAAAGGCACTCTCTATGTGCAAGCACTTTTCTCCACTTGGGTGCCGAGTTTCCTTCGGGAAACAGGACTGTTATTCATTTTCGCGTGATTCATCCATATGCAAAAAAAAAAAAAAAAATCTATAAAGGTAAAAACTTCTTATTCTCATACATAGATAATGAGGAAAAAATATAAATACCTAATGATATTTAGATATTTCATATATTCATGGCTTAGCACTTCTTAGGTCTTGCATTTCCTCCTTCTAATCCTGTCTCAGTCTGTTCTCTCTGGAGTACAGGGACTGTACATGGAAAGCATGAATGTACTCAATTAATAAGATGTCAGCTAAAAAATATTGCTCAGGATTACCAGGGAAGGTTCTTTAATTTGTGTTCCAAAACTAAAGAATCGTAAAGAGAGGTATGATGACTTAACAGTTTATTCACTGAAAATATTTTACGTAGTAGAATTAAGTTACGGCTCATCAGGAGAAAGATATCAGGAAAGAATACAAAACACTTGGCTATCTAAATTCAAAGTTGTCTGTAATTCATAAATCGGCTTCCCAGGATAGAAGATGTATTTCAGGATTTCTCTGAGCTATAAAAATGTAGGAATGGCATCATAAATCAGGCCACAGATTCCTGGAGTCTGACTTTCAGTGATTGCTTCACGCAGGGGTAATTTGTTCTAGAAAATGCTGAATGCAAATGATGTTCCCATGTTGCCCGTGCAGACCTTGTACCCAGCCTCTCCTGAGTCAGCGTGCACGGGAACCAGCGCTGCTCTGACCTTTCAGCCTTGAAGGATGCTGTCTGATTCCCCTTGGTAAAAACACAACGCTTCGAGGAATCTCTCACTACACCCTGTTTTTCGGGTTCTCATTTTTCATGCTCATGGTATTCTCACACATAACATAGGTAGGATGGCATCCTCCCAGTCTGCACATCAGGGACCACCACAGCTACAGCCACCAGCATCCCGAGCTGGACCTGCAGGGCTCCGCTTGTCCTCTGCTGCTGCGGGACACTTCCAGTCACCACGCTTGGGTCTGGCCCTGCCACACCACCTCCCCAGGGTCAGCTAGTCAACACCTTCAAACCTTTTTTTTCACCTTCTGTTTCAGATCAGCTCAATCCATTTTTCCATCTGCTGGGATGGAATGCACATGTGCCAGGCTCTCTGCACACCTACCCCCTGAGTCAAAATAGTGCGTCCCGGCTGTTTGGGACGCAGAAGGAAAAGAGCACAAAGACAAAGCATGGCTGGATAGCGTGAAAGCTGCTTGGGGAGGTAGTCAGAGCTGCAGCACTAACCTTGCAGCACTGCAGGAACTGGACAAAGCTTGCAGCAAGGGCAGGCACCCAAGCACCAGCTGTCTCCTGCAAGCTCCTGGGAGGCCATGAAAGGGTTACTGCTCATTAGCTAATTAGCTGAAATGCTAATAAGGAGCACATGGCCCTGTTTAAAATCAGGCGCAGGGGTGGGAGCTGGAAGGGTCAGTCTGGGGCAGCTGGGCTTGGTTCAGGCAGAGTCCTTGCTGCTGGTGTAGGGGAGAGGTAGGAGTGTTGATGCCTATGGGAGATGGGGAGGTGGCAATAGGGCTTTGGGAAGGGGCTTGGGTGGCTGGAGGTGGGGTCAGTTCTGCTTGGTGTGGCCTTGGAGCTGAGGGTGGTGGCTGATGGTGGTCCCTATGCAGCTAGCCCACTTCTGTGGGACTTGCCTGCCCCATATAGGGCTCCCTGGCCCTGCAGCCACTGTCCCCCTTGCAGTGAAGGAATGACACTCTCCTAAAGGCTGAACAGAAGTGTATCTGGGAAAGGGTTTGTGCTTTAAAAGGTCTGTGTTTACCTGGTGGTAACAAAGGTGCTGCAAGCCTTAGGCCCATGCAAAGAGGTGACCCCTGTGGTGGCAGGGTGCCATGTGTCTGCAGTTCTTTTCTGGATCTAATGTTCTGGTTTTGCGGCTTGTCTGATGTTTGAGCTGACACCCCTTTTCATGGCTTTCTGTTTTGAGAAAAAATGCTGTGTGTCTCACTGGTACTTGTTAGTGCTCAGGGAACTGAACCCCATGCGTGATGCTGTGTTAGAGCTAAGAGAGACTTTCTGCTTAGCTGGTAACTCAGCTTTAGCACTGAATTTGCAGATCTGCTTTGTGACCTTATTAATTGTATTCTTTTTCTTTCAGTGATTTGTGTTGTCTTGAGCATAATTGGAGCCTTGCTGCAAGCTGGGTTAACTCTGCTCATAAAGCCCTGCCATGGCAGAGGGGCTGGCAGGCTGGATGGGAGACAAGCTGGGAGGTGAGGTGTGAGCAGCGTGGACAGATGTTTTCTGAGGGTGTTGGTGGAGGTGTAAGATGAGAGCAAATAACTTTTTGAGTTATGTTAATGTCCTTTAGCTCTAGTACCCTGGATAGGAGGCAGGGCTGGAAGTGGGTGCCCAGCCTGGTTCTGCCTGTGCCACGTGCTGGAGCATTCACACTGCCTTTAGGTCGGTATTTGCTATGAGTCTGAGCAAAGCGATGGTGGGAGGAAAACCTGAGAGAGTGGAAGGTGCTGCCAGCACAGTTAACCTGCTTGTGTCAGGAAACATAGAATTAGCTTTGTGAGGCTGTAGGGTTTGGGGCTTTTTTTAATAAAAAAAAAAAAGAATAATAAAAGGGAAGATCACAAATGTTTTTTCTTAATGTGTTCAAGTAAGTATCTGGGTATAGAACCCCTGTATACCTGAAGTTACACTAGTCTTGCAAGAGCGTAAATGTCCTTAACCTCCTTTTCTTCCAAACCATGTTCAACACTTCGCTCGCACCAGAAACTCTTAATTTTAAGCCAAGCAGGCTTAGCAGCAGGAGCAGCGCAGCTGTGGGTGCAGCTCTGTTTCTGCAGCTTGAGGGACTGCCTGTGGTGCGCTGCGTCCCTTGCCTTTTTACAACGAACTGAACTGCCACTGAGGTATTTGAGCAGGATTATAAGAAGTGCTGCTTTCTTAAAAAGGCTTTGTGACATTAAGGAAATCTGTAAGAGCTGTGTAATTGCTCCAGATGGCAGAAAGTCAGCTTTGAAGCCTAAGCCTGCCTGCTCGCAGCAGAGCAGTGGGTTTGGGGGTGACTGTTAAGGGTGTGCGGTGGTTTTGGGAGATGCAGGTGGAGACCTATGTGGTAGAAGAGCTGCTGGTGCCCTTCCCACCCTGTGAGCCCCTTGGCTCTAGGATCTGCTACTGATTTAGTTTCATCAGCTCCTGACTGGAGTTGAGAGAGTCAGGTAGACGCATCTGTAGAAACCCTGTGGCAGCTTGGCTGGCTTTTATCCTGTTGTCTGGAACAGGAGTGTGCATGAGAAGGGTGTATTTTCAAAACCTTGAGCAGTTCCAACCTCTGGTACTAAATAAATGCGTCTGTATAACTTCCCCAACCTGTAGTGAAGCCTTGCTTAATCTTCACACATACAGCTTCTAAAAAAAAAAATATTGAAAAATCTTGTCATTTTGTAGCATATGGAATCATTCCAATCAAAAAAAGCTTGTCTAGAATATTTGCTGAAATTTCCAGGTGTGAGTGGAAAACATAATTATCAGCTTTGTGTAAAAAAAAAAAAACAAAAAACAAAAAAAAAACCCAACCCATGAAAACAAAAAACCAACAAAACACAAAAAAAAAACCCCCAAAACCCCAAACCACCACTGTTTAGGCTAGAGGAGATTCAAACTGTTGAAGTACATTTCAATCTCCATCTGATGCTAAATAGCTATCTGCATTGCAGATAAAGCTATATTTGCATGCAGACCTGGATGTTGTCATCTCTCTTTTCTGCAATTGTTTCGATTTGAAGTCCTTTGTACAGACTCATTAACTGCCTAGAATATCTTAGGCTGTAAGTATCTCTCTGGAGGCAATACTCAAGATCTCTTGAGGACCTCTGATTATTTATACAAGTGTTTTTCCTGCTTTGATGGAGCTTACTGTCTTGGTCACCTTGATTTAATCTAAAATGAATGCTGTTGGTATAACTTAATTGGGAGGGGGGAAAAGGGGATTGATTGTAAGCTTAATTTCTAGGCAATGCAAATACGGGCAAGCATACCCTGGGAGTCTGAATAAAAGTGCTTTTGGACAGTTTACAGGCTTTAAAAACAAATAGAAGAACCCTCTTCCTTCATCTCTATGGAAAATCATAAGCCTTTCATCCTGTGTGCTTAATCATTTATTATTTCTTAAAGAGTCCAGAATCTACTTGGACTGTAATTACTTTGGCTCAGAAGGACTTTAACCTTTTACTCGTAAGGCAGGCTTCTTCTGAGGTATCAATATATCCGTGTAAGGATTTTTTTGAACACTAAAATGGGAATTACAGAGTCATTTTTCTATTTCTGTTAGCAGTATTTGGTCCCTTGATCTTAAGATGCTCTTACAAGAACAGAGACTTTGTTTTTGGATAAACCTCCACTTCTAAAATGAATGACTACAAGGGTATTCCCTGTAATTTATGGCTGATTTATTCCACTTTCCCTGCTATTTAGACACACTTGCTAACAGGGCTTTGAAAAAAAAGACAGTCAGCCATGTAGACCAGAGGTCTGGATATTATAGGAGTCTTCTGGGTTTGTGGGTTTGGTTAACCTGATTGTTGAGAAAATAATTGAAATAGTTAAAGTATTTTAAATAGTTAATTATTTTAACTCTTATCTCAGTGTTAAGTGATCCTCATCCTTCCATGTTTATCAATTTAACTTCTTTCCATGGTCTTGGCTATTCAGAGTAACAAAATGGGCAGATCATTAATGTAGCCAGTGTTGAGGTTTGTTAGCAACACTGGCTAAACTACACTTGAAAATCTCTTGGCTCTTCAAATGGCCTGTGAACTACTCTACATGTAGGTTTGCATTTAAAAATATACATTTCATTCCCCCTCTTCAGGTTCAGTGCTCTTCACACCAGTTATGGAGAAAAAAAAAATATAAGCTGGGTTGCACGTTTTCATGGTGAAGTTACTGTTCTGTGCTTCTAGTAACTGTTTGGTGTGAGGATCATGAAGTCTTGCCTTGGATCCTCTCTCACTTGCCTGAGCTGCTACTTGATGCCCTGGAAGAGTGGGCTTCCCTGGCAGTGACCAAGAGAGCGGCTGTTCTGCCTCTACCTTGCTGTGTTTTCCAGGTGTCAACACTGTAAGGAGACAAGAGGTATAACGATATTCTCTTCACGTTCAAATTGCCTGTAAGCAGCTTCTGTAATGAGAATTTTCCCCTTGTCTTCCCCAGTGATTAATTCCAGACGATGAATGTTGCTTACAAATACTCGGAGCAGCAGCCTGGCTCCTGGATTTTGTACTGAAGTGTGGCATATTGCCTATTGCTAACGAAGGCACGTGGCACCATGTACACAACTGTTGCTGCAGAACATTAGTAATCAGATTAGCCTGGAAAATGCAGGAAGGGCCTGTGTTCATTAACATGTAGTTCTTCAGCTGAGTAATTAAAAGTCTGTTTGTTAGAATAGCCCTTTGATTCAAAGGATGATGATTCCTGGTGAACATCCCCTGTACAAATGGAAGCAGTGCTGGAGCAAACAGGATAGCTCGTTAGTTTCAGAAGGGATTAAAACAACTGTTCGGGTTAATTGTAGTGAAACCCTTTTGTGGCGAGCTCCACTGCTAGCGAGAACTCATGGGGACTGAGGATTCCCAGTGAGCTCTGGGGCTGATTTCAAGGGAGCTGCCTCTGTAACCTAAACCTGAAATTAGCAGTGCCCGTAAGTCTTCCTTTTCAATACTCAGGATGATACATGGATTGATGTCTAGTCACTTAAACAAGGATGAAATGCCTTTTATACTAATGGATTTTCTGGTTTATTATGTATGTATTCATGTGAAAAATGTTGTTTTATGATGTTTTGACATGCACGGGTCTGAGCAGGAGCTGCAGATCTCAGGAGCTTATTTTAGTTCTGTGCAGGTGGTTGATTTAGCTAGTAAAAATCAGCTTATTAACTGTTTGAATAAAAACAAAACCAAAACAAGCAAGCAAAACCCCTTAGAATCCCCCATCTTGGGCAGGACTCTGGGATGGTTGACCTGACCTCTGTCTTGAGGCCAGGCCAGTAGGACCAGGCTACTCAGTGCCTTCTCCCCTCCTCAAGGATAGAGATATTGCACCTTCTGTCCTGGTTTTTGACCACCCCCTTGGTGAAAGGTGTTTTTCTTTTGTTCCCCACCTCCCCCAATATCTAATCAGTCCTCCATGCCCTGGTTTTCCTGCATCCCCTCACCCTCTACCTGGGGAAGGGTTGAGCCCCGTCTTCCCCTGCCCTCCCCTCTGACAGCAGGGGACAGGGTGAGGCACTACAGCTGCTCTCAGACCATGAAACCATCATGCTGAGGTTGGACGAGATGACCTTTAAAGGTCCCTTCCAATCCAAACTATTCTATGACTGCTGAACAAATGCAGCTGGATATTGGAGCAGACTTCCAAAATACATTGTACAAACATACATTGATACCTCCATCTCCATGTCTTTGGAAACTTCTTGACTGCACTTTCTTTAATTAACAAAAGTTCAGCAAACCTGAAATAATTGTTGAAAAGATAATGTAGTTTGACTTCTGTAAGTGTTGCACTAATGCAAGGTGCTTTATGGCGTTATTTTAAACTTGGTGAAACACCTTTCTGTGATCTGTGCTAAGCTGTGAGGCGTTTATATTTGTTAGCCTTCTTTAATTTGGATTCAGTTTCATTTCCAGCTGAGTAGTTTTGTACTCCTGAGAAAGCTTTCAGGAAATCAACCACCGGTGTCTCCTCCCCTGTGGTAGATTTCTCTGCTTCTGCAGACATGGATCCTTATCTAGAAGGTGAAATGGGAGGATGCACAATGTCATCTTGTATGTTCATCCCAGGATTTCAGCAGCAATCAGCGTGTGCCACTTGGGGCTTCTTCCAGCTCCAGAGCTGTGCGTGTGTAACAGCAGCAGGGAACCTTGAGCCCAGGACTGCTCCACCCTGCTAAAAAAACTGATGTAAATGAGATCTACTGCAACTGAAGCAAATACAGTGCACATCAGCATGTACTAAGGCAGTGTTGCCAATTTCCCATTTCCTCCCCTTCTACCCTCACCTTGATGTTCTATTTTGCATGGGCAAAGGTGGCATCTGAGCTCTGCACGGCTTTTATTTTGTTCTGAGCATAAAGAGTTGGGTACAAAAGCAACGAGCATGGGGAACTCAAAACAACTTGGCATGTGTCTTCAGAATGGCTTGGTGAAAATACTGAGGAACTTGATGGAGTCTGCTATTATTTACTCTGTAATCTGTTTGCCATCTACAAAATGAAGGTAATAGGCTAGTAATTTTGGGCTGAAGCTAATAGACCTTATAAAGGAAACTTGTAATTTTTGCTGGATGTAAGGGCTATTATCCTTTAGATTAAGACCAGCTAGTTGCAATTAATGAACTATATCCCTCATAATGAGCAAGATGAACTCTTACTACCACTACATAGAGAGCTTTGGTTAATCTTCTAATTATTAAATGAATAAAATTATTCCTAATAGAATGTAATTTTGTGGTCAAGCAGATAATTATCTTTCTTGTATGAACCAGCAAAAATCTTCTTTGGTGTAAATCAGCATGTGCAGTTATTGACTTCAAGTCTAGACTGCAACTAGCTTGTCTCTGTTCTTGCTTAACCCTGAACCAAAGCTCAGTGGCCCAATGAATTGGGCTTCTCCACAGCTGCTGGTGCTTGTGGTTAAGCTTGTCTGATGGACCTCAGTCCTGGCTTTTATCTATGCTATTCTTGATGGTCCCAACCCTCCTTCTTCCTCTGTCCATTCTGTTCTAAGTAGCAATCTTCTCCTAGACATAAATTCTTTAAAAATATATATACTCATTAAGGTCTTTTTAAACTGCGGTAGTAGCTTTTTCCTTAAAGCTCTGTCTGCAGAAGTTGCTCATCGTAAGAGCTCTGATGCTTATGTACCACTGAATCATGCTTAGATGCCTAAAGCCTACAAGATTTAGGGAAAAGCTTTGAAGTACATGAATGTACTACTGAAATACAGAATAAACTCTGGATCTTTCTGAGCGAGGAGGAGATGGGGCAGGCAAGTGACTGAGCAAATAAATTAAAACCAGCAGCAGTAAGTGTTGAGCCAAAGAACCAGACGAGTGCCTAATGGGAGGATGTCTGTGGCAAGACAGACATAGTGCATGGTGCACCAACATAACATGTGGGCACCTGGAAAAATGCTGTAGCTTCACAATGACCTTTGTTTGGGCTAGACACAAAGCACTTGCAATAGTAGACTGGTGGTGGGCTAGTTTTGGGTAAAATGGACCCAGGGTTGAGCCTGAAACAGCTAAAATCCAGCACCTGGGGTACTTTGCTTCTCACTGCATACAGGTTGTGGAGGTGGCTGATGACAGCGCTGGATGAGCCTTGCATAGGGTGTGTATGTGCTTCAAACCTGTGTATGGGGTAGGGGAGGAGGGTGGAGGCACCCGGTTGTGCCTTAGTTTAGGGAATGTAGTAGGAGGCTGAAGGCTTAGGGGCTCATTTTGGGGAGCAGGAGCTGTTAGATGAGTTCACCCAAGTTTCCAAAGCAAGAGGCTGTGCCTGCTGCTCTGGCAGTAGAAGATGCTCCCAGAGCTGTCTTTCATTTTCTCTTGTACAACTGAAGTTGGGACTCCATTCTCTAGGATTTTGGCTTTAGTGTACTTTTGTCATGTCAGGTCAGGATCTGAAAAGTCAGACTGCCCTTTACAAACGCAACCCTCGCGCGCCGCAGGAAGCTACGTTCTCTTTGTACATCCTGTGCTAACTCAATATACAGGAGAAAAAGGCAACTGGCTGATTTGGAGTGCTCTTTCTAGCTGAAACCAGTTCTCCCTGGGTGCAGGTGTCGTGCTAGTTGAGGACCTGTGAGCAGCCTCCAGCAGATGCCTGTTCCCTGCTGCAGAGCCTGGGGAAAGTGAGGTGAGCCCTCCCTTTGCAGGAGCTGGCTGGAGGAGGAGGTGATGTGGTAGGGAAATGCCATTTAGCTCAAAATTGAGCCATCCCCTAAATAAATAGTGGTTTCAAAGCTGGTTTATCTGAAATCAGCAGTAGGGCTCCAGCCCAGCTCTCACAGCAGATAAGTGCCAACCCTTACCTTGATGGGCATGCCACCACTTCTGAGGGTCTCTGCAGCTCTGCTACTTCCTGATTTCGAGTTGACTCCTTTTGGTGTTCAGGAGATGCTGAAGATGTGCTTCTTGCACTGTGCAGTTCGGTCTTGTTTGACCTAGTTGGTTTAGTTTTAGTTAGGCAACTGCTGACTTTATCCTTATTAAAATTTTATGCTGCTTATAAATAAGAAAAGAGTTTCTAATAATAGCCATTTTCTTTGCTTAATTAAGGTATTTTCATTTAATGACTGCTGAGTGGTTTTCTGCTTCCTGGTTTGTTTTTTAACACCTTGTCTTAATGATTACACAGTTTGAGGGATTACACTCAGGAGCAGGAAGAACTTTCTTGTACCAATTAGAGAGTCCCCGGAGAGTGTGCCATGAGTGGCAACACATTAGGTGTTACCGGGGGCAATTCCTATTAACGAGTTGCAGATGCATCCAATGAGTTATTTGGGAAACACACTGGGAAAGGTAAGCAAGAAAAATAAAGGCAGATGATTATAATAAATAGGACTTCCTAGGGCAACTCCCCTTTCCTCAGCAAACAGTCTAGCAAAGGACAGAGCTGCTGCTTTTATGAATAAATCAAAGGGAGGGAGAACCATGCAAGGAGAACTGGCACATTAAACTAAGGAACTGTATCAGTGAAGCCCTGTAGAGTATTGCCTAACATCTTTTAACAGGTCTTCTCACAAGCAACAAGCACACCATAACATGAGTCTGCCTCACTTTTTTATTTAATTCCCTCTTAAAAAAAAAAACCAGCTGCTTTAGAAATAAAGATAACTAAGGTGACACTTGTAAATCAATATAAACACTAAGAAAAAGAGGCATTATTTAAAAAAAAAATTAAAAATATTTGCAATAAAACCTGCAATTGAGGCAGTTACTTTCTTGTGGCTGAAAGAGATGCAGCTACTTCCCAAGGACCCTGCCACGGTGGCAGTTTGATGACTGTCAGCTCAGATCTCCATGTGCGTGTGTGTAACTATCTCCACGCAAGATGTAGGAGAAGAGCATGGTTGGGCTGGTGGGGTGATGAAGCCCCTTCCCACTGTGGCCTCTGCTGCAGGAGGAGCTGCGCTCGCTGCTCAGCCTGAACAATAAAGCTTCAAAACTGACTATTCCAAACTATTTAAAGGCAGGTTCAATGTCAATCATCTTCATTAATTATACTATTATTTCCACAAACAATCTCTGTTCCCACTGGAAAAACATTGTGAAGGCTTTGAATAATACTGTCTAGTCTTCATATTTCCAAAAATCTTATTATGGCTTGAACTTGACCTCAAATAACCTCTGGTTTGTTAGGCGTGTAATAGGAAAACTATTATAAAATGTATAATGAGAAAGATTACTTGCTTGCTTCTATCTCCCCAAATTAATAAAATCATAAATTGTTTGCCTAATTGCTCTGGTGCACAGCCAGGTCACAGCCCATGCACTGTGGAGGGGGGCTCTGCTGTCTGTAGCCACTTGGTTTGGAGTTAATTTAATGCTCATAAAGCAAGCAGTGAGCATGTTCGTCCTCTCCTGTGTGTTTATGGTAACCCAGCCTCCTTTTCTCCCCTTTATTAGGGAATGTTGTCTAAGTCTGGAAGTGTATGAATGCAGAGGAAATAGTTGAAGTTATAATAAACTTCAGCAGGCTGGCATTAATGGAATAAATAAGTCTATTTGTAGGCCGTTTTCAGTATGTGTTTCTAAAAGTTTAATCTTCTATGAGAGTGTTTTTGTGGACTATCTGCATATGTACATACGTGAGCAAACTTATAGACACACGTACAGTCCTAGGTTTGGGCATAGGCTTCTGCAAAGTGGCATTTCAGTCTCCACAAACAAGAACGGAGGTTTCTGTAACTGCTTTTTGCTGCTCTCTTCCCTCTTCAGGAAAAGCTTTTGGGGGGGGGAGGGGGGAACCACCAAGAAAAACTACTTCAAACACCTCAGTTAATCTTCAGTTTTAAAGTAGGAGTTGTTAAAGGTATTATTGCTGCTCTTGGGATGTTTTTCATAAAATCTATTGCACTTTGTATTCCCTCGCTACCACTGTGGTACTTGTTTGGCAAAGTCTTGAGTGAAGATTTAAGGGTGATTTTTATGACTTTTTACTAACTACAGCATTTCCTCAGGGTGTTGGCAGGCCAGCCCATAACTGACAACCTCCGAAGCAATTCATTGAGGGGTAGCAGAGATGAGCATTTTTTAATCCTGTAGGCAGAGAAAAAAAGGTCTTTTTCTAAAAATAATAATAATTTAAAAACCCGACAAATAAAATTCTGGACCAATATTTTTGACTAATGAATAGTTACAGAAGGTTACCAGCTGGCAAATTCCACATCAGGTTTCCCTTAGCAGAATAACTCCCGCACTTTGAAGCGGCAGAGCTTCAGCAGCACTTGCTGTTATGTTGCATTTTGGATAAGGTAAGACTTGGTCATAGTAATGTAGTGTGCAATGTGGAGTTACACCTAGCATTGTAGGTTAAGGGGGAAAAAAAGTCTGAAAAAGGCAATTCTACCATTTTCCATACGAGGTTAAGGCTTTGGATAGTTTGAAGAAAATATAAATGTATTCAGTGTTTTGCTTTTCCACCTTTAAAATGCAAAACTGTTGGTTGAACCAAAGTTCCACCTACAGCAACGCTCAGAAGGCTTTAACCCATGGGCAACTCAGGAATTCTGCCCACCTTGATCTCTGTACATCCCTAATACTGACAGTGTTTCTAAGGTTTTTTTTCATAAATGTGAATTATTTTTTCTTACCTGTTACCAGGTGCCATCTGTCCAACAACAGTCTAGGTGGGGTGTCTGCGCATTTGTTGTTTCTCCCCCATGGATTTCAGCTGGAATAAAGTGGAACCTGACATGGTGTTAACTTAGTGTGGAGAAACAACCATTCCTAAGCTAGGTGAATTTGAAGGCAAGAAATAATTTGGGAACTAGGGATGCCCAGCAGGTCCATTGCTGCAGAAGGGTGGCTGCCTTTGCAGGGGCTGCAGCCTCTGTGCCCCCTGAGCTGCCGGTTAATGCTGATGTTTCACCTTGGATATTTCTCCTGCGATGGAAAGAGCTATTCCCATCTCCCAACAATAGTCCTAATGCCAAACTTGACATTTTGCCTGACAAAGCCTGGTGATTAGGGGACTTGTTTGGGAGAGCTGGCCCCTTTTGGATGTCTCTAATTGCACCGGGGAAGCAATTGTATTGACCAAAATATCTCTTCTCCAGTCCGAAAATACTGCTTGGCGGTCGCTCTCCAAAGGAAAAGTGACTCATCTCTGCGCTGTAAGAATAGCTTTTTGATGTTTTTCTATTTTCAGTTGCCAACACTGATGTAACTTTTATAGAAATGTGTTATTAAGAATTACCAAATGTAAAGATTTTTTTTTTCCCCCCAGAAAATACGAATACCTGAATTCCTTCCTGTAGGAAAGATCATCTGCTACAAGTCTTCCCTTGGTCTTTGAGCTGACTGGAGAGAGTACTTACTTGTGTGTGTGCCTTTCTAAATTTTTTTTCCTTGCTCTTCAAAGTTTACTGAATTATTTGCATTATAGTATTATGTTCTATATTAAAAGAATGCTGCAAGTGGTGAAGGTGGGTGTGAGTGGAGCCCAGCCCAGTGTAATATGTGATGCTGTAGCACGCCCACTTTGCTCTTGGCAGGCATTTACCCATGTGAGGCACAAGGAGCCTGGGGACTGCTGCCTGCAAATGCTTTCTGCCCCTGAGCCAGGAAATATCTGCGTAAGCAGGCTGACTCCCATCGGCCAGACCCCTACAGGTGAACGTTCCTTTTCTTTCCTTATTTTTTTTCCCACCTGCTTCATGATGTGTGATACCCTCCCGAGCTGTCAAACCTGCTCATGGCCTGGGCAGGTGATGACCAGCAAAAGAGGATGAAATCAGAGCCACCCGTGTGCTTTAAAGACATGGTTGCAAATGGGGGAGTAATATAGAATACAGAGTGAGTATGCAGAATTCCGGTCTGATAGCACTGCTGTGTTCAGGGAGATGTTGCTGGAAGCTCTGCCAGCATAATTTTGAAGAACTGTGTTTTGAGATTCTTGAGTTTATTTAATGTTGTGTTCGTGAACTGGTTTGGGTGTGTTGACTGTATTTGGTCCCTGCCCTTCAGGATTTGCGTCCTGCTCCAGCTGCACAAAAATCCATGGGGTGCAACAGTCCCCAAAACTGCACCCGTGAGCTTGTTGTGGCACAGCTGCAGGTACCCGTGGGACTGGCTGGAAAGCTGAGGCTGGCACTGGGGAAAATATGGCCCAGGTTTGAATATCTGCTCCTTTCTTTGCTGTGGGATTGTACTTACACTTTGAGAATTATCTTATGGATTTGAGTTAGTTATTTGCTTTTGAGTGCAAGAATAAGGGGGGGAGCGGGGAACATAGCAGCAGCAGCTTTATTTTCTTATTGGAAAAGTTTAACCAAATCATAGAATCCTTTAGGTTGGAAAAGACCTTTAAGGTCATCAAGTCCAACCGTTAACCCAGCGTTGCCAAACCCACCACTAAACCATATCCCTCAGTGCCACATCTACACGTCTTTTAAATACCCCCAGGGATGGGGACTCCACCATTCCCTGGGCAGACTGTCCCAGTGCCTGGCAGCCCTTTTGGTGAAGAAGTTTTCCCTAATATCCAATCTAAATCTGCCCTGGTGCAACTTGAGGCCGTTCCCTCTGGTCCTGTTGCTTGTTACTTGGGAGCAGAGCCCGACCGCCCTGGCTGCAGCCTCCTTCCAGGGAGCTGTAGGGAGCGATCAGGGCCCCCCTGAGCCCCCTCCTCTCCAGGCTGAACCCCCCCAGCTCCCCCAGCCGTCCCCCATCAGGCTGGTGCCCCAGCCCCTGCCCCAGCCCCGCTGCCCGGCTCTGGACACGCTCCGGCACCTCAGTGTTCCTCTTGCCATAAGGGACACAAAACTGAACCCAGGATTTGAGGTGCAGCTCCACCAGTGCCGAGTATGGAGGGACCATCACTGCCCTGGTCCTGCTGGCCACACTGTTTCTAGCACAAGCCAGGATGCTGTTGGCCTTCTCGGCCACCCGGGCACACTGCCGGCTCATGCTCAGCCCCTGCCCATCAGCCCCCCCAGGCCCTTCCCCGCCGGGCAGCTTCCAGCCCCTCTGCCCCCCACCTGCAGCGCCGCGTGGGGCTGTTGTGCCCCCAGTGCAGGACCCGGCACGGAGCCGTGTTGAACCTCCTGCAGCTGGCCTCAGCCATGGGCCCAGCCTGGCCAGACCCCTCTGCAGAGCCCCCTGCCCTCCGGCACATCAACACCCCCCAGCCCGGTGCTGCCTGCAAACTGGCTGAGGGTGCGCTCAGTACCCTGGTCCATATCATTGATAAAGATACTAAACAGAACCTGCCCCGGTGCTGAGCCCTGGTGAGCACCACTTGTGACCGGCTGCCAGCGGGATGTAACCCAGTTCGCCACCACTCTATGGGTTCAGCCATCAGCCAGTTTGTCACCCAGCGCAGAGTGCACCCATCCCAGCCACGCACAGCCAGTTTCTCCAGGAGAATGCGGTGGCAGACGGTGTCAAAGGCTTTGTTAAAGTCTAGCTAGACAACATCCAGCCTTTCCCTCATCCACTAAGCGGGTCACCTTGTCATAGAAGGAACATCAGGTTCATCAAGCAGGACCTGCCTTTCATAATCCTGCTGGGCCTGATATCCTGGTTGTCCTGTACATGCCGTGTGATAGCACCCAGAACGATCTGCTCCATGAAATGATTGTGCTGAATGAGATGGGGAATCCTGAAACTTGGTGCAGATAGTGAACCTTTACATATAAGAAGGAGGCAAGATTTAGCTGTAGTGTTCTGCTAACAAAATACTCAAAGCCAAAGTGGTTGTACAGCTGCTTGCAATGAGACTTGGAGCTGTTTTTCAGAGTTTGAATGTTATTCTCAAGTACTCCTCAATATATCTGAGCCCTCTCCTACAGGGCATGTGAACTTCCAAGGATGATACATCCACCCTGTAAATTAATGTTTAGTGACTGCTGCATTCGTATTTCACCAGTTTTCACCATCTGAGTGTTTGCTTCTTTAAGATTATGATGTGTTTATGTTCTCACAGGAGGGATTTTGACCACCCGCTGCTGATCCTGAATTTGATGCAGAAATATCCTCATGCAAAACAAAGCCCCCAGGAAAATAAAGTGGCAATTCTCAGACTTCTTCAAATTGGTGTCATTTAGCATGCAGACCAGAAGTACTTCTAAAGGAAAACAAATATTATAACTAAAGGGTAAAGATTATATATTTTGGTTTTGAAAATATAATTACAATAATTATGTAAATAATAAAATGAATTAAGAAATTTCTCCCAACACAGAGGTCCTTGGAAATTCAGCTATAAAACACAGCACAGCAGCAGGTGCAGTTTGACATTAGCAGGTAACTACAGCTAAGCATGGCAAAGCTTGCTTTCCACCTAGGTTGATTTATTTTTCGAGGCAAAGCGTGCAGTCATCTCACCTGTGCCCATGCCTCCCTGGGACCTTGCAATGCAATGCCTCAAGCATAGCAGACAGAGGGAGAAGTATCTGGAAACACATCTATGTAATGAGGACATTGCATCTCCCTTCAGCAAATGGAGGTGAATGGGCAGTGGGGAAGTGACAGGGTGTCACTGAAGCCCTTTTATTTCTTATAAATAAGATTTTTAAAAAAAAATACTTTTAAAAAACTTATTTTTAAAGTTTTTTTAAAAAATCACAAACAAAAAAAACCAACCCATGACCACCATGGCTCTGCCTGTCCCATTGACAATGGCATGCTGGGGCTGTCCACACTGGGAGGTGAGTGTGTGAGGGGGCTGGTGCCCCCTGCCCACCTAGCTGAGCCACAGGGATATGCCTGGTCCCTACCAAGGTGATGTTCCAGCACAGCGAGTCAAACTGGTGGGCAAAGCTAACTGTGTTCCGGCAGTAGGAAATGCATAGTGACAGATCCCAAAGCTGTGTTACGTTTCCACGTAAAGACTAAACACTATTTCGTCTTTATTCATGTGTGTTCCTTTTTTTTTTCTTCTTTCCACAGATGATATGCAGAAGTATTTTAATAAAAATCTCTGTGGAGAGAGGTGAGGGTTTGGTGGCTGCGTTCAGACCTTGCGGTATTCTGTACTTGCTGTGGCTGCTCCCAGCACCCAGACCAGTAGGAAAGAAGGTGAATGTGGGAGTCCTCCAGCCCCTAGGATCTTCGTATGGGAGGGTGGCAGGACAGTAAGTCAAAGGAGCAACAGAATATTTCTTTGGTTTTTCTCTTCCTAATAGGTAAATTGAAGGTGTATCTGTATTTCAAGTGTGATTCCGACACCCCTTTGCCTTATCCAGGGTCTAAAGGACTATTGGAATGATAATTGCTGTTATTTTTCTCTAATTTGTTAGAGTATGGTGTGATTTCTACAGGGAAAAGTAAGTAGACTATGCTTCTTCAGTTGAGAAAATGACAGAAAAGGCACCTGAAATGAGTGAGTGGGATATAAAATGGTCAGTGTCGTGGAGAAGGCAATAATACAAGAAATAGAAGACATAAAATTGGTATGAAGCCCAAGGGAAGATGCAGAGGAAGAACAGGTTATTTCATCCTCTCTAATAAGGTTGTGAAACTTGTTGCCCCAGCAAATTTGTTTGACAGCCAGATTTTATAAATTATTGAAAATTAATAAAAAGCAGACAGATTGATGTTGCTCAGCCTCAGTATTTGAGCTCCTGGTGAAGTTCTTGGGACAGAGTGGGAAAGCAAGAGATTGTGTATTTGGGAAGGGCCAATGGAAAGTAAACCTTTAGTTGGCTTTATGTACAGATGGGAACAAAACCTGGAGTTTGACTCGATTCTAGCTTTTTGTTTACTTTCACAAAGGCCAAACTTGGGTGGAAATACGTTCCACAGTGCTGGAACAACTTTCAGTAAAGGCAAATAACTAACCTGTAAACAGAGCATGGATGAACTCCCTGGAATGACACAGTGTGGTTGATACCACTTGAACTGATGCTGGAGGCGTTGGGGAGCCCCCTGCAATGGTAGGGGATGGCAAGTATTGAGATGTCCATGCAGGACCTATGCAAGGAATTTGTTTTATGGTTTATACGTGCCCTAGGTATTCCTTTCAGGTTGGGGCCTTTCTCTTGGGAAGGCCCTGCTGCTGTTACGTGGTAGTCATAATTAAAATGAAAAAAGCTAATCATGTTTTTGGGAAAAACACGCATGTTAGTTAAAGCTCTAATTGAGAGCAGTATTGACTACTGCTTTTAACTCTTATTAGTCTATTAGCACCTGGGAAAATAATAATTTTTCTTCTTTATTTTCTGGGCTTGTGAGTATTCGTTAAGCAAATTTTAACTGTTGACAAAAATTGAATGTTGTATTGATACATATGTGGCTGAGCAGAAAATGCAAAACATGAACATTGAAGGAATCCAAGGAGATAAACCGTGCTATCTGTGCAAGGTCTTTGGAATATGGAATTATACATGGGTCTCTTACTCAGATTTGCTAGTAACGTAAAATGTAACTTCAATACATGGCCTGCACCTTGAATAAGAGGTGTTATTGCTGATAACTCCTGTACTTTTAGAGCTGCTCTTTCTTTCTCCCACCCCAGTGCTGTGTGTTTCCATGCACGTGGTCTCTTCCTGCCTGTCACCTAAAAGGTGATACGGGGGCGGTCCCCAGGCCCATAGGCTGTCCACTGCGATGGCTTGGGAAATGCTGCATGGCTGCAGAAGGCTGAGGAGCACTTTACTTTTGCTAAATGTTTCGGCTATGCAAACTTGACCATTTATTTTTATAATGCTGTCCCAGTACTGCCTTGTTTTCATCCATAGTGCTCATGTCTGCTGCAGTGATGGGAGCTGAAGTCCCTGCAATATGAATTTCACTGCAGGCAAGCTCCCTAGCTGGCATTTGGGCTAGGTGCTATTGAGAACAGTTTTCACAAAAAAAATAATATATCTGGATTCTAGTGAAGTGCACAAATACAGGAGTTGCATCACATGCAAAATATGCCCCTGTACAAAGGAGCACAATCCACTGCAGTACTTCACATTAATGGAACATTAAACACCATCCTTTTCATGCAAGGTTGTTTCTATGGCAACTGGACACGATTGCTGGGACCAGGCCTGTCTCCGCTCTGTGCACCCATGGTGGGAATTCTGTTCTGTTCTCTTCTTTCCCCCATTTAAAAAAGGCAGTGCGTTGCAGTCAGTGCAAGGAGTGGTGATAACCTTGGAGCTCCAGAGCTTTTCTCTCACATGCTCTGCCTATTTGCTTGTGAGAGAATTGCGTGATTTTTGGATGTAAAAACTTGCAGTCCCATCATGGGCCTGCAGTTACTGATGTGACTGAGGTCTCTGTTGCACCTCGCCATGATCCTTCCCCCTGGTGCCAGAAAGCCCCAGTCCCTCCAGCTGCAGACCCCAACCACTCTGGCCATCACTGCCCATGCCAGCCTTCAACACGCCCTGAGTTCATGTAGACAAACCAAGGCCAAAATGCTTGCAATATCCCTGTGTGTTCCCCTCTGTTCACCACGTGGTTTTGCTTTTGTTTTCAATACTGGTTCAAAATAGCTTGAAAAAAGTCTGTTGGCTGCAGGTGACAGGGCTGGACTTGGAGCTGGTGGTCCTCATTCGGAAGGGAAAAGTAGAAATGTTTATTAAATGGCAGGGTCCTGATGATTAGACTGAACTAATTGGCGAGTGCTGTATCCCTGATGGGTAGTAAGTACAAAATGGTATAATTTTATTGTCTGTTACAGAAGGAGTATTTCATGAGGTTTTGACAGTGTAACACTGCCACAATAATACCAACTGCTGTTCCAGGTGCATTGTGCCTTTTCATCACTTTTTTAAACAATAATGATACAGAATATGTATACGACAACGCCTCCTTTTAAGAACTTGGCAACAACAAAAAAAAATCCTTCCCTACTTTCTGTAACTTTTGAAATATACTTTAATCAGGATTACTGAAGTACTGCATATAAAACACAGCACATCCCTAATAAGAAATTATAGATGTGGAACGATGCTTTGATAAATCACTGCTCCCCTTTCTCAAAGGACTGAAGAATATGCATGATGTGTAACTATAACCAGTTTTCCCTACGGTGCATACTTTATGGGCTTGAAATGGAATGTGAATTACCTGCAAATACCTAATGAGCTTCAGCCTATGATATGAAAAAAACCAGGACAAATAAATCTTTCCCAAATAGCGTGATTTAAGTGCCTGCTGGAGTAGAGAGCTTTCATACAGCTGGCAAAGTTCAAAGTGTGTTCATATATACTTCAGCTTCTGTGCCAGTTTGTAGATCAAATTATTCGTGCTACCTGCTGTGTGGCTTGGGTTCTAAAGATGGAGCTTGACTTTGGGTGGCTTTTTTCTCTTTAATGTCAGATGCAAAGGTTTTTTAGGTAGTTCAGGGTTTGTTTTGTTTTTTTCTTTTTTTTTTTTTTTTTCTTTTTTTGAGGTAAATGTATTTCCATTAGTGGTTGCAGCCAGTGATACTCTCCAGTTAAATTAAACCTACTCCATCCCTTGGCTGTCATAATGGGGAAGCCAGTCCTTGATTGCAAGTGGAGCTGCCTCCTGCCTTGCAGGACAAGAGGACAAGCAGGAGGGCATACACGGGACACGGTGCCCTGCTCTGCCCAGAGAAGCGGGAGTCCAACGGCAGAGCCATTAGGTTATGCAACCTCTTTAGAAGCAGTTATTCACTGATTAGACTCAGCTGTAAACTCAGAATCTCAGTGGATTACAATTATCCAGCATATTTAATACTGCCCACTGTCCTGGTGCCTTGCCTTTTTTTCCTCTTTTTATAAACATTTCACTGAATCAAGACAGACCTGTCTCTATAGAAACAGATTCTGGGCTTTTCTGCAGTCATTTCTTAAGTGTTTCATTTAATAAATGTTCTGAAATTTGAAGGCGGGGGAATATATAATGAGGAACAAGGAATGATTGGTTATGAAGATACCAAATCGTGAATGAAGGGGATGTTTTACCCTAATGAACGGGGAAAGGGGAAGAAAAATTATACTGGGTTATACATATTTCATTAACATTTTAAAATACATGGAAGAATGGAAGTACTTAAATGACATTTTAACCAACAGCAGCCATCTCAAATAACCAAAGTTTAATGGAAGGTAAATACAAATTTAAAAAAGTATCAGTCACTGTGACAGATTTCTCTCCCTGCTGTCAGTGTTTTCCTCCCTCTGAAGACAATAGTTCAATGTTTCTTCGGTTAAATCCTCTACCCTGTTTATTGTACCTTGTGTTGTTTGGAGAACTATCGAACTATCGGTCACAGGTTTCCTGCTCAATTCCCAGCAGGCGCTGTTGTCCATTTCCATACCGACTTCACTTCCACCTCGGGGGGAGCACCTACCAAACACTTATTTTCCTTGGGGAAACTGAGTTAAACCAACCTGGCTGTTGGGTCAGCCTTGGAGCATCCCCCCTCTCTGCAAAGAGAGGCTGGAGGGAGAGATCCACCGGGGCTGGACATCAGAGGGCTCCATCCTCTGTGGGACCCCAGCTGGACTGTCCCTGCCCACCTCACCGGCCCCAGCACCCATGGTTCCACCCAGCCATTGCATCTGCTTGGAAAATACTTGACTAGTACCTTATTTATTCTTCCTTTGAGCAGATGCCATATAAACATATATGTCTTTGGTTTAAGTTCTTAGGATATTATTCAAAAGGGTGAGTTGACTACGTTTTGGTTTAGACTGATCTTTTTAGTGCATGCTTTTAGTGAGTGATAGCAATCCTAATAAATGCTTGTACAGCCTATACTTTCAAAATACCCTGAAAAAAATAATTTAATGCACTATTCTAGCAATGACATTAGCAGGTACTGTGTGGGCAGTTGTTTTACAGAAACAGTACCGCTCTCTTTAATAGCATGATGAAAAATGAAATAAAAAATACAACGCTTATACTGCTGCAAATGACTAATTTTAAAAAGCCTTTATATGCTACTTTGTCTTTGGAAAACAAGGTCTTATTAGAAGACTTTACATTGTTGACAATAATGTCTAAAATAAACCAGGTGGTAAAAATTTAAAGCATTCATATAAAGTTCACTCTAGAAAGTAATTTCAGCTTAAAGTTATGCTGTGTGGTCTGTTTTATTTGGAGTAATGTAAGTGCCTGGTTCTCTTGGGGCTCTTCAGTAAGAGGCGGGTCCAAAATACCTCATGGGAGCAGAAACACTTCGTCTTTCCTGGGGTCAGAAATAAAGCAGCCGTTTGTCTTTAGTTTTGGCTCTACCAGACTCTGTGAGGAGCCAGTGCTGCCTTTCACCGTGGAGTGACTGCGCCAGTCGATGTGCCTGCTGACTGCCTCGTGCTGATGTCCCTCTTGCTCAAAACACTTCTGGGGAGGTGAAACGAAAAGTGGGGCGGAGGGGAAAATCCCTGTATCAGTAAGAGAGTAAACTGGAAAAGTAAATGTTCTAATTAGAAACTGTGGGTGGGGGGGAACCAACCCCTCAACATATTGCTTCTGAGTGCTTTTTAAAGATGTTTCTAGAGAAGTCTAAAGACAATTCAGAAAATAGCAAGCCAAGGAACTCCAAAGCCTTCCCGACCTTGTAGGGCTCTGAATGGCACATATGCAGCAGCCTGAAAGTACTTGGTCTGAGCTATTTCTCAAATTGCTGTTATTATTCCAGGGATGTGAGTTGATGATGTGACCATCAAAGCCAGTTTTTGAGGAGGCTGAAGGGCCCCTCTCACACCGACAGACCTGCCGGCTCAGCAAGCGCCAGCCCATGGGAGCCGCAGGCTGTCGTGGCCAGCCGGCACCTCTGCCCGGCTTTGGCTGCCTCGCTCGTGCCCTCCTGAAAGCTGCAATTTCTCTTTAAGTAAGTGAGCTCATAGAGAATATACTTTATGTTTTGACATGAAATTTTTTTCTCTTAGAAATGTATGCATCTCAGAATAATTTGCCAAGAAGAATTTACCTTTGCTATCAAACTTGCACCTGTATTTTAGTCCTGAAATTATCTGGCTCTTAGCCATTGCACCGCCTTGTACTTGTCTGCAGAACTGAAAAGCTTTTCTCCTCCTGTGAGCTCTTTACATTTCCTTGGATGAAATCTGGGAAGCTTTCACAACAAAGCCTGTTTTTCTGAGCTTAGAAATCATTCTGGTAGCTTCCTTCTGGCACCCCTTTAGATACATCTTCTTCTGCTATAAGCCAAAAGACCTGCAAACTATTTCACTTCAAAAATCTGATCTTATTCTCTATTAATGAGTGCTGTCATCCTGTTTTTCTTTGTAACCTTTCTGAGACTTGCTCAGACTCTGTGGTGAAAACCTGCTGAGGCATAGCCTGTAATTGCTTCTGTCTGATTTTGAACATTCCAGAGTTTTTTCCCTTAATATATTTTGGGTTTATATTTTAACATAAAAGTAGTTACTAATGGTTAATACTCCCACTTTTTCTCTCTGATTTGCTGGCAAGCTTCAATGGATTAGACTCACCACCGGCACCACACTGAGATGATCTTTAAGGTCCCTTCCCACCCAAACCATTCTATGATTTCTGCAGTGCCACGGTTGATCTGGTCTAATTTCCCCGACAGCTCTAGCTCAGCAGCTCAGTAACAAGTCCTCAGGTAAAAAGCTTCTTCTTAAATGGCTGGACGTTTGTATGACAGGAGGAGGTTTTATTCATAGATAATAGTGCCATCAGTGTACTAGCTTGTCACTGCACACGATAGGATTGCATCGGCCAAATAACACCTCTTTCCAAGAACACTCTTGGTGTCCAGAGGATCTGGTGTCCTCTTTGGACACCCCCAGGCTGGTAAGCCTCTGCCTCTGAAACAGATGTTGAAAGTTACTCAGGTGTCCTCTCCTATCCTGTCTGGTATCTGTGGAAATCTCCAAACTTGCGCCTGCGCTGATTAGCTAATGGCTAGCCAGATATCGATGTCCAACTGAATGGAGTATTAACCGTGTATTAGGGGAACTCTGGTTTATCTTACTACATGGTACTGAATGGTTTTTTCCATTTAAAAAAAAGTGCATTTCCATAATAAACTGATTTCTTATTGGCCAATTGTTTTCTTGGCTGTTGCAGAAAACATTAACACCTCTTTAGCTGTGGGGGTTTTTTTGTATTGTTCTCTGGAGTATACCTTGTTTCTCACATTTTTATAATGGGCTTTGTGTACTTTATATGTGCTGGGATTTTGTTCACAGACCCTATAACATTTCTCCAGGGACAATAGCAGTGATAATATAATTCAAGGATAACATAATGTAGCTTGTTTAAACTGTCTTTAGTTTGCTATGAAATGACTATGAGTTTTTCAAAGTAACTTCCAAAATACCAGTCTTTGAACTAAAGCCTTTCCCTGGACTTCCATGACATGGCATCTCCTTCAAATTTTGGCAGTTCCAGCCTGGAATTACTCTGGGAAGGTGCTTCTGGCTTTGTAAGCTGACACAGTATGACTTGGAGGTTTTGCTTCCTCTGAAATACTTCAGTGAATTGCCATCTTCAGGGAATTAAAGATTTGCTTCTCCTGATATTCCAGTCTGTTTGGGGGAAGATGCTGCTCTTCAGCTACCACCTCCCTTATAGGCTCAGATCTTTTGAAAAAAGTTACCCCCATAAAGACTATACAAAAGGGAGGTCTCTACCTTGAATTTATAGTGCATCTAAACACAAGTTACCATATGCAAAATGGCATGAACTCTACCTTAGAGCAGATTTCTAAATAGCCTGAACTTCAAGCTGGGCTCTTAATTGTAAGCGTGTAATTCTGGTTGCTCAGAGGTCGTACACCAGATGTCAGACGGTGCTGTCTGACTGCAAAGGTAATCAAGGGAAATACTGGGAGAGTTGCAGGCGGTTAGTTTTATACTCTAATTACTGTCCCCTCTGCTGGTTTTCTTCATAACCCTTATGATGGCTGCTGTTCCCACTGACTGTGCATCCTGCAGATTTTTCTGTATCCTCTGTTGCAAGCAGAACTTCAATAGAAACTTCTGAGACTGCTGTAGCCGGAGCTATGCTAGTGTCTCCTCTTTTGGCATGACAGCCAAAATAAAAATGTGATCAATTCATCATAGTAAAAGCAAGATTTTGGGTTTTTTTCCTTTTAAAAGTACAGCTTTTTCTAAATGTCTAGTACATACAGAAAATTACATTCATGGGATTTCTTTTGCATCCATCTCAATGGTGGAGAGCCTCCCATCCAAGTAATTTGTGCCTGTTTCTCACATCTAGAATCTAATGGCAACTTTAGATCTGAATGAGGTTCTCTCTGCATCTGTCATGGAGGTCAGAGCTTTCTAAATTAAATTTTCAAATATGCATTTTAAAAGGAAGCACTCAATTTTTGTTTGACATTTGCAGGCTCTGTTAGAACTTGCACACGAACGTTACCTTCCCTGAAGGAAACAAATTTTGTTTGTATGCTTCTAATAGAGCTTGAAACGACAAGTAAATAGGCTTTGGCCTCATATACATTAGCACCTTTTAATATTCCAGACATTACCATATAATAGCTTCATAAAATTATTCCAATTACATCTAATTGGTGCAACTGGAGCAAGCAGAGTAGATGCAAATGACCAATCAACCAGAAGATTTAAGATCATTCTTCAAAGCAGCGGATCTCATGCAGTCAAGTTCTTCAATGATCCGTTACTTGTAGGTGGAAAAAAATGAGTGGTTAATGTCAGCTCTACTCTTCACAGCTCCTTAGACAACAGGAATAGGTAAACGGAAAAAAATAAACAAGTCTTCTAAGAGGCTGCTTTAGTAATTATTCTTTCTACCAAAATGTATAGACTGTCCCTGAAAATTTGGATTCTGTTGCATCCCATAAATAATAAAAGGGGATAAGACACATTAATGTGCCCTGTAAATGGGGGGAAATAAAATTCACAACAGAGATCTCTGCAGCTGGTAATGGGAAGTCCAAAATGTACATCACGGTTTAAATATTTATTGCAGATGTGAACCAGGGCACTGGCAATGACAAATATCCCACCAAGCTCACTTGGGTTCCCAAAGGAGGCTGTAATAGGCCACATGCAGGAAACTCCAGCTCATAAAGTATCTATGACAAAATCTTAGGTCTTGAACTTTCTAGGTAACAGACCTACTTTTAGCAATAACACTCCTTTAAATTTGGGTTTACTGAAGAATTGTACTCAAGTTCCCTTGTGGCACTTGGCCACGCTGGGGTCAGGGACAAGCCCCATGCCTGTTCTGCCCTGAGAACTGAAGCAATTAAGATGTCCTGGAGAAATGGTAGAGAGAAACCTTTTAACTAGAAAAAGTATATGTATTTTTAACAAATATTCTATTCCGGTCAACAGGATCAATTCCCAATTACACCTCCACACTCCAAATATGACTCACATAAAAACCACAATTAACTCCTTACTCTGCTCAAACCTTGTGTTCCTGCCTGGGGTCAAAAGCAGTTAAATAGAGAGGGAAATCTCTAATGGAAATGCCTGATGGAAGTGCACTGAAAAGCGATGAAGGCGAGCGAGTGCTTGCCAGGTTTGTAACAGCTCCCTTGAGGTCAAGCCTATGTTTCTGGTGGGTAAAAATACAAATGCTTGAGAAGCTTTGTTAAACTAAAATTTTAGAGAATAACCTCTTTGGCCCTCTGTGCCCTGCCGTCTGTTCTGCTGGTTGCCTGCTCTGCCTGCGGTCGGCTTGCTTAAATGGGGTGTGGAGGGAAGGAAGGGGCTCAAGGAGATCAGAAATCAGGGATGCTGAGCACTGGAGACCACAAATGTAAGGTCGCTGCTGAGGAGCCTTCCTTAACATCTGCCATCATGATTAAAAAAGAATTTTTTGAGGTACCTCTGGGACGACTGCACAATGGCCATCAGGCAAGTCTGCACATGGCTATTCCTGTCCCATCACCCAAATCATAGACTGCGGCTAAGCTTGCTCTGATGACTTGCTGGTAATATCAAAAATATTTTGCTTTCCCTGAGAAATTCCCCTGTTGTTTGCAGCCTTATTGGAAACTAATGAATGCACTAGCGGGGAGGTGCTGTTTTGTCAGTTGGGTGTGTCATTCTGCAAAGCCCAGTGCTGGTGTGGCAAGCTGGAGTGACAAAATGAAAAAATAGCAATTTAGGTTTATTTCAGGTGTGTTTTGGTTATACTTTTATTTGCTGAAACAGTTTGGTTGGGTTTCCAGGGGCCTGGTGTGGAAGATCTATCAAGGCTTAAGTGCAAGGTCTGATGGGCCAAGGCCAGTTGTATGAGGTTCAACATGGCTCCGTGCCGGGTCCTGCACTGGGGGCACAACAGCCCCACGCGGCGCTATGGGCTGGGGGCAGAGGGGCTGGAAGCTGCCTGGCGGGGAAGGGCCTGGGGGTGATGGCTGATGGCCGGCGGAACATGAGCTGGCAGCGTGCCCAGGTGGGCAACAGCATCCCGGCTTGTGTCAGAAACAGTGTGACCAGCGCGACCAAGGCAGTGATGGTTCCCCCATAGTTGGCACTGGTGAGGCTGCACCTTGAACCCTGGGTTCAGTTTGGGCCCCTCACTGCAAGAAGGACATTGAGGAGCCAGGCAGCGGGGCTGGGGCAGGGGCTGGGGCATGAGCCTGATGGGGGGTGGCTGGGGGAGCTGGGAGGTTCAGCCTGGAGAGGAGGGGGCTCAGGGGGGCCCTGATCGCTCCCCACAGCTCCCTGGAAGGAGGCTGCAGCCAGGGGGGTCGGGCTCTGCTCCCAAGTAACAAGCGACAGAACCAGAGGGAATGGCCTCAAGCTGCACCAGGGCAGGTTTAGGCTGGGTATGAGGAAAAATTTCTTTGCTGAAAGGTTTTTCCAGCACTGGGACAGGCTGTCCAGGGAGGTGGTGGAGTCCCCATCCCTGGGGCTATTTAAAAGCCCTGTAGACGTGGCACTGAGGGACATAGTTTAGTGGTGGGCTTGGCAGTGCTGGTCTAAGGGTTGGACTCGATGGTCTTAAAGGTCTTCTCCCGCCTAAATGATTTTAACCGCCCAGCCTGGCACTGCTGCCTCGTAAACACGATCATAGATCATGGAGTGGAGAAAAAACAGCTCCAGAGACTGGGAACAGAAAGCTACCAGGGGTGCTTTCTCAGGCACAAGGGGTCATCAAAGCGGTGCTGCGGTTATGCTTCTAAGTGTTTACCCCAGGTGGGAGGCTCCCCCCAGCAGCACCACTGGCACAGCCCGGGGCCCCTTCTTCCAATGATACCCATCCAGGAAAACATTTTCAGCATTTATTGAGGAGTTTTCATTCTCTAATCCACAAATACAGGCTTTCTAGACTCCTCTGAAGCTTACACTCAAATTTCAGTATGAAACTCACTGCAAGGAATATCATCTTGTATGTGTAGAGGTTTGCATGTGGGAATTTTGCATTAATTTTTCCCTCGTTGCAATGAGAGCACAATGAACAGTTTCTTTTAAGGTATAAGAAGAATGAAAGAAACTTAGACATGAGTATTTTAATTTTTCAGCTCTATGTGGTCATATTGCAGAAGAACTATCAGTGTTACATGGTTGTATTCTGATACAATGAAGCGGAATTTTACACCTGTAAATGCACCACCATGGGTTAACTCACTGTGTCTTTTTCAGTTATAATTTTTAAAAGGCACCTTATTTTCACTGAAGTAACTAATACTCAAAGCACAGTGAAAGTTTTTGTGATGTTAATTGTGAAATATTTCCATTGCTTGCATACATATGTTTTACATTGGAAGTGTATTAAAACACGTAACAAAAGGGGAAAAGAAGAATGTCCCAGGGTGGTCTTCTCCCACCCAAGAGCGCACAAGCCCTTTAGATTTGCTATTAGAGTAAAACCAATGCCCCACGCAAATTTAATATTTGCATCTACATGTGAATTTCCACTTCCCTCATTTGGCACCTGTATGTGGATTTGAAATTTATGGCTCAGCTCTGTCCGGATAGCCACAGCTGAGCCTCTCCAGGGGAGAATGCAGAGGGGTCAGCCTGCAAGGGGAGTGCTTTAGTAGTTTGCAGAGAGTTAAAGGTGGTAAAAGCAGTGAGGCCATTTCTTATGCTGAACGGATTTGCAAAAGCAGATGTCTGAATTGCGTATCTAATGATTATGAACAGAAAAAGTCTTTTCAGCAGAAATATGGCTGCTTCCTTCCTGTGCTCATCATTGGGTGCAATTAGTATCTATTCTGATCAATACTGGATATGCTTGGTATATTCAGAGATTTAGGTTAAATTACTTTTATTACAGCTGGACCACATTCCTTTTCATTAGCTTATGCTGCTGAATCTTTACCAGGAATTACTTTGTTGCCTATATGTTCGTACATAAAACTATATAAATGCTTCTTTGTAATGCAGGACTGCAACACAGCTCGACTGCCAAGGAATGGATTTTACGTCCTTCTGAGCCCTGTAGAGTAAATAAACAGCAAAACCAAGTTTTCACTATTTAACTGATGTACAAAATGAAGTCACGATCTCATTATAGCCGGTGGCCAGCGCGTTCCCTGGCAACCAGCCTTAACCTCTTCCCTAACGATATTTCTTGCAGTTGATTTTGAGGAGCAAAGCGAGTGCCGGTGCGTGATGTGCTGCTGGGGAGGGTGCCCTGCACCACGGCCAGCTCTGCTGCCTCCTGGTCATCACGTTCCATGGCTTCAGACCTGTCTCTCTGTGTTTAGCGTGAGATACAATCCAATTAAGCAACACGGGGCATTTATCACTCAGCTCAGTTATGATGTGAATCTGCAAAGAATCCAATTAAAATCTGAGGATGAATTAAACAGACCTTGTCTATTGTCTGGTCTGGTATCTGCCTCTCCTTGCAGAAGCAGCACCCTTCGGCCCTCACTGCCCTGAGCAGTGTCTGGCTGTGCCACCACACTGGGCAGTTCCCATGGCAATGCCATCTTCCCAGCAGGACCAAAGGGCTGGCCATCGTTTGGGATGGTCACCTGTGTTTGTGGGGAATGGCATGGAGAACAATGAAAAAGCTGTTCAAAGCTAGGAAAGATACCCAGGCATGAGTAATAGTGTTAACGGTGTCCTCAGCTCGTTAGCTGTGTTGTATGGCAGCTGACCTCTCAGTAACAAGGACAGTAATCCGCATTTTCCACTATTTCTTTTCAAGAGCTATTAACCAAACCAGTAATGAAGCCTGTCTGTCTTAACGCCTGCACGTGGCATTAAAATCTTGCTCAAACCCCAGATGCTGCCCTCCGTGCTCTCTGCACTTTTCCCAGCTGTATCCATGCCCCTCGAGGACATGTGCCCATGTGGTTTCTGCAGCATGTCCAGCCATGGTCTCCATGTCAGACCTTTTATTTGTGCTCCTCTGAACCATCCATCCTCACTGCACAACCTCCTTGGGAGAAGCTTGCACTAACCTCTCCACTTTTTCCAAGAGCTTTCATTCCTAATTGACCAACATGAATTTTTAAAGAGTGTTTTTCTTCTGTCTCCTGTTGCCTGAGCAGCATCTACACCAGCACAGATGGTCCCACCTGGGTCCTTTCAAGTTGTGGCAAAATTCCGAAGGAGTTTATGGTAAAAAAAATTTGTAATGAATTTTAGGGGGTCAGAGGGAAGAGGGGAACTGAGGAAAGGGGCTGCACAGGCTTCACCTCCCACCCCACTGCCCATGGGCAAGCCCTACCATGGCTCCCTTGCCCCTGCAGCCGCTTGCTTGCTCCTGCCTGCTGCCATCTCTCTCCCCTGCACTGTGTTTTGGGGACCAGGAAAGAAAATGTCTAACTTTAGCGTTTTGCTTGCATGCTTCCAGAATCCAAGTCCTCATAAAAACAGAGTTTATATACTTAGAGGGAAAGCCATCATCAAAATTTCCATTTATATAGTGAGAATGATTATAAATGAGTAACTGTAACTCAGCTGTTTTTTGGGGCATGGGGGTTGGGCTTGTCTTTGATTTTTATCATGAAGTTTAAAAAATATATATTGTCACAACAAACACAAATGAAAGCTTTTCTATACAAAACAGCATGACTTTTACCTTTCCTTAAAATTTTCTGAATGTTGGCTGCCTTTAATGCCCCCAGCAACAGGGGCAATGGATGTGCTGCTCCAGCAGTTTTGCCCATGAAGGTTGGGAACTGGCTGAGGTTGGGGTGGCTTCTCTGTGCAGCAGTGCTCTTCCACCACTGTAAGAGCTCTTGTGTTTGACACCCTTGTGTTTCCTGGTGATGTATTTCATAGTGGAATTAATTAATTAAAAATAAAAGAAGTATCCACCTAGTCCTTAACCATCAGCATAAAGAATACTTGTTTTACATGGAGAAATTCAACAACATGGAGAAAGTCAGTGCAAACTGAGCAAAGTCTGACTGTGGGGCTGGCGGAGTCGTCTTTGTCCCCCAGAACACAGGTGAGGTTCGGTCCGGGGACAGCAAGCGGGTCTGCAGTAGGAGCTGGGGTTTGCATTGAAGGATGGGGGGAGTAAGTTTGCAGCTGGCCTGAGCCCAGTGAGCATGGCAGGGCTTAGGGATTTCTGGAATATCTATTACTTGGATCAAAAGGGAGCATTGGGAGAGTGTTAACTCCAGGCAGAGGCTGTGGTCTGGGCGGCAGGTCCCGTGTGGGGTGGTGAGCGTGTGCAGGGGTTGCATCTGGCCCTGGCTCAGGGCTGCGGGTCCCTGCTCAGCCCTGGTTCCAACCCTCCTAGCAAGCCTCGTCAGTGACTCCCACTCCACACCTGTGGCTTGAGATTTTATTGTAAATAAACGTAAATTAGGCCAGTGCAATGCTAGCCCTGAGCTATACTTGTAAAGTGGTTTTAGTCTTTTTTTAAAATCCCTATGAAATAACAATGATAGAAAAGCATTCTCTAAAACGTGCTTCAGACTTCTCAAACAATCAAGTACAACCAGTGCAGTAAATGGACTGTAATTTTACGTTGCCCCTGTATTATTTTCTTTTCCCTGCAGTCACCAGAAGGCTGTGGCTCTTAGTGTTCTGGTTTGCTAATGAATTTTGCTGAGAGGACAGGCACAGCGGGTTGATCAGTCCCTCTCCCTCTATCCTACCCTGTCCCAATGCAGTCTTCCAAAGCCACTTCACCAGGAAGCTTGTTGTGCAAGAGAGATTGAACCAAAAAGGAGAAAACATCAAAGAAATTATATACTTCAGGACTGACTTCATTATTTTTGACCTGTGTATCAGTAAATTTGGGAGGAGGAAAACAGTCAAATTCGATGTGTTTTGAGTTCTTGATTACGCTGTTTCAGGAGAAAAGACTCTATAGGAGCAGACTGTTGGAAACGGCACAATCAAAAAGGGAAAGTATGTGAGAGAGAGCTATCGTCACTGCAACCTACAGTCAGAAGAAGGGTATAAAGGCTGCAGTGTGCTCAGGGGAAATGTGAAGGTACGTGTTGAATGGAAATCAGAAGATTCATTGAAAGTTATAGTTATTTGCTGTTGCTTGTTTGGAGAATATGAATAATGCAGCCTTCAGAGCCCTTTTTATAAATGACAAAACGTATTCTGGGATGAAGGAAAGGGAGAGACCGTGTATGTACCAGTGCACAAACACCAGCAAACAGGCACAAAGCGATTGCAGCTTAAACGGCAGGGGCTTGAGGGAGCTGGGGTGGGGGGTTCAGCCTGGAGAGGAGGGGGCTCAGGGGGGCCCTGATCGCTCCCTACAGCTCCCTGGAAGGAGGCTGCAGCCAGGGGGGTCGGGCTCTGCTCCCAAGTAACAAGTGACAGGACCAGAGGGAATGGCCTCAAGTTGTGCCAGGGCAGATTTAGACTGGGTGTTGGGTATTAGGGGAAGTTTCTTCACAGAAATAGTGGCCAAGCATTAGAACAGGCTGCCCAGGGGGTGGTGGAGTCCCCATCCCTGGGGGTATTTAATAGACGTGTAGATGTGGCATAGAGGGACATGGTTTAGTGGTGGGCTTGGCAGCGCTGGACTAACAGTTGGACTCAGTGACCTTAAAGGTCTTTTCCAACCTCAGAGATTCTATGACTGCCCAAGGTCCCTCCTTGCCATGGAGCAGTCTGCCCACACAGCCCATCCCTCTGGTGCCATGAGCATGCTCGGATCTGCAGCACAGGATGTTTTATGGCTTTCTTAGAGGGGAAAAAAAAAACATTTTGTGTATACATGGAACTACTTGAATTGCACATACATTCCCACTCCTGCTTGTTTGCAGGTCCCTGTAGGGTGATAACCTTCCTTCACCCTCTCACCACTCCTTTTCCCAGGCAGGGGCTCATGTTAGCTGCTCCATGCCGCAATGCTGTGCTGTGGGGTTTCCTCATCCCTCAGAAGTCATAAAGTTGCTTTCTGGGAGGGCGCTTTGCAGTAAGCAGCCCTGGGACCTGATCTTCTGCTCCGGCGCTGGGTCCCAAGTAGCCTTTATCCATCCTCCTAACTTTAGTCTCCAAGTGCAAGAGGTGTTTGGCATGACCCATCCCTGATGCGATTGCACAACCAGCCCTTTCTTCCCTTCTTTCTTTCAGTTCATCAGCTGAATCCCCGTTTATTTTGCCTCCACCTTACTCATACCGCTCATTATCTGGAACACAGCATTACAATAACAATCATCCACTTTTCTTGGATTTAATGTGAAATAACATGGAGGCCACTCTCTCACTTTAATCATGAACTCTTTGATCTGGGTTAGATACAGTGCTACAATTTAATGAGTTTCAGTATATGCCATGTCCCTTTTTATTTCAGTAAACAAATATATTTCAGAGTGTATATAACCTGAATTGTTACCCACAGATGTAAGACTCAGTCAGGGACCTTCACTGAAACAAGTTTCTTTAACATGAATTTTTTGTCCAGGTGAGGGCTTCAGATTTCTACTACAAAACATCAGGCTCCAACGTTCTCTGTTTTCCAAATGATGACATTCTTCAGCAAGAACAGGAGCCATCTGTGCCGTGTGAGGTAATCCACACAGTGGGATAAGGTAACAAAGCAATGTGTGGTTTTAAAAATATTATTAACTTTTCTTGTTACCTGGTTGCTTCACCTGTGCTGTGTGTGGGGAGGAAGCCAGCAGTAACTCCCTTTCAGTCCTGCTTGCTCTCGGTGCCAGATAAGCCTGACTTGCTCGCAACACGCTCGGAGGAAGTAGATTTTTTTTGATTTTTTTTTTCCCCCCTATAAATGCAGTTTAGGATGCGAGGGTCAGGGCAACAACACTGCTAGGAAGCAAAAGGAAAGAAAAGAAAGAAAATCTGACCTCGGAGCCAATCCACTCTGGGCAGTGCAGGGGAGGGCTCCCGCGATTATGTGGGAATATAATTTTTAAAGGAAAAATCATCTGTGTTCCTGCATTTTTATGTGACTAGGTGCTTGCAGATGCTGGATAGTATGGCTGCCTTGAACACAACGTTTGTATGTTGAGCAAATGCAATAAAGGTTTATTTAAAATACCGCAATGCCGCTTCTGTCCAAACAGATCAATTTAATGGTTATTTAGTCGAAATAAATTCAATCTGGCACAACAGAAACAGCAGCAGGAGAATCTAAATATAGCTGCAGCAGCAGCAGGCCCTGGTGTGTCATTTTTTTCCAACTGCCATGTTGGTTTTTAATGGGGCAAGAGGTGCCATCGGTGCTAAAGGAGCTGGATTGCACCCATGGCCTCCCCACCAGCGCACTTGGCGTGTTCAGGGTTGAAGATGAGCAGACGTGGTAAGAAAAAGGTAAATCATGGCTTTATTACAGAGACAATATGTCCTGGAAGAATTGATCAACCTAAATGTATATAGGGGATATAAGAAGCAACCTAGATGTATATAGGGGATAAAGGAAACCTGCATAAAATGGAATGATCAAATAGCTGCATAAAAGACAGAATGACATTCTTAAATGCTAAATTTTTGATTTTTTGTAGTATTTGTAGTTTACTTGCTATAAATACTTTTATAACGTAGGGACACCTCAGGTAAGCTAAGCATATTAGCTAATTAACCAAGCAAGGGCTATCAGAGGAGCACGTGCCTGTGTCTGGTGGGTGCTGGCAGCCAGAGCAGTGGCACATCCCTGGCCTTTCCCAACTCCTCTGTCCTCTGACAGGTGGGTGGCAGCCACCCCAGCTCTGCTCACACCTCCCAGGTTGATGGGTGGCTTTTCATGTAGGACACATCTGCAGTCATGGAACAGATGTTTCCCTGCTTTTCTCCTTTCCAAGGGGCATTCTGCATGCACAGAACCAGGCAGCAGGATGGTGCTGGCCGGGGGGACTGTGCCATCTCCTGTGCTGCGTTCTCAGTTTATGCACTAAAGTTCTTTCTGTGAAATGCTTAAACCATCTCTGATGCTCCAAACTACCACAGGATGCAGCCAGGAGCAAACTGCCTGCTGTGTCACCTCCAAGCTCTCTGGAGAGGTGGTGCTGGGGGATGAGAAACGCCAGCGTTTTTCTCAGCAGTTCAGGCAATTGTGTTGATCATATTTATTCCCATCTGAGAGCACAAACTCCTCCTTGTTCCTGCCTCTGCCCTGGACCTGCTGGGAGCCCAAGTCGGTAAGGGAAAGACAGCTGCAAGAATAAAAGGCACAATTTCTGTCTTTCTGAGCATCCCAGCCTGCACACAGAGGGACCCATCCTGTGACAGAAGCACTTGGTCTGCAGGTCCAGCACAGCCCCTAAAAGGTCGCAGTTCCAGACCATTAAACTAAATTAATTTTGTATTATCATTACTACGTTACCTGTTGGAAGAAGAATTCTCCCTTCTTTGTGAAGGACAGATTTTATTTCTGCCAAAACATTTGCAGCTCAATGAACAGAATTAATCTATAATTTGGCAGTTAATATGTCCGCAAGCTCTCATGAAAGAAAAAAAGCTTATTAAACTTAATCGGGTTTTAGGTTTTCATTATTTCTGCTCTAATAAACACAGGAAACCATACTGCAGGAATGCAAAGGCTGAGCATGCTTTCAAGGGGAGGGTTGCGAGGGCTCCGCCACCTCAGAATGAGGGGTAATCCCTACATGGCTGGGATGGCTCCCCCTCCATATGGGATTACTGCAGTCAGCTCAGTACAACCCCTTCACCTTTTCTGCTATGCACATATACACACATACAAACCCACATATATATATGTTTTTATATATAAAAAAATATGCCTGACTTCATTATGCTAGTAAAGAGAATGTATTTTATGTGTATTATATGTAATATAATGTTAATAATACATAAATATGTATATATATATTTATATTCTTCCCTGTGAGGGCGGCGAGGCGCTGGGACAGGCTGCCCAGAGCAGCTGTGGGTGCCCCATCCCTGGCAGTGCTCAAGGCCAGGCTGGATGGGGCTTGGGGCAACCTGGGCTGGTGGGAGGTGTCCCTGCCCAGGGCAGGGGAGGGGAACTGGGTGGTCTTTAAGGTCCCTTCCAGCCCAAACCGTTCCATGATTCATTCTATATAAATGTTGATGCTGTTTACTAGCATTGCTCCTTTCCCAAGTAGCTGTTGATATCCAGGACCTTGCTAATTAATCTCACAGTCAGAGCTGAAATTAATAATGCAGAGTTAGACATTTCAAATTCTCTCTCTCTTGGATGTTTTTTTTTTTCTACCTAGACATCTAATTTGTTGCTCTAAGGTGAGGTATTTGGGCCTGTGCTGGGGCTCTGTCACGAAGAACACGGACACCTCTTCATGGGTGCTGGGCAGTCCTGAGAGCAGACGGGGTCCACAGGGACAATGACGCAGTAAGGAGTGCTTGGTTCCGGGAGGGATGCGATGGCCCTGTGCTAATGCAGAAGAACCCTTTCTGAAAAGAGTGGAAAAACTATGGTATCACATTTTTTTTAATGTCATTTGCAACCAATGAATAATTTTAAAAGCAATCCTCTCCAAGGCATGCCTCCTGGATGGGTTCAATGCTGGGTGCTGGTGTCCTGTTGCCCTGGCAGTGCTCAGCATCTGGTCCTGCCCTGCAGTGCTGGAGGAGCTGCCGCATCCTGGTCTCCACCCGCGGCCGTGACCAAAGCTCCCCGCACCAGCCTGGGAGCCCATGTTCTGTCCTTCACACTTTAAAGGATGATTTTTTTCCTTCTCTACTACCTGTAGTATTAAGATCTGATTGTGCCGATATATTCATTTAGAGTCAGTTCTCAAAACGACCTCTTGGAGCACAGACGGAACGTTGTTAGTGATAGCTGTGATTTATAAGTCTCGGGCACCTACATAGAGTTATAGGGTAGGGATGATGGGGGTTTTGAGCTCTGCAAATCTTTTCTCTCCCTCCTGCACTGATGTGCTTTCACATCAGTGGTCTTTGCTTGCTGAGTAAATTGTTAGCGAACGTCTTGTTCTGGATTGTTTGTCTTTTCATGTTCAAAATATCCTTTTGAACAAAGATGAAACAACAGCAACAACAGGCCGCTTTTGTGTCATGCATGAAATCATTATTTAAATGCCAAAAAGGATTCTTAAAGATTTTGGCTTATATGTGTGAAGTACTGGTAGGAAATGCACGTAATGAAGCGCATTTAGAAACGACAATTTGAAACGAGTATCTGCATATAATAAATAAAAACAAAGCTACCAGGATGCTGAGGGAAAACCAAAGATGATAGGAACAGGTGAGCATATTTAATTATAGTGAAAAGTTACAATTACATTTAAAAGTTGTTTCTTATACTTGAATGCTTTTGGATGAGCTTCTGTTACTTTAAATCCAGAATATCAGGCTGGATGCTTGAATTGTCATGGTTAGTCTGTTCTTACCACTGACCGCTTTCCAAGCATCTTGCGCAACACCAGCCCTAGGTATGGTGAGTATCCGCTCCATCTACTGACCATGATGATCTCAAATGGTTGTTAGTATAGGTGTGAGGTGGGCTGCGCTATATCACGAAAACACCTGGGTGTTTTGAGGAAGCAGTGTAATTCAATGGCTGTCAGTATGTGTTGCTGCTTAGCCAGGAATATCTTTAATTGTAGTGGGGGGATCCAGTATGGAAAAAGATAATACAAATATGTTCTGGGGTTTACTATGAAAAAATAATCAAAATTAATATTTCCATATAATTATTTAGAATAATCTGTTGGCAGCATGATACTAAATTATAGGACTATTGGGCATGAGAAAGGGCAATAGTGTGAGTGCATAAGCAGTGATTATGGGCACACATTTTCATGGCATTGACACGCTGAGAGCTGCTGATCTGCCCCTCACCTTATGCACCTTTATCTGGAGGAGTTATCAACAGCGTGCAAAATGCTGTGGGAGGATTTAGTTGCAGGACAACCATAAAGAAGCCACAAGTATATACTTCCTTCTTTTCTCGCTGTATTATTTAGATTGGCAGCCCTGCCACCGGGAGAAGTTTCCATCTCAATATTGGGCCAGGAGATCTGTGGATCCTCTACTTACCGTGTGGCTGTGATTTAGTGAAGGAAACCCTACTGGCTGTGCATCATGGCTGGGCTGTGCTCCCTGGATGGATGTTGCTGCCATCACTAGGATATTTCTAGAAGAAACCTTTTGGATGTCCTCACGTAAAGAAAGGTTTGGAGTCATCCATGTACAGATAAAATTTTATTTTTTAAAAAAGCAGTGATTAGTCCTTGACTCATTGTTGGATGACGCTGGCCTCCCAGGCCGTAGATCAGGGTATCCAAGGAGAGGTGGGGCTGGGGGGCATGTGTGCCAGGGGGCTTGAGCAAGACCATCTTTTGGAGGGGATGCTCTGGAAGTTGTTATCATTGTACGCATTGCTCATCCTGGTGGGGTTCTGGCAGGGAAAATGCTGGCTTAGACTCCAGAAAACCACTTAGGTTTTTTGCGCATCATATTGCACATCATTGCACATCATAACATGATTATAAAATATCTACACATAATCCTGCTTAGAATCTATGGAATTTTGTAGCTATGGTGTATGTAGATATAAATGCCATCATATATGTATGCTACATAGCCATGTGCACACAGTTATTAAAAGGCAACGTATGGCTTTTAATGAATTTTTGTGTTGCTCTTCCTCCTTTATAGAGAAATCAGAGAAAGTATGAGATTTAATAGCTAACTTTAGATAACAATATTTTTTGGGTGATCTACTGCTGAAACAGGAACGTATTACTTAACACTAAAATTATGAGGGACATGCTTTTCAGGGGGAGCAGTGCTGGCAGAGTCCGGGAAGTGGTGCAAGCGCCCAGCTCCTGCAAAAACAGGGTTTTTGCAAGACTGAATGTTTCTCTTTTCCTGCAAAAAAATGCTGTTATACAGCTTTGTTTAGCTCTCTGCTGGAGAGGTCCCTCCCTACAGCAGCTGTCCTGCCAGAGCGCTGTTGGCCGGGCACAGCCCCAGAGCTGCTGTGGTGGCATCCATGGGTGCAAATGCTTTTAGGAGCCATCAAGTATCACTTTTTGGTTTGTGTCTTGCAGTCCTTCTCAGTGTGACTATGCATGAGCTTGCTGTGGCTGCAGCTTTCCCGCTATTAACCCTTGGATTTTTATAATGAGTTGCCTTTACATTGTATTGCAAACCTGATGGGTGAGCTGGAGCAACCTGACAAGTCGCGGAGGCAGCGGCTGGCATGATGATCCCACTAGGATGGACAACAAACACAGATTGGCCTCACTGGCCACAGGCTGGTTTCTAGCCTGGAGTTGTCTTTGGAGTCATGTTAAATTAATATATGTCCTTGTGCTTTGCCTCAACGTAACTCTTACATAATGCTTCTTGTTCATTGCATTACAGACTATCTGTCGTCAGGCTTGGGTATTAAATTTAACAGTGTATTTACCAGCCGTTTTAATTTCTACACTCATACCAAATGTTTTCACATTGAATCACTTTCCTGCTAACAAAAGGCACAGGGAATATGTGCTAGCCCCGTGCTTTTTGGAGATAATTTACTGAGGGATGTTAGGCAGCTGCTGATGGTATTAATGGCTTCCTCTGAAAGAGAAATAAAATTGTTCATGCACAGTGATAGCAAAGGATTGCAGGAGCTGTAATGGGTTTGTGATACAGACGTATACAGAAATGGTGAAATGGGGTTCTGAGGAAAAGCCTGTTGTGCAGAGAAATGTTCGATAGCTGCCTTTCACACCACGCGTCTGAAGCTTGTGAGCCGTCCTCTGAGCTCTTTAGACATCCCGCAGAACTATCTTCCCATGGGAGACACAGTGTTCCCAATTAAATCCTTCAGAAAAAAAAGACTTGTGCTATTTGGAGCAGTTTCCATTTGAAAGTTATGCACATTTTCCACATTCTTTGTGTACATCCACTTTTCAGACAGTTACACAGCTTTTCCACTGTGTTGACAGGGTTTAAAACTGCTCTGCGGTTGTTGCAAGCTCTACCCAAATGCTGCAGCTTGTGCCAGAGACCCATCCGTTCGAGGGGCACCGTGTCCCCTGGAGTACCCCAAAATGCTGCAGCTTGCATTTGCCTGTCTCCCTGCAGTTCAGACATCTTCCACAATCTTTTTTTTAAATTGTTTTCTGATGATATTCTAGGTATTCGCCTATCAGATTGACCCAGAAAAATGATCACCTATGTCAGCTCAAGGGTTTTATATATAGAGATATAGATATATAATGTAATAATGTAGGGGGGTTGCGTATTACATGGGAAGCTGATCTAATGGTTCCCTACAGTTATACTATGGCTTTCTTTTTTTTTCTTTTTTTTTCTTTTTTTTTCTTTAAGACCAGGAATGCTAATTGAAGTCAGCAAGTAGCTAATCGCAGCCAGCAGTCCAGTACTTCTGTCCTACCCAGTGCAGCGTGAAAATCGCTCGGTGCCCCGGCCAGCCCCATGCTTCTCCAAAACCAGCGCGGGTTAATTAGCAGGGGGAAAACCACTCGGTCCCGGATGCAATCTGTTACCCAGCCTGTTCGCGGGACAGGCCTGCATGCTGTTATTTCACTACCAGGACAGGCAGATAGCCTATTAGTCTTTGAACATAATGGAATATTACAGAAATAATCATGTTGATGGGTGTTTGCACAGGCTCAGTGCAGTGCTGAGAGACTAGTCTGCCTTGGTTCACTACTCAACAGAGAGGGAGAAACTACTCCAGCTGGCAACTGAGATAGAAAACTAACTTAGGAGCCCTGGCTCTGTGTCTTTCGCGCTCTTCCCTCCCCATCTCCCACAGCTGCAGAGGGAGCCTGGGGAAATTCAACTATTTCCCTTTTTTTTTTCTTCTCGTTTTTAAAATCTTCCTCTGTATTTGTCCAAATATTCTATTCTTTTAGTTTATGCTGTCTGCCGAATGTGACAAACTGGTCGTATTTCACAAACTCGAACAAATGAGAATTTGTAGGGGTCAAATATATTCAGGAATACTCCCATATTTTTTGTTTGTTTTCTATTTAATTTGACTTTGACTTTTAATTTTCAGAATATTCTTTTTTTTAATAGATAGTGGTAAGTAACTAAAAAATTAAGAAAGGCAGGCATTAGTAGTGGGAAGAAGCAAGAAGCGAGTATGTGCTGGCCAACACTTACAGAAGTGGCTGGGAATTTGGAGCGCTGCTGGGCCAGGAGCATCTTCAAGCCTCTTAAAGCTGGAGACGGGGGTAAGAAAAAAACCACCAGTGGGCAAAAGTCCACGTGGGCAGTGATGGCTTCTCCCCTTCCTAAAAGAAGCATGAAGGTTTTCTGCTATTTATAGCCCAAATTAATGCCAGGCAGCAGGGATTTTTGTTCCTGTCTCTCCCCTTTCCCTCCCCTCCGTCACTCCTGCAGTTTGTGTCTCTCCCCACAATGGAGTTAATTATGGGAGGCTGGAAGGATGAAGCATTGCCAGGGAACAGCTGAGAAATCAGACTTGTGCACCTCGCACCTGTGACACTTCACTCTCCCAGCTAATTAAAAAAAGGTGATATCATTTTGGCGGTGACATGTGGGTGAATGTGGCACACAGGCCCCTATAACTCATCTGTTTCTTCTTTTTTTTTTGCTAATCAATTGTAGCATGAGCTTTTAAAAAAACAAAGATTTTCCCATAAAAGTCAATGATCAGAGAGATTTCATTTCCATTTGTCTAGTAAATTATTTAAAACAATCTTCCCTTGGATGATCTGCCTCTCCTGGTAGTGCCTTGATGGGGTTTTCTTCTCCCCAGGACCAGACTAGGGGTCGAATCCCCATCATACAGAACATCTCCCATCCCTACCCAGACTGGCGTGTACCTTCTCTCCCACCTCCCATTTCTCCTTTCCTGAAATTATCCTAATTTTTCCTAAACTTCCCAGCAGTGTGCGAACCCCCAGGGACACAGCCGGGCTTGGGGAAGGGGTCCACAGCAGGATGAGCACTCTGTGTTTTCTGTAGCTTGGGAGACATTTACATTGAGCCTGAAAATGTGTGTCCCTGTGTCAGTCCAGATGTGCAGAAATCCAAGGGCAACTGGAAGGACATGACCATGTGGGGTACTGCCTGCAAAAGAAAAAAGGAGCCATTTACTATTAAGGGTTATTTAGTATTTTGTTATTTAGTATTACGATATTCAGAGTCACAACAACATTGTTTTAATCCTGCTCCCAGTCCTCAGTTATAAGAGGAAAAGTTGGAAGCTGAAGACAGTTTTGAACAGGCTGAATTTGGATTCCAAGCATGTGGGGTTTAAGAGAAAATTGTGCCCAAAATGACCAACGCTTCTCTGCGAGCTCCTAGCATTACCACTGGAGCTCTCCCCTCCATTGAGCCACCTGGATCCTGCTGCTTTTCATGCCAGCAGCTCCCATCAGAAATCCAAAATCAATATGTAAATTATGAAAGCATCCTGAAGCTCCAGCTGATGAACCTGGTGTGATACGCACTCGCTGCTGGCTACTGAGCCTGTTCCCAGGGAGCCCCTCCAGTGATGACATTAACTGTACTGGTACACCTCTGAAGTAAATATCAAAAATATTTCTATATTAAAAAAACCCAAACCACCTGGTACTGTAACAGTGGAGAGAGGATGCCCGGTAACACCATGAAGTACAGCAGAGCTGGAAGGCGGCACTGGTTAATTCAGTATTGCAGTGATGCGGTCTGGCTGTTGGAGACATCCCTGTGCCCTGCCAAGGGACAGCGAGTGCCTGTCCTGCGCCCATCCCCAGCCTCGGGTGCTGCACCCCTCTCCCCCAGCAAGAACCACTCCTGGCTCTGCAGAAAGCGGGGCAAAACTGTGTTTGGCGGGGGCAGGGAGCGTGTATTTCACTGATACACGTTTCTCTTCCAGTAGAAACAGTCGTTTCAGGCTGAAATCCTACGTGTCTAGGCAGCTGACCTCCTGGGTTTACACTGGGAGATTCTTTTTGATCATATGTTATATCATATATATATGTATATAAACACATATAAGTATATCTATATATCTATATATAAGTATGCAGATCTATTTTTTATATATGTAAAAATAGATATTTCCTAGATACATATAAAGGCTTGCTAATCTCCATGTGCCTCACAGCATTTTATTCCTTTGCGCGGGAGGCTGTATTTTTGTTTATATCTCTTGCCCTGTGATATACTGAATTCACTGACACTATTTTAGCAGGGACTAATGAAAAGATCGTTAAGCGTAAGGTTATTGCACTTAACAAGCTTGAGGAATTTAGCCGCTCTCAGTGCTACAGTGATAATTCAAATTGTGAACAAATCCCTTTACGCAGGCTTATTATTACTCCAATTAATATAATTTTGCAGCGGAGTTTGTTTCCAATAAATAAAAATGTGATTAAAAATTCTATGTTGGGAGGGTGTAGCAAGGTTTAGTGAAAAATTCATCTCTCCAGGTGGGTCTTTCTCGACACGAAGCCCCGCACACAGCGAGCGCCTCTGCCCGCTGAAGGCTGGGCTCAGCTGCTCAGCAAAGGGGCTCAGCATGATGCTGGGCTCAGCTCCGCCGGGATCCCGCGGGTCCTGGGGGCAGCTCAGCACCCCCACAGCCTTACCCAATACCTCTGGGACCTGTTGGGTGACTTGAAACCCCTCCTGAGTTTTTTTTTCTGATGTGGGGTCAGCTGTGTGATTCAGACAGCAGCGAGAAGTGAGCGCTCGATGTACGGGGTTGCAGTGAGAAAAGGAGCTCTGCCGTCCCCCCCGTCTGGGTCACCCCCTTTTGGCCTTGACCTTGTGCGTGTGACGTGGCGTGGGCCTCCGAGGTGCCTCCAGTGAATAAAATGAGGTGGCTTGGAGCTGTGCGGGAGGAGTTTAAGTAGAGCTGTGATATGACCACAGAGCCCCCATAACTGTGCCATTGGCCGGTGACAGCCGAGCAGTAGCGGGTGTGTAAGGGGTAACGGGTAACGCTACGGGTGTGCATGCAGTATGCAGGTAGAAAGGTATCAATGACTCAATTAATTAAGTCTGGAAGGATTATTGCATCTAGCCTAAATTTCTCTCAAATGCGGCGTTTCAGTTGCTATTGTAACATAGAAAATATAAAGTAGAAAATGTAAAGAAATGGCAACGTACAAAATAAAAGCTTGCATTCTTCCACTTCTGTTTATTTGAAAGGTATAGATAATTGTGATCAAGGTTAAGAGGCTGCCTAGAAAACAACCAGACTTTGGTGGTAAGTACCTGGTTCAGTGAATTGTCCTCCAGGTATACAGTCAAAGCAAAGGGGAAATAACATACACATTTATGGATGCCTGGACTGAAAGCTGCTCCTACCTGACACTGTTTAGTTATTCCAGTGGCTTCACTGCAGACAGTCAAAGCCCGAGATATTTTAATACAAGTACCTGAAGTCTTTTCGCTATTAACTCCTGCAAAGAGTAGGGTTTCTGCAGCTAACCACCTGTGAAATGTGGACCCACGGTGCCTGCATCTCCCTGGCAGATGCCGAAGGTCTCCTGGGGCTACATGGTGCTATTGGAAAGCCGTAGGAGTGTGCGCTAACTGGGAGCGAGTTATTCCCAGCTACTTGCCGGGCGGGAAGGATGCATTCCTTTTGTGTTCCTAGCACAGATATTTCATCTCGCTGTGCTCAGCCCTGACCCCTGCCAGCTCAGCTGCTGGTGCTGCACGGGTCGCCTTGGCTCGTTGGGGCTGACTGCGAGCTGCTGCTGGGAGAACTGGGTGAAACAGGTGGGTGCTGGAGGCGGGGGGCTCAGCCACCCTCCGCACCGTGCCACGGCCACGCTGGCAGCAGGGAGCTGGGCTGCAAGCGATGCGGCTGCAGCGCGGGGGAGTTCAACCACACGGGCACCCTCCCTGCAAAGAGACTAACACAAAACCAAACAGTATAGGTGTTTGAGAATGAAAAAGGAAGAGTGATGAAGGGAGACATGGCACTTAACACGAATAGTAACTAGAAATCCCATTTTAGATTATTGCCTTTCTCAGCCTGAATTGATAGCAACATACCTGCCGCAGGTACATAGCTCTTGACATGATTTTAGAATATAAAACTGGAGGCGCTGCTTCTTCATAAAGTCTCATAGGAATTGTTGTCATGCCTAAAAAAACATTTTGCTTGCTGGAATCTTTCTGGAATATAGCATTTGCCTGTTATAAATGTACTGACTTCTAAACTGGTGACAAAAACAGAATTTCACAGATTATGGTCTGATTGGTGATTGACCCCAGTGAGCTTCAGGCAGAATTACTTTTTCTTCTTTTTTTTATTGCTCAGTGTCTAAATTTTCCTGTGGCTGAAGTGAACTTGCGGCCAAAGCAAACACATGGAGGTGCTGTGTCCCCGGCTGCTGAGGCCAGATTCAGCAGAAAGCTGGATGAACCTAGCACCAAAACATTTGCTGCTGCAGTCACCTTAGGTCCATTGATTTTTTAATTTTTTTTTTTTACAAAGCTATTCCATTATTAACCCTGAGCCCTCAAAGCCAGGCCAGCAGGCTGTGGCCTGGGCTGTGCCAGGCTGGGGGTCCTGTCTACACTCTGATGTCCCTGCATGCACATCCGTAGGAGGGGTCAAAAACTTGTGAGTGACACAACATTCACAGTCCAGTCCCAATGAAACCAGGGATGACAGTCTTCCAATTAACATTTAAAATTTAGAATAATGAATAAGGCTTGAGAAATTGTTTTTTCGGTGCTCCTATCTCCATCCTTATTTTGCATAGCAAAAAGTAACAGTCAGGGAACCTGGGAAAATAATTAATGATTTCATTTTTTTTCCCTTTACCCCATAGGAAAGGCAATTTCCTGTACCGTGCGTAGTACCGCTCTTTGGCTGAGTCAGTGTGAATGTAGTCTCAGTGAGGCTATATATAATCCATTCCTGTGCTAACTTCAAGTTCTAAAAGATGGGAATGACATTTAAAAGGGAGCAATAACAGCAGCTGCTGCCGTGTGGGGCATTACCCCTCCTCAGCCCGGCGTGTTGAGTGGGGCTTCAAGAGCGATGCTGGCTGGGGAGGAGAACCTGCTGTGCCATGGAGGCTGGGCAGAGGGAGGGTCCCTTGGCAGGGCGAAGGGCCACCAGCCCACTCACGGCATTGCATTCGCCTGCTCTGCTAGGCTGTGGGTTTGCTCTTGTCTCAGGGTTTCCTTTTGTGGTTTCTCTAAGGTCAGTTGTAATGCAAAATCTACCATAAAGCATTTTTTCTTAAATATAATTGTAGATGCATGTAATAGATGTTTTTTAAAATAGCAGTATCGATGGGGTTTTGCTGTCTTTCTATGCACTTACCCATAAATATAGACTGACACGTGCACAGATGCCCACTTAGTATGTGCAGATACAATATAAATGCATGTAAATACATTCCAAAACTTCTTTGGTTCTTCCTAAGGAAAGGTAACCCACCTTTAAGATGCAGGGCTTTGTGTTCTTTAAATTTGTATAGCTGCTTTTTTAAATATTAATTAATAGATTAGAAAGTAAGGTGATTAATAATGCCAAAGTAAAATAGTTCTAGATTAACGCAGGGTACTATAAGTGTGTTATTTTTAAATCTTTAAAAAATGCATCTTACAAAACAATTAACATTGTTTTCATGTACGCATTACAATTATGCAAGCTTTCGCTGATTGTATGATACGTGTTTCTTGATAGGATTCACAGCCAGGGCTGTAAGAGCAGGGATCCCTAGAATGTCCAGTGTGTTATTTATGAATATACATAAATGTCCTCGCTTCTAGGGTGAGTTTGCACAATGGTAAAGTAGAATCATGGAACGGTTTGTGTTGGAAGGGACCTTAAAGACCATCTTGTTCCCACCCCCTGCCATGGGCAGGGACACCTCCCACCAGCCCAGGTTGCTCCAAGCCCCATCCAGCCTGGCCTTGAGCACTGCCAGGGATGGGACATCTCCATCCAACCAGTCTTTGGATTTTTTGTTTTCTTTTGATTCAGCCAAACTCTGTCCTCACCGTTTCTGGTCCAAGGTGCAATGAGGTGCAGTAATACGTGTTAGGACTGGCATTGATTATCTGCACACCAAGGCTGACTTGTTGTTGTAGGATGTTGTGTTGTAGGACAACATGCATGGTGGGACAGATAGAGCAGCTGGTGGGTTTTCACTGGGTGCTCTCCCATCCTTTTGGGGTGCAACAAGACAGGGGTCCTTTATGGTCTGCCAAGACCAGGCTTGGTCCTGCTGGAAGTCCTCCGGGAGGGCTGGGGGACCGGAGAGCTGCAGAAAGTTGTGCTGATGCATCCCTGTACTGGTCCTCTCACCACTTCAGGGGACAAGCAGAGATCTTGAGGCAGCCCGGCAGCTTTATCTGTCACGTTTAAGAGTAAGGAAAAAGTTCTAGGCCACAAAGACAGCCTCAAAACCAGCTCCCTCCTACTAGCTAAGAGCAAAGATTTCAATGTAGCCAGGTCTGGTTTATGCAACTAAATATAAAACTAAACTACAAAATAACTAGCACATTATTCCCCCATGGAAAGCCAAAGTCTTCTTGGCTTAAGTGTTTGTCCAGTGCCCTCAGGATATTTTCCCTTTGCTCTGTTTCCTCATGGTGTTTCCCCGTGCAGTCCAGCAGTGCATCGATTGCCAGGTCCCTTCCAAGAGCTGCTCATGGGGCTGAAGACTAAAAAGTGACAATCCCAGTGGCAATTCATTGTCTAGTGGTAAAATAATTGAGGTATGACTTTTTTTTTTTGTTATTAAATACCCCAAAGGCTCAACAGCGTTACCTCTTTGTGGCTGGGGGTAGCGAGGAGTGGGGGATGATTGCATCCCCAAGGGGCTGCCAGGGGCTTTCCCCCTAGCTGAGCTCACTTTACTCTTAAAATAATTCTACGTCCAAAATGTTTGCTAAAGCAGCCATTACTTAAAAGTTGCATATTTTGCCAAAAAGGACGATTTTAAGTAAAACATTTATCAGAAATATTTTCAAACGCTTATCAAATTGGTGCTGAACACACTGGTGAACTGAAAAACTGTTAAGATTTTGGTAAAGGAATGTTGGTTATAAGATGGTTTGTGGTAACAGTTTTGACAGACACATGGGTAGAAACACAAAATGAATACTGAAATATCATCCAAGTTCCAAACTTACAAACCAGCAACATGGTTGAAATTTTCCAGTCATTTAAAAAATAAAATTATAAATCAATGGGGTGCTTTGTGGGCTGCTGAGCTGCTGGACTGCAGGCCACGCTCACCCTCCCCAAGGCACTGCGCGTCCCCTGAGGATGCCCCAGGCAAATGCCTGGGACAGGGGGGCTCTGTGGCTGCTGCCACCTCTTCCATCGCCACTGCGGTATTTTGGGTGCAGTTTGGCACTGATGGCAGCATCTCGGTGCTGCTGGTTGAAGCTGCTGGCTGAAGCCTTGGTTGGTTGCCAAATTCGATGAGCTGCAGTGGGGGTTATTATGATTTCTGCTTCTTTCAGTCCTCCACAGTAAGTCTATTAAGGACTGCATACAATTCTCAAAGGCCCACATTTCATACAATTTCATCTTTTGATACTTCTCAAAAGATATAGTATATAGTGTAGGTATAATATATACACTATATACACGCTATATAGTGTATTTGTAGGGCCCAAATTGTTTCAGTAAATAAGTTTGACGTGGCTTTCATGCTGCCACACCCTAAAACAGTTTTAAAAAGGCTGACTTGCCATTTTCAAAGATGGGTCAAGGAATGGAGAAATGAAAGAATAAAGAAAAGCCAGCAAACCCCCTCACCCCAAGCCTCCCACCAAACCAATGCTTAATGCTGTTTGCACATCCCAGAAGTCAAGCTGGTGCTCTGGTAGGCTCGGCAGCAATAGGGAGGGTTTCTAATGATAATGCAAACGAACAAAATCTCCAGTGAGATGGTGAGGTGCAAGTCAGAGCAGCCAGGCTGCAGCAATGCTGCTCTTGCTGCAGCAGGATCCTTACGGGCACCCCTGGGACCTGGAAATCCAATCCCCAAATGAACTCAGCTACGATTCAGAGGTGCTTGGGTGTGCCAAGAAAACAAATACACTTTAGTGATTTTTTTACAGCAGTAGCAAATCCTTAATAAGATGTGCGTTGTTATAAGATTCTCCTGATTTACAGGGAAATGGGGATGATCAGCGTGCTCAGAGTGCACCCCCAACCGCTGTTTTGGAAGAATGGTTACAGAAAAACCATTCCTTAATCCTGGTCTCCCCTGGAAACCCCGGGAAGCTTTTTATTCATGGATACCTGTGGGACCAGGGCGGGTAATCTCCTTTTTGTTACTGCTCTACACTGAATAATTAATCTCTAAACGCAAAATGGAAAACACTGGGGATAAAAAGGGGAGCTGTTACCATGGCACCGCAGGATGGGCTGGCTCCATCCTTTCCCACGCACGCCGCCCGCACCGGGGCGGCTTGTCTCGGCAGTGACTCAAGGCCAGGAGGCAGCTCCAGGTTCCAGGTGGCAGAGGACCGGCTCTGTCTGCCCGCTGCCAGGGGCTCCCGAGCCCCGTGTGCCCTCTGCGTAGCTGCACGGCCGGGCAGCATCCCCAGACCCGGTGGGGTACCCGAGGGTGGCGGGGTTGGTGCTGGGGGTATGCAGTTCTGGCCAGTGCCTTGCAGCAAGCAGGAGCTGCGATGCAGTCGGCAGTGTTCTCCTGGTTACACAGCTGAAAAAAATATCTGAAATTAAGCCTTAAAAGCCGCTGCGAGGTCTGACATTTGAATTTCTCTCCTTCCCCTTCTGCTTTGGACCAGTTGAAGGTTTGTGCCTAATTGCTGCGCTTCATGCTGTCAAGGGCAGGGTGCCAGTGCTGCGAGAGGATAAATTCGCATCCATAAATAAGGGATGTGTGCTAAAATTCTCTACTATTAATAAAGTACATTATACCAGTCTCTTAAATGCTGTAGTGCGTAGGTCGTACATACATAGCTAACAAATTGTACTCCTACTTTTCCATAAGCACATGTACTGTGCTTATTGCTTATTGCTCCTCCACTATGCCTTTAAAAAAAATCCATCTGGTATATTAGCATTTCTTCTAATTAATGTCAACTCTAATGACAACCACCTACATAAAAACACAAAATACTGGGAAAAGCTCTTTTACAAATAGTGATAACATTTCAAATTGGCCTGGCTGTGCATAGCAATGCACCCAACAATTTTATTGAGAGCAGAAAAAACTGTAAAGTACATGTAATATTTCATCAAATGTGAAATACTTGCTACCCCTTTCCCCAGCACACGGGCAAGGATGAAAATAAGAAAACTGTACAAGGGTTTTAGGAAGGCTAATAAGGATTCATTAGTGTTTATTACATATTGATTACTTTTACCGGACATGTCCTGAATACTTAATTTGTAAATGATAATATTAACTTAAAAGGTCTTAACAAAACAGTTGTCGGAAGTATCTACGTAGGACTGAAAAATATGCAACTATAGATTTGAAGCCTGGAAAGGATCTCAGTGATCAGCTGCCAAGCACGTGCCGAAAATGCTGCCCCGATCTCTGCATTGAGCCTACACCTGCTGCTATTAAGAAGAAATAAGCCTTAACTTAAATACCTGAGGTCAGATTGATGCCATGTCTAGCAATGTTTTTTGTCTGCTGGCCCCCTGAAACGTCCCAGTTTGGTGGCTGTTCCACCAAAACATGAAGACACAAGCAAGACACAAACAGACCATAATAAAGGTAAGGCAGAGAAAGGTCTGATCAAAACACATAAGGCTGTTGGTCAGAAAAAACATTTTTTTCCATCCCAAAGTCAGATTATACAGGCGTGTGCACATACATGCGTGTGTGTTTATATTTTACTTCCATAAATGATGACATTGTTGTGTATACATAGGACAAGAGGTAACGGCTTCAGCACCACAGGAGGAGGTTTAGATTGGGTATTATGAAAAATTTCTTCACCAAAAGGTTTGTCCAGCACTGGGACAGGCTGCCCATGGAGTGGTGGAGTCCCCGTCCCTGGGGGTATTTAAAAGACATGTAGACATGGCGCTTGGGGACATGGTTCAGTGGTGGGCTGGGCAGGCTGGGTTAGTGGTTGGGCTCGATGACCTTAAAGGTCTTTTCCAACCTCAGTGATTCTATGGTTCTATGATATACGAGTAGATTATAGGACATTTCTCACTACAGCAGCTTGTTGCTTATTTATAGTCATTATTAACATCAAAACTTTTCAAAGCAAAGCGCGTCACTGAAACAATTAAACATTAAATTGTACCTTTTAAAGACTGACTAAATGTTACACATGCCAAGAAATCTGTACCTCCCATCTGCTCTAAGTGGGGTCTTCAGCAAGTGTACCCTTGATGAGACATACCCTATTTGAAGTGGAGTTCATCTTTATACCTAACTCCAGGTAAACATGGACAGTCCTCATCTAAATAGTGAGCTCTCCTGCTCCCTAAAAATGTAGTTTTCCAGTCACTCCATGACTTTAATACTTTGGGGACTGAGTAATCATATGATTCACATTTCTATTATTTATTTCTTATTTCTACAAGTGAGGCAAATGGTAAGCTAGCATTTGGAAGTATAGTACATTTAAATATTTCAATTCTACCTCGATCCAAAGGGCAATCCTCCCGAGTGCTACGCTGAGGTTTCTCCTACCAGGAAAGAAGTATCTAAATATGCATTTGAAATATTAAAGATTTAGGAGAGGTGTGATGATATCCGCTGTGGCTGCCAGTTGTGATGTGAATCATAAGAGGATAGGAGGATAATAATTTGGGTTTTCCACCAGCAAAACTTGCATTCCAGGATTTTAGATAACGTTAAGAAAAACTGCAGTTCCCAGTGGTGTTTAACAGGGGTATAAGGATTTAATAGTATTTCCATTTTAAAATCTACTGACTCCACACACAATGTAGAAAGCTCTCCGGGTGGATGCACAGCTCCCACTGGCAGCGCCGGCCTTGGCGTATTGATGTGGGAGCCAAAACTGGAAATGGTAGATTTCAGATGCAAGGACGAAAGGGGACTATTTCAGAAAATACATGACTTTTTTTATTTCAACACACACCCCAACCCCCCCAAATAATGTTAAAGCTTTTAAAACTCATGTCTGCATCGGCCTCCTTTTTTATTACTATGTAGGGCATCTATGGATTTTCCAGTTTCCTATCTGCCCGTGACAATAGGATATTTCTGGCTCTAGAAGACCAAAATTGAAAAACATCTTTTTTCTTTTTCTTTTTTCTTTTTTTTTTTCTCCCCTCTCCCTTATAGTAATTCCTATGTCCCTGGCATCAGGCTAGTGGTTATTATTAACTGCGCTGGTACAGCCTATAACTTTCTTGTGCAGTTTTGCCACAGTGTTTTTTCACGGGCTAAAGCCTGTGATCTTGTCCATGAGTTTCAGCTGATGATCTATGGGGAATTAGATGCTGTATTTTTACTGTTGATAACTGAGACCTTGCAGAAAACAGGCAGCTGAAGGCAGCCAGGACCACAACACATTTATTCCGATCTATCACCATAGAAACAGATAATCCACAAATGGTCCATTTCTACAAAACCAGTTTACAAGATGGAGCAATAAGCAGGCTGCATTATTAAACAGTGTTTCGCACTCTGTGTTGAATGCACCTGAGGGGAAAAAATCTGGAAAAAGGTGTTTACACATATAACTGGCTCTGACACCCATGTATACGTGATGCAGAGCGTGCACCCAGACAGGTCAGCCGTGTGATGGACCAGGTGGATTTTACTTGCATTAATTATCCACTGGTGACAAGAGGGACAAAGAAAATCCCTGGGATGATCCTGTATATGAATTTCTATGTATGAGACCCAAGAAACTCACAAAGGAGAGTGGCTGTTGCAGCCCAGGGCCAGTTCAGATCCTGGTCCAGGCACATTCTGCTCTTCTCCTTGGAGCTTGGCGTGTCACGGAAAGCTTTGCTCACATTTTACCCAGATGTTGCAAAACTGTGGAACCTGATATCAGGCATCCTTCAGGAGGAAAGTCCATCAGATAGGGAAGAAGGGACCTTTGCAACCTGCGCTGTCTGGTTTAAGCTGTAATACAGCCACCTGCAGCCTTATTAAAAAGACTAAAAAAAAAAGAAAAAAGGAAAGTCTAAAGCAGGAAGAAGTTACAAAGTTACAAAATCTTTTCCTCTGCTTTAGAGGAAGATTTTGCAGTGAATAAATAAGATGAAAGAAAAGATGCTCTGCAGGAGCGCAAGGGGTTTGCACGGTGGCAGCCAGGCTGCAGGACCCCCTGCCTCTGCAGCCCCTGGCAGGGTAGTGTGGGCTGACGGAATTTCAGAATGATGGCTTGTAATGTGCTCGTTCCACGCCAAAGCAGCTGTGGGAACCTCGGGGCTGGAAGAGCAAGCCCCTGGCGTGTTAGTCACTGGGGGTCAGACTGGATGGGGTGGGCAGCCTGCCCCAAGGCTGAGCCTGGGGAAACGCTGGCTGTCTCCCTCTCCAGCCTGAAGAACAGTGATTTTTCCCATTATTTTTGATATGCTAGCTCCTAAAAATTTGGAAACAAAGTTTAGCTCTCATAAAAAATATCCTATATGTGTTACTTCTATTTCTGAACTCTTTAGAAGCAGTCTGTATGCTCCAAACTACTTAAAAGACACTGAAGCAGAGAGCTAGAAACGTAATTCAAGTTTTCATCTCTTAAATCCCTTCCATTTTAATACGAAGATTAAGTATTTATGGAAGCAGTAGCAACCTGACTCCCAACGGCAGTTGGCCTAACCAGGCTAACTGAACTTTTTACAATCGCAATAATTGCATTAATATTTGCTTATTTAAATAAAAGTAAGGCGGTGCACTGGAGACACCCATGCCAGCATGTCCTGCCAGAGCAGAAGACCTGACCGCTGCTTACTTCCTTCCCTCCTGTGGACCCTGTGTGAATATTTTTTCTTTCATCGTAAAAAAAAAAGGTCTTAATGAAATAGAATATGCTTTGTGCTCTGTGCCCTGCCTGGGATTGCAATCCAATGGCAAATAGGCCAGAAAACTGAACCCCACCATTAGGACACACTAACCTGGTGCACTGGCATGTCCACTGTCAAGGGAGGTAGCAAGGAAAATGTAAAAGTATCTTTTTTTTTCACTTAAGAAATATGACAATTGCTAATTCCCAAGCAAAGAGTTTTATGCAAATCCACCACCACCTCGCAAAAAAAAAACCAAACAAAAACAAACCACAAAAAAAACCCCCACAACCC